>QTSX02005700.1:0-659789 GCA_014839935.2 Entomophthora muscae
GCCAAGCAAAACAATTCAAAATAAAATCTGAAATACATTGATTCACAAACAAAATGATGTGAGTTGACCTTCAGTGTACACATGTTTACTATGTAAATTGATGACAAAATACACTCAAGCGCAGTGAGTCAAAACCTAAACCAAAAACAAAATACAATAGCAACCCACTATGTAAACAAAATCACTCAAATGTTGTGTGCAATGGATTGCAATCAAGAATGATACCAAGGTATCTAAAATAAGACACAATATCTGAAACATAAATTTTAAAAATATTGCGGTGGGTGCTTAATTTGGCATAAAGTCTGGGAAAATGAGAGAAAATTATTTTGGATATTTTAAAATGGGTGTAGTAAAACCAAAAACAACTAATTAAGAAATAAAAAATCTATAATTGGGATATTGGGTGGGAAAAACTCTAATTGAATATCCATATTCAGATAAAAGCAAAAATTAAAAGTAAGGAGTGACTTAATTGAAATTTATTTAGTATTTTATTAAATTCTCAAAATGAAAGGAACACAACAACAGAGTACCAATGCACCTGTTGTGCGCTGCAGTTGCGGTTGCCCCCGCGGGTCAAAGAACAGAGTTAGTGCAACCCAAGTGCCTACTCAGGAAGGAGATGGGAGAGGAAAGTTTGATAGTGACGCTACACTGACACAGCCAGTTCAAGGAGCACAAGCTGCTAGGGTGCAGAGTATAAAAGCTTGGGTCCCCAAGCTGAACCAGAAGCCCACCAAGGTTACCATCACAAACGGTTAGAAACAAGGAGGTATAACTTACTTTGTATGTGTTTGAAGTTGTGTACCAGCAAAAGTTGGTCCCGTCAGCCATGCTGGAGAAGGTGAATCCTGTAATTGACACTAGCTATGAGCCCTACATCAGTGATGGCAACCAGGAAGAGGACAAGGAGCCTGAGTTCTACAGAACTGATGAGGGACAACTGGTGTTAAAGAAGGTTGCAGCCTTCTATACCAAGGTATCTATGCCCTGTGTTGTGCCTAAATCCAACAAGTCAATCCCCACTGCCAAAAAGCCTGCCAAGAAGCGCATCCCTGATATCAAACACATCTTCCTGCTCAAGCTAATGCGGGAATCTGGTGATTACAAGGCAGCCATGGCTCTTGTTGGAGTGGATCCCAAGTACACCTCAAAGACCTTCAACAAGTTCATCAATACTGGTTGAGTCCTTGCTGCGGAGAAATCCCTGCACGTGTCCATCATGCTCACCAAGGAGCACAAATGGGAAATCCGCCAGTGGATAACCCAAGGTTGCCATCTTGAACTGGCAAATATGCAGGCCATGTTAAAATCTACTTTGGGGTTGAAGCCTCAATTTCTTTTTATTATCACTTGGTCAAGGGAATGCAATTTTCCTGGAAAAAGCTTGGGGTATCCCCCTACAATTGTAATAGCCCAGCCAACATTGAGACCCAGAAAAAATATGTAGAGGTGTACACTGCCCTCAAAGCCAAGGGGACAGCCAAATTCTATTACATTGACAAATCAGAATCTGCCTTGACCATGCAAAATGAATATGGGTATGTCCCAAAAGGCTCAAATGATGGGGTAGCTTGGCGTGCGGCAGTCTGCGCCACAGCCTATTCAATGGTGGCTCTCCTCAGTCCAAAGGGGTTAAAGCTCTATCAAATGATTCTAGGCCCTCATAATAGCTGTACATTTTTAGCATTCCTCCAATTGGTCCAGGAGCACCTGAGGCGCACAAGCCCCGGCTTCACCAATGTAATTGTGCTGGACAATGTTGGTCTCCATAAGGTGGCTGATATTCTTGAGGAATTCCCAATGATTGACACTAGCATTTCAGTGGGCCTCCAGCAATTGGCCATGGCAAATTTGTGTCTTCTCTTTCTCTCTGCTTATTTGCCTTTCCTAAATCCCATCAAGGAAGTCTTTGAGTGGCTCAAGCAAGTTGTCAAGCAAGGGACCCCAACTGGGACCAGGAACCTCTTTGATTTGCTGCAGGCCGGGATCCACACCCTCCCAGCTGAGACTATGGCCAAATTCTATGGCCACGCTGATTTGTTCATCCCCACGTGCCTTGCCAAACAGCCAATCAATTAAAGCTTAGTGTGTCCAACTTTTTTATATTCTCTAATTTACTATTCAAGATTTATTGATTATTATTTTATATTTAGAAGCTTATTAGCCCACAATCACATTCAGCAGGAACATCAATGAAGGTTTGTAATTTATTTATTTCATATTAATTTTTTTATTATAGCATCTGAGGTATCCCAAACACCTGATACTGGATAACACAAATATATTTGTATCACTTTTGTCAAATAAATATAAGAGTCAAATTAAAAAAAGTTAAATGTAAAGTGTACACAATAGGAGTAAATTTTATTAAAGTAAATCTATTTATGCTTATATGATGACCTTCTCCAGGATTTATTTTGTAAAAATTGTTTGTTAAAATAATAATTATAAAAATTTATTATAATAAAAATAATAAAAATATTAATGAAATTTATTGGAAGATAGGATTTATTAAGAGTGCCTGTAGTGGGTTTGGCGGTATGTATCCACCTCACAATGAAGGTGGTGCACAACTTCCACTGTCACACTGTGTACAGTGGATACACCCTACTGGAAATATTCTCAGCGGCTAGTAAAAGGGAGGATAGTGAGGTGGGAATGGAGTAGCAGCTTTTCTGGCGGGGTGCAAACCCGTAGATGGCAACCAGGACCAGGGTGTCCTGGATAACATGATCAACTGAGCTGTAACCCGGGGGGACCTTCTTCCCATCCAGGGAGAGCCTGACCTTGTCAATCCCTAGGAGGACCTGTCAAAGTCCTCTACAAACACGCTCATCCAAAAGTAAAAGAGATACCCAAGGTAAACCATGAGGTGAAGCCTTTGTCCAGCAAAGGCTTCTGTAAACTCACAGAGTTTATTATACACAGAACTAATCTTCTTCTCATGCTTCATCTTGGCAAACATGAGCTCTATTTCTGGAGGGACCCCCATCTTGTTGGCACTTCAGACCAGCCCAAAGTCTGAAAGAGGATCTTGGTCTTCTTTACGGCTGTTGTGTCTGCAACAGCCAATTTCCCCACCGCGCGCTTAAAGTTATCCAGAAGGTAAGATAGGGTGTGCTCCAAGGGGTAGCAGAAGCAAGCAGCTGCATGAGCCCAGCCCATCTCCAGTACATTCTTGAATGGGAGCATTGCCAGGATGTCCCAAACAAGCTCAAGAGAGTTTGCACAGTAAACTCCACTGAGGACCACCAGGTTAAGGCGGACCAGTTGGCATCCTTGTAGGCAGTAACTTCCCACTTGGATGCCCCCTTGCCAGGTGTCAGCCCAGAAATGCCTCCTGGGACATTGGGAATGTAAAACTGCAGGCTCAACCCGCCAGCAAGGTTCCAATCAAGCAGGTTTATGACCCGCAATCTGATTATCTGGTCACTCAAAGCCAGACTAGGAAGTCAACTTGAATTACCAAATCCAACAACATGAACAGATGTTGATCCTTTATGGTGGATACCTTGTTTTGGCACTTGAATCATTACCAGGATCAAGCCACCCCCTTCTACCATCCAACCAAGTGATCAACAATCATGTTCCTGTTATCCTTGATTCACAATGACTAATAATCACTATCTCCCAATAAAGATTATTATCTAGCTTCTAAATATTTTCCCCCTAGTAACTCTGCTAAAACAGCACAGTTACAACAGGAAGGTACCGTAGACGCAGTCCTCCATCTTGCGCAAGACAGGGGGGACAGTAATGGCTGCCTTGCCACATGATTGGCGTAATTGGTGTAGAAGGTGGGGGGACAAAGGGGACCAGGACCTGGCAGAGTTCACTGTCTATATTTTCTAAAAAAAGTAAGTATTTAGAAATTTTTATTAATTTTATATTTTTATACTACCTTTGTGGGTTTCCTCCTTGCCTGCAGCTTTGGCATTCTTGGTGCAAGCAATTGCGCCAGCAATTCTAGTCCTTGGTTCTGGCTTGCTTTGCAGGTTTGAGGTGGGCATACATCTCAGGGTTGTTGACCCAGACAGACAGCGCAGAGAGGGCAAAGGACTTGAATTGGAGGCCTTCCACCATGGTTTTCTAGACATTTAATATGTGTTTGATTGTTGTTTTGGATGCGTCTGGCATCTTGGCCATTAGTGCCTTGGCGGACACCTTTTCAATTTTGTCTCCTGTGAAGATGGGGGCCTTCACTTTTGCCTTGACCTTGCGGTCAATATCTTTAATTTTGGCAATTGCTGAGTTGAGGTCTTTGAGTAGTTTTTCAAGTTCTCTCATATGGTTTTTTACTAACCTTTCCATATTTTTTATAGCTTTCAGCCCAATAAAATCTGTGTTATTCTGATATTATTGCCTCTTTGTTTATCCTTGTTTTTTTTCCCATTTACTACAATATCTTATCTTTTACCCATTGTATATATGTTTTACGCTTAACTCCATGTGTTGTTTTCTTTATGTTGGCATTGTTTCCTTAAATGTCATATTATTTTTAGCATTTAAACACAGCCCCCTGTGAAAATATTAACAACAATTTGGTGATAAGCTAAATTCAAATTAGAAAATTATAGTGTTAACTGTTTTTAGATAAAGTTGTTACTGATCCAAATTCAAAACCTTAATGATAAATTTTAAGCCAATCAGGAGCCAAGTGATAAAGTGATTGTTGTGACATAAAGGGCCATTCAATAATTCTTTAGTGTATGTGCGCTAATTAATATGATTGGCTGGTTGTTTTGCCATTGTGCGCCATTGCTGCTGTGGCAAGTTGTTGGTGGACTAGTGCACAATCAGCTGCTGGGTTAGCACTAGTCCATCAACAACTTGCCACAGCAGCAATGGCACACAATAGAAAAACAACCAGCCAATCATATTAATTAGCGCACATGCACCAAAGAATTATTAAATGACCCTTTATGTCACAACAATCACTTTATCACTTTGCTCCTGATTGGCTTAAAGTTTATCATTAAGGTTTTGAATTTGGATCAGTAACAAATTATCTAAACACAATTAACCTACAATTTTCTAATTCAAATTTTGACAACCACCAAATTGTTGTTAATATTTTCACAAGGGGCTGTGTTTGGGTATTAAAAATAACTGTGTTCTGGATCTAGATACACGGAATAGTAAATATATGATTTCATAGAGATAAACTGAACATAAATAATAAAACCAACTATAAACAAAGAGAACACAAACAATTGAAATTCAAAATAAAGATAATAAAAATATAAAATATTTGGCAACAGGGGGTTTATTGGGGCGGGGAAGAGTGATGCCTAGTAGGAAGAATAGCGCAGGAAGGAAGACATACAGACAGTGCTGGCCTGTGAGGTCTGGGATTGAGTGGGTGGGGCTAGAAAGTGGGGGGTAGTGGTGGCAAGGGTAGGGGTAGGAGGGTTGCGCGTGATGACCTCCATATACTGCTTGTCATATTCCTCATCTGTAATTGCCTTGATTGGCTGGTAGGTGGCTGTGGCACAGGGTGGGAGGCACTTATCCTTAAGTGATTGGTATCTTGTTCTGAGGCGCGGCACAGACACACAACGGGAAATCCTAACCTTAGGATTGGATTTGTACTAAGTCTCAGTTAGACGACAGGGAAGGCTATGTTTTTACCTTGCAGCCCTGGAAGAATAATCTCTACTAGTTGTGGCTAGAGAGAGGCGCAGAAGTACAGAAGACACAAAGATAAAAATGTGAATAGAACTTAGATTTTATTGATGAATACAAAATGGAATATATGGTGGTTAGGAATACCACAAAACACTACCAGGACGGTGGGATCACTTGCCACCAGCATGAGTGGGGCAAGTGAGTTGCGCAGGATCAAGAAATTGAACAATTGTACTTCCTGATTCAGTCATCAACTCATTTTGAGAGGCAAAATCAAAAGCAAGATATTTGTCTTCAAAATGGCCCATCAAAGGCGAAATTGAAACATGGTGAATAGCGGTATTCACGACATTGCCCTCCCCTAGATTGGCCTTAGGGGGGTGGTATTTACAAAGGAACTTTGCGTGCACTCAAGCAAAATGATGTCCACTGGAGAGGAGCTTCACAGTGTATTTAGACCCTTGTTTAAAAGTCACTTATAAAGGGCCAATCTACAGAGAGTCCAACTTATGTGTGCAACCACCTACTCTGTGTTGGTAGTAAAGTACATGGTCACTAGCATTGAATTCAGGCAGGGGGGAGAGTCCAGCATTATCAGTAGAAAGCTCAAGCATCTTAGCCTTGTATGCAGACGTGTAGGCAGTGGCCTGTATATCAATTATGCAGTTGACTAGATCCTTGATGTGGTTGTCAGGATTCATGGCCTTATCAGAGGTAAGCAGGGGACCCCCAAGAGCAATGGGGTAGTAGCTTCTTGCCCATACAGCATAGCAAAAGGGTAGTATCCAGTGACACAATGTTTGCTAAGGCAGTGCACTAAGAGAGCAGCAGGTAAGTATAAGTTGAATTGGCAGCGTCAGGGTAGGTGAGCTTCCTCATGATAGAGACCAGTGTTGAATTTGCTCACTCAACTGCCCCATTGGTAGAAGGATTGTAGGGGGCAGAGAAGGACTGGTGTGATACCAAAGCTTTGACAGCAGAGGTTACCAGCTTGACATTAAAGTTGGTCCCATTATTGGCAACTGTGGTAAGTTTGACTCCCTGATGATTGACTCCCTTAAACTTGACTCCCTGGTAGTTGACACTAGTAAAGTGAGAATTCAGCTTTTGCCCTGATTGACAACTGGAAATTGACACTTTTTTAATTAACAGATCTTGATGTACTGAAAACTTTTAATATAAAATTTTGACCTTACAGCTATGGTATACTAAAGTAATTTTAGAGAGCTCAAAAATGCAATAAAAATAGTACCTTAATTAATAAAAATAATGAGAAATAAGCAATTATTTCTCATTTTACTATGTAATTTACACTCTTCATTATAAAAATATTTTTTATTACCATAAAAATTAAAATTTCAATGAGCCAAAAATAAACAAAAACACAACAGAAAAAGCTATGCAAAATATGAAGAAATAGTAATATTTATTTGATATAGTTCATATAAGCACAACTGTGAATATCATATGTTTTATTTGGAAATTAACAAAAATTAATATATTTTAATCACTTTCAACTATAACTATTCATCTCAAACTTACCATATATACATAGAACAATCACTGCTATCTAATTAAAGTAAAAAAACTTAAAAATTAATCTAAAAACTAAATGATCAAAGCTAATAAGTAAAAATTAAAGTTAAAAAGTTAAAAGTGAAAATCATATAGCTGAGCAAGCAAGCAAGTTTATTCCTCATCATTCTTTCCCCATTTCATTTTGGCCCCTTCCAGGAGGGCAGTGGCAATAAGCTCAAGATGCTGCTTAAGCTCAGAGGCCTTATACTTGAGCTTGGCTGCACCCTGGATGGCCTTGGTGAAGAGGGTACAGCAGGTGGTTGGCTTGGTGGGAGGGACGCGGTTGGAGAGATCACACAGCTTGGAGATGGTTTTTTCCTGCTCGTGCTGCAGGAGGGAAAAGAACTTATTGAATTTTGGGTGGAGCCCAAAGTTGGCCTTGAGGTGTTTGTGATACGCCTCTAGCGCTGAGGTGGTCTTGAGCTCACCATTCACTGCCACCTGGTACACATTCCAGCTGGCCTTGGCACAGGCCTTGCCTTGCTTCTGCGTGACAACCTTCCCAATCCACTGGGGCTCAAAGTACTCAAGGAAAGGCTTGAACTCTGGGTGCTTTACTATGTAGGGATCCTTTGAGAGCACCTCAAACCCCTGCGCAGTGTGCTCTGGGTTTAAAAAAGCCAAGGCACTAAATTGTGCCAGCACAAATCTGCAGGTGTCCAAAGTATCCCTCCAACTCAACCTACTAAGCTCAGCGTGGGCCTGCACGTTACAAGCAACTGCTTGGCAGAAGTGGAAGTAGCACCCCTGCACCTCCCTGCTGAACAGCTGCTTGAATGTATTTAACTGAGCAGGCTCAAAGTCCATAATGCACACGCAAGGCCCAAGAGCTCTTAGCCTTGCCTTTTCCTCCAAGTCCAGGGTGGCCTGGTCCTTGTCAGAGGCAGGTGGGTTGGCGCGGGTGTGGGGGTGAGTCTTCTTGGATTTGTCATTGTTGGCGGGAGGAAGAAGGGCAAGTTCTTGGCAGAGGATGGAGGACACGCAGGTATAGATGGCCTCAGTGGCCCCAGGAAGAAGAAAGAATGCAAGTGGAATCACCTGGATGTCAATTTGGGCATGGACCATCCAGAGCTGCTTGAACATCCGGGGGCAAGTGGCAAAGGTACCATCAACTAGCCAGGTTGACGCCCTTTTCAACTCCATCAGGTTCTGCTGAGTTGAGTAGCAGATGATACGGTCCTTGGAAGCAGGCCTGTTGTCATGGAGCAGGAAGTGCTCCCCACTTGGAAGCTGCTTAAGCTCATGAGTGAGCGTGAGCGTGAGCTCCAAGAGAACGTCAGAGGCCTTGGGGGGAGGGGGATTGGCAGCAATACGCCTATCACTGATGAATTTGACCAACTGCTCCTGTGTTGGTACCAACTTACGATTGTTGGGTTTGAGATGTTGCAAAGCCTTTATGGCCAGATCATAAGCGCGGAGGTTAGAAGAGGTGGGAATGACCTGAACAAGGTAGCATTTAAGCATCCAAATGATTAGATAATTGGGGGGCTTGCAAGTGTGCTCCCCCTTCTCTGCCATTACTTGCTCCCAGCCCTCAGTGTTCAACTGGGGCCCACAAGTCTTATCTTCACAGACAAAGTGCTTGCTCTTGGTCTGCTGCTTTTGGTTGTTGCAATTGATGTATTTTTCAGCAACATAACCAGGGCCGCCCTTTACAGACATGATGGGGAAGTAACAGGGGAAGCGCTTGGGAACTTTAAACTCTCCATCCACATTACAGATATTGTGAAAAGCCAGTGGATCCCAAGCCACATGACCAGAAGCTTTAAACTTCTTGGAGTAATCCTCCAGCTCATCTTGGGGATCAGATGAGGAAGGAGGGGAAGAGCCATTGGGAGGGGGAGGGGGAGGATTCTTTGAGGCGTGTTTGGATGCCTCCTTTTTCTTACCAGAAGAAGAGGTGGGCTCCTTGGCAGCCTTTGACTTCTTGGTATGCCGCTCCTTGGTGGGCTTGGAGTTGGCCTCTGAGTGGTAAAAAGAGTGGTTGGTAAGATCACCATCAGATTTATTGGGGGAGGAATTTTGGGGGGAAGGTGAAGGGGATGTGGAAGATGAGGGTAGAGGGGGGGAGGAGTAGGAGGAGATGGAGTGGGAGGAGATGGGGTTAGAGACTTTGCCTTTGCAGGCTTCTTGGCACACTTGGGAGTGGAGGCAGTTTCTTTGGAGCCCTTAGAGGCTTGGCGCTTAGGCGGTTGCCTGTTCTTGTTTGATCTTGTCTAAAGAAAAGTTTAGTTTTGTAAATAAAATAGTATGAATAATATAAACACAAAGGTAAAGCAGAGTAAAAGTTAAATTAAAAGTATGTAAATAAAGTTTTATTTATCAAGAAAAAAACATAAAAAAGTAAATAGAAGCAAAATAGAAACTCAAATTATAGACATGAAGGTTGAAACATAGAAAATAAGTGAATTCATGATGAATCATCAAATATGTTAGGTTCAGCATAATATCTTAGTGCTAAATTAATGTAAAAGTACAATTAAAAATCAAAAAAGATATGAAAATTATATGGAGAGCAGCAGAAAAAGTAGTAGATTATAATAGCAAAAAAATAAATAATTATTATGTGGAATTTTTTTTATTGTGAGTTGAAAATTCAAAACATAGTAAAGTGCCAAGTTTGGCAATGTCAATCAGCCAGAAAAAGCTGAATTCTCACTGTCAAGTATGCTGGAGTTGAGCAGAAACATCAAATTTACTATGTTTTTTACATATAAAACTTGCTTAAATTTAAAACGGGTTCAAAAGTTAACCCAAAAGCAAGGAAGTTTTGTATGCTCAAAAATAAAAAATACAACATAAGTTAAAAAAGTAAATGAGTGGAAAGGTATTTATTAGTGATAATAATGTGCTGTGAGGAGCTGGGAGTGAATTATTTACTATAGTGTTGGTTAAAACGTTAAGAAGCTCTCTGTACTAATCCAAAAGCTAAAGTGTCAAGTTGGTGAGTGTCAAGTGGCGCTCATAGTATGTCACATATTAATTTAGCCTTAATTCTGAGCCTTTAATTAGTTAAATCCAAAACTGATCATGTGTCAAGTGGATAGAGTCAAGCAAAGAAAGTGTCAAGTTTCAGTTTTTTATAAGTTACATATGAAATCTCTTAATAAATTGGGCTTAATTTATATGGTACCACTTAATCCAAAAACCTGGGAATGATATAATGTAAAACAAGTGGGGTATTTGATTAATGTCTATACCACTAAATCCAGTATAGTGGTGCTTGGGAGCCTAATCAACAACTATGGACACTAATAATAAAAATATAATAGTAAATAATAAATTTTATATAAGCGCATATGTATTTTATTAATAAAATTAAAATTTGGCTTAAAAAGTGTCAAACTGGTCACTTTTTGTTTTAGAGTGTCAAACACAGGTTTTTTCATTTCTATTAGTAAATCTACTTATAAATTGCACCTTAAATTGTTATTTTAGCTAACCAATTTATTAAACAGAGTCAAGTTTGAGTAAATTTAACCTTGGTTTTTGGTTTCAAACCCCTAAATTACTAGTAAAAATTAGCTTAAAATCAGTTAAGCCAAAAATACTAATAGATTCACATATGCGGCACTCAACTCCCTGTTACTTGACAAAGTGTCAAGTGCCAGGGAGTTGAGTTTAAGGGAGTTGAACTTACCACAGTTGCCCATTATCTGAGAGCAACACTTGAGGACAGCCATGGCGGTAGAAATCATCTTGTAACAAGAAGGCAGCAGTTATCTTAGCCACGATGTCCTTTGTAGGGCAAGCCTCTACCCACTTGCTGAAGTGATCAACAGCAATCAGGATAAAGCAACACCCAGAACATGAGCGGGGGAGAGGACCTACCACGTCAATGCTGACAGTGTGAAAGGCATGTTGCGGGGGAACTAATTTAAACTTGTGGGCAGCAGCTTGAGGCCTCTGCAGCTGGCAGTTGTGGCAGCTAGCTATGATGTCTGGGATCAGCAGGAAAAGGTTATCCCAGAAGTAATTCTTTTGAAGCCATTCAAAGGTCTTGGCAATGCCTCCATTCCCAGTCTCCTTATGAGCTTGTGACACCAACAAGAGGCAAAGACTGGGTCGTACATAAGGCAGATACTGGTCTTGTACCTTCTTGAAGAGCTGATTGTTGTGTGTGAGGGTATCTTTGGATATCTTGGACAAGGCCAGTTGTACCTCTTCTGTCTCACTTTCCCAAGAAGAAGGGTACCCAATTAGTTTGTATAACCAATCAGCCTCTGCAGGATGCAAAGCAAGAATGGGCATTCTGGAGAGCCCATCAGCGTTCTGGTGTTGAATCCCAGGGCAATGGAGCACAGTGAAGTTGTATCCTTGCAGACGTAGAGCCCATCTAGCTAGGCGCCCTTCAGGCTCCTTAAGCTGTTGTAACCACTTAAGCAAAGCGTGGTCAGTGACAACTGTGAAGTGGGTACCATATACATAGTGACAAAACTGCTTGACTGCATGCAACACGGCAAGACACTCCTTCTCTGTGACACTATAATTCTTCTCATGCTTGTTTAGCACGCAGGAAGTGTAAGCCACAGGATGGTCTACACCCTTGTTGTCTAGTTGGGCCAGAATAGCCCCAATAGCAAGATTGCTAGTGTTGGTGTACAGGATGAACTCCTTATCATAGTCAGGATACACTAGGATTGGCGCCTCTTTGAGTTTTTGCTTAGGGGTCTCAAAGGCTTGCTGCTGACTGGCAGTCCATTCAAAAGGGACATTATGTAACAGCTGGACTAGAGGTTCACTATTATCAGCAAAGTCAGGGATAAACTGTCTATAGTAGCCCATCATCCCTAGAAAGACTTGTACCTCTTGCAGGTTGGTAGGCAGAAGCATTTTGTCAATGGCTTCAACCTTCTTAGTCATTGGGCAAATCCTGGTCTGGGTTACTTCATGGCCCAAGAATTCAACACGTTCTTTGAAGAAGGCGCACTTGGAAGGTTTTAGCTTAAGGCCAGCTTCTCAAATCTTTATGAACACCTCTTTGAGATGAGCCAGGTGATTGGTGAAGGTAGCACTGAAAACTATTATATCATCCAAGTATACTAGGATGCACAACAACTTCAAGTCACAGAGGATGGAGTCCATGGCCCTTTGGAAGGTGGCCGGGGCGTTGCAGAGTCCCTGCAGCATGCAAGTAGGCTCAAAAAGCCCTTCAGAGGTAATGAGCGCGGCTTTTTGGCAATCCTTGGGCAATAGGTCAACTTGCCAGTATCCAGATGCCAGATCCATTGTGGAGAAAAACTTAGAGCCTCCAAGACGTTGGAGAGCATCATCAATACGCAGCAAGGGGTATGAGTCCTTCTTGGTCAAAGAGTTCAATTGATGGTAGTCCATCACAATACAATGACCCCCATCTTTCTTCTTTAAGATGAGTAGCAGGGATGCCCAAGGACTTTGGGAAGGTGCCAGCAGCCCAGCGTCCAACAGTTGTTTGAGCTCTTTAGATACCTGGGTGTCCTCTACACAGCTGCAGCAATATGGTTTAGCACGGAAGGGAGGAGCGTTGCCAGTGTCAATCTGATGGATAACGCCTTTGGCTAACCCATAGTTGGTACTGTCCTTTGCAAAGATATCAGAAAATTGGTCTAGCAAGTCTAGCACCTCTTTCTATTGAACCAGGGACAGCTGTGGAAAGTCTTGCGCAGTGAACAAGGATAGGACTTGGGGTTCATCCTCAGGTAGGTTAAAATCTTGGAATGTGCCAAAGTGATGAAGAGACAGGACATCAGGAGCGCTCAACAACTTTCCATATCCAACAACCTGCCCCCTAGACACGGTCATGGGGAGAGCAGTCAGGTTGGCTACCAACAATTGAACAGGGTCCTTATGGGAGACATCTAGGATCCCAGGACAGAGATAAGGTTCATTGCATCCTAACAAGGGGGGAGAGTACAACTCCAAGAAGGTTTGTTCAGGTAGTTCATATGATATCTGGGAGTCTAGGATGGCCTGGGAGCCAGGGGGAATGGTGACAGCAGACGTGGCTAGGAGAGGGATCCCTTCAGACGCAGGACAAGCCATGGGTGGACATTTCATGTTTGAAGAGTGAGTGCAATATTTGAGGTTGAAAACCCCAGTGGGATATTCCAAGGCACATGTCTTGAGCTGTTTTCCGGGAACTTTAACTGGCTCTTCAAAGATCAGAGGGACTTCATATCCCAGAATAGAGAGATAACCATCTTTTAAGTTGATTATCCCATTATATTACCTAAGGAACTGGGTGCCAACGAAGAGATTGTAACTCTTGTTTTCCAAGACAACTGCTAGTGCAGCTAGGAAAAGCTTACCAAACCGCATGGGTAGAGCGGAGTATGCCCCTATGGCGCAGGTCATAGACAGTCCAGCTGTGCCATATAACTGGTGATAATTAAGGTCAGGGGCAAGTTTGAGTTTCTTCACAAGCTTGGAGGAGACAGCGTTGACTGGCAAGTCAGTGTCTAGAATTGCCTTGATCTTCACTTTTTGAATGGATATCTCTACTTGAGTGGTAGTGCAACCAAAGGGTGGAAGGACAGCCAAGATATCCTGAGCCCTAGCTAATTCCTTATCCCACTTCTCAATCATACATCTTAATCCTGGGAACTCCTTATAAACAGTCTGGAGAGGGAGCAAAACAGAAACATTCTTTAAGACAGCGTCAGCAACCTTGGCAGCTTCTTCTGACAACTCCACTAGCACGTGGGACCTATTAGCCTTAGTGAGGTAAGGGTGAGAGACAACTTCTTTGGCTTCAGGCACAGGCTTAGTGGTAGTTGTAGTCTTTCCTGATCACAACTTATAGGGGACTGTAATGGTTTCAGGAACAGCCAGGACAGAGTACCCATATGCGTCAGTGTTGTCAATATCAGAGTCATCCAGGTCAGAGTTATCAGAGATATTGTGGAACAAGAGGAGGATAGGAGGAGCCTCATTATCAGCAGGCTCAGAGTCATATATAGAGGGAGGGATTGAAAGAGACTGGGAAGAATTGTCAACCAAGAGCGTCTCTGCCTCTAGGTTGACTTTCCTGCTCTTTTGGATCAGCTCCTTCAACCCGTGGGTTGATGCAGACTCAAGAATGGTGACCTATCTGACCACATTTATGGCAAACTTGACGTCTAGGAGAATTTTGCAAGTTCATGGTAAGAATGCAAGGACCACCAGAAGACAAACAAGAGTTAGAATTAGCTTGACTTTCCCTAACAACTTCTCCAGAATGGGTAAGGTGCATATCCTGCAACAGCATCATTATGCTCTTCATGGAGGAAAGCATAGCCTTATGGGCTTTGAAGTGAAAGCACAGAAGTTGGTTAAATTTGAGGGCTTGAGCGCAAGCCATGTAGGCTTCATGGGCTATCAACTGTCTGCTTGTTATCAGTTGCTGTCCTTCCATGTAGAATCTGTCTGCAAACTCAGCTAGCGTCTCTTTAGGCTTGAAAGCAATATGTATGAAGGTGTCCTTCTTTACTTCCAGGCTAAGGTCACCACCAAACTTGTCAATCAGAAGCTGCTTCATATCTTCCCACGTCTCAATGGTGGGCAGCTCAGGCACCACCACCTCCTGGCAAGTCGGATATAGACAGGTCAGAATATGTTCTTTCTTAACTTTGTCTGAAGCTTGTCTCATGGCAGTTTTGTAGATAGTTAGGAAAGCTGCAATGGTTGAGGTTTTAGGATCAAAGACTTGCTTAAAGGTAGGCTTGAAATGTGCTTTGGGAGTTGGGCCATCATTGTTGCTATTGAGTACGTTTATACACAGGGAAAACCCTGCCTTGGATTCAGAGGGGGCTGTCTAGCCCATAGCTGACAAACACTCTCTTCAAGGGTAGTCAGGGTCCTAACAGCGCGGGCATCTGTATTGACATCTTGAGTGGTCTGTTGTGCAGTAGCATATAATTGTTGACCTTGGGTGGTCACTATTGTGGAGAGCTCAGCCAGTCAAGAAGTAAGGGATGGTCCCACTGAGAGGCAAGGGACAAACCTATTGTTCACAGAGTTGATCACGTCATTCATCTCTTGTACGTCTCTATCCAGTTCAGTATGGTCCTGCTTCAATTGATCCACTTTGTTAGCTAGGGCAATTAGTTCCCTAGCGCATTGGATTTGAGGAGCTCCTGGTAAGCCAGGGCAGCAACCATCTTCATTGACAACCCCAACTGGACTAGCAGCATTTGTCATCATTTCACGTAGGGCAGCAAGTTCTTGCTGTAGCTCCACAACTTGAGCAGTCAATTCAAGCACCTGGGGGTCAGGTTGAGAAGCCTCAGCAGGACGTTATTGACTGCAAGTAGCTATATGTAGCTCTCAACTAGCGTCCCATATCCTTTGCTCTCAATCTGCCAAATTATCAGAAGGGGGAGAGGGCAGAACATCTGGCTTGGGCGTAGCTAATTTATTCACTTGACTCTGGAGTTTGGCTATAGCAGCAGCGGTGGCAGCTCTTTCTTGATCAAACACCGCACTGAGTTCATTAAGGCTGTTAACAGCAAAGTCTGCTACCTGCTGTAGTTGCTTGAAGGAATACATGCTGAATGCATTGAGCTGTTGTATGAGTTGTTTGAAGTCAGGAAGATAAGCGTTTAAGGTGGAATCTACTTGAGTTTGCCAGGGTTGTTCTAGCTGGTGAAACTTGTGTAGACGCTCTCTTGTGTATTTGGGGATGGACTGGCGCATTTTTTTGATAGAATTAATCAAACAGGTCTGGGAGGTAACAGAGTTGCGTTGATTGTCAGATACCAAGGAAAACAGGGAATGAATCCACTGTTGGTAGGCAGCAAACTGATCCCAGTGATGAGTAACTGCTGCTTGTAGAGACAAGATTTCTTGGACGTGGAGCCCAAACACCATTTGATGGTGGGCCAAGGTAGGCTGCACAAAGGACAATAGTAAGTGCTTAGCAGAGCCAGCCGCTAAAAGGAGATGTTGTGGAAATTGAGGAGCCACAATTAATTTGTAGTATTCAGCCCAACTGAACTGCAGCTGAAGGCAAGGGATGGCTCCTTCACGGGCTATCCCAAGGGCTACCAACATGACTTGTTCTAAGTCAGGGGTACCAATGGGGTAAGCAACTAGGCAGGGACCATTCCCAAGGTTCAGTACAGTAGGGACAATAGGCAGGTTGGCAATATCTTCCTCAATAGGAGAGCTAGTAATTTCAGGTGAAGTTGGCTCTTGTATAGGCGGAAGCAAAGGACCTGAAAACATGGATGCAAAAGGGATAACCAAGGGGCTTACAGCCCCTGTAGTGAGCATCATTTTTGTTGTGTTCTGAGGCGCAGCACAGATATACTACAGGAAATCCTAACCTTAGGATTAGATTTGTACTAAGCCTTGGTTAGATGACATGGAAGGCTATACATTTACCTTGAAGCCCTGGAAGAATAATCTCTACTAGTTGTGGCTAGAGAGAGGCACAGAAGTACAGAAGACACAAAGATAAAAATGTGAACAGAACTTAGATTTTATTGATGAATACAAAAAGGAATATATGGTGGTTAGGAATACCACAAAACACTACCAGGACGGTAGGATCACTTGCCACCAGCATGAGTGAGGCAAGTGAGTTGCGCAGGATCAAGAAACCAAACAATTGTACTTCCTGATTCAGTCATCAACTCATTTTGAGAGGCAAAAGCAAAAGTGAGATATTTGTCTTTGAAATGACCCACCAAAGGCAAAATCAAAACATGGTGAATAGCAGTATTCACAACAATTGGTTGCCCATGTTCACATGGAAAACCATTTGCGCAAACAAGTCAGCCACCATTTAGTGACCAAAGAGAGAATTGTGGTTAAGGACCCCAAGATAGAGGTTGTTGAAAGCCTGAGGGTGGCGCTCCTAGAGTGTATATCCAATATTAAATAACACATTATCACCCAGATTGATGTCTGCATGGCTGGCAGGGTAGACTGAGGCCTGGTGCCCAAATCCCTGGATGGCCTTGAGGGCGGTGGAACTTCCCTCCATCTGGTGGCTCAAGAAACCCTGTTGCTTGGAATTTGAGCCATCCTAGGAATTGAGTAATCCACCAAAGATGTGGCTGTACTTGTAGCCATTAGTGAAATCTGGGTTTGTCCAATAGTAGACAAAACCCTTGGCTGAAACAGCCAGAAATGCACCAATGAATGTCCCCTTCTTGAGCTTCTTCCTTCTATTCTTGATGGCAGATGTTCCTTGCTCACTGAAATCAAACACAATCAATAACTTGTAGTAAAAGACAAACATGATGTCATCTGTTAGACTAGTCAGGCATCAGACTAGGGTGATTCAATGGCATAATCATACAGGGAATCCTCAGCACAATCTCATTGGTTGCCAGCAACATTGGTAAGAATCCATATTGAAGCCACCTTTCTGTGCATCCAGAGCTGCACCATGCGCTTGAAAACCCATATGTTGTGGTTTGTGAGCTGATTGCAGACCTGGCTCAAGGGAAACTTGGGGTCCCACTGAAGGAGGTCAAGCATTATTGGGTACGCCTCTGTGATTTGGGACTCGGGGGCCTTCTTGGGCTTTTTGGCTGTCCCAATCAGATTCCCCTTATTCATTAAGTTATTGAATTCCTGCATGACAGTAGCCCAGGTAAATTGTAATTGGCTAGCTATCTGATCCCAGGACATACCCTGCAGGTTCAGTGCCACAATTCTTTGGAGAATTTGGGAAGTAATTATTTGTTGCTTGGGCTGCAGGAGCTGGAGATAGAGCTGGAGCCTGGTTGGCTGAGGGGATTGCAGGTTGACTGCTGGCGGGAAGTTGTTCTAAATCAAGGTTGCCATCCTGATTGGTTGATTGTCAGCTTGTGCGGGGGTGGGTAAGGGAGCAGGGGCAGAGCTAGACGTTAATTGACTCTCAAACAAGTCAAAGCCATATGGGTTGGGGGTCAAGTACAAGTCAGCTTCTTTGTTACCCACCTCAAAGGCTTGGGTGTAAACAGGTGCCTCCACATTCTGGGCCTTGCCTCCATTGAAGCTGGCTTGGCTGATGCTGGCTTGGTTGCTGGTGCTGTCAAAAATGTTGCTAGTAAAAACCATTGTAAAAAAACCTAGGATAAAAACACTAAAAGTCAAGGTTTAAAATTTTATGATTTATTTTTATTGTAATCATGAGTCCAGATTTGGACAGTTTCTTCAAATCATTATACACAAATCAGGAGGCTTTAAAATGAATAAAATGCCTCTGTTCCTAAATTGGATAGCTGTTGATTGGCTATCAAACTGTTATTTTTCTATTTTAGACTGCTCATACTACACATCTTGTGTGACTTCATTTTGTTTTGTGCTTGTGGAATCTTGCTTCTAGATTGCTCAACTTTTGTTTCATTTTAGTCCTTCTGTTAGTGCCTTTTATGAATCCTGATTGGATTATAATATACTCCAGAAAAGCATCCATTCATCTCACTTGTTGCATCAGTTGATTTTGTTTGTGGTTTAAACAACGTTGCTTGATATTTGCTATAATTTTGTATAATGGGCTAGTGAATTTTTTTTGGTTTCATAGTTCATTTATTAACCAAAAATATTTGAATTATTTGAATCCTGAATCTTGTGCAACTTTGATTTTGTTCAAATCTGAAATAATTTTGTTTTAATCTGAGGTATTTTCAGTTGTTGCCATAGCTTTTAAAACTACTGTACTATCTAAAAAAATTAAGAAACAAATTTTAAAGCTAAAAATTATATAGACAAAGCAAAGTTTATTAATTAATTAAAGCCACTGCCAAGGGCAGCAGCCACATCTTCTAGGTATTTCTTGATATCACCCACCTATAATTCTTCTTAACTGCTTAATGAACATCCTCTTGATAGTACTGGTCCTTGAACTGCTTTTTTAGGAGCTACCTAGCTGGTGATGCCCTGGAAGTTTGAGGTTGTTCTCTCTTGCTCCTGCTGAAGCATCTGTAAACATTTTTTTGAATTTAGGGTCAGCACCAAAATTTGATTTCAGGTGTTTGTGCCAAGCCTCAAGGCTTGAGGCCATCTCTATCTCACTGTTGAGGTGGTGGCACCACTTTTCCCTCTTCTGGAAGCCATTTTCTTGAAAGTCTGTTGGCGCTCAAAGTAGTCCTTGAATATGACAGAGTGCCTCTGCATATAAGCATCCTCTTGAATAATCTCAAAGCTAACACCAGTGTGCTCATGCTTCACAAAAGCCAAGCCAACAAGCTGAGTGACAAAAAAGTAGCACTTTTTACTCTCATCATCAAGGTACTAGTCAGAGAGCTCTTTATTGCTCTTAAGATTCTTGAGTAGGATCTGCCTAAAATTAAAGAAGCAGCTGTGAACTTTTTTATTGAATATAGCTTCAAAAGCTCTGAACTTAGTAGTATCAAAGTCTATTATGACTATCTCTGGCCCAAGGGTGCATGAATAAGCTAGCTGCTCAATAGCAAGAACAGCCCCATCTTTTTTTGCAGTGAAAAAACTTTCTTGGATAATGTGGGAAAGAGGGTGAAGCTTTTTGGTGGAGGAGAGCTTAGAGAATCTGATACTTTAAAGGCTCTGGCATAGACCTTTATCTTTTTACCAGGAAAAAGCAAGTAAACCAGGGAATCACCTGGGCATTAAACTGCTCATGCAGCATTCAGAGCTTCTTGAAGATAGTGAGACATGCTAAAAATATGCTGTCACAAAGCCAAGTGATAGCAGTGTTGAGCTGATCCAGGTTCTGCTTTATTGAATAGGCCATAATCTTATCCTCCACTTCCTGTCTGTTGTCATGAAAAAGGAACATCTCTTCATCCTCAGTTTTCTTAAAGGCATCAGAGGGGAACAGGTCTTTTGTGTCAGTGGCGCTCTTGGCTAGAGAGTTGGAGGCTTGAAGCCTATCACCCAAAAACTTGACCAACTGGTTATGCGCTAACATCCTCTTGAGATTGGTGGAGAAGAGGTGCTTACAGGCAAGCACATTCAGCTAGGTTGTGGAAAGATCCTTTGAGGTGGGCATAATCTTCACCAGAAATCATTTAAAAAGGCAGGCTATGGTGGTGCTGGGTATGGTGCAGGTATGTTTGCCCTTAATGGTTTACACTGTATCCCAGTGCTCAGTGTTATGCTGCACTGGGCAAGAGCAGTCCTTGCAGGTATAGTGCCAGATCTTAAAGCCCTGGTTGGTAATATTGCAGCTGAAGATATACCTATTTGCTATCATGAACAGCCCACCTTTGACACCAATGATGTGAAAAACTTTAGCAGGGAGGAAGGAACCTTAAACTTCCATCAACATTACAAATTTTGTGAGCCAACAGAGGGTCCCAGAGGCCAGAGAAGCATGGTAGAAGCCAGGGAAGTAATCAGGGTGGGGCTTTTAGTCATCTCCTGATGAGCTGGAATGAGGAGAGCTTGGTGGAGGGAAGAACAGGTCTTGTCCCAGTGTCCCTCATGTGCAGGAGACGTATTCTTATATAGGGGCTTTTGAGCTTGGTGCCGCTTCTTAGTGGGCTCTTTATCAGATGCAGAGTTATAAAAACTATGGTTGGTGAGCAACACATCTGATTTCTCACCCCCAGTGGAGTGAGATGGGATCTGATCAGATCAGATGAGCTTGGTGAAGGGCTTGGAGACAGTCTTCTTGGTTGTTACTGGCTTTTGCTTTTGAGTCTTGAGAGCCTTGGAGAGATGCTTGGTGCCTGTATGTTGCTTTGAAGCATTCTTGCCCTAAAATAATAAGTAAATGGTTCTAAAATAGAGCAATGTATTTAAAATACAAATTAAAACAAATATAAACAATCCTAAATAAGCTTTAAACTTTTAAGGCTGTTGTTGAAGTTTAAAAATACAAAAATAGGGGTAAAAGCTTTATGTTTATTAAAGTTTAAACAACAAGTTAAAAATTAAAAGACATATTCAAAAGTATTGATATAAGAGGAGAAGTTTGTTTCAAGAGCCAAAAAAGATAAGAGAGAAAAGTTGAAAATACAACATACCAAAATTTCAAATGTTTTTATTATGTAAAAATAAAAGCTTCATGTGTGAGAAGTGAAAAGTGTTGACATTATGAGTTTCAGTTAGAACAAAAACTCTAAAATCATACTGTTAATTAGAAATATTGAAGACTTTATTTAAAACAACAACAGCACTGTTGACTTTTTTGGAAATATACCATGTTTTTTCTAGTATAATTAATTAAAAGCTAAGCAAACTCATAAATATAAACTGTTTCTGGTGTTATCTTGTATACATAGTAAAGTAGTTTTCAAAGCTATTACATTAAGCAAAAAATCTTATAAGAGAAAATAACTTGTCTGTAAACAAAATAACGTCAGATTCAAACTAAATCAATGCATCTCAGAAAAAAACAAAATTGAATCCAAATCTATTGTTAATCAATATAAATCCATTAGATTTTATTTTTTACATCTAAGTATATTTAGTTTACATCTTAATTGATTTTTTACAGGCAATTTATTTTTCTTACAGATGAGTTTTTTACTTAGTGTCATAGCTTTGAAAATACTGTAAAATAAAAATAAAGCATATATGAAATGATAAAATAAAGCCAAAGTTCTTTATTTATGTATTTAATAAAATTAAATTTGGGGATGAGAATATTGTTGCAACATCTTCAATTACTCCCTCTTGGGAAATCAATTCCTGAGTGATTCTCCAACTAATCATTAAGTTAGTGGCACTCTTATCAATTGTCCATCTATTATGGTAATCAAACCTTTCAAGTCCTAAGCAGAACACTAATTGAACAAGCCTTGTGACAATCATGATTTACATGGATGGTATGTGGCTTCTCATGATACTATAAAATACTCTAAACTCATACTGTAAATTCAGAACCTGAACATAAAAATGCGGGATTGTCAAATCCTTGGTCCAAATTTTGAATCACTTTTGCAGGCAACTCAGCTGAGTGAAAAATAAAATATTTAATAAAATTAACCATATAATTTGACTTTTTTTAATTTATTTAAATTGGAAAATTTCAAACCCCTTGAGCAGATAACTCAACTAACAAAAGACAAAACACAGCAAACAAATGTAGGATACATGAATCAGAAATGCAGGATTCTAATATACAATTTGATATTTCCTGTATGTCAATGAATCATAGACATCATGTAAAAATTAATGAATCTGAAATTGCCAGATTATCAAATCCAAGAACCAAATTTCAAATCAAAAAAGAGTTGAATTTGAAATAAATATAATTTATGGGTGTCTCAAAAAGGATGCTAAAGGATCTAGAGTGGATTTGTGCTAATTCTTTTAGGAACCATAAGTATTCTCAAAAATCACCCTATTCCATTTTAGGACAGAAAAAATTTAGATGCTTGATTACAGTAGATTTTAGAAAACACTAATAATAAAATAGAATTATATATCACAATCTATTTTTATCACATTGTCTTTTCTTTGATGTGTTGATGGTTCATTTGCTGTTGATGATATGCTTGCATTTAATTGGGTAGTTTCACCTCTAGTTGCCTTGGCAATAGGAAATCAAGTTGCCTCTGCAACCACAGCTGGTCTCAGGGAGACAATTTGATTTCCTATTGCCAAGGTGACTGGAGGTGAAAATATCCAGTTAAATGCAAGCACATTATCAAAAAAATGAACTATCAACATATCAAGAAAAAGACAATGTGATAAAAATAGATTGTAATATATAATTCTATTTTATTATTAGTGTTTTCTAGAATCTACTGTAATCAAGTATTCTTAATAGCAATACATGAATACATAGTGTAGTAAACTGATGGTTTATCATTCCCCCTCCTTTCTTCCTTGAAAAGAAGTTTGTTTGGCCCCTGACTATGATGGGGGCCAAAAAACTTTTAAAAAATTCTGTGTCATCAGGAGGGTGGCTCATATATCATTGTATGATTTTGTGGTTGCTATATTAGTGATTTGGAGTGCAGAATATTGTATCATTTCCAGTTTAGACATTTTTACATTTCACTTAAGTTCATGTCTAAACATGGTTGTTGAGAATGGATTTTTCATTTGATTTTATCAAGAGTGAAGCTTCTTGATTTGGGTTGATTTATCCTAGTTTCTTACTGTACATTTAATTTGGATTCCAGTTCCTGCAATTGATATTTGAGTTTACTAGTGGCATTCAAAAGCAATTTGAAATTTGGTTCTTGGATTTGACAATCCTGCAATTCCAAAAACAAAGTAAACTTAATGTAAATGGTTGATGGATTTGAAAACTTCAAATATGATTCCAGTTAACTCATTTTGTCAATTGGAAATATACAGGTTAACTTGAACTTTACAAAGTGTCTATGAGCTCCCGCATTTTTAAAAATCCAAATAAAATTATAAAAAATCAATTTAATTAAAAAAGGCCATCCCGCAAAAGTGATTCAAAATTTGGACCAATGATTTGACAATCCTGCATTTTTACGTTCAGGTTCTGAATTTACAGTATGCACTTATATAAATTTTATTATTTACTATTTTATTTTTATTATTAGTGTCCATAGTTGTTGATTAAGCTCCTAAACACCACTATACTGGATTTAGTGGTCTACATATTAATCAATTACCCCAATTGTTTTACATTATGTCTATTCTGGGTTGGTAGATCAAGAGGTGCCACATAAATTAAGCCATATTTATTAATAGATTTCAAATGTAATTTATAAAAACAGAAACTTGACTCCCCCTGGCTAACACTATCCACTTGCCACATGATCAGTTTCAGATTTAACTAATCAAAGGCTCATAATTAAGGCTAAATTAATAAGTGACACACTATGAGCGCCTCTCAACACCCACCAACTTGACACTTTAACTAGGGGACTAGTGCAGAGAGCTTCTTAACGTCTTAACACACACTATGGTAAATAAAACACTCCCTGTTCTTCCCTGCACACTATTATCACTAATAAACATATTCCTACTCATTTACTTTCTTAATTTATGTTTTTTTTTATTTTTTGGGTATATGAACTGCCTTGCTTTTGGGATAAATTTCAAACCTAATTTTAAATTAAGCAAGTTTTATATGTAAAAAACATAGTAATTTTGATGTTTCTGCTCAACTCTGGCATACTCAACAGTGAGAATTCAGCTTTTTTCAGCTGATCAACAGTGCCAAACTTGACACTTTACTAAGTTTTGAATGTTTATCCCCAATAAAAAAATTCTAAAAACTAACTTATTTTTTGCAATTATAATCTGCTACTCTCCCTACTACTTCTCATATAACTTTTATATGTTTTATTTTATTTTTAAATAACTTTTTTATTATTTTAGCCCTAAGATGTTATGCTGAAAGTAACATATCTAATACTTCATCAAATATCACTTACTTTCTAGGTTTTAACACTTTAGATCTATTCTTTGAGTTTCTATTTTGCTTCTATTTACTTTGTTATGCTTTTTCTTGATAAATAAGACTTTCTTTGTATACTTTTTCCTTATATTTTGCTGTGCTTTACCTCTTTGTGTTCAATATATCTTTTCAATCATTTTATTTAAAATACTAAACTTTTTTTAGCCAAGATCTAACAAGACTACCAAGCCTATCAAGCGCCAAGCCTCAAAGGGCTCAAAAAACCCTGCAACTACCCCCAAGAGTGCCAAGAAGCCTGCTAAGGCAAAGACGCCTACTCCTTCTCCCCCAACTCCATCTCTATCTCCTCCCACTTCTTCTCCTCTCACCCCTCCCATCCCTCCACCCTCATCTTCACCTTCATCTTTCTCCTGCAAGTCCTTGTCAAATAAAAGTGATGATAATCTCACTGATCACTCTTTTTATGAGTTAGAGGCTGACTCTGAACCCATGAAGGAGCACTGCACCAAGAAAGGAAAGGCTGCCAAGGAGCCTACCTATTATTGTGACAAGAAGAAGATAGCCTCAAAGCAGGCCTCAAAGAACCCTTCCCCTCCCCCTGATGGCTCTTCTCCCCTTCCTTTCTCTGACTCCCAAGATGATCCAGAGAAATACTCCATGAAGTTTAAAGCTTCTGGCCATGTGGCTTGGGATCCACTGGTCATCCACAACATCTGTAATATGGATGGGGAGTTCAGAATTCCCAATCACTTTCCCTACTACTTCCCAATAATGTCTGTGAAGGGCAGCCCTGGCTACATTGCAGATAATTACATCTTCAATTTTAATCAAAAGCGCATCATCCAGAGCAAGTACTTTGTTTGTGATGATAAGACTTGTGGGGCCTGCTTGAACACTGAAGGCTGGGAATGTGTCATAGCTGAGAAGGGGGAGCACACCTGTGAGCCCCCTAATCACTTAATCACAAGAATGCTTAAATGGTACCTTGTTCAGGTCATTCCCACCTCTGCCAACATCTGTGCTTCCAATCTGGCTATTAAGGTCCTCCAGCACCTGAAGCCTAACAATCTCAAGTTGGTGCCCACGCATGAGCAGCTGATTAATTTTATCAACAATAAAAAATTGCTGCCAATACCCCTGCTCCCAAGACCTTGGGCGTCCTCACTGAGCTCTGGCTCATCCATAAGCTTAAGTAGCTCCCAAGTGGGGAGCGCTTCCTGATTCACAATGACAGCCCAGGGTTCAAGGACCACATAATCTGCTACTTAACTCAGCAGAGTCTGATGGAGTTGAAAAAGGCGTCAACCTGGCTAGTTGAAGGTACCTTTGCCACTTGCCCCTGGTTGCTCTACCAGCTCTGGATGGTACATGCCCAAATAGACATCCAGGTGATTCCAATTGCTTTCTTCCTTCTTCCCAGGGCCACTGAGGCCATTTACACCCAGGATTTCACTATCCTCTGCCACAAGCTTTCCCTTTTTTTACCACTAATAACCCCAAGAAGACCCCCCACATCCACGCCAATCCTACTGATGCTGATAAAGACCAGGCTACCCTGGACTTGGAAGAAAAGATAAGGCTGAGAGCTCTGGGGCCTCACATATGCATAATGCACTTCAAGTCTGCTCAGTTCAATTCATTTAATCAGCTTTTTTACAGGGAGGTACATGGGTGCCAATCCACTTATGACAAGCAGTTGCTTGCAATGTGCAGGCCCATGCCAAGCTTAGTAGGTTGAGCCGGAGGAATACCTTGGACACCTGCAAATTTGTGCTGGCACAATTTAGTACCTTTGCTTTTTTAAAGCCAGAGTACACTGTGCAAGGGTTTGAGGTTCTCTCAAAGGATTCCTACATAGCAAAGCATCTGGAGTTTAAGCCTTTCCTTGAGTACTTCAAGCCTCAGTGGATTAGGAAGGTTGTCATTCAGAGGAAGGTAAGGCCTGAGCCAAGGCCAGCTGGAATGTGTACCAGGAACAGTAAATGGGGAGTTGAAGACCACTTTTTGGCACTTGAGGTATATCACAAACACCTCAAGGCTAACTTTGGGCCCCACCTAAACTTCAATAAGTTCTTTTTCCTCCTTCAGCACAAGCAGGAGAAAGCAATCTCCAAGCTGTGTGACTTGGCCAACTGTGTCCCCCCCACTAAGCCCACCACTGAGTCAACTTTCTTCACCAAGGCCATCCAGAATGCGGCCAAGCAAAAATACAAGGCTTTGAAGATCAATCATCAGCTTGAGCTCATCACAACTGCCCTCTTGGAAGGGGCCAAAATGAAGAAGGGCAAAAAGGGGAGGAGTAAATTTGCTTGCTTATGATTTTTAATTTTAACTTTTTAGTTTAATTTTAACTTTTTAGTTTCAATCATTTAGTTTTTAGTTTTAATTTTTTAATTCTTTAATTTAATTAGATATTATTGATTTTTTATGTACATATAGTAAGTTTGAGATGAATAGTTTTAGTTGAAAGTGAATGAAATATCTTAATTTTTTTAATTTCCTAACAAAACATTGATATTCACAGTTGTACTTATATAAAGTATATCAAAAAAATTATTCATTTATATTTTGCATATATTATATTATTATGTTTATGTTTGTTTTTGTTTCATTGGAATTTTAATTTTTATGGTAATAAAAATATTTTTCAATGAAGAGTGTAAGTTACATAGTAAAATGAGAAAAAAATTGCTTATTTCTCCTTATTGTTATTAATCAAGATATAATTTTATTATTTTTTGGGATTTCTGGGGCCACTTTTGTTGAAACAGCAGGCTTGAACCTCCAGCAAGGTTCCAAGTAAGCAGGTTTGTGACCTGCATTCCAATTATCCAGCCACTCAAAGTCAAGTTAGGAAGTTGACTCATATTTCCAAATCCAACAATATGAACAGAGGCTGATCCCTTACAGTGGATACCTCATCTTAGCACTTGACTCATTACCTGGATCAGGCCACTCCCTTCAATATCCTACTGTGTGATCAATGCTATCATGTTCCTGTTATCCACAATTCACAATGACTATATAATACCTATATCTCAATAAATAATATTATCTAGTTTCCAAATATTTCCCCCTTGTAACTCTGCAAAAACAGCACAGTTACAACATTGTTAGCAGAAGTAGGTTTTCCATCCTACTTTATCCCCCAAAATTCTTCTGTTGCCTGTACTTGCCGCAGCCAACAAATCTGTGATAGAATCATGCCTGGCCTTCTGCTAGACTGGACACTGTACACGCCTGGTACTGAGATACCTGGTGGTTTTGTCCTTTACCAGAACACAGTGATCCTGCTCTCCCCCTTCAACGCCCTGTCAGCACAAGGGTTTTTTCAAGCACCTGCCAACATTCCTTGAGCAACTGATAAAAACACTATGCCAGCCTACGTTGCCCAGAAACTTTAAAGCACCATATTGGAACCTTTTACTGGAGCCAACAACAATAACACCGCAGCATGGATCTAATTGGCCCAAAGCAAGCTGGCCCAAATGGAATGCCCACAACGGTTCTGAATTGCAGAGATCTCCATCTGATTGACTCACAACGCTGATACCTGGTGCAACAAGTGGCACAAAAAACACACTGAGAAGGATTGGGAACCTTCAAACAAGACTTCTTGACAAGATTTGTTCTGAAGGGCACCACACTCATGATCATACTGAAGTAAAGAATCTAATCCATGCAGGCACAGTGAAGGAGCTCACCTGAGCTTACAAGGAGCTCCAACCGTGTACCCCTCATATATGGCCTTTGACACTACAGCTACCCACCTCATGTAATATGCTGCACTCAAGTCACATGTAATGAGACACATAAACCTGGACCAAGTGACCAACTTTCAAAGTCTGTATTGTGAGGCAGAGAAAGCAGAACAAACGTCCAACACTCTCCACAAGGCGCAAACTTGGAAGAGAGAGCAACCCAAAGATTCTCACCCAGCTGGGCGCTTCAATTGACTGCCTCCTGGGAACAACAGTAATAATGCAAACCACAAACCCGCAGGTTCAAACAGACATGGAAACAAGACCAACAACCAGTAAAACTGTACCCATTTCTGTATCACAGCCACACAAGACAACCAAGACAAGGGAAAAGCCTGGGGAGAGCACTAATCAAGCCAAGCTCTTCCTGCACAACTCCTGACTTGCCCAATGATAAGTAATGATCCAAGGACGTGTATCAATGCTTAATGATCCAAGTGCCTTCAGAAGACCCAGTACTTTACATCATTGCCAGTCATCCCAATAAACTGATGGCTTATCCTTTCTGCTTTTGTAGTTACACAGGCTCAGTACTCCTGGACTTGGGCGCAGACCAAACCCTAGTAACAGCAGCTTTATAGACAAATTCAAGTTAACCACCATCCTTTGCAGATTAAAAACGTGGTTTTAGCTGATGAACATCACATTGCTGTGACAAGGGTAACTGCTCCCTTCTCTGTCATATTTGAGAACCTGCATTCCACCATCCAGGGCCCTATCATCAATTTTCCCAATCTTGAAATTTTTCTGGGGCTGGACTAGTTGCAAATGAACAATCCCCATATAGACTGGGCAACCTTGGTACTGACCATCAAAGTGAAGGCGTCAATCACCAGATCTATCCTGACTCAGTAGCCCAGCTCCTACGTGACCACGTCTTTGTATGCATCACCAAGACCCTAGATAAAAAGAAGAACCTCAAGGCAATTGACTGGGATTCCTGCCAGTACAAGATCATACATTTCAAGGATCACTAGGACACCACTACGCCTCAGGATTGCAAAATTGTAGCCTGTCATTCAGAAATCTTCAAAGAGACTCTACCTGGGTTGCCACCAGAGAAACACATACAACACTACATCCAACTCAAAGGAGCTTTACCTAAGGCACAACCCATCTACAGGCTGACCCCAAACAAAGACAGCGCCCTATGCGCTTACCTCAAGGAGGCATTAGAAAAAGGTCTTATCCACCCCTCACAGTCTACTTTTGGTGCTGCTGTATTCTTTGTAGCAAAAAAGGATGGTACCCTGCGCTTAGTCACAGACTACTGAGCCCTAAAAAAAGTTAATATCAAGAATTTTCACCCACTACCACTCATTGACAATCTGTTTGATGCCTTGGGCAGCGCCACAGTCTTCTCCAAGATTAACCTAACTGCAGGCTACAGCCAGATATGTATCAAGGAGGAATATAAACCCAAAACAGCCTTCTGCACTAAATAAAGTTCATACAAGTGTGTGGTACTCAACTTTGGAATGACAAAAGCCCCGTCAACCTTTGTGACCTTCATGAACAAGGTATTTGCCCCCCCCCCCACATTGGCAAGCATGCCTTGGTATACCTAGACAACATTATTGTCTATAACCCCTTGGTATAACAATACCACAAGGACTTGGAGGCCGTCTTTGCTACCCTGGAGCAACATAAGGGTCATTATTTGTTAGATTAAGCCAAGGCGCCAGCTTAAGCATTTCAAAGCCTTTTAACTTCTTTGGTATCATTTAAGTCATAAACTTATGTTTTTTGAACATTAGTATAATGCTTAGTTTACTGAAGAAAAGTTTAATAGTGTAAAATATATAAATAATAGAAATAAATCTTATTTCTATTAGCTGTATTTTTTGCTAAAACCCTTTTTTCTATTTTAATAAGCCAAGAATTAAATATATGAGTTGCATGGGAGAGTAATAGCAGCCCCAAAGCTATAATTGCTATTACCCTATCTTTGGCTCATATAATTAATTTCTTAATTATTTTTAGAAAAAAAGTTGTTGTATTTAAAAGACTATTTACCCTATGTGAAATATAAGTTTTTGTTATGTGTCCAACTTCATGAACATGTCCTACTAATCCTTTAGTAGTATCAGCTCTCTTTGTTTCTCTGTCATCTGTGCAGAACTTTGCACAATAATTTATTTTGGAGTACTCCTTAATATCCTCAAATGTCAAAGGTGAAACATACAGCTCACCATCTTTCATTAAATATGAAAGATTAACATAAAATGCTTTGACTTCAAGCCAGCTTTTTTTAGGCCTAGATTTTCTATCATAAATGTGAAAAAAGGTTTTTTGGGAAACATCTGAATTATTTACAAGTGTCTCATATAGACCCTTTCTTTCTTCCTCTCTCTCAAAAACCATTTTGAGATCATTTATATTTTTTATATACATCTCATTTTCCTTTTGTTTAAATATTTTAGATAATACACCAAAATGACCATCAACAATAATTTTGCCATGACACTCAACAAATCTATTAAACTTAATTGTTCCTTTTATAATTTTATGTACCTCTTTAAAAAGATAATATAAGAATTCATAAGATCTGAAATGATTACCATTATCAGTCCAAACTTTAATATTTTTAATATTCTTAAATTTATTATTTTTAAGCAGACTTATCAAACACTGACCTGAAAACAAAGAGTCATGAGATAAAATTTCAGATAAAAAGTCATGATACTCATATTTAATTTTCTCGTTTTCTTTAAAAGCAATTGCAAATCCTAATAAAGAAATAGGTATTTTCTCATAAAAACAATTATTTGTCTCTATAGGACCCCCACCTATTTAAATTTTTCTTTATAGTCTATTACTATAACACATGAATTATTATCAAGATTATTTATATCACTAATATATTCTTTATTTGATGCTTATAAAACTTTTCATGTAGGTCAATAGATTCCAAATTTTCTTTAATAGATTTAGGCAATGGCAACTTCTTTATACTCAAATAATTTTTCTTCATTTCTAATGACTTTTTTAAGTTGCAAATGTTACAAATATCAGTTTGCTTTTAATTATATTATTAGGAATAAGCTTATAAAAAGTAAAAAGTGAAATAGAAATATTGTTTTTTATTTTCATATCTTTGTAAATTTCTTTTTTTGTTTTCAATAATGAGTATTTTATTTTAGTTGAGTATTCACTCAACTCTTTTTGTAATTCTTCATAAATCAATCCAGGGGATTTTTTAGTGAATTGGCTAGTTGGAAATGAATTTTTTAATATATGTTTTAAAATATTTTTTATGTTTTCTTTCTTTACTGAATCATTTTTTTCCTTTTTTATTTTTTGAATTTAATGATGCTTTTTTAGCATTTTTTATTTTTTTAGAATATGAATACTCATTTTTTGTCATTTTAAATCCACAATCCCAAAGCTCTTTCAGACTGTAGCTTGATGTAACCAATGCTCTTAGGGAAGGAAGGTGCTTGGCAGGGGACTCTGACACCAATTCCTTTAGGTTGTTAAGGAAATCATCTGTCTTAGAATTTTTTATGACAGGTAAGAAGGTACTTTTTCCAAACTCTGTTTTTAATAAGAAATGCTCAACAAAGCTGTTAAGATCACTGCCAGCAGTAAAAAGGAATGCTTATTTAAGCATAGAGATTCTTTCTCTCTTAGTAGAAGCCCCCAGTGAGAAGAAGGGTGTCATCTGAGGTGCAAACTTGATAGGTTCCATAATGATAGTGGTTGGGTTCCTTGGCTTGGTTCAGGCAGTTCTTGCTTGGAAATAGATGTGCAGTTATCAGAGAGGAGTAAAGGTGTAGATTGTAAAGTAAATTTCTGTAAAGTTGTGCTGTTTAAATACCATGTTAGCTGAGCTTTTGCACTATAGGCATAAATCCCCAACTGACCCCTAACTGATCTCCTTAATTTATCAATATCCCCCCTGAAGTCTGATATCATTGTTTATTTACCCCTTTTTATATTCTGGTTAACTGTTGATATTTCCGCAAATAGTACTTCAATCTCGCTCAAACTAGTATCATTAGAAAGCCCTTAATCTCAGCTTTTGGAATTGTGCTGCAACTTTATATTTCAATACCAATTTAGTATCTTGAAGTGGCTTTGAATGTAATCTTATAAAATTATTATTTGAAATAAAATATGCTAATTAACTCTTAAAGTATGATATTTTAATCAGTAAACTAAATTTAAAGTATAAATCATTATTTAGCTTACTTTTAGTAACCAACTCAAAACCCTTTTTTAAAATAAACTTAAGTTTATTATAACCTTTAACAGTTCTTAAAAAATGAACTTTATATATTTTAAATCTATCAAAACAAAAATGTTTTTCTAATCACATATAAATATTTGCTTGTATAATTAAATTTGTATCTTATTTTTATAGATACAATGACTAAGATAATTATCCATTTAGTTCAAATAAATTTTAACCTTTATAAAATTTAATTAAATAAAGCAAGATTTTGATACATTCTTTTTTATGTTTGAATTTTTTATACATATTATCTCTAGCATACAGTATAAAAATATAATTTTATTAAATAGTTGTATAAAGCTATTTTATTAATATTAAATACTTAAAATTTTGAAAAGAAAAACTTTTACTCTCTTATAAGTTCTTATTATATATTTTCTATAAAATCTAACTTAAGAATAAATTACTTATGCTAAATGAGATCACTGAAATTTCAATAAAAGTTCAGTTTTAATTTTAGTTTTAGTTTTTTTTTAACTTTTTACTAGATTTTTTTAAAAAATCCAAAATTATTTAATATTTATTAAATATGCAAAAAAGCTATCTGTCCTCTTTTTAAAAAGAGGGATTCAAAAATTATTATATTTTAAATTAAATATTTTAAAAAAGCTAAGATTTTAGGCAACAATTTGATTTCCAACAAAAAGCATCATATCAGTTTTTATTGTATTTTTAGGCTGCTCTTTTTAGAATGATGTCATTTTGTACTAATCAGCTTTCAAGAAATAATGGTATATGAAATAAGATTGTTACTAGCTTTTAATACAGTTTAATTTAGCTGTATGTAGAAAATGATTAATTTAATATAGGTTTTTATATTATAAGGATTAAATAAGATTTATTTTGATAAAATTGTTGTAATTATTTAAATTTATTGACAAAAAAATTAAAACAAAATTTTAAAGTTTTAAGTAGCACAGTTAATAGGAAACAGATTAATCTAACAAATAATGACCCATAAGCTGCTAGTCAAGCCTTCCAAATGTCAGTTCTTCCGCAAACAGCTGCCCTTCCTAGGACACATAGTTTCAAAAGATGACATTAAACCTGAAAGCCAGAAAATCCAGACCATTTTCAAAATACCACCTCCAAAGGACAAGTCAGAACTCTGCACATTCTTGGGAATGGTTGCCTATATACAACAATTCATACCTGACTGTGGAGTCCTGACTGCACCCCTGTCCGCCATAACTGGTGCCAAATCTAAGTTTGTATGGACCCCCCAATGTGATCTTTGCTTCAGACGCCTTAAGGAGAAGCTCACAACAGCACCCATTCTGCAATACCCCAAAATTGATGGGGGAAATTAAATGAAGATAGACACCTCTGACATATCCATTGGGGGAGTACTACAAATCAAAAACAATGATGGTGATTTCCTGCCCGCAGCCTACAAATAACACAAATTTGACAGACGGCAAGTGTTAATACCATATACATGACAAGAAGTTGTTAGCAATTGTGTACTGCCTAGTCAAATGGCGTTGTTACCTAGAACAACAGGAGGAATTCACAGCATTGACCAACCACAAGTTGCTTATATACTTCAAAATGCAAGCAAACTTATCCTGTTGTCAAGTCTGCTGGATGGAACTCCTGGTGAGGTTCAATATGTCATACAATATAAGCCTGGTCCAGAACTTGTCATGGCAGACACACTCTTGCACCTTTATATTAGAGCCACAAGGGGCAAGAATGGGCTCAACCCAGACTGGCCTCTCCTTGTACTCCAAACAAAGGACAAGGGCTTCCCCCTAGCACCATGGACATAATAAAGGAAACAGTCATTAAGAACAAACACTTATTTGTAGACGTGTATGGGACCTTACATTGAAAAATGACCAACAAAACTACCATCCCTTATGTCCCCACATATCAACAAGTTGATACAATCCTGTGTTACCATAGGGACCTAGGGCACACAAAAAGCCGCAATCTCTATGAATTCCTCAAACACAAAGCATGGTGGCTGACCCTATACTGGGATGTTCAGGAAGTCTTAGACCAATGCAAAGTATGTGAGAAATTTTCAGAAAGCAATACCCCACCTAAATCAGTACTACCTATTTTCTTGCAACTGCCCTTCAAGGTATGGGCCCTAGACATTTTGGGCCACATTCCAGGAAAGCACAATGAAAAGAAATACATCATCACTGTAATAGACTTTGCCACTCAATGACCAGTGGCATAAGCAGTAAAAACACATGCAGGCAATAATGTGCGGTGATTCATGGGAAAAGGAATTATTAGCAAGTTTGGAAAGCCAGAGCTCCTGATAATTAACATAGGCAAAGAATTGACCTCTGAAGATACCAATGTTTACCTCACCAATAATGGGGTCCAGCACACAGTGACAACACCTTACCATCTTCAGGCCAATAGACATGTGGAGCGGCTGAATGGTAGCCTCATGCAAGCCCTAGCCAATCTCACCGCCAGGAGACCTGAGGACTGGTATAAGAAGCTACTGACTGCATTGCTTGTATGTCAGACCTGGGTGAACAGATTCACCCAGAAAAGCCTATTTGAGTTAGTTTGTGGAACAAACCCCAATATCATCCAAGCACTCTCAGGACCTAAGCTGGAAATGCCCAGAAAAGTTACACCCTGCTTAGATCCCTGAGTAATACAGGCCAATAGCAATCAATAAGAAAGAGAAGAAAACGTCTACAAAAGACCTTTGTCCCCATCCAAGACAGATATTATATCAGCAACAAAGTCTGGGTCATGAATACCAACAAAAGTAAATTACAGTCATAACAAGTAGGCCCTGCTATCATCCTAAAGGTAAACAAAAACAACACTTACCTTGTGCAAGGGCTTGGGAAACACAAATAAGACAAAATTCTCCACCATGATTTCCTGAGACCCTGCAAAGCAAGACAGAAACAATGCAAGACTGTTCTACTTGCCATCAAACAAAAATTAGTCCAGTATGGTGCCCAGGCTCCCAATGACCTCCCTGACAACCTGCCCCCAGAGGAGGCCAACCTTCAGTTGGGGGGTGTCAAAACAGCAGGGTAACCCACCAGCAAGGCTCTGAGTAAGCATACTTGTTGTCATATTTGTAGCAGTAAAGGGTGCTAATTTCTACAAACAGTTAGTCAGGAACCTATTTCTTAATACTATACCTGTAGATGGTATAGTAGCAGCCTTTAGATAGGACAGAAGTATATAAGGTATTATGACAAAACTAGTGCTTTATTTGATGCTGAGGTACTTATATAGTATAAGGCAGGGGAATTTCCACCAGGGGAAAGAAGGCACAGACAGAAGGACTTTCCTAATTGAGGAGAGTGGAAAGGCACAGTAGAAAGTCCTGCGCAATAGAACAACCGGTTTCACACAGCTTTTCTTATGGAGGTATGTGGCCCTATCTACATTGTTCTATAATTAACCTTGGAAGTAAAGCCTGTGTCTGAATTAAATTCCTTAGACGACTCAAACACCCATTTTATGAGTGTTTTAAATGTTGTTATCCTTATTAAAACTATGTTGAGAAGAAGCAATTGCGTGATTGTTTTATTGCTCAATTCCTAAGTGCACAACTTAATGTCTAATCCATTCAGGATCTGCAATACTTGTGAACTGCAATCCAATTATCCAGCCACTTGAAGCCAAGTTAGGAAGCTGACTCAAATTTCCAAATCCAACAATATTAACAGAAGATGATTCCTTACAGTGGATACCTTGTTTTGGAGCTTGACTCATTACCAGGATCAGGCTGCCCCCTTCACTATCCCACTTTTTGATCAACACTATCATGTTCCTGTTATCCACAATTCACAATGACTATATAATACCTATCTCTAAATTAAGAATATTATCTAGTTTCCAAATATATTTCCCCTTGTAGCTCTGCTAAAAGAGCACAGTTGCAACACTTCAGTATACCATAGTTACATAGTTTAATTATTTATATTAAATTTTTTCAGTACATCAAGATTTGTTAATTAAAAAAGTGTCAATTTTCAGTAGTCAATCAGGCAAAAATCTTAATTCTCACTTTACTTAATAGTGGGTCACCAGGGAGTCAAGCACCAGGGAGTTAAATTTACCACAGTTGACAGTTGCCAATCACTCTATGAGGAATCCCTTGTTCAGTGAACCCCAATAGGGTGACATAGGCAAACCCAAGCTTACTGTAATCATATAAGAGATAGGAAGATTCCTCAATAGGAGGGCTTGTCTGGTTGATGGGCTGGCCGGCACAGAGGAAGCTTTGGCGCAAGGGAGAAAAATGAGCAGGATCAATGATCTGATCAAGAGCCCTGGAAGGAGGAGGAACTGGTTCTTTATATGCAAGGGCAAGTGTCTCTTGCCTGGCACTCATATGGACCAGTTGAGTTTGGGATTCTTCTATGTGAGAGGAGAACAGCAAGGTTAATGTGGTAAAGGTATAATAAAGCCCTGCAATTTACAATGATCAAATGTTATAAACTGCAATTGTTTATTAGGTAAAGGTGTCAGCAAGGGAAGAGTTACCAGTGTTTCCAGATATATCCTGCTGGGAAACTTCAATTATACTTACTGGCAGCTCCTTATTGGCTTTCAAAGAGTTATTTTTGAATTGGGCCCCATTAGAAAGCCCTTATTTGTCAGTTAATTGTATCAATTTTCTATTCTTGTTGTCATGGCCGGTTGTAGTATCATACCAAGGCAACATGGTAGGAGTCCACCCTTCAGGATATTGCAACACCAAAGCCCAATAAGGAAGGGCAAGGAGCAAGACAAATATAGCATATCTGCTGCAAGTGGTTGGTAGGCACCAAGGTGAGGTACTACAACCTCAGCAAGACTAAGGATGGTCAGAATGACCATCCCATATCTGCAGTGGTCATAAGGGATAATCTCAGCAGAGGATTGATGGATTAGAGGAGGAGTGGGAGGGATGTAGGTGCTGGTCCGTCCAGGGCTGGGTCCTGGCTGGTAGTCCATGGTAATAGGTTCTATGGTTTCTACTAATGTAAGTGCTGGTGACTGAGCTGGTTGATAAGGGATTGTCCAAGGTGATAAAAAAATATGAGGAAGGAAGTTAAAGACTACTCTTTGAGCCATATACTTTATTAAACGTTGTCTGTGTCTGTCTTGATTGTAGGGAAGTGGGTTTTATACCACTTATCTGGTCTTCCTTGGAAGCAACTACTGGCAGCTCCTTGGAGTGCTCTAGTAGCCCAACCTTTGGTCACAGGTACTTTGGGGATGAAGGTGGAATTCTTGAGAACAGGGGATATGGCCCCAAGAATCTTAGACTGGGTTGGTGGAGGGAAGTTCTCTGAGCTTTGGCCATTGGATTGGTTGATTGACTCATAGATGGGGGGAGTTCTGGGGTCTAGGTTTGGCTCATCTGGTTTCATCTTGAGATTGGTTGGATTGCTGGGAGCTAATTGGTGACTAATTATATCTGGCTTAATCATTATAGGCTGGTAATGCTTGGCAGTTTTGACTTTCTTCTGGGAAGAGGGATTATCATTTGCTGATGGATACTCCTGACTAATTAGCTTTTCTTCTATTCCTGACCCAATGAAACAGCTTGAAGCTGCAGGCATTGCAGGGTTTATAATGGCTTGGGAATCTTCTCTGGCAGGATTTATTTGATTGGCAGAGGAAACTGAAACATCTTCCTGCAGATGATGCTTCATGACATCAGTGGGTGAAGTGGTATTAATTTTCAAACTGGAAGGTTGGATGGGGACATGAGCCTTATTTTCAGGGGAACTGGTTGGAACTGGGACTGATTTACTTGCCAAGTTATTCAACAGACCCAGTTGATACTGTATCTGCTGAACAACCCATCAAAAATCATTCATTGTTGATTGGGAGCCACCCAGCTCATTTATGGTATGGGAGCTGGTGGCTCTGCTACTGTTGGGGGCCGCTAGCCCCCCTGGGCCAGTTTGTGAACTGGCCCTGGTAATATCATTGGATTTTGTTAATGAAAGCCAATTAAAACCAATCTCTCTTTTGAGAGACAGTTTACACCTGCCCTGGTGATTTGTGGAAGGTTCAAGTCCCCCAGCGGGTTTGCGCAGTTGCCAGCAATTTTGCTTTTCAGCAAAGGTTGCAGGTTCAACTCCTGGGCTCAAATTTTTATAAATTGCAGCCCTTACACTTGTCCTGGGGAAGCTAGCAGGAGATTTTGGGACTATTTGGCAGCCCAAGCCCCATTTCCTTGGTCTCAGAGGAGTTGGGCCCATTAAAAACCTTTTTGCTTGGTGTTGTAATGGTTTTCAATTGTCCCCAGGCTTGGCTCTTGCCAGGGTTTAATTTTTCACTTATATTTAGTTTTTCTTAAGTCAATCAATGCAATTAGCTTTGCAAATAATTAGTCATGCAATTGCTTGGTTGCAGGCAACAATCCTATGTAACATAGGGTTTTGTTGGGCTCATTCTGGTCCCTGACTCAATAAATCAATACATATTGCTAAAAGTGCACATTTAGAAACAAAAATAATTAATATAGAAATTTTTAACCCTAATGTGAAATAGACAGTGGGAACTTCAAGTCTTTAGGCTACTATGTATAGACAGAAAAAAGCCACATCAAATAAATTATTTAGTTGAATTGATTAAAATTAATTTTTTTATTTTTATCTTATACCAAAATGGATGCATCACAACAACAGATTCAAAGACTAAGGAGTATACCACAAACATGAATACTCTTGTGGGTCAAAGAGCAGAGTGGCTGTAGTCCAGGAGGTGAAAAGGAGGAGTAGCTCTGAGTCAGGGAGTGAAACACAAGCTACACAGACACAGTAACAAACTTAGGGAACTCATATTGATAGAACATATAGTATTGGCCTCAGAGTCTCAAAGCTGTCCAGGAAGGTCACCAAAGTCACATTCACTAAAATATTAAGCAACACCACTATTGAAAGAGTGTTCATGATGTAAAACACTGGGTGCCATCAAGATGATGTTCCATCCAGCCTTATAGAGAGTGTGAACTTCATCCTGAATATCACATGTGGCTCTTACAAGGATGACAGGGACAAAAAAGACAACAAATAGGAAAAGAAGTACTATCAAACTATGAAGGGGCAGAAAGTGATTAAAATGTGACAGAACTGACAGGCCAGTAACGTACAAAATCAAAATGATGAGAGATAAAGATCTGTCTATAACTACTATTAATGATAAGCCAAAGATGGGGACAAAGAACTGTTTAGAAAAATTTACAAAGGTAAACTTAAATTTGAGCATAATAACCAATGATTACCATAAAACAGCAAGATACAGTTGTTGAGCAAGAAAAAAAAGAGTCTTTGAAATAGAATTCAGGATATTGAGAGACAGTAGTGTCCTCCAATTTCATTTTCTCTAATGTACACTCAACATTGGTGAGGTTTAGGGAAAAGATTTATGGGAAATTTTACCAGTTTCTGGTAGCAAGATAGATAACAATCAAGTTGACATGAATATTGTGTAACAGCCCCAGAATATTATGCATTATTAAAAGTCAAAAACAAATAGAAAAATATGGTTTTGTTTCAGAAATTTTTTTCAGAACTTGTGATAAGAGCACAACTATTAAAAGTTGATTAAAATTAAAGTCTGCATATATAACAAACTCAAGTAAGCCTTTCATTTTTATAGCCATGGTCTGAACTGAAACTTGAATAAGCTTTTCATTTCTATGACCATCACCTGGACTCAAACTTAACTAAGATTCTAGTTATTACCAACTATACTGAATCTTGTCACAGATAGTGTCATCATGACTGGAATTTCTTGCTCTCAGAAAAATAGGCAGCTATGGCTAGTACAAAAAACTCTCAAGAACTTGGCTGATTTAAATAAGGCCATTGTCAACAAGTGGGTTGTAGCAAATCACGCCAAATTTTGTTCAGAATTATTAATTGTGCCCAAAAAGCTGCCAAAAACGCGAAGTCAAGTAATTTGGTGTTTTTTGGCTCCAAAAACAATTTATTATATCACACAATTTTTTTGTCAATTCTGGAGGCCTGGTGACAAAAATTGTCCCCTGCCATGTCAGCATTATTTCCAAATCCAATAGCATTTGAAAATTTACTAGAACTACTGCAGTAGCTCAATAAACATTATAACTTAACACTAGTTTTACAGTTTTAAGTTTTACAGATTTTACAGAATATAAATCTTCTCCTTGCATACATGCCAGTGAAATATCTTGTAGGTTGTAGCGTCAATTCTGCAGTATTTGTGGCCTCTGTGCTGTTCTTTGACACTCCCAATCTCAAAATTGAGAAAATTGATGAACTAATTTGTCAAATTCTCTACTTGCAAAAAACAGTGACCATTTCTCAATCTCTGATTTTCTTGTTTTCTGTTTTAGTCTTCTTAGGCTGCATTTTACCAATGCCTTTTCTTGGAGATTTTTGCCTGCACATTTCTACTTTACAATTTTTACACATCCTCAATTCTTTGAGCATTTGGTATTTTATACTTCATTTTATGAACACTTCAGAATTTTGAGGCAACTCCATCATTGCACATCTAATTAGAGAAAATCCTTTTGTTGAAACAGCAGGCTCAACCTGTCAGCAAGGCTCCAAGTAAGCAGGTTTGTGACCCACAATCCAATTATCCAGTCACTTGAAGCCAAGTTAAGAAGTCAACTTGAATTTCCAAATACAGCAACATGAACAGAAGATGATCCCCAACGGTGGATACCTTGTTTTGGCGCTTGACTCATTACCAGGATCAGGCCACCCCCTTCACCATACCACTGTGTGATCAACACTATCATGTTCCTGTTATCCACATTTCACAATGACTATATAATACTTATCTCTCAATAAAGAATATTATCTAGTTTTCAACCATTTTTCCCCTTGTAACTTTGCTAAAACAGCACAGTTTCTACACTTTGTTAGTCAATTTCTGGTTTCTATTTTGTGTAATGATAGTGTAATATGTGGCTCATAAATTATATCAACTTATCTCAACCATTTTCAACTTAACAGGCAGATTTTTAACTTTTGCCAAAGTGGCTGCCACCCACTTTCTAATGACAGTTTGGCTTAGATCATTTGTCTCTGTTAACTTTTGATATGTTTTCATCTTTCTTTGGTTTTTGATTAGGACAAATAATGCCCAAAATTATTAAAGCTACTATGATATTTTCATTGACTTTGAGTGCAGTATATAATTTTGTGTATTTTTGTCAGGTCTTGATATTATATGGGTTGTTTCAGTTTCAGGAAGATACTCTGAGTTTTTTAATGGGAAGAAGAGCTCTCTAACAACTTGATAAAAAATAAAAGCAGATGTGTCAATATCAAACATGAACTTAGCCATGACCTGCATATTTTCTAGTTCAGGGTAGTAATTTCAGTTGATTTACTGTAAGATTGCCCATTTGTGTTTCTTTTTCAGGATTGTTGACAAGTATTTAAGTTTTTTATCAGGTTAATTTGACCATTTTTCCTATACCCTTGGTATAAGTTATTGGCTAATTTTGATAAAATTGATAATCTCTGCAGCTGCTTTGTAGTCAGGCATGCACTTTATCAGCTTAATGAATATTTTAAGTTTGATTTTAGAGATTGTCTGTTTATCCTTTGAAGTACACTGTTTAACAGCGTTTAACTAGGAGCAATAGGCATAGACACCTTGATATAGTATTTGGTGACCTTTAATAATACATTATGCCTTTTTGCATTGTGGTAGAATTTTGGCTCTTTTTTCTCTCATTGTTCACCTTGATTACATAAGACTCATAGCTAGTATCAAGGACAACTTAACAATTATTATGCATAGTTGTACTAGGTGCATACTTGCAGTGTTTAAACAGGTATACCAGAAACACACTTGACTGTTTTGTTGTTAACAGCTCTGAATATGATAACTTTATAAGCCTTTATTGTTAGCTCTGGGACCTTAGAATTGATTCTCCTGGATTTTTGTGGTGTAAACAATCCATCTCTGGGTTTTTGTTGCCCTGCCCTTATTTTTGATAATTTTTTGGATTTTTTATCCACACATACATGAGATTTGCTGGTAGACCCTCTGAAGCTTCTGTGATCATGGTGCTCAGCACTAGGTGTAACTTTTTGCTGCTCTGTTTGAGTAATACTTTACATTAAAATAAAATAAATAAAAAATGTTATTTTTATTTATTAATATCTTATATTTTGGATTTTGTAGACTATTTTGGGTACTGGATTGCTTGTATTTGCTGCTGTATTATCTGTTTTATATGCACTGTCTTTATATATGACTAAACTGGTCTCATTCATGTTATTTCTGTTGATTTTTTATTATTTTTTATTTTTACAATTTTTGTTCTCAAAAAATAAGCTAACAATATTTATATCCAATGTTTGTTTCAGATTATATGTATTAACTTAGCCAGCCCAGCACTGAGATAATAATTAAGATGATCTGCTGTGTCATGCCCTGCCCCAAAGGGCAGGCTCTTTAAATTTATTATTTTTGTGTATTTTCAATTGATTTAAAAGTCAGTATTTTTCTAATATTGAAGTTTTGAATTGAGAGTTAATATATAAGTATTTTAAAGTTAATTACCTTGTTTTTTGTTGATTTGCGTTTGAATTGACGTTGTTGTTGTTGTCTTTTGTTTCTCAGCTATTCAATTAGCTTTATATTCTCTACTTTAAGTTAGAGAAATTTTACTTTTTGCTCACCTTTCAAAACTCCTTTTTATGTTGTTGCGCTTTCCCCAGCTTCATTCTTGCTGATCAAACTTTGAACTGGTCTTCTGTTTCCCCTTTTTCTGTACCTGGTTTCTCCAACTTCTCCAGTTGCTCCTCTTCTTGGCTGCTTCCTCCTGGCCATCAGTCTCCAACATAAAAGGCTTTTTCCTCTATAAATAAAGAGCTTTTGAAGAGTAGGCTTTAAGCCAAAAATCTAAGTGATTTCTTCCCCTTCAATCTTTTATCTAATTTTAAACCTTGAGATCTTAATTTCTAGAATTTTATACATTTTTATTAGTTTCATTTTAAAGTTTAGCTTTTTCTTTCCTTAAACAGATGGAACTTGTAAAACAACAAGCCTTGGGCTTTTTTATCCATTGTTTTCCCTTAATGAATCATTCAATAGTTATATGTACCAATTTGCTGATGGAGAATATCCTAATATTGACATTCCCTTAGTTACAAATTGTTCACTATTAAATACTTTATTTTATCTTCTTTGCTTAGGGTTCTTAAACTCAATTACTCCTTTTGTGACACAATATAGGTTTTTAGCAGGGTTCTGTAAGATTATCTTACAGACAGTTCCTACGTTTTTATATCTTTTAAATTTGAATCCTAATGCCTTGCACACTCTAGTTTATAACCTTGCGCCATTATGGGAAAGACCTTACATTATTTTGGCTTCTCATGGGATTTACCCAGGCAATACTTTCTCCATCTCTTCTATCATCTTTTTAGCCTTGTTTCTCTCTATTATTATTGTAATGTTGTTATCTCTAGTAGTTTTCTTACTCAGTTGGTTATATGATAAGGTTTTATGTAATAAGGAGGGACATACCTCTACTACCTACACCAACTAAACAGTAGTTCTCAATACCCTAGCTCATAGTTCACCACCCCCTAGTATTTTTAACACTTTAGCTTATGCACAGGTCCACTTTACTGCTTACGGGTCTGAGTTCTCCACCAACTCCCAGAAGGACCTCTATCTTGCAGAGAAACTCACCAGTCACTACAGAGATTGGTTTAGCTCTCACTCAATACACAACCCAGGTATCCTCCATAACTACAATCTTTTTGTCAGTTCACTCCTATCCTTCTTGGGAAAAGACGAGGAGTTGTCCACCCCCTCTGCTTCTTAGTTTGCAGGTCTCACACAAGGTTTGCTTCCACTTGGCAAATACAACCAGAAGTTTTGCTCCCTTCAGTCAAGACTACAAGCCTCTGAAACTGAGGCTTGTAGCTTCTACAAGATAGGCCTCAACAGATTGCTTCAGGAATTTCTGATCCACTACAACCTCCCTGACAAACTAGAACCTCTTATCAGAGAAGTGGTTAAGTGGAACTGGAAATACCTTTCCTCAAAAACACATCCTTCTTCTAACCTATCCCCTGCAGCCTGGTTGTTTGTACCAGACAAGGTCCTGCTTTCTTCAACCCCTCAACCTGGCACTAAGCCAAAGTCTGGGGGGGGTTTGCCTTACTGCCAAGGAAGTCCTTAGAAGAAGGAACAACAACCTCTGCTCCTACTGTGGATCAAAGGACCATCCTCTACCAGCCTGCCCTCTCTCCAAACGTTCCCCCTTTGCCAACAAGACCTCCACTCTCACTTTGCTTTCCCTTAGTGACACTTCCAAGTCACCTACTGTCTTAGTGACCATTCATGGACCTTTGGGAAAGATCAAGGTCCTTGCTCTTCTTGACACTGGCGCTGATGCCAACTTCATTGAGGAGAAACTTGCTAAACTACTTAGACTCCCTGTTTTTGGATCCCTTGACGTTAAGGTGGGAAACAGCACTCTCATTGGCGCCACACCTATCCTCCAACCTGTTACCATTGATTTGGAGGGCTCTCCATTTTGCGTCACATGTAACTCCTCCCCCAACTTATCCTTCCCTTTCATCCTTGGATTTCTGTGGTTGAGAGAGTCTTTGCTTAACTTTGATCACCCAAACAACAATATTTCATTTACATGCAACAATGTTGTCAAATTGCTACCCCTTGCATCCGGTACTCTTGGCCCAATCCCCTCCAAACTGAACCTGACTGCCATCTCTAGCACAATCCCAGATACTCTTTCTGCCAAGGACAAGGAAGGATTACCTTATTGTTACTCTGACTTCAAGGATTGTTTTAGTGAGGAGGAATGTAACTTGCTACCTCCTCATAGGCCCTAAAATATCCAGATAAACCTTAAACCAGGCACCACTCCCCCCTGGGGAAGGCTTATTCCTCTCTCTGACTCAGACAACATTCTACTAAAGAACTACATCAATGAGGAACTCTCCAAAGGTTTCATCTCACAATCTACGTCTCCATGTTCTTCCCCCATCTTCTTTGTCAGTAAATCTGATGGCTCTAAGTGCCCTTGTGTAGACTATAAAGTCCTCAATGAGATTACAATCAAGGATAGATGCCCTATTCCTTCTGCTGAGGCTTTGACTGACTGCCTTGCTGGTAGTTCTGTATACACCAAAATTGATCTCTGCAGTGCTTTCAACCAGGTCAGTGTTGCCTCAGGACACAAATGTAAAACAGCTTTCTGTACACCCTTTAGACTATAAAAGTATAATGTAATGCCTTTTGGCTTATTTAATGCTCCCTCTACCTTCCAGGCCCTCATGAATGAGGCACTTCTTCCATTTTTTAACAAGTTTGTTGTTGTCTATCTTGACAATATCCTCATATACTCCTCTTCCATTGACAACCATATCACCCACATCTGCCAGGTACTCCAGAGACTTTGAGAATACAACCTATTTGTAAAATCTTCAAAGTGCTTGTTCTTCTGCACCGAGGTTGATTTCCTCAGCTATGTTGTCACTCAAAACAGTTTCACTGTCTCTCCTAGAAAAGTGGATGCTATCCAGAACTGGCACGTTCCCAAGACTTGCTCACAACTTTGTGGTTTCCTTGGGTTGGCAAACTATTACTGTAAGTTTGTAGAAAATTTTTCTTCTTTAGTTTTGCCTCTTACTACCCTCACTTCTCCTTCTGTTCCTTTTGTCTGGACACCTGAGGCCCAGCTTGTGTTTGATGCCACCAAAGCTGTCTTTGTCTCCACTCCTGTTCTCTTGATGCCTGATCCTTCCAAACCCTTCTTGGTTGAGACTGATGCCAGCAATTATGCTGTTGGCGGTGTGCTCCTTCAGCTTGGGGGGATGGGATGCAACATCCTGTTGCATACTTCTCCCAGAAGCATCTCCCTGCCAAGCGTAATTATCCTGTACACAACAAGGAACTTCTTGCCATCATCAAAACACTCAAGCATTGGCGTTGCTATCTTGAGGAACTTGACAAGCCTTTACTCATTTACACAGACCACAAGAAATTGCTTTACTTTACTGAGTTGCGCCGCATCTCTCCGAGACACACTAGATGGGTACTGGAGCCATCAAATTTCTGCTTGAAGTTTGTGTACAAAAATGGTATACTCAATACCCTAACTGACGCGCTCAGTTGTCATCCCTTATTATCTGATGTTGACAAAGACTACAAACTCCTTAACACCAAGAAGGTCCTCCCACCTGAGAGCTTCCTTGAACTCAATGTTATCACTACCACAACTCCTGACATACTAAAGCAAATCCACAAGTCTCAGCTGTCCAACAAGGTCTTGTCTCAGATTATTGACGCTCTTAAAAACAATGATACAGTTTCAAATCCTTCCTTCTCTCTGCTAGATGGTGTGTTATACTTCAACAACCTTTTGGTAGTTCCTTCTACTGACCTTCAACAGCTCCTAACCATCACATTCCATGATTCCCTTGCTGCAGGCCACACTGGATATAAGAAAACTCTTTCTAAACTCTGTGATCACTTCTGGTGGCCAAAGATGTCCACCTTTGTCAAGTCATACGTCAGTAGTTTGCCAGAGAAGCAAACACTCTACTCAGAAACATGTGGGTCTTCTATGCCCACTCCCAGTCCATGAAGGTTCTTGGCAGTCTGTCTCTTTGGATTATATTGTTCAACTTCCTCAGTCCAAAGGTTTTGATGCCATACTAGTTATTGTAGACAAATTCTCAAAGCAGGCTATTTTTGCTCCCTGTAATTCTAACATTACTGCAAAGCAGACTGATTCCCTCTTTGTTAAAAACGTCTTCATCCACCATGGTACTCCAAGAGATATTGTCTCTGACCGTGGACCACAATTCTTTTCCCTGCTCTGGAAGGAGTTTATGACTCAGCTAGGTGTCTATCTTTCTCTTAGCACCTCCTATCATCCCCAGTATGATGGTCAAACCAAACATACAAACCAGACACTAGAATTTTTCCTTTGCTGCTTTTCCAACAAACAACAAGACAATTGGGCTTCTCACCTACCTTTGGCCCAGTATTCCTACAATGCTACTCCTCATTCCTCTACCAAGATGACTCCATTCATGGCAAATTTAGGCTATAATCATGCCTTTGTCCCTTCTGTCACCTCCTCTGCCTGTTCCCATTAGCCAAGGAGCTTCTTGTCCAGCTAAAATTCATCCATAATTCCTTAAAGGATAATCTCTCTAAGGCTATTGAGGTTTACAAGGTCCAGGCCGACTGTCATTATCAGGAAGGGAAGAGTATCCAGGTCAACAACCTTGTATATCTAAATACAAAGAATCTTCCTATCAGATGGCCCTCTTGTAAGCTTGGTCCCCAATTCATATGGCCTTTTCTTGTAACAGAAAAGATTAGGAAGGTTGCATATTGTATTCAACTTCCTCCAGGGTACTGCATTCATGACATCTTCCATGTGTCCCTCCTCAAACTCCAGAATTCTCCTCCTCCTTCTCAGCAGAACAACAAAGCACCTCCTCCTCACATGGTCCAAGGGACCCCTGAATATGAGGTTGACTCCATTATCAACCATTGTTACCACTATGGTAAACTCCAATACTTGGTTCTTTGGAAGGGATATTCTGTTGAGGAGAGTTCTTGGGAGCCACTGTCCAACCTTGGAAACTGTCCTGATGCCATCAACTCTTATATCCAAGCACATCCTGAGCTTGGATCTGGAGGGGGTAATGTCATGCCCTGCCCCAAAGGGCAGGCTCTTTAAATTTATTATTTTTGTGTATTTTCAATCAATTTAAAATTCAGTATTTTTTTAATATTAAAGTTTTGAATTGAGAGTTAATATATAAGTATTTTAAAGTTAATTACCATTTTTTGTCAATTTGCATTTGAATTGATGTTGTTGTTGTTGTCTTTTGTTTCTTGGCTATTCAATTAGCTTTATATTCTCTACTTTAAGTTAGAGAAATTTTACTTTTTGCTCACCTTTCAAAACTCCTTTTTATGTTGTTGCGCTTTCCCCAGCTTCATTCTTGCTGATCAAACTTTGAACTGGTCTTCTGTTTCCCCTTTTTCTGTACCTGGTTTCTCCAACTTCTCCAGTTGCTCCTCTTCTTGGCTGCTTCCTCCTGGCCATCAGTCTCCAACATAAAAGGCTTTTTCCTCTATAAATAAAGAGCTTTTGAAGAGTAGGCTTTAAGCCAAAAATCTAAGTGATTTCTTCCCCTTCAATCTTTTATCTAATTTTAAACCTTGAGATCTTAATTTCTAGAATTTTATACATTTTTATTAGTTTCATTTTAAAGTTTAGCTTTTTCTTTCCTTAAACAGATGGAACTTGTAAAACAACAAGCCTTGGGCTTTTTTATTCATTGTTTTCCCTTAATGAATCATTCAATAGTTATATGTACCAATTTGCTGATGGAGAATATCCTAATATTGACATTCCCTTAGTTACAAATTGTTCACTATTAAATACTTTATTTTATCTTCTTTGCTTATGGTTCTTAAACTCAATTACTCCTTTTGTGACACAATATAGGTTTTTAGCAGGGTTCTGTAAGATTATCTTACAGACAGTTCCTACTTTTTTATATCTTTTAAATTTGAATCCTAATGCCTTGCACGCTCTAGTTTATAACCTTGCGCCATTATGGGCAAGACCTTACATGCTGGCATTTTGACTTTGAACACGGTGGATTTAATTCAATAATACCCTTATTTTGGAGCAGGAAAATGTTCAGCCAATTAATTTCCCTACAAAAGATTTCCAGTAAAACTCAACCCAACTATAATATATTCACAGGTAAATCTTTTATATTTACAGTAATAAAAAGTTTAAAAGCCCCTCTATCTATTTATCAAAACATTAACTAATATATTTAATTGTTTTTTGCATCTAAAAGACTTGATTTTAAAATATACTTTTATAAAAGCAAATTTAACTAGTTTCCATTAGTAAAAAATAAGATGTTAAAGATTTTTAAACCCAAAATTTGTAGAAGTAACTTTTTTATTTTGAAGCTTTTTTGTTGTGAATCTAAAAATTTACATATAGAGAAGGTTAAAGTTGGATCAAGGTTTACTGAAAATCTTTTGTAGGAAAACCAGTTGACTGGGTATCTTTTTGTACCCTTATTTGCATGTGTGAGTTTTTCATAGCATTACAAGGCTTCTGTGTGCCCTGATAAAAACACAGCAAACATAATAGAAGTTTAGATGAGTGTGAGTTGATTTTTTTGTATATTGAGATTATGATTTTACAGTGTGCCTTTGGTTTTTTGTGCAACCAATGTGCTATGTATTTGATTAAATTCACTTATCAGCATGCATATATCTGTTAATATTATCAAATCTTGTTTTTGATGTTTGATTTTGTTCCATGTAAAACTTTGGTTTGCTCTACAATGTCTTTAATTATCCATCTCAGTATCTCTGAAAAGAATAGTACCCTTTGTCATAAATGACATTTTCTCTCCTCTTGAAACCCAATACTTGGAACAGGTTTTGAAACCTGGTCAAGCCAGCCCATGGGCTGCCCACTTGTCTTTTTTTGGAAGTGAATCCTCTCTGATTCAAACCGCAAAAGCCCTTAAAGATGAGGACACCAGTGTAAACTTGTCAATGATGGCACCTAGCAAAAGACACACTGAATTGTCTAATGAAGGCAAAGAGGCTCCTGGCATTGTCTTGATGATCCTGATGTCTATCTTGGTAGCCAATAAGAATTCAGCCCCCAAGGAAGGCACTGACCAACAAGTCACTCTCAGAAAGAATGCTCAAGAGCAGAAAGTTTTCACTACTGTGATGGTCCACATGGAAGAAGTTTTGCAGGTGAGGGTCTATTTGGCTTCAAATAAAAGAAGTGATGCTGAAGATTGACAGTGTGTTGTTGGTTTGTTGCAGGTGGAGGCCTATTAGGGAATAATGGCTACTAGGGAAGGCAAAGCCTGGCTAGTTGGTGAAAAAAACTACTAGAGGCAAATGTTGTCCCCATCTGGCATGAGATATTGGCTGCTGTGGGCTAGAGGTCCTCACCCAGCAGGGAACTGTGGCTGCTTGGGGTGAAGAATGAGATAGTTCAGCAGGGAACTTTGTCTGTTTGGGGTGGGGAGTGGTCCAACCTGGTGGGTAGCATGTGCTATACAGGCTGGATGTTGTTTAGGCCCTGGCAGGTAACACGGGCTGTCAGGGTAGAAGTGTGTGCCAGCATGGTGGGTAACTTGCCTACCAGGGCTGTAAGTTTTGGACCCCTGGCAGATAGCGCAGTCTGCCAGAGAGGGGAGGAGCTTTAAGATCTCTATGTACCCTGATAAGCTTACAGGAGGTCTGTGGGCAAGCATCCTATCTAACAGACTGGTAGGATGTCCTCATCTATGTCCCTATGGGAGCTTTGGGAAGATCCCAAAGTAAGCATTGGAGTACATAGATTTGCTCAGGAGTGTCACTAAGGCAGTTGCTCAGGGAATCAGCTGAAGAACTTGGTGTGATCAGGTCTCTGGGAATTAAAGCAATTAATTTGCGGCTGAAAGCTCAGACTTAATCACCTGGATGATTAAAAACAACTGCATAGACTTTATTGATCTATGGTTGGATGGTCTAAGTGGTTGCCACTTGTGAGGGCCCAGTCAAACATCAATAACAATGTAGATTCATGCCTGGGTCTACAGGTTTTGATAATGGGGACTGATATAAAGGACTGAGGTGGTTCATAGTGTGGGATCAGCAGTGGAGACTAGTAAGAAGAACTTTATGGTCACAGTGAAGACTAGTTGAGGGACTGTTAGTTCATTTCAAAGTTTGGAAACAAGTTGGTTCATGTTGAGGAATGGCCAAAGGACTAAAGGATCATGATGCAGGAGTAGCTGATCATGATTCAGGAACAGTTCAAAGGATTAAAGGATCATGATGCAGAAGTAGTTAATCATGATGCAGGAATTCTGGAGGAATAAAAGATCATGATGCAGGAGTAGCTGATCATGATTCAGGAACAGTTCAAAGGATTAAAGGATCATGATGCAGAAGTAGTTAATCATGATGCAGGAATTCTGGAGGAATAAAAGATCATGATGCAGGAGTAGTTGAAGGACTGGTTTAAGCTGTTTGGTGACTTAAATGAGCTGCTTGGAAATTGAAATGGGCTGTTTGATGACTGATAAGGACTGATTGCTGACTAGGCTGAGGAACTAGAAGATGTTGTTGCAGAACTGGCTGAAGGACCATAAGATGATAGTGCAGAACTAGTTATAGAACTGAAAAATGGCTTAGAAGGACTAGCTAGACTGGATACAGAAGCTAAAATGCTAGTTTTGGTTTTTTAAGAGAGGAAATATTAAGAAAAAAGCAGTTAAATAATGCTTTAATGCTGCCAAGAATATGATAGAAAGAAATAATTAATTATCATATTAGAAGAGAAAATAAGAGGAAATATTTTACAGTGTTTAAACTTTAAATTTATTAGGATTTTATTGAGTGAAAAGAAGCTGGAAAGAGGCTAAAAACAGAACAGAGAAACTGTGAGGATGAAGGTTCAAATTTTGCTGAGGACAACTAGGAGAGGCAAAGGGCAAGAAGCAGGCAAGTTTGAAGTTGCAAAATGTTGAAGAAAATGTGGGGAAATACAGAAAAATGTTGAAAAATTGAGGGTTCAAAATTCCCCTATGTAAAACATAGGCAAAAGCGCTCAATATTTGCCAGAAAAACGTGACAGGAATTATAGCAAACCCATTTGAAACATAGAGCAGTTGTTTACCCAGAGCAAGACAGCTTCAGGTTTAAACCATAGTCAAGAGCAAGTCATTTGGGTGAACTGTTTGGCAAAACTGTTGAATTGAGGCGTTTGATTAGCTGTGATTCAAAGTTTATTTTATCAGTGTTTTAAGGCTTTAACTTGAGAGTTAAAGCCTAAAAAATAAGGTGCAGAAGTAGAAAATCCAGGGATTTCATTGGCTGAAGTAAGTGAAAAGGTTTAATATATTATAAAAAGAGAAAGACTGGATAGTTTAAGCTTTGGAAAACCTGAGTTCTGAGAAAGAATTTAGTCTGAAATAAGAAGCTATAAAAGGGGGAGCTATCTGAGGCTTTTCAGGGACTGGATCAAGTGGATTACAAAAGCCACAAGGACTATAGAAGGAGCTGAAGACCAGGTTAAAGGTGAAGAAGCCCAAGTTAAAGAAGCAGGAGTCAAAGACTAAGCACAAGGAGTCCAGGAAATTTTTGGAGGACTCCAAGTATTGGCAAAATCCATATCTTTTCCCATGCCCAGGCAATATATCAGAAGGTTTTTAAGTAAATCTTCCTTCTGCCCATGAATAAAAGCCTACTACAGCCCCTGCCTAAATTTTCCAGTAATCAAAATAAAAACCCTATTAGTGATCTATCCCATATCTTTTACCCTAGTCAAGGGGAGAAAGATACATACTGTCAAAGTTGTAGAAGATTTGCCACCAGTAAGTCTTCCCAGGAGGAGTGAGAGAGATTAATTAACCATCTTGAGATGATAGATAGGAGAAGGGAGTTTATAGGAAATGAGTTTACTAGGTTGTAAAAGGACTGGTGCAGGCCCACAGAGGGGTTAGCACCCGCTGAAATACAGGTGCATGGTGGGGATGCCCGCCTAGTAATTAAAAAAGTACTAGAAGAGTTTGCAGTCATGCAGGCTAAGTATAAAATTTTATAAAACCACTCACTACTGCTAGGAAATGACAACTCCTTCAAGCCGGTTGCTGGCTATGACCCAGGACACATTTTGGGGACTGGTGACCAGGAACCTCACAACTATCCTTCTGAAAAAACCAGTCAATGAATGCCTACCTAGTGACAGCGCCATTTCACCCCCTTTAAACCTGGGGGCTCTTCCCACCCAACTTCACATTTCCCAATCTTTTGATGATACCTGATCAGTAGAGTTAAAGCCTGAAAGAGGGTATTATATAAACTCTTGGAACCTGCACCAGACTTTATTTCTATTTTTGAATAAAGGTTATGAGATATTGGTTTACCCAACTATTGCTGTAATGTATCTTAGTCATCTGCCAGTTTAACTCCAATCTTTCTGGCCTGCCTGCTCCACTGCCCGCAAGTTTTTGCCCTCCAGGTGCCCCCTTTGATCCCGTCTACTTTACAGAGTACCCTTTGAAGGCTGAATATTGAGAATGCACAGCTAAGAATATACTTGCACGTGGCTCCTTGGCCCATACTAAATAGTTGGCCTGATATAATAGAAAGAGACCTTGGTTTGCCACTGAACTCTGCATGTTTAAAGAAAAATACAACTTCCTCCCTGCCTACCAACTAGACATGGAGCTGCCTCTCACCCCCAAACTGATGCCTGCATCTGCCTCTGAACTTCCCCTAGACAATTTCAATAAGCTGTTTGGGCAACTTTCAGAATTAACTCATTCCGCAAGTTGACTTACTATATGTTAACAATCAGAATTAAAAATACTTTAATGTCAACAGCATTGAAAAGTCAGAATTAAGTTTTAACTCATGCAGACTACTAAATGTTGACACTTTTTTAATAAGCAGAAACCTGTTTCCTGAACATTTTACTTAATAAAAATTAAGCTTCAAGATACTTTTTAGGGTAATGTGACAACATATATTTTAAAAAGTCCATAAAAAATTATACATGTCAATTGTCGAGTTCATACTTCTGGAAAGTATAATAAACAAGATAAAGGGGAAGATTAAAGAAGAGAATGATACTTTATTGAATATGAATATAGGTTAATATATAGTATCATGACAAGCCACATGTTGTCCATGTACGTCATGGAGGTCATGGGGCTTATCTGAGTAATATTCCTCTTGAGTCACGAGGCTTAATCAAGTTGTGTTCCATTTAGGACCTGGATTGAGTGATCCCCGCCATAGATGGTTAACTGATAATGGTGTCACCAGTTTATTGGCTGGGTAGTGAACCACTCAGTGAACTGCTTGGTGATTTACTTGGGGTGTTAATTCCCCAAGAGGGAGTAATTGAAGATGTTGCAACACAATTAAAAAAATTCATAAAAATACACTTCAAAAATAATTCACTATGAAATTAGCTATCTTTACTATAAAATATTTTTCCCACTTATAAAGATAAAATCAATCCAATAAACAAAAAGATACTACATAAAATTTCACATATTATAGGAAAATATAAATATCAGAAACAGTAGTATAAGTTTTTCCTATATTGAAAACTACAAAAAAACATACAATTTACTAGTAAAATACCAATATAGGCCATGTAATACAGTCTAAAGCATCAAACTATCAATAGAAAATCAATGATTTTATAAAAAAAGTATCATAAATTATTAATGAATTATTTATAATAACTATTTATTTAAAAATATTATACTTAACATATAAGAACTATATAAAAAAATTAGGCAATACTCAATAAATTTAATTAAAAGCTAGACTGTGATCACCTGGTTGCCATTAAGAACTGTGCCAATCTTATTGATGTATTCCCTAATCTCTGAAAGCTTATATATGGCCTTGACAACTTCCTTGATCTTCTCTTGATACTGTTTCTCTTTGGTGGTTCTCTTCTTCTTGGATGGGCGGTTCTCAATATCTCTGATGGATGCAGCAGTCTTCCCCTGTTGGACTTTGAGGTGCTCGTAGAAGGTGTTGTATCTGGGCTTGATTCCAAAGGAGGACTTGATATGCTTATGCCAGCCCTCCAAAGATGAAGTAGTTTTCATCTCATCCTTAAGAACTTCCTGGTAGCAGTTCCAGTTGTCTTTGGCTCTGGGCTTGCTCCGGCGCTTAGTGACCTTACGTCCAATCCACTGTGGTTTGTAATATGCAATGAAAGGGTAGAATGCATCCTCATGTTTCTTGGCATATGGATCCTGGCATAGGAGCTCAAAGGCTTGTTCAGCATGCTCTGGCTTTACAAAGGCTAGTGCTATAAACTGCTGAATTAAGAACTTGCTCTTTCCTGATGTATCTAGACGGTGGAGCTTGCTGAGCTCAGGTAGACCCTTGGGTTGCCTGTCAACAGCCTGTCAATAATGGAAAAACACCCCTGGACCTCTCCATCAAAGGTATTTACAAAAGCTTATAATGGGCAGTTTCATAGTCCATGATTATAGTTGAGGGGCCAAGTGCTTTATCATGAGCTTCTTGTTCTGCAGCAAGGGTGGCTTCATCCTTTTCATCATCATCTGGATCGGCTCTAGTGATATGGCCAGGGGGACTTTTTTATTATTGAGTAGGGCTTTGATGCCCTCCTGAAGAATTTTAAAAGCCTTTGTGTAGATCTCTTCTGTTACCCCAGGAAGTAGAAAGTAGGCAAATGGGAGCACCTTGCCTTCAATAAGGGAATGTACAACCCATAGTTGGTAAAAAAAGGTGGGGGCATACTGCAAAGGTACTGTCACATAACCAGGTCTCTTAATCTCTTAACTGCTCCAGGTTCTGTTGTGTAGCATAGCATATAACTCTTGCCTCTGATGTAAGCCCATCATCATGTAAAAGGAATACCTCATCACTATTGAACATCTTTAACTCCTCTGTCAATACTAACTCTCCTTGGACCATGGCAGATTTCTTATGGGGGAATAGATCGCGGTGTTTGTCATATATGTACTTCACTAACTGGTTGCGGTCAGGGATGAACTTCAGGCTCTCATTACTTAGTTGTGTGGTGGCCTTAACTGCCAGATCAGAAGCCTTGGTGTCTTTGAAGACTGGGTTTATTTGGTAGAGATACCACTTTAGAAGCTTTTTAATAATATTGATTGAAGCATTGCATATGTGCTCTCTTTTTTCACTAGTGACTTTATCCCATCCTTCTGTGTTGATCCTGGCAGTGCAGCTTCTATCTTCACACACATAATGCTTGCTTCTTCCTGCTCTCTTTTGATTGTTGCAATTAAAAACATAGCCATCACAGACTAAACTTGCACCTCCTTTGACAGACATTAGAGGTGAAAACCAAGAGAAATTCTTTGGAAGCTTAAACTCTCATTTGATGTTACATATATTGTGAACCTTTAGGGGATCTCATGAGCTAATTGGTGCTTGATGATAGTCAGACAGGTAATCATCAGGATCTTCTTTATTGATACTTGATGAGGAGGATGGAGGTGCAAATTTGTTGGGCGGTGGAGGGGAATTATCTGAAGTTGGATTCTTGCGCTTTTTGGACTGGAATGAGCTTGATTCCTTGGGGCTTGATTCCTTTGAGCTTGATTTATCTGGGCTTGACTGGGGTTCTTGACTCTTGTGTATCTTCTTTCTTTCTTTCTTGTTTAGTGGAACCTCATCTCCTTCTGATTGGTACCAGCTTTGAGAAGGGGAGGGGGCAGGGGAGGGCTCTTTGCTTTCAGGGTCTGGGGTCTTCTCCTTTGTCTTCTGTTTCTTTGAGGGCTCTTTGTCTGGGTTTTTGTTGGGGTAGGGACTTTGGGCCTTTTCAGAGGCTTTGGGCACTTTCTTGGTTGACTTGGGGTTCTTTTGTGGCTTCTTGGAAGATTTGTCTTACAATAATTAGAGTATAGTTCATAAAGTAAGAATAATCATGTGAAACATGAATAAAATTAAATAATAATCACTTGTTTTATTTTTATTATTAATTAAATAGTTTATAGAAGTATGGAAAGTAATTTTAGAGCTAATTTATTAGTAAAGAATAAAAAAACCATGTTTAAATAAAAAGTTGACATTCTGGTAGTCACAATAGTCAAAAATATTTAATTTAGTTTGTCAGCATAAAAAACGCTTTAATTTTGACATCAACATACTGACAGTCAGCATTAAAGTAGAAAAACACTATGTAAATCACTTATAAAGCTTGGTTAATATTTTTCAGAGTTGGTTTCTAAGGCCAAAATTGATTATTTTTGAATTTAAAAAATTAAAGATTTGCATAAGTAACTTATGAAAACTAAATGATAGGGGTTGTAGAGGAAGTCTAAAGTACAGCCCTGGGTACTTTGGCCTGAATTATCATACCATTGTATGTGTGCTTTTTGTTAAGCGGCAGTGTTTTGCTAATAAACCAGTGAAGGTGTCGACATTCAGGCAGTCAGTGTTGTTTTATAGTGACTCTCCTATTAAATCTCGCTTAAATTATGACACTTTGTTTGCTTAGCCAAACCCCTTTGTTGCAATTTAGGTGACGCGTCAATTTGACACAAAGTCAACATTATAAATACATATATAATTTCTAGTTTGAACATGTGTTTTGGCTTAAGTGGACTCCTGGAAATAAGCTATAGTTTATCCAGTGAGTTTAAAATAACAGTGAATATCTAAATAATACAAATAACACTCTGAAAGTTGGCATATGTTTTTGTTCAATGCTTATCTTAATATATATTTAATAAAAACAGTAGTATAGAATATAAAAAATAGTTATTTTTAGAATATTGTGTATTTTATTAAGAAATTTATGGATTCTTATTTGGGGTCGACATTCAGATATTACTTACTGTAGTCAACCTTAATGTAAAAGTACAAAGAAACTTACATTTTCATAGTAAATTATATTAGTTTTTTGGCTTAAAATAAGCCTTTGTTTAAATGGTGTCAACATTATGTCTGTTCCTTTTTAATTTTGCAATTCTGACTTAATAATTCACTATGAAAAATTAGCTTAGTTTTAGAAATGCCCGATTCTGGCGGATAAATACTAAAATAATGTTGACTTACTGAATGTTGACAATTTGTCAACATTCAGTAAGTCAACTTGCGGAATGAGTCAGTTCTAGCGGTTGCTGCTGTTTGGTATAGTGTACATCACCCTTTTGGGGTTGATTGACATTATCATTCTAGCTTCTGGCCTGTGATCTTGGGTGGTAAAATCTATGTTTTACCTGTTTAAGTTAGCACCAATCCTATGGTAGGCTTTGCCTGCCTGGCCTGCAGCCTGCCCTATCCCAGAAACAATGGGCTGGGTGCCCAAGGTTGGTTTTCTGACACCCTGTGTATTTGATTTGATTCACCCTTTGACATCTATATCTCCATTGATATATATCAAACCATGTGCTCAATGTTTAATTCACAAGTTTTGTTTACTCTGAGACAACTTTGGCCTGTCTATATCAACAGCTCTGAAAATTTTAGTATTTAGTGCAAGACCAATCTATACTGCCAACCATACAAGTCCTGAAATCTATACCAAGAACACTACTGATCCCTATCCTATACCAATATCTATCCCTTAGTGGACCAATAGCTTTCCCACACAGTATAAGAACTTATTATCTCTATAAATAAAGATCTTATTAAAATCCTTGTTCTGTCCGCGCTTGGGCTATTGTCTTCTTTCAGATTTTCCCAAGCACTGAACTATGGAATGTTTGGTTGCAATATTTGATTGGGTTTGAAAAATATTCGAAATGATGAATGCGATGACAAATTGTTCAAATAAAGTCAAGCCCAGCCATATCCTTGTTAAATGCAAACTGTTTAAGCGCAGGATTTACTACCAAATCCACCTTAATTTTCCAAAAAGTACAAAATCCTCACATTCTGATCTAAGATGACATTTTTTTACAAAACAATCATTACAGTTTTTATTTAGAAGGTATAAGCCAATCAAATAATCTATATGGCCAGAGCATCACCCAGAAAGTAAATTTTGAGCTTACATACTTTTAAATCCATAAAGTTGCCAGGGTAGGAAGTATCCTTCACAAAATATTGTATGATAAACCCCCAATAAAGCATTGATCACCAGGCCAAAGTAAGTATATATTTAAAGTTTAAAAATAAGTCTGTTTAGCTTTTGATAACAACACTCTTAGATGTTTTATTTTACTAAGTACGATAAAGATGGTTGTAAGTTAAATTAAACCCCATAGATCAAACTTCTACTATATAGTCTTCTAAGATCGATTTCTCAACTAAGCAAAAATAATATAATCTTTCCCGCGCCGAAAGTGCGTCACAAACTAACCATAAGCGCCAGCCTGTCAAGTTAACCTTACGACCGTCCTTATATTAACTGCATAGCAATCTAAATTCCATAAACCATGCAACAAAAATAGGTTGACGTAAGAATGAACACTCAAACTTATTACGAAAAAACCAGGCTTTTAGCTGTTTGTCAGTACATATTAAGTTGGGTGTCACATGGAAGTCCAAAGTATATGTTGGCTTTGAATCCGCAAAAGACGAAACTTCCTGGGAGAGTAGGTCCTCGGGAGTAAGCTTCTGTTAAACAAAAGTACGGTATTAGCAAACGGATTGATTGAAAATAAGCAATTAAAAAATAAAGTTCGCTGTAAAGAGATACCAAGTATCAGATAAAAATGACCTGTCAATAATCGAGAATCCATAAAACGAGGAAGCTAAACATAATAAGTTATTTCCTCGGACAACAATGCAAACTGCATTAAAAACTAAAGTGTCTCAAAAGCATCTTAAGACGTAAAATCGAGTCATCAGAGGGGGTTGCGCATGCGGCAGAGTAAGGTTGCTTCGGGTGCTTCCAGGACCAATTTGAAGTGGAAGATGTGTGTAGGTGAAGATCATAAATTTCTTGGACAGCATCCTCAATATTGGTACAGCTGGTGCTATAAGATTTTTGGGTGGCATCTTGTTCACCGTGCTGGATCGGCTGCATGATACTAGCAGGCTCCCATGATCCTCTAAAGTTTACTTCATTACTGAGATAAGGCTCTCGGATCATAAGTGTTTTATAGGGGAAACAATGATTTTGCTTCTGGGATATGCGGGGAAGTCGGAATTCTTGGGCCCAGGAAGACTCTTCTGATGCTGGTATGCTCTGGTGGTTTCCAGGCCAGCACCCATCAAGGGTGTCCTCTTCTATATCATCGATATATTTCTTGTGGGTTTGCTGAGAGAATGAAGAGCAAGTTGTTTCCATTTCTAAATCCGCAAACGAGGACATTCTGTGAGATCTAAATTCTTCGTGCGGATTTTGGCTGGGCCCGACAGATTGCCCAAAATGATGTCCATTTAGGTGCTCTTGAAAGCTCTCCAGTAAATTAAGCTGTTTATCCATTCTGGTTTAAGATGAACTTCGGACAAGTTGAAGCAGTCTTTAAGTTTAATGTTAGTTCCTAGTTCATAGCACGTGTGGGATGAGCAACAAAGAGGGAAACCACCAGCTTTTATCCCTTGGGACTGCTTATTTTGACATGAGATTGACCTAAGCGTTGCCTTGGGCGTGCGACTAGAGCGAGGTTCCTTTTGTTTGATTGGACTTGAGATTAAAAATCTACATAAAAGAAGTGAAGAATCTGGGGGATTACTAGATCTGAAATTGAACCAATCAAAGCTAGCATTTTGACACGTCACACTGAATAAAGTTGGAGTATCTCAATATGTTGTGGAATCAATTTAGCTAAAACTTTGTTTATCAAGAAAATGCTTTCAATCTTGTTTCAAAACTTCCTTCCTTGGATTATCCAATAGGAAAGTACCACCAAGCACCCGGCACTTATCGCGCTTTAAAATACAATGTGCAGTAAAAATGGGGGTAACTTTTTACCAACCGCATAAAATGTATATCAGCTTTAGCTTACCAGGTACTCGCAGGCTTAGAGTTTCAATCAGACGAGTTAAAAAATGGAAATTTATTTATAAAAAGCTAACATATACTTGGTTACAAGTATGCAGTAAAACATACATTCAATTATTTAAACATCATTGTAAATCACATTAAAACGTTATCACGCGCCACCGATCATCTGCAGATAGATGCGTCAGTATTAGATTCCGACATGATTTAATCAAATCTATGACACAATCTTGACAAAAATATTGCTTATCCCCCTCACAGTTATTTAAAATCCAAACCAACCGATGAAATTTGATTCACATCAGCCACAAGGGACAGCACCAAACATCTCAAACAAAACGTCCCAATCCGTTGAAAATAATGAAACCCCTACACATCAATCCAGTTTGACACTATGTAACCTCCCTAAACGTATAACGACCCCTTCAATCCACGCATTGATCAGCAATTGCCATAAACTTTCTAGAACTTTCTATAATCTACCATTCTCCTGGCTTCGAGCCGAGTCTCCCTTCTGGTCCGAATCACAGTAAATTCTCAAGTTTATCCGAAGCAAAATAACCTAAACTCCCACAATCCCCCCCAGAACCTTTCTCATACCGACAGTAAGGATTTATGAGATATGGCTGATCTCGGCCAATTCTTGAGTTTTATCCAATAAAACTGCAGGCCAGACACCGAGTGAGAACTGAGCCTGAGATAGTTTGTGTTGATAGTTAATAAGCTCTCTGTTGACTTATACTAGGCAAACATCTATTTGTAAACACAAATTCAAAAAATTCCTATTATTTTAACTTATCCACTTAATATATCTTGAAAATAGATTCGTTTATGTAAACTAAAGCAGATACAGAAGCTAATATAAATTAAGCCCAGAAATCACACTCAGTTAAACAGGGTTGGTTGACAATTATTTATTAGACTTTAACAAGCTCGATAATCTTAATTATAAATATAAAACATTTACTAGACAATCCTAATAGGCAGCTACTTTAGCTTAATGTTCTTTTACTTTGTCATTTGATATTCTTACAGTTTATTTTGACATAATATATTTGAACTGATCAATGCCAGCAAGCCATTTGTGCTACTTTCAGAAAGCTTAGTTCTCATAAACTACTGATTATCAGCTATCTGACCAGGCTTAGAAAATCAGGCTCAGATCAATCCCTGAACTTCAATATCAGGATTGGGGAAGAGTTCTGGCAAAGATGTTATGGAAACATCCTGAACAATCCATGGATAGTGGATATATAAACCAATTTGGTGGGATGATTATGCACAGGAAGCAGTTACAATGCATCAGGTTTAAATGTATGGCTCTGCAGGGGGCAGGAAGATATTCCGTCAGCTACTGTCCCAGCAACTGGTTGCCCGGCAAATTCAATCCAACTATAAATCTCTTCATGAGTAACTTTTTAGCTTTTTAGCAAATTAAACGGTTATATAAGCTCTATTTACCAGTAAATGCTATGATATACACATCTAGTAACTCTATTTTTTGTATCTAACAGGCTTGATTTTAAATTCTTTGCTTTTTAAAAGCCAATTAAAGTAAGTTCCACTGCCAGGAAACAGAATAGGAACATTGGAGGGGTTAAAGAATCACTTTATATAACAGGCTCTCTTTATTTTTATCCTCATTTTTTATTGCTGCAAAGTTAAAAAATTACATACAAAAAAGATCATAGATCAAATTTGTTGGAAAATCAGTTACTGGAAAAATAGTTGACATAATATCTTTCTTCCCCCAGCAACATGTTTTCAGAACGTTGCAACCAAGATCAACCCCTCGCCTGCTAACATACCTTACAACATACAGGGGGCACTCACAGAGCCGCCCCATGATGTATCTACCAACATGGGACATTCTGCCATCAATGTCAAACTGCAGACAATATCCCCAAGTTAGAAGCAAAGCCAATTCCAGACAACAATCTCTCAATAAGTTATTCACTCTTCACATCATACTTAGATCCTGTCACAATGCCACCTTTTTATGGATTAGGGGCTCTATTTTAAAGTATATTAACTGTTGCTTTATAATGAATCTAATATCTTATCCTTACTTCTGATAAGGAGCACCGTTTGGGGAAGCTTCAAATATGAAATTAAGAAAGAAGAGCAGTATATTTTATTGGATAATACTTTAGACTTATATAGACTTGGCTGTGGCGGGGATTTACTTGGATCAAACCTAGGGGTTGGTCATGTGCTAGATAAGTTTAAGCCACTGGATACTTGGACAGTCAGGTGATATTTCTTGGTTACCATTCTCGGTATGTCAAACGGTATATTGGAAGGGGACTAAATCGGGCAATGGCTGGATGTCAAGTAGGTTGGCAGTAGCCAGAATGCCTGTACATCCAGACCCTCAACACACACCCCTTAAGGGGCTACTCTGGTGCATCAGGAGGGGACTTTGTCTTCATGGCTGCCACCTGATGCTCCTGGAGCTGTTTACTAGTTGGAACCAGTCTGGTTGAGTGCTCTCCTTTACTGAGGCGGAGATGGGTTCTGTGGTATTTCTTAATAATTGGGTTCTTGGCACTTTGGAATTTTACTAGGTAGGTGTTGTGCTCTGGTCTGTATTTGATGACTCTTCCTGGTCCCCTGTGTACTGAGTCTAGTTTCTTTCTGTTGCCAGCTAGAATCCAGACATGGGAGTTGATGGGAAGTGGTTCCTCTGTGGAGGTTACCTTTTGTGTCTTGAGCCTCTTCATTTCAGCTATTTTAGCTTTGAGGCAAATGTGTTGTAGGTTTGGTGCTTGCTCTACTGTGGGAGGTTTCCCCGGGAGGATCTTTATGTAGGGCTGTTTGTTGTGGGTGATTATTTCTGGTTTGTACCCGTAGGTTAGCTCAAACAGTGAATAGCCTGTCCCTTAGTTGGTGCAGACTTGGGATACTAATAATGCATGTTTCATGTATAGTGGCCATGTGTCTTTGGCTTTGCCATCCATTATTTTTTCTAGGGTCCTGACAAGGCTGCCGTTTAGGCGTTCTACTCTGCTGTTGGCCTGTGGCCTGTATGGAGAGGTTGTGGACTGTTTAATGTTTTTGGATTTCAGGCTGTCATAAACTACAGTGACCTGATAACTTTGTTGCTCCATCAGTTATGATGTAGTCTGGAGTGCCGTAGTTGGCTATGATTGCTTTTTTAATGAAACAGTTGATGGTTTCTGCTTTATGGTCCTTTGTTGCCCAGCAGATGGGCCAGCGTGTGGCAAAGTCAATAGCTACAATTAAGAAATGTTGGTTTGTCTTTGTTTCTGGGAAGGGCCCCACTATTTCTAGCCCCCAAACCTTAAATGGTTCAGGGTCTGGTACTGGGTTGACTGTTGGCTGAGGAGCCTTTGTACTGGTGTATTTCTTGCACACTGTGCACTTTTTCAGAACATCAACTATACCCTGTTTGAGGTTGGGCCACCATACTATCTCTTTTAGTGTGAGGTATAGGTTGTTAGCCTTTGTATGGCCTAGTAGGCGGTGTTGTCTTAGTATAGTGCCAACTCTTTGTGCAACTGGAATGTAAGGGACATGTTTGTCATTAATAATTAGGTATACTGTGCCATTTGATACATGGAAATACTTTTTGTTTCTTACTAATGTATTGTGGGTCAGTTGATGTGTTGAGGGGTCTTTACCTTTGGTTTTATACTCAGTGTTGTACAGGTTTGACCAGTCAGGGTCCAGGTGGTCAGGGTGATCCTCTCTAGGCTGACATAGTCTAGAGAGAGCATCAGCCATGACCAGCTCTGCCCCCTTTTTGTACTGGATGTCCAGGTTAAGCTGTTCCAGCAGAGGAAATCTATTTGACTTGTTGTTGTGTGAGTGTGCTCTGAGTTTTGAAATATATTAAGGATTTATGGTCAGTTAGTACTCAGATGTTTAAATGTCCTTCTAGATAACATCTCCATTTCTTGCATGCTGTGATATATTGCTAGAAATTCCTTATTGTGTATTGGGTATCTCTGCTCAGTATTAGTTAGTTTTCTGCTTTTTTAACATACTAGCAGGAAGTCTTTCTGCCCTGGCTGGCAGATGCGCAGGACTGCGCCAATGGCGGTGTCACTGGCATCTGATTTGAACTTGCAGCACCCATTATTATTAGGGTATTGTAAGATTGGTGCTTTGATCAAAGCTTGTTTTAATAATTGGAAATTCTTGTCACATTCTGGAGTCCAGATGAATTTCTTTTTGGCATTACCCTTGGTTAAGTCATTTATTGGTACAGTTAGTTTTCCGCAGTCTTTTATGTATTTCCTTAGGTAAGCTACCATACCAAGAAAGCATCTAACTTGTTTAACAGAGGTGGGGAATTGCATGTTATTTATGGCTTTAATTTTGTCTGGATCTGCTTTGATGCCACTGTCAGAGACAATGTGGCCCAAGAACAGGAGTTCCTTTTCCATAAATTGGCACTTACTTGGTTTTGCGTAAAGTTTGTGCTTTGCAAGTCAATTGAGTGTCTTGCGGACATGTGTGAGGTGTCCCTCTTTTGTTTTTGAGAATATGATGATATTGTCAAGGTAGCATAATGTATTTGAGAGACCGTTTAGTGCTTGGTTCATCATGGTGACAAACGTTGTGGGAGTGTTGGTCATCCCAAAGTTCATTACTCTACATTTAAAGGATCCAAATTGCGTACAGAACACAGTTTTTGGTATGTCCTTTTCCTTTACTTCAACTTGGTTGTAACCTGAGGTGAGGTCAATTTTGGAGAAAAATTTGGCACCTGAGAGTCTTGCAAACAGATCCTCTATAAGTGGAAGAGGGTATTTATTCTTCACTGTGCTTGCATTTAGTGCTCTGTAGTCAGTTACTAGACGTAGAGTGCCTTCCTTTTTCTTTACAAAGAATACTGCTGCCCCCCATGGGGATTCAGACAGGCGGATGAAGCCTTTAGCTAGGTTGTCCTCAATATGTGAATTGAGGGTTTGTGTCTCCATAAGGGGAGAGTCTGTAGAGGGGTGCAGGTTTAGGCATGGCCTTGCATAAGTCAATATCATGTTTTACCTCCCGTTTGGGGGGTAGCTTGGTGAGTTCTTCCTTGAATACATGAGCATATTCATTTGGAGTGCCGCAAGTTCTGGGCATTGGATTTTGGTTGTTTGTATGTTATTGAACTCAGTGTACCTCATTATGTGGAGGGTACTATCTTTGGTTAGATGTTCTGAGTCATCTTGGTTTATGACCTGGACAAATACTGTGTCTCTTAGAATGAGTTCATTTTGTTCTTTGAGGATATTAAAATTGACTCTGTTGCGTTTGATAGTCATGGTCTTTGTTTTCCAACATACGCTGGGGTTCACTTGGGTGAACCAGTCCATGCCTGCTACAATGTTGTAGTTTATGTTGTTCATGACAAGTCCTTTGATGGACGTTTGTATGCCTTGGAGGTCAATTATGAAGGGAGTTGTTTCACCTTCAAGTAGAACCTTTGATTTATCTGCCATTCTGGCATATTTGAAGTTGGATTTGACAACTGGTATTTTGTACTTGGTTACAAAAGGTTTGCTAACCATAGTGTGTTGTGCACCAGAGTCAAATAAAATTTTATGTGTATGTGATTTGTAAGTGCATGGGTAGACAAGAAGTTGTGAGCAATCTTTAATTTTTAAGTTCATAAAAATGGAGGATTGCGGGACACAGGGGATGCGGGCAGCAAAGTTTGTGCCTTAGTGCAGTTTCTTGTTATGTTGGGGGAGACAGGGGCACTTAAGCCTGTTCCCCCTCCTCTTTTCCCTGTTCCTCTGTTTTGAGACCTTCAAGGTCAGAGAATGTGGGGTCAGATTCATAGCAGGTTGCTACTTCAGTGTTGTTAACTTTGGTGGTGTCCTCTTTCTTGGGACAGGAGTGGTTTGCGCTTTGGCTGCAATTGCCATTGTTGCAATTGGAGTTGCTGTTGTTATGGTTGGTATTTTGGCGTTTGTTGCCATTGGAGTTTTCTCTGCCATTGCTGTTTGCTGAGCGATTGCTGTTGCATGCAGCATAGTCCATGTTTGCGCGTTTTTTTGTGTGCTTGGCTTCTGCAATGAGCGCTGGCATGGAGGTGTTAGCCTCTGGGTGGATGAGGGCAGCAACAGAGGGTTTCATTCTGTTGATGAATGATGCTCTGGTATGTACGTTGTCAGCTTATGCTGGGTTTTGGATTTTGTAACGTTATTTCCTTAAATTTATTGCCGTAAGCTGCAATAGTGGTCTTTTGAGGAAGATCACTGAGCTGTATTGCAATGTCTTGGAGGGATTCAGTGACACAGAAATTGTGGGTGATGTCTGCTTTGAACTCTTCCCAGTTATCAAGCTGTTTGTCAGTTTTTGAGCCAACCCAGGTGGCAAACCAGTTAGCTGCAGCCTTGTACAGGCGCTTGCTGGCTTCCTGGACCCATTTTTCATGCAGGATGCAGCTGGCGTGGAGTTTAGTGGCTGAGTGGTCTAGCCAGTTGATGACATTTTCTTTGTTTTTACCAAAGAACTTGTTGATACCAATGTATTTGGTGTTGGTCACTTCACCTGTGATAGGTGGTTGTGCGTTTGTTTGTGGTCAAAGAGAGCAACTGTATTAAATAATCTTGGTGCATGCTTTGGGCATGAACAGACCTTCAAATACGGTATATCCACTAGGTATATCTTCATCAATGTTGTGGGCGCAGAAGTAAGTTTTCCAGGTCTCCTGGGATGTGGCCTGGTTGAGTAGGTGAGCGAAGGTGGGCAGGTTTTGGTCAGTAATTTTCTCTCTCATGGGCGTGGTCGAAAAACCGTAGCTGCTACCAGTGATAAGGAGCGCCTTTTGGGGAAGCTTCAAATATGGAATTAAGAAAGAAGAGAAGTATATTTTATTAGATAATACTTTAGACTTATATAGACTTGGCTGTGGCAGGGATTTAGTTGGATCAAACCTAGGGGTTGGTCATGTGCAAGATAGTTTTGAGCCACTGGATACTTGGACAGTCAGGTGATATTGCTTGGTTACCATTCTCGGTATGTCAAACGGTATATTGAAAGGGGACTCAATTGGGCAATGGCTGGATGATAAGTAGGTTGGCAGTAACCAGAATGCCTGTACATCCAGACCCTTGACACTTCATGTTATTTTTTCTGTACTTTTTTCTCCAGTCCAAATACAACCTATAATTAGTTTATTTGCAACAGTGTAGCAGGAGTAGGTTCAATTTATAGCCTATCTTTAAAAAGCCCTCAAGAAAGGACAGAGCGCTGGTTGTATGGCTACCTTTCACCAAGAACCCTCATGCCCATCTCCAAGGAAAAGATCCTGTAGGGTTATGTTATCTATAAGGACCAAACTTTATTGACCAGCATCTGCTTAACTCTACCTAGAACAATGCAGCACCTGTGTCACCCCATCTTAGTTAGACCTCTGGTAAAAAAGGTTGGACTTGCAGTTGGAACCGTTTACTGGCGGTGTGGATGGTACCAACATAATAAGTCTGTAAAGTTACATGCACTGACTTGGGTCCCACTTCATTCTTCACCAGAAGCTTCAAAATCTTTATCAGAAATATGCCCGGATATTTTATCAAAGGTCAACAGGAAATTCCTTCCTCAGCCTCAACCTTCAATTCATTGGAAACATCAGAAGATGCCACCACCCAGCCTATTCAAGAGACACCCCTGGTCAAATATCATAGGCAAGAGCAGTGTAGGGGCAGTGAGACATGCACTTGAGTTGTTGATATTAACATAGTTTGGGCCAGCTCTCCCTTTGGATATATACGTCCAAAACTTGTTAAGTTTTTCTGTATCAAGGGATAAAATCACATTGAAATATCATTGGTCAGTTTTCTATGCCACTCAAATCTCATCTTATCCTCATTCCAATCCCCTTGAATTGGTGTGAGAGCTGTAATTGGACCTTGCTTCTTGATCTTCTAATCTAATAAAGCTCAAAATTTGCTAGTACCCCTTAACCATTAATTTTACCTGTTGCGGTTGGACATTAGCTAATATCTCTCCCTTTTTGGTTGCCTTGAATTGTTAGTGACAGCCCTTGGTTATTGCCAAGACCATACTGTTAGCCATGATTGAGAGCAAGACTTTGTTTCCTTAACCTGCTCCCCATTTCTCATAAAACTGACTACATTCAACAGATACATGCCTCCACATCTGTCAATTACCAGGACCCATATAGATAGCCATAGTGTCAGGACGCCTCATTAGACCTACTGTCACCTGGGTTATCACTTGAGCCATCCAGGAACCTGAGGGTACTTGGGCCACTTTAAGAGAATCAAACAAGCCCTTCTATAGTGAAACCTTTTTGCTCATTATTATGAGAACACCTCTGCTTGCCATCAGACAAACTTAAAAGTCTTACAGCACCTTGCTTCAGCCCCATAAGATATAACTAACAGAAATGCAATGCTTCTCACCTTTGTTATTTATGAGCTAAAGTCTCATATCTGCAAGTGAGTACCCATGTGGCGCTGCACATCCATTAATGGCTGTTATAAAACTATTATATAAACAAAAAGACAAGCCACTTTGAGTTTTCAAAGGATTACTGATACTTCCATCCAGCCTTGTCTCACACCTGATATTGCCCAAAATCAGGTAGATCACCGCCAGCCCTGCCAACAGGACAATGGCAATAAGTGTCCTTGCAGGAAACCCCAAAAGGCACAGATGGAGCGTTCAAAAAAAGCTGGGAGGCTGTAGAAATAAGAGGCTCTGGGACCCTGCTTAACCAACAGGAACAATCTCTTCTTGCCAAAAATCTTACAGCTATAAAGTGCATTAAGTCAAAACCTAGATGTCTTTCAAGTACACAGTGATGACCCTGTCCTACAGGTTAGTCATACTCAAAATAAAATCACTCATTTGGCCTATTCCTTTTACTTCTGTGGGAATACTCACAAGCCCCTTGTGATGATCCACATTGAAAGATTTTTTTCAGAAAAGGGATTTTATTGGCTAAATAAAGATTGGTTGCCTGAGAAAGGTACATGTTTTCTGTTTATTGATCTACATAGCCTTGGCACTGGGTGTTAGTTTTCTATGCCTTGGGGTGTTATAAGGTGGTCCCTTATTATTTCTCTGAAAGAATACAATAGTATCTTGGGATGGTTATTCCAAGAAGCATAGGCATCCTTAGACCAGCTGGTCTGAGAATACAGCTGAGTTACTTTGCCTAGAAAGGGGTTAAAGTTTATATGTCTATGGCTAATGGGTAGCTTTAAAGAAGTCTTACTTTTACTGTGCAAGAATAAATGGCCCAGAACCATCATAAGTGTGGCTGTTCAGAGATGCAGCTACCAAACTTAATTATTTGGAGGTATCTGAAATGTGAAGTTGGTTACTTTGCACCAGAAAGCTCAGGGTTAAATGCTTGGGTGAGCAAAATCAGTGGTGATGAATGAGGTATGCCTGCTTATAACCTATGTGAAAGCCACTGATGAGGACTTTAAAAACATAGCCTAGTAAAAGGTCACTGATGGGGACTTGATAATATAAACCTAGGTAAAAAACACTAATGTGACTCAAGAATATACTCAATAGATATGCTAGGTGCTAGGCTATTAGTATAATTTTGGAACAGTTCAATGAAATGTTGAGAAAAGCGCTTGAACATTTCTCAAAAGTGGGTTGCTGGAGAAGGAAGAGGCCTGAACAGGTTGGGCAAATGTTGAGAAGAGTGAGTCAACGTTTTTCTGGAGTGAGTTCCTAGAAAAGCAGGGCAGAAAAATCCAGGAAAACTTTTTCTTTGGTTTTTATGCAGAGGCAAAATCAAAGTGAAAATGTTGAAGAAATTGAGGCAAAAAATCCTCAAGTGAATTTATATGGAAAGCATGCAAGTTCAAACACAGCAAAACTGTCACAAACACACTAACTAATGATGGATTTGATGGACATCAAGTTCAAAGTCAGATCTGGAATCAAGTACACATTAGGCAATCACATAATCAATTGATTTATAACTAGTGGACACCAGAGCATTCTGGATTCTACTCAAATCTTCTTGGGAATCAGGTAAGTTGAAGGTTCTACATAGGCACAATAACAAGGCATTTAATTCCAGAATTGGAGCCCACACTTGGCACTTAAGTCTGGAAGACTAAATGGAGATGACACCAACAATCCAATTACCCAATTGATCCTTACTTCTTGACATAAATCAATAGCTAATATTGATACTAATGCTAACATTGGTATTTATTCCAAGCCTGGCTCTATTTCCTCATTCCTCAATTTCCCTCTCCCCAATTTCCCACCCCTCTATATATACTTGGTAATATATTAAATAAAGACAAGTTTTACCCCAATATATTATTCACACCTATTTGGATTTACTACCCTGCTATCAGGTATAGTAATTGAACAGTTACAAGGGCTAACTCTTATTCAGCATACCCCAACAGTCTGAATATACAACATTTGGCACCCATGGCAATTTTTGAATAAGCAACTGGTTCTCCCTGCCCCGCAACTCCTTCTTGGTGGAGGAAGGGCTGCCTTGTGACAACACTAATGCCTACCAAGACCTACCTAGTGGTTTTTCCCAACTGCAACAATTCATGAATGATGTCTCCTAGCCCTTAACACTCAGCAATCAAAGTCTCTTACTATTGACTGCACCTGAACCCATGGAAGTGATTGCTAATGCTAGTCCTTCTAAGGAAGCCATCCAGCAGTCCATGACCAGAATGGATAATGGAGAAGATGACAAGGGCCAGCAACAGCAACTTCTGGCTATATAACACCCATCTTCCAAAGTCTCCATAGAGAGATTCTTCAACATTAGCTTGGTAAACATGGACCAACTTTGTAAGGACCTTCAAACCACTGAGCATGTGAAGGATTATATCCAGCACTTTGCACATCCAGCCATCTGCCACAATTGGGTGCATTTGGGACATCTACAGAGCTTGATACAGAAGCAGGGATCACTAGTGACAGCCATCTATTATCCCTTCAGCTTTTATACAACAATCTTTATATCAACTTTGAATTGATAACAACCAGCTTTCAGAGGTGGTGATGGTACAGAATAGTACAGTAGTTATAAAAGCTATGGCAAAAACTAAAAATACTTCAGATTTAAACAAAATGATTTCAGATTTAAGCAAACCCCAAGCCAGACAAGATTCAGGAATCAAGTAATTTAAATATTTTTGGTGAACAAAAAAGTGTAAAGCTATAAACAAAATTTCACTAACACACTATACAAAATTATTTCAAGCATCAAGCAGCGTAGTTCAAACCACAAACAAAATGTACTGGCACATAAAGTGAAATGAATGGATCCTGTTCCAGAATGTATTATAATCCAATCAGGATTCATACAAGCTACTAACAGAAGGGCTAAAATGAAACAAAATTAGAGCAATCTAGAAGCAAGATTTCACAAACACAAAACAAAAGAAGGTCACACAAGATGTGTATTATGAGCAGCTTAAAATAGAAAAATAACAGTTTAACAGCCAATCAACAGCTATCCAATTTAGGAACAGAGATATTTTATTCATTTTTATGGCTCCTGATTTGTATAAAATGGGGTTGAAAACTTTCCAAATATGGACTTGTGATACAATAAAAATAAATCATATAATTTTAAACTTCTACTTTTAGTGATCTTATCCTAGATTTTTTACAATTTTTTTTAACAGCAATATCTTTGACGGTGCCAGCAGCCAAGCCAGCTTCAATGGAGGCAAGGCTCAGAACGTGGAGACACCTGTTTATACCCAAGCCTGTGAGGGAAGTAAAGAGGAAGCTGACCTGTACTTGATCCCTGACCCATATGGCTTTGAATTGTTCAGTAGTCACTTAGTGTCTAGCTCTTCCCCTGCTCCTGTACCCACCCCCGCACAAGCTGCCTGCCAACCAACCAATCAGGATGGCAACATAAATACAGAACAACTTCCTGCCATCACCCAACCTGCCCCCCTACAGCCAATCAGGCTTCAGCTCCTGCGGCCCAGCGTCCCAAGCAACAAATAATCACTGCCCAAAATCTTCAGGAAATTGTGGCACTCAACCATTGTGGTCTGTCCTGGAACCAAATTACTGACCAATTGCAATTTACCCAAGCCACTACCATGCAAGAATTCAATAACCTGATGAATAAGGGGAACCTGATTGGGACAGCCAAGAAGCCAAAGAAGGCACCAGAGTCCCAAATCACAGAGGTATACCCAACCATGCTTAATCTTCTGAAGCAGGACCCCAATATTCCTCTAACCCAGGTCCAGAAGCAATTTGAACACCATGGCATTTGGGTTTCTGAGCACATGGTGCAGCTCTGGATGCATGGGAAAGTGGCTTCAATCAGGGTGGTGACCAATTTTGGCAGCAACCAATGAGATGGCAGTGAGAATCTCCCATATGATTCTGTCATTGAGTTCACTCTCATCCAATGCTTGAAAATTTTATCTGATGACATCATGTTCATCTTGTACTACAAGTTATCAATTGCTTTTGACAAGTTTGGTGAGAAAAGAAAAGCTGCTACCAAGAATGGAAGGGAAAAGGTCAAGAGGGGGACTTTCATTGGTGTGTTTCTAGCTGTTTCAGCCAAGGGGTTTGTGTAGGGTTACTGTCCACCAGTCCCCAAAGTGTGTCCTGGGTCATAGCCAGGGACCAGCTGGAAGGGGTTGTCATTCTCTAGTAAGGAAAAATGTATCTCAGAAATATGTATAGGGGTAAAAATTGTAAGAGAGGGGGGCTAAAATAACTAAGTTTGGCTCCCATCCTGGAGGGAGGATCCACCAGGACACCCTTCAGTACAGGACTGGCATGGCCACTTGAAGGGGTGTCCATAGAGAGGACGCAGCAGATACCTGGGGGAAGTAGGAGTCCAAACTCATCAAAAACATTCCGCTAAGTAACCAGGATGTACATTTGGGAGTGAGCTCTGGGGTGCCCAAGACTTCATCTGAAACCAGGACAAGTGGGTCCTCAGAGGGGAGGGGCATAGGGTAAGCCAGACTGGGGGGGCAGAGGAGGCTGTCTTGACAGCAGGGAACTCTAGGGCATTGTAAGTTAAACTCCTCACCACGTTCTCACTGGTAGCATATATGTCCTGAGTGCGTGCAGGAATATCCTCAAAAATATGCATGAACTGGTCAGGGTTGGTGCCAACATGGAGGAAGGAATTGGAGATACAACACCAAAGATCTGGAGAGGTAGACCAAATCATTACCAGGGCTGGTGCCAAAGTAAAAACCACAAATTTGATCAGAGGCACTAGCATTTTTGGAGTCTGAAGGTGGAGCTCAACAAAAATACAGGTAGTTCTGTAAATTTCAGGTTTGATCTCAAACCAGAGGACTCTAGGACACAAGGAATAGACAGGAAACAGCAACTGCGGACCAAAGGGTTCAAAAGCATATAGAAAAGCTTTATTAAAGTGTATAGGAAAGCTTTATTAGAGCATATATGAAGCCTCAGCGTAATTGAAAGCAAAGCAAGAGCAAAATCAAACTTATAATAGGTAAATATATTGAATTTACTACTAATCTTTAGAATCAAGTCAATTTCTTCAAAGCAAAAGGGGTAAGCTTTAACTTTGACGCTAACAACGTCAATAGGGACTTCAAAAAGCGGCAAGAAGGCCCAAAAGAAAGGGGAAAGGTAAGGAAAAAGAAAACCTTTACTAATAATCTTAGAGAATCAAAGGATCAATAAAAGACCCAAAAGAACTACTAAAGTTTGAAGTATAAAGTTTAAACTTTATTTGTAAGAATGAGCAAGCAGGGGACTAAAAGTACCCTGTCTTACTTTAAAGAAAGCCCATTGAAATTAAAAGGTCAGGGGACCTCAGCCAGCCATTTGATTGGGTGAGATAGAATTTTCGCCAGTAATTTCAGGGAGTTTGGATGGTTTCTCATCAATTTCTGATCCAACCTCTGATTGGCTAGTGCCTAAAGAACACTTCTGAATGCCATCAATTCCAGTTAAGTTGGGATTTAATGATTTGGCAGTAGCGCAACCTGATTGCTTAGACCTAATTAATTTTAAATGTGATCAAGCCCAAGCCAGAAAATAGTCCAAATTAATCAGGGATTCCTCCCAAGTGGGGACAGAATACAAAGCGCCATTATTTACCACTTGAGAAAGGCATGCTCACAAAAATCTCTCATCAATTGTGTGGGCTGAATCTTCAAGGGAATTGAGGGGCTTGGCTGGCTTCTGAGCAGATTTTTTTGTGCGGCGTGGGAAGATTGTCCTATCCAGGGCTAAAGGGGGGAGTGACTTTACAAAAATGGCTTTTATTCACTCTCAGAAGAAATATCCCCTTAAAAACCTTCTGATATATTGCCTGGGGGTCTAGGAAACAATAAGAATTTGCCAATACCTTGGAGTCCTCCAACAATATCTTGTACTCCTTGTACTTGGTCTTGAGCTCCTTCATCTTGGTCTTGGACTCCTGCACTCTCCTCTGACACCAACGCTTTATCTCCAGATCCAGCTCCTTTGTCTTGGGCTTTTGCACCTGTATCTTGGGCTTAAGTTCAAAGTGGAGTCCTGGTGGCCTTTTTAATTCACTTGTGTCAGTCCTTGAAAAGCCTCAGATAGCTTCCCCTTTTATAGCTCCTTGTTTCAGTCAAAATTCTCCTTCAGAACTCTGGTTTTCTAAAGCTTAAACTGTCCATTTTTTCTTCCTCTACAATATATTAAACTTTATAAATTACTTTAGCCAATGAAAGCCCTGAATTTTCTGCTTCTGCTCATCATTTTTTAGGCTTTAACTCTTAAGTTAAAGCCCTCAAAACACTGATTAAATAAACTTTGGCTTGCAGCCAATCATACACCTCAATTCAATGGGTTTGCCAAACAGTTTGCCCAAATGACCTGCTCTTGACTATGGTTTGAACCCAAGACTTTCTTTCTTACGGTAAACCAATGCTCTGCATTTCAAATGGTTTCACTGTGATTCCTGCCATGTTTCCCAGACAAATCTTGAGCGCTTCTGCATATGTTTTACTTAAGCAAATTTCAAACCCTTTATTTTACAACGTTTCTCTGTGTTTCTCTGTGTTTTTTCAACGTTTTGTGACTCCAAACTTGCTCTTTGCTTGCCCTTTTGCCTCTTCTAGTTGTTCTTGGCAAAATTTGCTCTTTTGCCCTCACAGTTTCTCTGTTCTGTTTCTGGCCTCTTTCTGGCTCCTTTCCACTCAATCCAAACTTAATAAATTTAAATTTCAAACACTGCAAGTCATTTATCAATCTCTTAATTTCTCTTTTAACATAATATGATAATTAATTCTGTCTTCATATTATAATATTGGCAGTATTAAATCCTTATTTAACTGCTTCTTTTCTTAATATTTCCTCTCCTAAGAAACCAAAATCAGTATTTTAGCTTCTGAATCTAGTCTGGCTAGTCCTTCTAAGTCATTGTTTGGTTGTATAGCTAGTCCTGAACTATCATCTAATTTTTTTCAAGTTCTTTAACCACATCTTTCAGCTCTTCAGCCTAGCCAGCAATCAGTCCATTTTAATCAACAAACAGCCTATTCCAGGCTCCAAACAGCTCATTTCATCAATCAGACCTACAGCTACTCCTGCATCCTGATCTTTAAGCCTTCCACTATTCATCACTATGAATTACCTTGGTTCTAAACTTCAACCTGAACCAACAGTCCCTCAACTAATCTCCACTGTGATCATACAGTTCTTCTTACTAATCTTCTCTGCCAATCCCATACTTTGAACCACCTTGGTTCTTTATCTCAGTCCCTGTTACCAGAGCTTGTAGACCCAAGCATGAGTCTACATTGAACTGGGGGTTGACTGGGCCCTTTCAAGTGGTAATCCACTTAGGCCATCCAACCATAGATCAATAAAGTCTATGCTGTGGTCTTTACTCACTCAGGTGATTAAGTCTGGGCTTTCAGTCGCAAAGTAATCAGCTTTACTTCCCAGAGGCCTGATCACACCAAGTTCTGCATCTACTTTCCCAAGAAGCTGCCTTGGTGACTCCTCTGAGCAAATCTATGCCCTCCAATGCTCACTTTGGAATCTCCTCAAAGCTCCCATAGGGACATAAACAAGGACACCCTATCAGTCTGTTAGGTAGGATGCTTGCTCACAGATCTCCTGTAAGTGTATCAGGGTATGTAGAGCTATTAAAGCTCCTCCCCTCCCTGGCAGCCTGCGCTAACCACCAGGGGTCCAAAAATTACAGCCCTAGTAGACAAGTTATCCACCATGCTGGCATACACTTCTACCCTGGCAGCCCACGTTACCTGCTAGGGTCTAAACAACATTCAGCCTGAGTAGCACACACTACCCACCAGGCTGAATCACTCCCCATCCCAAGTAGCTAAAGTTCCCTGCTGAGCTATCTTATTCCTCACCCCTAGCAGCCAAAGTTCCCTGCTGGGTGAGGACCTCTATCCCACAGCAGCCAATATCTTCTGCTGGGGGGACAACATTTGCCTCTAGTAGTCCTTTGTTACCTACTAGCTAAGCCTTAACTTCCCTAGTAGCCATTATTCCCTACTAGGCCTCTACCTGCAACAAACCAACAAAATTTTACTTGGCCAACATTAGCCCTGCCTGTAAACCACCAAACATGTGGACTGTTACAGTTTGTCTATTGTTGGAAAACCCCTGATTACACCAATGGCTACAAGTATAGCCATATTATTGGTAGATTAATTGACTCCTGAGATAGCTCAAATTCCACCTACCAGGTTTTCTTGAGCCACCAGATAGAGGGTAGCTCCACTGCCCTCAAGGCCACTCAAGAACACAGGCATCAGGCTGCAGTGTACCCAAACAGCCATGCAGACATCCATCTGGCTGATGTAGTGTTCTTCAACATTGGAGACACAGTACACAAGTGCTGCCCTTAGGCTTTCAACAACCTCTATCTTGGGGTCCTTGACCACAATTCTCTCTTTGGTTGCCAGATGTTGGAAGACTTGTTTGCCCAAATTGTATTCCATGTGAATATGCACAACTAATCACGTAAGGATAAGCGCCTCCCACCTTGTGCCACAGCCACCTACCAGCCAATCATGGCAATGACCAATGAGGAGTACAATAAGAAGTACATGGCAGCCATCACAATCAATCATCCTGCCTCCACCCCCACCATCCTCCACCTGCCAGCCCCACCCATCCAATCACAGACCTCTCAGGCCAGCACCACACCCAACTTCTTCCTTCCTGCACTATTCTGCCTACTGGGCATCACTCTTCCCCTCCCCCATAAACTCCTTGCCGTCAAACATTTTCTACTTATATTATCTTTATCTTGAATTTCAATTGTTCATGTTCTCTTTGGTTATAGTTGGTTTTATTATTTATGTTCAGCTTATTTCTATAAAATCATATGTTTACTATGACGTGTATCTAGATCCTGAACACAGTTATTTTTAGCACCCAAACACATCCCCTTGTGAAAATATTAACAACAATTTGGTGATCAGCTAAATTTAAATTAAAAATATAAGTTTATTGTGTTTAGAGAAAGTTGTTGCTGATCCAAATTCAAAATCTTAATGATAAACTTTAAGCCAATCAGGAGCCAAGTGATAAAGTGATTGTTGTGATATAAAGGGTCATTCAATAATTCTTTGGTGCATGTGCGCTAAATTAAAATGATTGGCTGAATGTTTTACCATTGTAAGCCATTGTTGCTGTGGTGAGTTATTTGCAGACTAGTGCTAACCTAGCAGATGATTGAGAGTTAGTTCAAAATCAACTTGCCACAGCAGCAATGGTGTATAATGGCAAAACAATCAGCCATCCAGATTAATTAGTGCACATGCATCAAAGAATTACTGTAAATTCAGAACCTGAATGTAAAAATGCGGGATTGTCAAATCCTTGGTCCAAATTTTGAATCACTTTTGTGGGATGGCCTTTTTTTAATTAAATTGATTTTTATATATTTTTATTTGAATTTCTAAAAATGCAGGAACTCATACACACTTTGCAAGTTTCAAGTCAAACTGCTATTTCCAATGGACAAAATGAATTATTGGAATCAGATTTGAAGCTTTCAAATCCATCAGCCATTTTCATTAAGTTTACTACTGTAGATTCAGAACCTGCTGGTAAAAATTCAGGATTGCCAAATTTTTTGCATAAACTCAACAACTTAATGGAATATTTTTCATCCATTTATATAAAAAATTAAGTTGTTCTTGAATGAAAAATATTCTATTAAGTTGGTGAGTTTATGCAAAAGAATTTGGCAATCCCAAATTTTTCTAACAGGTTCTGAATCTACAGTATGTTTTTTGAAATTGCAGGATTGTCAAATCCAAGAAGCAAATTTCAAATTACTTTTTAATGTCACTAGTAAACTCAAATATTAATTGCGGGAACTGGAATCCAAATTGAATGTACAGTAAGCACACTAGGAAACATCAACCCAAATCAAGAAGCTCCACCACAACTAAAATCAAATGAAACGTTCAATCTCAATAACCATGTTTAGACATACAAAATGATTAAACTTTAAAATTATCCAAACCTGGAAAGTATACAAGATTATACACTTCAAATAACAGATATAGAAACTCTGCTACTATTCAAGGCTAAATCAAGAGAAAAAACTACTCACAACTAAACCAATAAATCCAAATAAATACATATTTAATCTAATATATATATTATTTTTATGGATAGACAATTGCATTCCCAAACCGCTCCTGCACTAGCCTGCGGGGCAGCCTGTCCACAAGGATGTCCCAGAGGGTCCAAGAACAGACCCAGAACCCAACTTGAGGGGATTCATATCAACACACAGGCCTCCCAAGGCACCATTGCCAGTCAATCACCTCCCGCATCCTAAGCCCAATTAACTAGCCTGAATCCAAGATAGAAGCCGCTCTCAAGGCCTGCCACCAAAGTCTTATACACCAGGGTCACCGGGAACACTGAGGTTACTTACACCTCCACTGTGTACCCAGTTGTCATCTGGCCTTGCACTCTTGATCCAATAGTTGCCACTTCCTGCCCCTGCGTCTTTGACACCACCTAGAGCTGTTGGCCACAATTGAGGAGTCATCTGCACCTGTGTTGTATGCCACCATTGATGGCACCAGCACAACCAAGTGTGATCCCACCTTCTACGCAAAGGTCCTCATCTCCTGTGTTGAGCCTGCCAGCCAGGATGCCGCAGTACCTACCAAGGGCCAGTGTTGGTTGACAGATAGTGAGTGTGAAGCTCTCCTCAACTGCTTGAATGGGGGAATGGCAGTTTGGGATATTGCATCCCAATTTGGTGTCACAGCCAGATATATTGGTGACATCAACAAAAATTATGGCAACATTGGGAAAATTTCCAAATCCACTAAGGCTAAGCGGCAGCCCAAACTCCTTCAGCCTGTTCATATCAATGCAATCAAGAAGTGGGTTACCAAGGATTTCCACCTGGAATCACTTGCTGTCCAATCAATGCTTGTCACAGAGTTCAGGCTTTCTGTCTCCAAAACTCTTGTATATAAAGCAATGGTCAAATTGGGCTTCTCTTGAAAGGTCCTCAGAGTTTCTCTGTACAATAGGAACAGCGAGAAAACAATCAAAGAGTGATGCATTTATGCCAAGACTTATCTGGCCCTTAAGGAGACTGGTAACATACAGTTCTTCTACATCAACAAATTGTCATTTTCCTCCTCACTCAGGTCTAGGCATGGGTGGGTCAAGAAGGGGTCCAAGGATGGCATAGCCCATTGTGCAGCTGTCTATTCCCAGACCTATTCCATGATAGCGCTTCTTGATCCTCATGGGTTGGACCAGTATCAGATGATCAAGGGTTCCCATAATAGCAGGACACTTCTTAATTTTCTCCAAACTGTCAAGGAGTATCTCTGGATCAATTACTGCAGTACAACCAACATTGTTGTGTTGGATAATGTTGGGCTCCACAAAGCGGATCTGGTTGTGTCCAAGTTCCCATCCATCAATAAAAATAGCCATTTGGCCAGCCACTGCCTGGCTGACTGCCCAATGAGACTCCTCTCCTTTCCACCCTATTCTCCATTTCTGAATTCAATTGAGGAGGTCTTTGGGTGGATCAAAAATAAGGTGAAGAAAGGCCTCCCCCAGGACACTGAGGATCTCTTCAACATTCTTGAGATCAGCCAATTTGCAATGCCACCCGATGTGGTGGCAGCTTTTTACAAGAACTCAGAATCCTTCCTCACCAAATCCCTTGCCTCTGAGCCAATCAGATAAATGGGCGCTCTAGATATCAATTTTTTTTAGTTTTATTTATTTTGTTTTTATTAGGACGCAAAAATTGTTATTTATATAGAATGATGTGGCATTAAATTGTATTATAGACATATAAGAATACGTACAAAAGGTAAGTAAAATTAATTATTCTAGATATATAGATATGTATTTTTTATTATAATCCACCAAATGTGTCATTATTTGTTAGATTAAGCCAAGGCGCCAGCTTAAGCATTTCAAAGCCTTTTAACTTCTTTGGTATCATTTAAGTCATAAACTTGTGTTTTTTGAACATTAATATAATGCTTAGTTTACTGAAGAAAAGTTTAAGAGTGTAAAATATACAAATAATAAAAATAAATCTTATTTTTATTAGCTGTATTTTTTGCTAAACCCCTTTTTTCTTTTTTAATAAGCCAAGAATCAAATATATGAGTTGCATGGGAGAGTAATAGCAGCCCCAAAGCTATAATTGGTATTACCCTATCTTTGGCTCATATAGTTAATTTCTTAGTTATTTTTAGAAAAAAAAGTTGTTGTATTTAAAAGACTATTTACCCTATGTGAAATATAAGTTTTTGTTATGCATCCAACTTCATGGACATGTCCTACCAATTCTGTTGTAGTATCAGCTCTCTTTGTTTATCTGTCATCTGTGCAGAACTTTGCACAATAAGTTATTTTGGAGTATTCCTTAACATCCTCAAATGTCAAAGGTGAAACATACAGCTCACCATCTTTCATTAAATATGAAAGATTAACATAAAATGCTTTTACTTCAAGCCAGCTTTTCTTAGGCCTAGATTTTCTATCATAAATGTAAAAAAAGGTTTTTTTGGGAAACATCTGAATTATTTACAAGTGTCTCATATAAACCCTTTCTTTCTTCCTCTCCCTCAAAAACCATTTTGAGATCATTTATATTTTTTATATACATCTCATTTTCCTTTTGTTTAAATATTTTAGATAATACACCAAAATGACCATCAACAATACTTTTTCCATGACACTCAATAAATCTATTGAACTTAATTGTTCCTTTTATAATTTTAGGTACCTCTTTAAAAAGAGAATGTAAGAATTCATAAGATCTGAAATGATTACCATTATCAGTCCAAACTTTAATATTTTTAATATTCTTAAATTTATTATTTTTAAGCAGACTTATCAAACACTGACCTGAAAACAAAGAGTCATGAGATAAGATTTCAGATAAAAAGTCATGATACTCATATTTAATTTTCTCGTTTTCTTTAAAAGCAATTGCAAATCCTAATAAAGAAATAGGTATTTTCTCATAAAAACAATTATTTGTCTCTATAGGACCCCCACCTATTTAAATTTTTCTTTATAGTCTATTACTATGACACATGGATTCTTATCAAGATTATTTATATCACTAATATATTCTTTATTTTGATGCTTATAAAACTTTTCATGTAGGTCAATAGATTCTAAATTTTCTTTGATAGATTTTGGCAATGACAACTTCTTTATACTCAAATCCTTTTTCTTCATTTCTAATGATTTTTCAAGTTGCAAATGTTACACATAACAGTTTGTTTTTTGCTTTTAATTATATTATTAGGAATAAGCTTATAAAAAGTGGAAAGTGAAATAGAAATATTGTTTTTTATTTTCATATCTTCATAAATTTCTTTTTTGTTTTCAATAATGAGTATTTTATTTTAGTTGAGTATTCACTCAATTCTTTTTGTAATTATTCATAAATCAATCCAGGGGATTTTTTAGTGAATTGGCTGGTTGGAACTGAATTTTTTAATATATGTTTTAAAATATTTTTTATGTTTTCTTTCTTTACTGAATCATTTTTTCCTTTTTTATTTTTTGAATTTAATGATACTTTTTTAGCATTTTTTATTTTTTAGAATATGAATACTCATTTTTTGTCATTTTAAATCCACAATCACAAAGCTCTTTCAAATTGTAGCTTGATGTAACCAATGCTCTTAGGGAAGGAAGGTGCTTGGCAGGGGACTCTGACATCAATTCCATTAGGTTGTTAAGGAAATCATCTGTCTTAGAATTTTGTACAGTAGTTTTAAAAGCTATGGCAACAAGCAAAAATACTTCAGATTTAAACAAAATGATTTCAGATTTAAACAAAATCCAACTCTCAGGTTAAAATATACATTCTGTTTACAGGGTTTATTGGTGTTAATGGGCAAAATGGGTCAACACAGCAACAAAGGTCTTACATACAAAGCAAAACCATTCAAAATACAATCCAAAATACATTGATTCACAAACAAAATGGTGTGAGTTGACTTCCAGTGTGCATATGTTTACTATGTGAATTGGTGACAAAATATACCCAAGCAAGGTGTGTCAAAATGCAAACCAAAAACAAAACACAATAGCAACTCACTAGGTAAACAAAATCACTCACACAATGTGTGCAATGGATTGTAATCATGAATGATACCAAGGTATCTAAAGTAAGACACAAGATCTGAAACATAAATTTTAAAAATATTGTGTTGGGTGCTTAATTTGGCGTAAAATATGGGAAAATGGGTGGAAATTATTTTGGGTATTCTAAAATGGGTGTGGTAAACCCAAAAACAACTAACTAAGAAATAAAAAATCTATAATTGGGATTTTGGGTGGGAAAAAATATTAATTGAATATCCATAAACAGGTAAAAGCAAAAATTAAAAATAGGGAGTAACTTAATTAAGTTTTATTTAATATTTTATTAAATTCTCAAAATGGAAGGAACACAGCAACAGACTACCATTGCACCCGTTGTGTGCCGCGGTTGCGGTCACCCCCGTGGGTCAAAGAATAGACTTAGTGCAACACAAGTGCCTACTCAGGAGGGAGGCGGGAGAGGAGAGTTCCATAGTGACGCTGCACTGACACAACTGGTTCAAGGAGCACAAGCTTTTAGGGTGCAGAGCATCAACCATCAGGTCCCCAAGCTGACCCAGAAGCCCACCAAGGTCACCACTACAAAGAAAGTTAGAAACAAGGAGGTAGAACTTACTTTTTATGTGTTTGACATTGTGTACCGGCAAGAGTCAGTCCTGTCAGCCATTCTGGAGAAGGTGAAGCCTGTAATTGATACTAGCTACAAGCCCTATGTCAGTGATAGCAATCAGGAGGAGGACAAAGAGCCCAAGTTCTACCAAACCAATGAGGGACAGTTAGTGTTAAAGAAAGTTGCTGCGTTTTACACCAAGGTGCCCATGCCCTGTGTTGTGCCCAACTCCATCAAGCCAAACCCACTGCTAAAAAGCCTGCTCACAAGCGCATTCCTGACATTAAGCCCATCATCCTTCTCTGGCTCATGCAGGAATCTGGTGATTACAAGGCGGCTGTGGCTCTTGTTGGGGTGGATCCCAAGTACGCCTTGAAGACTTTCAACAAGTTCATTGATACTGGCCAAGTCCTTGCCGTGGAGAAATCCTTGCGTGTTTCCACCATGCTCACCAAGGAGCACAAATGGGCAATCTGCCAGTGGATCACCTGGGACTGCCATCTTGAACTGGCAAATATACAGGCCATGGTCAAATCTACTTTTGGGGTTGAGGCCTCAATTTCCTTTTACTACCATCTTCTCAAGGGAATGTGCTTTTCCTGAAAAGCTCAGGGTATCCCCCTATAATTGTAATAGCCCAGCCAACATTGACGTCTGGGAAAATTACGCTGAGGCGTACACTGCCCTCAAAGCCAAGGGGACTGTGAAATTATATTATATTGACAAATCAGCATTTGCCTTGTTGATGCGCAATGCATATGGCTATGTCTCCAAAGGCTCCAATGACAGGATGGCTTGGCGTGCTGCAGTCCGCGCCACAGCATACTCAATGGTGGCTCTCCTCAGTCCAAAGGGGGTTGAGCTTTATTAAATGATATTGGGTTCTCACAACAGCCATACCTTCTTGTCATTCCTCTGATTGGTCCAGGAGCACCTGATGTCACGGTAGGTTCCATAATGCCAGGTATTGTCTGTCCAAGTAAGAAGGCTTGGAAAGCTGTGAAACCTGTATCAAAATTAACCAAGTTAACAAATTTGAACCAAACAGTCAATCAAAAATGGGTCACAGCTGCTCCAGTCTGCCAGCTGAAACCAGCTCCTCCTTTCAAACTGACGTTGATAAATTGACGTAATTTGAGGATCACCTGATATGAGCTTGTTAATTGGCAGGGTTGTCAGAAACTGGTCATTCAAGGGTTCTTTGCAACCTGGACCAGGTACTTGCTGAACAATGTGGAAGGAATAGGAGGTCAAGATTCAGGTGGTATTGCCTAGTTGCTTTTTTTGATATATATTGAATAATTTTCCCTGTTTCAACTCTAAGAGTTGAGTCCTCCTAAATTTACTCAATAAAAATCATTTATCCCAAGTTCTAATTTTGATTTTAAAAAAATGCATCCTGTGATTGGGTTGTTGCAGTATATTCTGTACAATCTGATTCTGAACAAAATCATTTCTAGAAGATGGGACCCTGCAACTGGAACTTTGTTGTTGGCGCCTCCCAATGTCAATTTCATGCCAGCCAATTTTGCAGCTCCTCCCCCCATTCTTGAAACTGAAAATCATATTAATTCCCAATGCCCAGAATTTTACGCTGAAGATGCATTAATGCTTTCCCAGGTCATTTATCTTGGAATACTTTGGTTAGGACTAACTGCTCTATTTAATCCTGGAGTTACAATTGGAAATTTCACAAAAAAATATCTGAAGCCGCGTTAGTGGTTAATCATCAATTCTATGTGGATTTGGGTGGTAATTCCCCATCACTTAGAAACAGCTTCATATTATCCAGTAATTTCCGTCACACCTGAGGCGCATAAGCCCAGGCTTCACCAATGTGATTGTGTTGGACAACGTTGGTTTCCACAAGGTGGCTGACATTCTTGAGGAATTCCCAATGATTGACACAAGCATTGCAGTGGGCCCCCAGCAATTGGCCACAGCAAATTTGCACCTTCTCTTCCTCCCCATCTATTTGCCCTTCCTAAATCCCATTGAGAAAGTCTTTGGGTGGCTCAAGCAAGTTGTCAAGCAAGGAACCCCAACAGGGACCAAGGACCTGTTTGATTTGCTGCAGACTGGGATCCATACCCTCCCAGCTGAGACCGTGGCCAAATTCTATGGCCACGCTGGTTTGTTCATCCCTGCGCGCCTAGCCAAACAGCCAATCAATTAAAGGCTTAGTGTGTCCAATTTTTTTATATTCTCTAATTTACTATTCAAGATTTATTGATTATCATTTTATATTTAGATGGTTCCACACCCGCAATCACATTCAGAAGATCCATCAATAGATGTAAGTAATTTATTTTATTTTATTATATATTATTTAATATGTCATCTGAGGTTATCCCAAATGCTTGATACTGGATTACGCAAATATATTTATATCACTTTTTTCAAATAAATATAAAATAGTCTTATAAAAATTAAACGTAAATTGTAAGATTGAAATTTATTTTATTACCGTATTATTTTATACTTTTATGAAACCCATTTCCGCAATATATTTTGCAAATCTTGTTTGCTAAAATATTCTTTGAAAAACTATTTACAATATAAAAATATAGTAGAGTATAAATATATTTATTGATATAGAGATAAAATTAAGTGCGCCTATAATGGGTTTGGCGGTATGTACCCACCCTGCAATGGAGGTGGCGCACAACCTCCACCGCCACACCGTGGACAGTGGATACACCCTTATTAGATTATTCACGCCTGCTGGTAAAAGGAAGGATGGTGAGGTGGGAATGGAGGAGCAGCTTTTCTGGCAGGGCTGCAAACCCAAAGATGCCAGCCAGGACCAGGGCGTCCTGGATGACGTGATCCACCAAGTTATACCCAGGGGGAACCTTCTTCCCGTCCAGTGAGAGCCTGGCCTTGTTGACCCCAAGAAGGACCTTGTCTAGGTCCTCTACACTGGCGCTCATCCTGAAGAAGAAAAGATACCCAAGGTAAACAACAAGGTGAAGCCTTTTTCCAGCAAAGGCTTCTGTAAACTTGCACAATTTGTTGTATACAGCGCTAATCTTCTTCTTGTGCTTGGTTTTGGCAAAGGTCAGCTCCATAGCTGCAGGGACCCCCGTCTCATTGGCACTCCAGGCCAGCCTGAAGTCCGCCAAGAGGATTTTTGTCTTCTTTACGGCTGTTGTGTCTGCAACAGCCAATTTTGACACTGCACGCCCAAAGTTCTCTAACAGTTAAGAGATGGTATGCTCCACCGGGAAGCAGAAGCAAGCAGCTGCATGATCCTGGCCCATCTCTGGTATATTCTTGAATGGGAGCGTTGCCAGAACGTCCCAAACAAGCTCAATGGAGCTTACACAGTAAACTCCACTGAGGTTAACCGGGTCCAGGCAGACCAGTTGGGCATCCTTGTAGACAGTAACTGCCCACTCAGATGCCCCCTCACCATGCAAAATCCCAGCCAATGCCTCTCTGGACATTGGGAATGTACCATGGATCCTGTCTTCAAGCTCCCGCAAGACAGGGGGGACAGGAAAAGCTGTTTGGCCACATAAGTGGCGTAGTTGGAGTAGAAGGTGGGGGGACAAAAGGAACCAGGACCCGGTGGAGTTCACCATCAACATCTTCTAAAAAAAGGTAAGTATTTAAGAATTTTTATTAATTATAATTTTTTAGGTTACCTTCTTGGGTTTCTTCCTTGCTGGCAGCTTCAGCTGGCTTTCCCATTCTCAGCCCAAGCAATTGCACCAGTAATTTGGTATCCTCTGCCCTGGCACGCTCGGCAGGTTTAAGGTGGGCATACATTTCTGGGTCATCAACCCAGACAGACGGCGCGGAAAGATTGTATGCCTTGAACTGGAGGCCCTCAACCACAGTTTTTTGAATATTTAGTAAGCGCTCAATTATCTTCTCTGGGGTGTCTGGCATTTTTGACATTAGTGCCTTTGCAGACACCTTGTCAATTTTGTCCCCAGTGAGGACAGAAGACTTCACTTTGGCTTTGACCTTTTGGTCAATGTCCTTTATTTTGGCAATTGCCAAGTTGAGGTCCTTCAGAAGCTTTTCCAATTCTATCATTGATTTTTTAATAAACTTTCCATATGTTTTTATAGCTTTTGCCCCAATAAATTCTGTACTATTTTTATACTGTTGCCTCTTTGTTTATTCCTTTTTGTTTTCCCATTTACTACATTATCTCATCTTTTTACCCAATGTGTATATGTTTTACGCTCATCTCAATATGTGTTGTTTGCTTTGTGTTGGCATTGTTTCCTTGATTACCATATTATTTTTTGGCGCTTGACATAGCCCCTTGTGAAGATAGTAACAACAATTTGGTGATCAGCTAAATTTGAATTAGAAAATTATAGTGTTAACTGTTTTTAGATAAAGTTGTTACTGATCTGAATTCAAACCTTAATGATAAACTTTAAGCCAATTAGTATTCAAGTGATAAAGTGATTGTTGTGACATAAAGGGACATTCAATAATTCTTTGATGCATGTGTGCTACTTAATATGATTGGCTGGATGTTTTGCCATTGTACACTATTGCAGCTGTGGCAAGTTATTGATGGACTAGTGCTAAACCAGAAGCTGATTGGGCACTAGTCCATCAACAACTTGCCACAGCGGCAATGGCGTACAATGGCAAAACATCCAGCCAATCATATTAATTAGCGCACATGCATCAAAGAATTATTGAATGACCCTTTATGTCACAACCATCACTTTATCACTTGGCTCCTGATTGGCTTAAAGTTTATCATTAAGGTTTTGAATTCAGATCAGTAACAACTTTATCTAAATACAATTAACCTATAATTTTCTAATTTAAATTCAGTTGATCACCAAATTGTTATTAATATTTTCACAAGGGGATGTGTTTGGGTGCTAAAAATAACTGTGTTCAGGATCTAGATACACGTCATAGTAAATATATGATTTTATAGAAATAAGCTGAACATAAAGAATATAGCCAACTATAAACAAAGAGAACACAAACAATTGAAATTCAAAATAAAGATAATATAAATAGGATTTTTTGGGACCAGGGGGTTTATTGAGGCGGGGAAGAGTGATGCCTAGTAGGCAGAATGGCGCAGGAAGGAAGACGTAGAGGCAGTACTGGCCTGGGGGGTCTGGGATTGGATGGGTTGGGTTTGCGGGTGGGGGTGTTGGTGGCGGGGGTGGAGGCAGGAGGACTGCACGTGATGGCTGCCATATACCGCTCATTGTACTCCTCATCAGTCATTGACTGGATGGGCTGGTAGGTGGCTGTGGCACAGGGTGGGAGGCGCTTATCCTTGCGTGATTGGTTGCCCATGTTCACATGGAAAACCATTTGCGCAAACAAATCAGCCACCATTTGGTGACCAAAGAGAAAATTGTGATCAAGGACCCCAAGATAAAGGTTGTTGAAAGCCTGAGGGTGGCGCTCCTGGAGTGTATCTCCAATATTAAAGAACACAACATCTGCCAGATGGACGTCAGTGTGACCAGCTGGGTATACTGAGGCCTGGTGCCCACATTGCTGGATGGCCTTGAGAGTGGTGGAGCTACCCTCCATCTGGTGGCTCAAGAAAACCCAGTATTTGGAATTTGAGCCATCCCAGGAGTCAAGCAATCCACTGAGGATGTGGCTGTATGAGTACCCATTGATGAAATCAGGGTTTGTCTAATAGAAGACAAAACCCTTGGCTGAAACAGCCAGAAATGCACCAATGAATGTCCCCTTCTTGACCTTCTTCCTTCCATTCTTGGTGGCGGCTTTTCCTTGCTCACCAAAATTGTCAAATGCAATTGATAACTTGTAGTACAAGACAAACATGATGTCATCTGTTAGACTTGTCAAGCATCTGACCAGGATTGATTTGATTGTGGTGTCATATGGGGAATCCTCAGCGCCATCCCATTGGTTGTCGGCAAAATTTGTAAGAACCCTAATTGAAGCCACCTTTCTGTGCATCCAGAGCTGCACCATGCGCTCAGACACCCAAATGACATGGTGCGCAAGTTGCTTCCAGACCTGGTTCAAGGGAAGCTTGGGGTCCTGCTGGAGGAGGTCAAGCATTATTGGGTATGCCTCATTGATCTGGGACTCTGTGAACTTCTTTGGCTTCTTTGCTATCCCAATCAGATTTCCCTTAATCATCAGGTTGTTGAATTCCCGCATGACAGTAGCCCAGGTGAATTGTAATTGGCTGGCTATCTGATCCCAGGACAGACCCTGCAGGTTGAGTGCCACAATTTCCTGAAGAATTTGGGCAGTGATATTCTGTGTTTGGGGCGCTGGGCGGCGGGAGCTGAAGCCTGATTGGCTGAGGGGGGCAGGTTGGGCGGTGGCAGGAAGTTGTTCCAAATCAAGGTTGCCATCCTGATTGGTTGGTTGACAGGCAGCTTGTGCAGGGGTGGGTGTGGGAGCAAGGGCAGAGCTAGACACTAAGTGACTCTCAAACAAGTCAAAGCCATATGGGTTGGGGGACAGTAACAGGTCAGCTTCCTTGTTACCCGCATCAAAGGCTTGGATATAAACAGGTGCCTCCATGCCCCGAGCCTCACCTCCATTGAAGCTGGCTTGGCTGCTGGTGCTGTAAAAAATGTTGCTAGTAAAAACCACTGTAAAAAAGCTAGGATAAAATCACTAAAAGTAGAAATTTTAAAATTTAATGGTTCATTTTTATTATAATCTCAAGTCCATATTTGGAAGGTTCTCAAAACCTTTTCATACAAATCTGGAGCCATGAAAATGGATAAAATGCATCTGTTCCAAAATTGGATAGCTGTTGATTGGCTGTTAAATTGATATTTTTCTATTTTAGGCTGCTTATACTACACATCTTGTGTGAGTTCATTTTGTTTTGTACTGGTGTAATCTTGCTTTTAGATTGCTCAAGTTTTGTTTTGTTTTAGTTCTTCTGTTGGTGCCTCATATGAATCCTGATTGGATTATAATATACTCCAGAACAGCATCCATCCATTCCACTTGTTGTGTCAGTTCATTATGTTTGTGGTTTGAACTACACTGCTTGATGTTTGCTTTAATTTTGTATAATGGGTTAGTGAAATTTAGTTTTTGGTTTGACAGTTCATTTATTAACCAAAAATAAATAAATAAATAAATTGAATCCTGAATCTCGAGTGACTTGGATTTTGTTTAAATCTGAAGTATTTTTGCTTGTTGCCATAGCTTTTAAAACTACTGTATGTCAGGTAAGAAGGTACTTTTTCCAAACTCTGTTTTTAATCAGAAATGCTCAACAAAGCTGTTAAGATCATTGCCAGCAGTAAAAAGGAATTCTTGTTTAAGCATAGGGATTCTTTCTCTCTTAGTAGAAGCCCCCTAGTGAGAAGAAGGGTGTCATCTGAGGTGCAAACTTGATAGGTTCCATAATGATAGTGGTTGGGTTCCTTGGCTTGGTTCAGGCAGTTCTTGCTTGGAAATAGATGTGCAGTTATCAGAGAGAAGTAAAGGTGTGGATTGTAAAGTAAATTTCTGTAAAGTTGAGCTGTTTAAATACCATGCTAGCTGAGCTTTTGCACTATAGGCATAAATCCCCAACTGACCCCCAACTGATCTCCTTAATTTATCAATATCACCCCTGAAGTCTGCTATCATTGTTTATTTACCCCTTTTTATATTCTGGTTAACTGTTGATATCTCAGCGAATAGTACTTCAATCTCGCTCAAACTAGTATCATTAGAAAGCCCTTAATCTCAGCTTTCAGAATTGTGCTGCAACTTTATATTTCAATACTAATTTAGTATCTTGAATTGGCTTTGAATGTAAGCTTATAAAATTATTATTTGAAATAAAATATGCTTATCAACTCTTAAAGTATGATATTTTAATCAGTAAACTAAATTTAAAGTATAAATTATTATTTAGCTTACTTCTAGTAACCAACTCAAAAACCTTTTGTTCCAAATAAACTTAAGTTTATTATAACTTTTAACAATTCTTAAAAGATGAACTTTATATATCTTAAATCTATCAAAATAAAGATGTTATTTTTAATCACATATAAATATTTGCTTGTATAATTAAAGTTGTATATTATTTTTATAAATACAATGACTAAGTTCATTTTCCATTTAGTTTAAATAAATTTTAACCTTTATAAAATTTATTTAAATAAAGCAAGATTTTGATACATTCTTTTTTATGTTTGAATTTTTTATACATATTATCTCTAGCATACAGTATAAAAATATAATTTTATTAAATAGTTGTATAAAGATATTTTATTAATATTAAATACTTAAGAATTTGAAAAGAAAAACTTTTACTCTCTTATAAGTTCTTATTATATATTTTCTATAAAATCTAACTTAAGAATAAATTACTTATGCTTAATGAGATCACTGAAATTTCAATAAAAGCTTAGTTTTAATTTTAATTTTAGTTTTTTTAACTTTTTACTAGATTTTTTTATAAAAAAAACCAAAATTATTTAATATTTATTAAATATGCAAAAAAGCTATCTGTTCTCTTTTTAAAAAGAGGGATTCAAAAATTATTATATTTTAAATTAAATATTTTTAAAAAAGCTTAGATTTTAGACAACAATAATATTTCCAACAAAAAGCATCATATCAGTTTTTATTGTATTTTTATGTTGCTCTTTTTAGAATAATGTCATTTTGCACTAATCAGCTTTCAAGAAATAATGGTATATGAAATAAGATTGTTACTAGCTTTTAATACAATTTAATTTAGCTGTAAGTAGAAAATGATTAATTTAATAAGGTTTTTATATTATAAGGATTAAATAAGATTTATTTTGATAAAATTGTTGTAATTATTTAAATTTATTGACAAGAAAATCAAAACAAAATTTTAAAGTGTAAAGTAGCACAGTTAATAGGAAAAAGATTAATCTAACAAATAATGACCCAAATAGTGTATTGACTGTAGAGTTAACAAATAAAAATTAAAAAAGATAGAATTAGATTAATTTTATTTAAACAATTGTGAATCCTTGTTGGTACTTTGGCTTTTTTTAAGCCACACTTTGGACCTCGCAAGTCATCATCTGATCCTTAATATTTCAATGCCACTATAGCCACACACAAAAACCAATGATTTTCATGTATCTCTTACTAATTAGTACTTATGACACAGGTCAAGCATATCAAATATATTTATCAAATTGTATTACAAGGAAAGAAGTTGAGTTCTAAACAATCACTTGTTTAAAACATAAGTGGAGCAGGCCATCTATTGTGGATAAAATCAGTTCCTGATGTTTAACTATGTAATAAAGGAACCCGTACTTGACAAGCCAGCAAATAAAAACACTTTTAATTCTTTTTTATTATTTGATGTGTTCACAACTATAACTAAAGTCTTATAATATATTTAGATATATTACTATTATAATTGATCTATTAAAATTTAAATATTAAAAAATCATTATTAAAATTTTAAATATTAAAATATCATTATTAATATTAAAATTTAAATATTTAATTTGTAATATTAAAGAATTAATATTCAAATTTTAATATTAAAATTTAATATTTAATATTTTAAAAATTAAAAAAGTTAATTTGCAAGGGAATAAAATTTTTTAGGGATATGCAACTTGCAAATGGAATGTGATTATTCCAGGGAATTATACCCTGCAATCAAATTTTTGGCTAAAGCGTCTAACTGGATCCATGTACTCTTCTGTACATGGTGGACAACCCTGGATGTGATTGCTAGAGGGGTGGCGCCCTGCACCCTGGCGGTTGCTGAACGCTTGATAAAAGGGAGACAGGTGAGCAAATTGATTAGTAGATTCTTTTTGGGAGGCATGTAGTACCCATACAACAATGCCATTGCAAAGGAGTCATACAGGACGTGCTAGACTGTCCTATACCCCCACAGTGTCTTCTGGAGTTCTATTGTTAATTGGGATATATCAATTTGTATAGGTACATCTTCCAACTTTTTGGTGTTTTTTTAATATGCAGTGAAACAGTATTCCTAGGTACACTGTGACATGAATTCTTTACAAGGTATATTTTTTGGAGAACATGCATAATTTTTTATATATTTGAACTAATATTTTTATATAGGACATATTGCTGAATTTGAAGATAGTTCCAGAGGGCGCTCAACTTGTATCTGCCCCCCATGCCTCCGCAAACAAAATAAATAAAGGCTTAAAATTATTCACAAGGACTGTGTCCCCAACTTTATTTGATAACGCTATGAATAATTCATTAAAAATTCAGTTTTTAGATATTCATTTCCTATTTGAAAGTTGGTTTTTATTTAGTTTTTTTTCATATTCATTGATATTTGCAAATGGGAATTGCTGAATATTTTCATAAATATATTCATTGAAGTTTAATTTGATATTCCCACAATTTCATTCATCTCTTTGAAGTTGATATTTGCTCTTATTTTGTATGCTTCCCTAATCCACAGCAAGCACCCCGCGGGTGGTAAATATTCCTTAGTTCTAGCTTCAGTATTTTAAAAATTATTCATATTCATTTGAATCATTTTAATTATTTGATTTTTATTTATTTGTTTTAAAGGGGCTACCAGTGACTGGTAACCCCATAGAACCAACTTGGCGTAAAAGCTGCCACTTCTGCGACCTTGTCCCCATCCCTAGTTATAACTAAAGTAAATATAAGTAAAACATAAAAAAGACTTACTAATTGTTTCCCCTGTGGCCCCCTCAGCCACAGGCAATCCTTCAGAAAACTTCATGAGTGTTGGCAGCTCTTCATTTATTTTTCTAGGTTTGATTTTTCTTATCTTTCTTGCAACTTGTGCTTCCTCTTGATTTTCATTTGATAAATTTTCAGTATTTCTTGAAGCGCTCCTGCTTCTTGCTTGTGTTTTGTTTTCTTCTGTTTCCATTTGGTTAGTTTCCTCTTCATTTGTGTTGATTTCCTTTGAAATTTCATTTCCTTCATTTAGTTGATTGCTTGAGTATTCTTTCTATTAGTTTCTGCAAATTCCCACAAGTTGTAACTTTCACTTTTGAAATCTAACCGCTTGAGTATTCATATTTCAAGATTTAAAATTATTTCCTTGTGTTCTTTGTCGACCATTGTTCCCAGGCTATTTTTTGTGATTTAATTTTGCTGGACCAAGGCCCTTCCCTCATTTCCCAGTTGATTTATCACAATTTCCCTTATGTTATGTTCAATCTCAACCACCTTTTGGAGATCTGACTCTAATTTGTTGATTAGGCTGTAGATATTTGACATTTTGTTTGAATTACATCAAAAAACTGGTTTTTATAGTATTATCCTCAACGCATGAATATTTTTCATCATTATTAATAAATTAAAGACCATACATGTAAAGTTATATTAGTATATTGCAATTAGACATCAACTCTTGATATTTAGACATTTTGTGCATATTACAATGCATTTTGTTTAATAAATTTCAATGTAAACTAGGCCTTTTTCATTGTAATTTATTGAAATGAACTGTGTTTATATTAGAGAGCCATTAACATTTAGTACAGATATTGATACATAGTGCATTTTACAGCCTGTATATTTACCTATTGGCAATAATTCTGTAAACTTTTCAGTCAGATTTTGTGAGGTAATAATAATGTAATGGATTAATAAATTAACGTTTATTACCATTAATTGGCTGATTTTCTTTGCTGTGGCAATAGTGCATTTTCTGACATTTACACACTGGTTTCCAATTGTTTGGTTTCACATCCAATCACACAGGCAATAAGAAATCAAGTCGCCCCCCAACCACATCCAGTCTTGGGGTGGCAACTTGATTTCCTATCGCCTGTGTGATTGGATGTGAAGCTAACCAATTGGAAACCAGTGCGTAAATATCAGAAAATGCACTATTGCCACAGCAAAAAAAATCAGCCAATTAATGACAATAAACAGTAATTCATTAATCCATTACATTATTATTACCTCACAAAATCTGACTGAAAAGTTTACAGAATTATTGCCAATAGGTAAATATACAGGCTGTAAAATGCACTATGTATCAATATCTGTACTAAATGTTAATGGCTCTCTAATATAAACACAGTTCATTTCAATAAATTACAATGAAAAAGGCCTAGTTTACAGTGAAATTTATTAAACAAAATGCATTGATTTATGCACATAATGTCTAAATATCAAGAGTTGATGTCTAATTGCAATATACTAATATAACTTTACATTTATGGTCTTTAAGTTATTAATAATGATGAAAAATATTCATGCAAATAAATATATGTCCCTGTATCAGATGTATACCATTTTATTAATTATATGGAATGACAATAATATAAAAAATATATTATTGATTATTAATTGGAAGAAATAATATCAACTTTAATAAGTTGTCACAAAGAAAAGATTTATTTTACTCATCAAAGGATGAGAAGGGGAGGGACTGGACAGAATGAACATCACCTTCATCTGCGTCTATAAAAGGGACAGTAACAGAGATAGTGAGGGGGATGGGCAGTGGTTTGGGAGTCAGGGTTGGAAGGTGGGTGGCTTGATGGGGGGTTGGGGAGGCAGGGTTGGTTGACTGGGAAGGGGCGGCAAGAGCTGATTGCTTCAATTACTTGAATTCTTTTTCCATCATGTATGTGGGCTTGACAAAACAGATGGATGGGCAAGGGGGAAGGCAGGAGCTCTTGCTGGACTTATCACTATCACTTGCATAGAATATGACAAGATCAGATAGGTCCTGGACAAACACGGAGGGGAAAAGCTCATAACCCTTATCAATTTAGGTGCACAGTTTGTTGTAGGTGGCAGGCTTTAAGCGCTGAGCGCAGAACCATAATTGTAAAGACATGCATCTGCAAGATGCAAGATGCATGTTGGCGTGGTTGGTGGGGTAGGACCAACAGGTATGCCCTGCAGCCTTGACTTCTTGGGTTGCCCATTCCCACTGCTCTATCTTGGCACTCAGTACAGCTGTGTACACTTTTTGCTGTATGACCCACTCCTCCAGCATGGCCTTGAGCTCTGTCTGGTAGGCATACCCATCTGCGGTGTTCAATATTGCTGAGTAATAATTGACGCCCAATGGGGAAACTGCCAATAAAACACTGACAAAACAATACAAAATTGGGCCACACTTATAGACAGTAGATTGGATATGCTTTTCTCCAAAGTCTTGAATACTTGCCAAAATCTTGGTATATGACAGGAAGATTATGTCATTACGGGCCCTCATTGCCCTCCCCATAATAAAATTGATGATGGTTGAATTGTATGGGTATGTATCCACCAAACTGGGGCCACTAAGAAGCTGATTGGATAGAATTCTGATAGCAACCACAACTCTGTGCATCCACAAATTCACTGTTCTCTTATTGGTGAAAATGCTGTGGAGTCCCAGTTGGAGACAGACCTGGACCAGGGGCATCCGCGGGTCACACTCCATAATAGCCATCATGAGAGGGTGGGATTTTTCACCTTCAGTCAAAGAACAGACACCAGTTGGGGTCTTCTTGGTAGGGGGCCACAGTTGGTGTGGGCTTGCAGGTTTGCAGCCACAGTGGACTTTGCAAACCCCATTGCAGCCGCAATTTCCCTGAGTGACATAAGCATCCCTTGCTTTTCAACCATTTGAGAACAATCTCTGGGGTAATTAGCTTTCTTCTGCATCTTGAAGGCTGGTTGGCTGTTTCTGGATTTCAGCTTACTTGGGTGGCTCCTTGGCTCAATTGGCCAATTCCAGATGCTAGTGTTGATACATGATTTGAGTTAGCAGCTGCCTGTGCATGATGGGCAAACAGGGCCATGCTTGAGGACTCAGGAGAAAGAACACACTCCTGGGTGGTGCTTGCAGAGGGGCCTGTGGGTTGGGAGTGGCCATAGATGGAGGCTTCACTATTAGAAGACCCAGTGAAGCCCTGCATGATTTTGTCAAGGCCAGGGAACAGCTTGTTGACTTGGTTGGTGTTGGAAGAAGACATAATAAATTTTTATTAAAAAACTTAAACTCAAAAAGAGGAGTGTATATTTTAGTCAATTTTATTGTTAAATATGTTAGTTTTGTGAATAGTAGGATCTAAATTTTAGCCGCACTAAAATGGAATAGGGTGATTTTTGAGAATGACTGTGCTTCCTAAAAAAATAAGCACAAATACACTCTAGATCCTTTAACATTCTTTTTGAGACACCCATAAATTATATTTATTTCAAATTCCTTGCAATTATGATTTGAAATTTAGTTCTTGGATTTGACAATCCTGCAATTTCAGATCTGTTAATTTTTACATTATGTCTATGATTTGTTTGACATACAGGAAATATTAAATCATACATAAGAATCCCATATTTCTGATTCATGTATCCCACATTTGTTTGCTGAGTTTTGTCTTTTGTTAGTTGAGTTATCTGCTTGAGGGATTTGAAATTTGCCAATTTAAATAAACCAAAAAAAACAAATTATATGGTTAATTTTATTAAATATTTTATTTTTCACTCAGCTGAGTTGCCTGAAAAAGTGATTTGAAATTTGGACCAAGGATTTGATAATCCTGCATTTTTACGTTCAGGTTCTGAATTTACAGTATTGAATGGCCCTTTATGTCACAACAATCACTTTCTCACTCAGCTCCTGATTGGCTTAAAGTTTATTATTAAGGTTTTGAATTTGGATCAGCAAGAACTTTCTCTAAACACAATAAACTTATAATTTTTTAATTTTAAATTTAGCTGATCACCAAATTGTTGTTAATATTTTCACAATGGGCTGTGTAAAGAGCTAAAATAATATCCCAATTATGGAATCAATTCTAACACAAAGCAAACAACACATATTTAGAAAAGCATAAAACATATACACAATGGGTATAAAGATGGTATAGTGTAGCAAATAAAAAAACAGAAATAAACAAGGAGGCAATAGTATCAGAATAATACAGAGTTTTTTGGGGTGAAAGCTATAAAAACACATGAAAAGGTTAGTAGAAAATCAATGAGAGAATTGGAGAAGTTTTTTAAAGACCTTGACTTTGCATTTTCAAAGATCAAAGATATTGTTCACAAAGTTAAAGCAAAGGTGAAGTCTGGCATCCTTACAGGGGAAAAATCAACAAGGTGTCAGCCAAGGCACTTATGGCCAAGATGCCAGACATATCAGAGAAAACAATTGAGTGTCTTCTTAACATTTAAAAAACTGTAGTCAAGGACCTGCAATTCAAGACATACCATCTTTCTGCGCCGTCTGTCTGGGTTGACAACCCAGAGATGTATGAACATCTCAAATCTGCAAAGTGCACCAGAACAGAGGATACTGAATTGCTGGTGCAACTGCTTGAGCCAAGGATGGCTAAGCCTTCCAAAGCTGCCAGCAAGGAGGACACCAAAGAAGGTAATATAAAAATATTTAAAAAATATTTAAATCCTTACCTTTTTTTAGAAACAATCAATTGTGTAATACGCCAGGTCCTGGTTCCCTTTGTCCCCACCACGTTTTACGCAAACTACGCCACTCATGTGACAAGGCAGTTGACGTTGTCTCTTCCCATTGTGTGCAAGCTGGAGGACCAAATAAACGGTTCATCCCCAATGTCATGGGACATGCTCCTGGGGCTTACACATGGGGAAGGGGCATTTAAGTGGGCATTTACTGCCTACAAGGATGCCCAATTGCTCTGCCTTGACCCAGTAGTCCTCAGTGGGGTTTACTGTGTAAACTTCATTGAGCGTATTTGGGACGTCCTGGAGACGCTCCCATTCAAGAATATACTGGAGATGGGCCAGCCCCATGCTGCTGCTTGCTTCTGCTTCCCAATGAAAAACACCATCTTGTACCTCCTGGAGAACTTTGGGTATGTGGTTTCAAAATTGACTGTTGCAAATGCAATAGCCATGAATAAGACAAAGATCCTCCTTGCTGACTTTGGGCTGGCCTGGAGTGCCAACAAGATGGGGCAATATCTGGCAATGAAGCTCACATTTGCCAAGACCAAGCACAAAAAGAAAATTAGTGCTGTTTATAATAAACTCTGCAAGTTTACTGAAGCCTTTTCTGGGCAAAGGCTTCATCTTGTAGTTTACCTTGGGTATCTCTTCTAATTTGGGATGAGCATCAACATAGAGGATCTGGACAGGGTCCTTCTTGGGATTGACAAGGCCAGGCTCTCTCTGGATGGGAAGAAGGTCCTACCTGGATATGACCTGGTTGAACATGTGATACAAGATGCACTGGTCCTGGCTGTCATCTATGGGTTTGTAGCCCTTCCAGAAAAGTTGCTCCTTAACTCTCACCTTACTATCCTCTCTTTTAAAAGCTGCCAAGAATATTTTGACAACAGAGTATCCACAGTGTATGATGTGGCGGTGAAGGTTCTGCACCATCTCCATTTTCAGGTGGGTACATACCAAAGAACCCACTACAGGCGCCCTCAATAAAATCTCTACTGCAATAAATCTACATTACAATTTATATTATTTTTAGTTATAATTAATTTTTAAACAATTTTTATTTCAGCAATCTATTAATAAAAAAAAAAATATCTTAAAGCAGATATTTATATATTTATGTGCCAGTAGTGACATGGACATATATTTATTATAATTTGTTATTAAGTGTTTGGGAAAGCCACCACAGAATAAAAGAGAAAAGAATAAATTTCAATACAGAAATTAAGCATCTGCATCAATGGTGCCGTTTTGTGTGATTGTGGGCTTGGAAGCTTCCAAAGATAAAATGATAATCCATGAATCCAAAAGAATAAATTAAAGAATATAAAAAATAGTCAAATTGTTAAGCCTTTAGTTTATTGACTGTTTGGCAAGGCACACAGGGAGAAATGAGTCAGTGTGGCTATATAATTTGGCCACAGTCTTGGCTAGAAAGATGTGGATCCTGGCCTGCAGCAAATCAAATAGGTCCTCAGTCCCAGTTGGTGTCCCCCGCTTGACAACTTGCTTGAGCCACACAAAGACCTCCTCAATAGGGTTTAGAAATGGAGAATAGGCAGGGAGAAATAGGAGGTGCAAATTTGATGTGGCCAATTGTTGTGGGCCAACTGCCATGCCTGTATCAAGCATTAGATATTCTTCAAGAATATCTGCCACTGTGTGGAGTCTGATATTATATGGCACAATAACATTGGTGAAGCCCAGGCTTGTGTGCCTCAGGTGCTCCTGGATCAATCAGAGAAATGATAGAAAGGTCCTGCTATTGTGCAAACCCAATATCATTTGGTAGAGTTTGATTCCCTTTGGACCAAGGAGAGCCACCATTGAATAGGCTGTGGTGCGGACTGCAGCACACCAAGCTACCCCATCATTGGAGCTTTTGGGGACATAGCCATATGCATTCCTAATAGATGGGATGAATGCTAATTTGTCAATGTAATAGAATTTGACCGTCCCTTTGTCTTTGAGGGCAGTACACACCTCAGCGTATTTTTCTGAGTCTCAATGTTGGTTGGGCTGTTTCTATTTTAGGGAGATACCCCAAGCTTTTTCCAGGAAAAGCGCATTATCTTGAGCATATGGTAGTAAAAGGAAATTGAGGCCTCAACCCTAAAAGTAGATTTTACCACGGCTTGTATATTTGCCAGTTCAAGATGACAGTCCTGGGTTATTCACTGGCGGATTGCCCATTAGTGCTCCTTGGTGAGCATAATGGAAACATGCAAGGATTTCTCCACAGCAAGGACTTGGCCAGTATCAATGAACTTTTTGAAGGTCTTGCTGGCATACTTGGTATCCACTCCAATAATGGCCGCGGCCGCTTTGTAGTCACCAGATTCACACATTAGCTTAAGCAGGATGATGCATTTGATGTCAGGATGCGCTTCTGGGCGGGCTTAGCGGGAGTAGTTGAATTGGGATCCTGCTCAGGGACTGGCTTGCAAGGCATGGGTACCTTGTTGTAGAAGGCTGCAACTTTCTTTAGCACCAACTTTCCCTCATCAGTTCTGAAGAACTCAGGCTCCCTGTCTTCTTCCTAATTGTCATCACTGACGTAGGGCTTGTAGCTAGTATCAAGTACAGGCTTCACCTTCTCCAGCATGGCTGACGGTATCAACTCTTGCCGGTACACAACATTGAACACATACAAAGTAAGTTCTACCTCCTTGTTTCTAATTGTTTTGGTAGTAGTAACCTTGGTGGGCTTCTGGGTCAGCTTGGGGACCCAAGGGTTGCTGCTCCACACCCTAGCAGCTTGTGCTCCTTGAACTGGCTGTGTCAGTGCAGCATCACTATGGAACTCTCCTCTCCCATCTCCTTTTTGAGTAGGCACTTGAGTTTCACTGACTCAATTTTTGACCTGCGGGTGCATTGATAATCTGTTGTTATGTTCCTTACATTTTAAAATTTAATAAAATACTAAATAAATTTCTATTATGTGACTCAATGGTTTTTATTTTTGCTTTTTATCTGAATATGGATATTTAATTAGAGTTTTTCCCACCCAATATCCCAATTATAGATTTTTTATTTCTTAATTAGTTGTTTTTGGTTTTACAAAACCCATTAAAGAATACCCAAAATAATTTTCCTCCCCTTTTCCCAGATTTTATGCCAAATTTAAGCACCCAACACAATATTTTTAAAATTATGTTTCAGATCTTGTGTCTTATTTTAGATACCTTGGTATCATTCTTGATTACAATCCATTGCACACAACACTTGAGTGGTTTTGTTTACATGTTGAGTTGCTATTGTGTTTTTTTTGGTTTGAGTTTTGACTCACCATGTGTGAGTGTATTTTGTCACCAATTTACATAGCAAGCATGTGTACACCAAAGGTCAGCTCACAACATTTTTTTGAATCAATGTATTTTGGATTGTATTTTGAATAGTCTCTCTTGACGTGTGGGCAATTTGTTGCTGTGTTGACCCATTTTTTCCATTGACGCCAAAAATCCCTGTATACAGAGTGTATAGTTTACACTGATAGTTGAAATTTGCTTAAAACTGAAATTATTTTGTTTAAATCTGAAGTATTTTTGGTTGTTGCCATAGCTTTTAAAACTACTGTAAATTTGTCAAAAGTATCAAATTGTGTGCTTAATGTTTAATTTTGTTCAATACACAGCTTTTTTTTGCTCTGAGCCAAATTGGTTCATCTATATCAAGCGCTCTGAAAATTACAGTACTGTAAGGTCACTTGGAAGTGTAAAAAAGAAATATTTTTCTAAAAAAGAAGTAGAGTATCCAGATTATAATCAAATAGTGAGAGGATAGCAAACTTCTATTAGATTTTCATTTGCGCTTGGGTGCAAGAACTGCAGAAATGAAATCCAAGCTTGCCAAAGCTCAACTTAATGACTCCAGGCTGTTAGGGAGTCAAGCTAGGGTAGAGAAGATAAGCACTGAATCACTAGTCCATTTACAGTCTGAGCACCAGAAAATTACATTATCTCTTTTTTACCCTTTTTATGTCAATGGCAGGGATTTCAAACCCATTCTATGCATTGGCTCCTAAATTAAACCATTAAAAAGTTTTAGGTTTAATTCAAGGCCAATTCAACCCCTGAAAGTGTAAAAAAGCACTTCATATTGTAATTTTTTGGGCAGCCATCTGAGCTTCTTTTTTGAAATTGAAGAGATAGTAATCAATTTGTTGTTGGGATGTTCCCTAACAATATAATTGTCCCCAATACATTAAATATACACTCTTAGTCTCTGGGGTCTGTACTAACTGGGAATGGATGACTTCTCTTTTGAATGAAAATGCAGATTTCACCCATAAATCCAAGAAATAAACAACACATCTCATATTACCATTCCAAAAGGCAGACCACCCTAAGAGGATAGAAATTCCAAGCTAAAATAAATATGCCTCAAGGCCAAAAAACCTGGGAAAAACAAGTCAAATCACAGTGGGTTGCTCCTACCAAAACACACATCCCCAAGGAAGCCACTGTATGGGTGCTAGACCCTGTCCATAGCGGCCCAAGGAAAATCATCAAACCTCTACCCACCGCAATGTCTATTTGGTGTAGTTCAGGAAAAAGAATAAAAATTGTAAATACCACCAAAACTGTCTTGTGATTAGCAAAGAGACAAGTAATCAGTTCTCTCACCCATAAACATACAATTAAAGGATCATCAGGCGGTTACCACCAATAATTTACTGCCTGATAATGCCTCAAAGGAAGAGTAACTCTTTTGGATGGAGATGAGCTGTAATATGCATTTAAACGGCGAAGTTACCCAATTTCAATATAGCGCTTGTTGACTAGCCTACCAATGTGAAACTAAACACTGAACAAATACATGGCGATTTTTGGAATGCAAGTCTAACCCTTTCCCAGGATCAATACTAAACTCCTGAATGATATCTCTTCACTATTAGCCCCAATAATATCTCAATAAAAATTATCTCTTTTCTAACCTTGGTTCCCTACAGCCTATTGTCAACAGTTCAAATTATGTGATGGAACAATACTTTTAGCCCTAAAGTAGAAAAGCAGTCACTAGAACAACGATCGTTGAGACATCATCCAGTCCTAGTAGAGAACATGTTTAGTTTCTTGCTCTATTGAAAGTTGCAATAGACTCCTGGACTTTCACTGTGACGATTCAAAACAGCCTTTTAATTTAAACTTTATAGAAATGGCGTGAGGCACAAATCGATCCTTAAAATAACAGCTTTCGTCCAGATTTCATAAGGCATGGCAAGCTAAAAGGACTTAATTCATAGGCTTATGGTTGATCTAGACCCAAATTAAGCTAACAAATATATTATAGAATCATAGAAAAAGGTAGTTGCTGGTCTAGTTGGTAAATTTAATTGAGCTTTTTCACCTCTAGTTTCGTAATTTTGATGAGAGAGTAGTAGTTGCGATAATGGTGCTCACGACGATAACCTTTTCTCTTTTTGAACTTAATGACAGCAAATTTGGGGCTGCGAGTATGTTCAATCACTGTAGCCTGGATATCATAAAATTCGGGAGACACAAAAGGACTGCCTATGATGGAATAGTCAGCTGATCCGAGCTCAGATACTCTGTCCAATTTCAATGCATCTCCAATCTTGAGTTCGTCACTGCGGTTAAGGATTAAAGTGTCGTTCTCAGTGACAGTGTATTTTCTACCCTTGATTTGAACCACTGCAAAATACCGTAATTGCTGCCTGACTTTATCTACCAACTGACAAGTCGTTGGACTGAATTTGGGTGCATTTTGAAGTTCTGAGGAACAAACCGCTTCCGCTAAAATTTAGCTTGTAAACCTTATATTATTTACCTGTTGATGGTGTGGAGCTGTGAAGAAAACGTGCTTTAGGGACTAAACATAAATTAGAAAAACATTAAACTTGGGGAAAAGTGATTAGCTGTAAGTAATCTCGATTATAAAAAACCTTGAGGAATCGAGTAAAAATTCTACAACAAAACGAAAGTTTCAAAAGAAATTAAAAGTAAATTTATTGAATTGTGCACCATTAAACATTAATAGTTATTTGATTTAAAAAATTAAACCTGTAAATGCTTAGATTTGCAGAAATTTTTGGACTGACTATCGATTAGAGAAAGCAAGTCCAAGAGTGATGCATATAAAAATATTATTCAAAAGTAAAAACACAAACTCTAGTGAAAATGGTTGCTACGCATATAAAAATTTAATATAGTAATATACAATGCTTAAACTATAAGAAGGCAAAAGATTCTTAGTAATAGATGTAAAAATAGCTCACCTTGACTTGCAAGGCTTAGAAAAGAGGTTTGGCGAGTCAGCATCTAGAAAGTAAGATAAAGCATAACATCAACTTATACCTGACCAAAACCAAGATTTTTTTGCTAGCGAGCTAGAGGCGATATTACGAAACATCGACATCCTAAAAAAGTAAACAGATTTAACGGAAGTCAAATAGAGTGTTTATATTTCAGTATATGAAAAAAAACCAGAAAAAAGTGAGGCAAATACGAGTGCTCGTAAATTAAAGAGCACTGGGAGAACAATACTTTACACACCTTGTTTAAAATGGACAAAACGAACTACCGCAAAATAAATACAAAAGCATAAAGCTGAAATTTAAAAAAATATATAAATACAGGTACTTTAATTTTATAAATGAAATAGCGAAAGTAGAACCTCTGCTTTTAATAGGGTCATTGTATATTTTGACAGACTATTTGCAATTACCTGTAAAAATGCAATAAAAACCAGGGCAGAGAATGGGTGAATTGATAGGTTCTTGGTATGGTATCTTGAATCGCATCCAAAATGTATGTTAATTTTGGATGTAAACCATTCCAGAATCTGTTTGTCTCGTTTTTTAGTCACCTGATTTTGTTCTCATCGATTTTGAACGATTTAGATTAAAAATCGAGTTGAATTGAAACCAGAGAAAAAAAGCTCAGTGCAATTCGACCAGAACCAATAAGAAGTTTAGTCAAGAACAATAAAATTTTGCCAAAACTATCAGAAATCAATCAAACTTGTGCAGGATTGATCAAACACCATTGAAATTTTATCGATTTCAAGGGATTTTTGATTTAGATGTGAGTTAAATTTTAATGTTCAATACGTAACCACTAAATCACTATTTTTCATAAATTTCAGGCAGCTAGAAATCAACCTAAAAAGACCGCCCATATATATGGAGATAATCAATGAGACTAGGACTTTTAAATATAACCATTTTTAATAAATTTTTAGGAAAGTTTATTCTTGTTGTAATATCTTCAATTACTCCCTCTTGGAAAATTATTTTCCTGAGAAATGGCTTGACTAGTTGGGTAGAAGGTGGCCTTGAGACTTAATCCAGATATCATGCAGTAGTTTTCAAAGCTATGGTGCTAAGAAAAAACTGAGATTTAAGCAAAAGTAACTCATCTGTAAGTGAAATCAACCCAAATGTAAACAAAATCAACACATCTTAGAATAAAACAGAAATGAACCCAAATTTATTATAAATCAATACAGTAGTTTTAAAAGATATGGCAACAACCAAAAATACCTCATATTTAAATGAAATCCAACTACCAGGTTAAAATATACACTCTGTTAACAGGATTTATTGGTGTTAATGGGCAAAATGAGTCAACATAGCAAAGAAGTGCTCACACACAAAGCAAAACTATTCAAAATACAATCCAAAATACATTGATTCACAAACAAAATGGTGTGAGTTGACTTCTGGTGTACACATGTTTACTATGTGAATCGGTGAAAAAATACACACAAGCAAGGTGAGTCAAAACTCAACCCAAAACCAAAACACAATAGGAACTCACTATGTAAACAAAATCACTCAATCAGTGTGTGCAATGGATTGTAATCAAGAATGATACCAAGGTATCTAAAGTAAGACACAAGATCTGAAACATAAATTTTAAAAATATTGTGTTGGGTGCTTAATTTGGCGTAAAATCTGGGAAAATGGGTGAAAATTATTTTGGGTATTCTAAAATGGGTGTTGTAAACCAGAAACAACTAATTAAGAAATAAAAAATCTATAATTGGGATATTGGGTGGGAAAAACTCTAATTAAATATCCATATTCAGATATAAGCAAAAAATAAAATTAGGGAGTAACTTAATTGAAATTTATTTAATATTTTATTAAATTTTAAAATGAAAGGAACACAACATCAGAGTACCAATGCACCTGTTGTGCACCGCAGTTGCAGTTGCCCCCGTGGGTCAAAGAATAGAGTTAGTGCAACCCAAGTGCCTACTCAAGGAGGAGACAGGAGAGGAGAGTTCCATAGTGATGCTGCACTGACACAGCCAGTTCAAGGAGCACAAGCTGCTAGGGTGCAGAGCATAAACCCTTGGGTCCCAAAGCTGATCCAGAAGCCCACCAAGGTTACTACTACCAAAACAATTAGAAACAAGGAGGTAGAACTTACTTTGTATGTGTTTGATGTTGTGTACCGGCAAGAGTTGGTCCCGTGGCCATGCTGGAGAAGGTGAAGCCTGTACTTGATACTAGCTACAAGCCCTACGTCAGTGATGGCAATCAGGAGGAGGATGAGGAGCCCCAGTTCTACCAAACCAATGAGGGACAGCTGGTGTTAAAGAAAGTTGCCTCATTTTACACCAAGGTGCCCATGCCCTGTGTTGTGCCCAACGCCAACGAGCCAACCCCCGCCGCTAAAAAGCCCGCTCACAAGCGCATTGCTGACATTAAGTGCATCATTTTTCTCTGGCTCATGCGGGAATCTGGTGATTACAAGGCAGCCATGGCCCTTGTTGGAGTGGATCCCAAGTATGCCAGCAAGACCTTCAACAAGTTCATTGATACTGGCCAAGTTCTTACCGCGGAGAAATTCTTGTGTGTGTCAACCATGCTCATCAAGAAGCACAAATGGGCAATCTGCCAGTGGATAACCCAAGATTGTCATCTTAAACTGGAAAATATACAGGCCATGGTCAAATCTAATTTTGGGGTTGAGGCCTCAATTTCCTTTTACTACCATCTTCTCAAGGGAATGTGTTTTTCCTGGAAAAAGCTCAGGGTATCCCCCTATAATTGTAATAGCCCAGCCAACATTGACGTCTGGAAAAAATATGCAGAGGTGTACACTGCCCTCAAAGCCAAGGAGGCAGTCAAATTCTACTACATTGACAAATTGGCATTTGCCTTGTCTATGCGCAATGCATATGGCTATGTCTCCAAAGGCTCCAATGACAGGATGGCTTGGCGTGCTGCAGTCTGTGCCACAGCCTACTCAATGGTGGCTCTCCTTGGTCCAAAGGGGGTTGAGCTATACCAAATGATACTGGGCTCTCACAACAGCCGTACCTTCTTATCCTTTCTCCAATTGGTCCAGGAGCACCTGAGGTGCACAAGCCCTGGCTTCATCAATATCATTGTGTTGGACAATGTTGGTCTCCACAAAGTGGCTGACATTCTCAAGGAATTCCCAATGATTGACACCAACAGTGCAGTGGGCCCCCAGCAATTGGCCATAGCAAATTTGTGCCTTATCTTCCTCCCTGCTTATTTGTCATTCCTAAATCTCATTGAGAAAGTCTTTGGGTGGCTCAAGCGAGTTGTCAAGCGGGGAACCCCAACTGGGACTGAGGACCTCTTTAATTTGCTGTAGGTCGGGATCCACACCCTTCCAGCCAAGACTGTGGCCAAATTCTATGGCCACACTGATTTGTTCATCCCCGCGTGCCTAGCCAAACAGCCAATCAATTAGAGGCTTAGTGTGTCCAATTTTTTTATATTCTCTAATTTACTATTCAAGATTTATTTATTATCATTTTATATTTAGAAGCTTCTAAGCCCACAATCACATTCAGCAGGATTATTGATGAAGGTTAGCAATCTATTTATTTATAGTTATTTTTTATTATGGCATCTAAGGGTATCCCAAACACTTGATACTGGATTACGCAAATATATTTATATCACTTTTGTCAAATAAATATGAAAATCAAATTAAAAAAGTTAAATGTAAAGTGTATGGATTAGAAGTATATTTTATTGACATATATTATTATGCTTTTATTAAGACCTTCTCTGGAATTTATTTTGCAAAACTTGTTTGTTAAAATAAGAATTATAAAAATTATTATAAATAAAATAATCTAAATTGTAAAGATATTTATTGTTATAGAGAATATATCAGGAGCGCCTGTAATGGGTTTTTTGGTATTTACCCACCCGGCAATGGAGATGGTGCACAAACTCCACCGTAATACCGTGAACAGTGGATACACCCTTATTGAAGTATTCTTGCCTTCTGGTAAAAAGGAGGATGATGAGGTGGGAATGGAGAAGCAGCTTTTCTGGCGGGGCTGCTAACCCAAAGATGCCAGCCAGGACCAGGGTGTCTTGTATTATGTGGTCAACCAAGTTGTACCTGGGGGGACCTTCTTCCTGTCAAATGAGAGCCGGGCCTTGTCAATTCTGAGAAGGACCCCCTCCAGGTCCTCTACACTAGCGCTCATCCTGAAGAAGAAAAGATACCCAAGGTAAACAACAAGGTGAAGCCTTTGCCCAGCAAAGGCTTCTGTAAACTTGGACAGTTTGTTGTATAATGTGCTTATTTTTTTCTCATGTTTAGTTTTGCCAAAGGTAAGATCCATTTCCTTAGGGACCCCCGTCACATTGGCACTCCAGGCCAGCCCAAAGTCCACCAGGAGGATCTTGGTTTTCTTGACAGCTGTTGCGTCTGCAACAGCCAATTTTGACACCACACACCCAAATTTGTCCTGAAGGTAAGATAGGGTGTGCTCCACCAGGAAGCAGAAGCAAGCAGCCACATGGGCCTGGCTCATCTCTGGTACATTCTTGAATGGGAGCGTTGCCAGGACATCCCAAGCAATCTCAATGAAGTTTACACAGTAAACTCCACTAAGAACCACCAGGTCCAGGAGGACCAGTTGGGCATCCTTGTAGGTAGTAACTGCCCACTTGGATGCCCCCTCAGCATGTGTTAGCTCAGCCAATGCCTCCTGTGATATTAGAAAGGTACCATGGATCCTGTCTTTAAGCTCCTGCAAGACAGGGGGGACAGATACAGCTGCTTGGCCACGTGAGTGGCATAATTTGCATAAAAGGTGGGAGGACAAAAGAAACCAGGACCCGGCGGAGTTCACTGTCAATGTTTTCTAACAAAAAAGGTAAGAATTTAAAAAAGTTTAAATTTTTTTATATTACCTTCTTTATGTCCTCCTTGCCTTGGCTGGCTTGGCCATTCTTGGCGCAAGCAGTTGTGCCAACAATTCTTTATCCTCTGTCCTTGCCCGCTTGGATGGTTTCAGGTGGGCATACATTTCAGGGTCATCTGTCCAGACAAAGGCGCGGAGAGGGCAAAGGACTTGAATTGAAGGCCTTCCACAACAGTCTTCTGGACATTTAAAAGGTTTTCAATTGTTGTTTCAGGGGTGTCTGGAATCTTGGCCATAAGCGCCTTGGCTGACACCTTGTCAATTTTCTTGCCTTTGAGGATGGTGGCCTTCACCTTTGCTTTGACCTTGCGGTCAATTTTTTTGATCTCTGCAATTGCAGAGTCAAGGTCTTTTAGAAGTTTCTCCAATTCTCTCATTGATTTTTTACTAACCTTTCCATATGTTTTTATAACTTTCACCCCAATAAATTCTGTATTATTCTGATACTATTGCCTCTTTGTTTATTTCTGTTTTTTCCCATTTGCTACACTATCCCATCTTTTTACCCATTGTGTATATATTTTACGCTCATCTAAATATGTGTTGTTTGCTTTGTGTTAGAATTGATTCCATAATTGGGATATTATTTTAGCTCTTTACATAGCCCATTGTGAAAATATTAACAATTTGATGATCAGCTAAATTTGAATTAGAAAATTATAGGTTAACTGTTTTTAGATAAAGTTGTTACTGATCCAAATTCAAAACCTTAATGATAAACTTTAAGCCAATCAGGAGCCAGGTGATAAAGTGATTGTTGTGACATAAAGGGTCATTTAATAATTCTTTGGTGCATGTGTGCTAATTAATATGATTGGCTGGATGTTTTGCTATTGTACGCCATTGCCGCTGTGGCAATGGCGCACAATGGCAAAAGATCCAGCCAATCATATTAATTAGCACACATGCATCAAAGAATTATTAAATGACCCTTTATGTCACAACAATCACTTTATCACTTGTCTCCTGATTGGCTTAAAGTTTATCATTAAGGTTTTGAATTTGGATCAGTAACAACTTTATCTAAAAACAGTTAACCTATAATTTTCTAATTCAAATTTAGCTGATCACCAAATTGTTGTTAATATTTTCACAAGGAGCTGTGTTTGGGTACTAAAAATAACTGTGTTCTGGATCTATATACAAAAGCATAGTAAATATATGATTTTATAGAAATAAGCTGAACATAAAGAATAAAACCAACTATAAACAAAGAGAACATGAACAATTGAAATTCAAAATAAAGATAATATAAATAGAAATTTTTTGGCAACAGGGGGTTTATTGGGGCAGGAAAAGTGATGCCTAGTAGGCAGAATAGCTCAGGAAGGAAGGCGTTGAGGAAGTGCTGGCCTGGGGGTCTGGGATTGGGTGGGTGGGGCTGAAAGGTGGTGGGGGTAGGGGTAGGGGTAGGAGGATTGCGCGTGATGGCCGCCATATAACACTTGTCATATTTCTCATCTGTCATTGCCTTGATTGGCTGGTAGGTGGTAGTGGCACAAGGTGGGAGGCACTTGTCCTTCTGTGATTGGTTACCCATGTTCACATGGAAGACAATTTGGGCAAACAAGTCAGCCACCATTTGGCAGCCAAAGAGAAAATTGTGGTCAAGGACCCCAAGATAGAGGTCGTTGAAAGCCTGAGGGCGGCGCTCCTGGAGTGTATTTCCAATATTAAAGAACACGACATCAGCCAGATGGGTGTCAGCATGACCAGCTGGGTACACAGAGGCCTGGTGTCCACATTCCTGGATGGCCTCAAGGACAGTGGCGCTACCCTCCATCTGTTGGCTCAAGAAACCCCAATGCTTTGAATTCAAGTGATCCCAGGAGTCAAGTAATCCACCAATGATGTGGCTGTACTTGTAGCCATCGGTAAAATCCAGGTTTGTCTGATAGTAGACAAAACCCTTGGCTGAGACAGCCAGAAATGCATCAATGAATGTCCCCTTCTTGACCTTCTTCTTTCTATTCTTGGCAGCAGCTTTTTCTTGCTCACTGAAATTGTCAAACACAATTGATAAATTGTAGTAGGAGATAAACATGATGTCATCTGATAGACTAGTCAAGCATTGGACCAGGGTTGATTTAATGTCTATATCATACAGGGAATCCTCAGCGCCATCTCATTGGTTGCCGGCAAAATTGGTAAGAACCCATATGAAAGCCATTTTCTGTGCATCCAGAGCTGCACCATGCACTTGAAGACCCATATGTTATGGTGTGTGAGCTGTTTGCGGACCTGGGTCAGGGAAAGCTTGAGGTCCCACTGGAGGAGATCAAGCATTATTGGGTATGCCTCATTGATTTGGGACTCAGGGGCCTTCTTTGGCTTCTTGGCTATCCCAATCAGATTTCCCTTATTCATTAAGTTATTGAATTCCCGCATTATTGTGGCTCGGGTGAATTGCAACTGGGCGGCAATCTGGTCCCATGACAGACCCTGTAGGTTTAGTACCACAATTTCCTGGAGAATTCTGGCGGTGATGATTTGTTGTTTGGGGCACTGGACCACGGGAGCTGAAGCCTGATTGGCTGTAGGGGGGCAGGTTGGCTAGCGGCAGGAAGTTGTTCCAAATCAAGGTTGTCATCCTGATTGGTTGGTTGACAGGCAGCTTGTGTGGGGGTGAGTACGGGAGCAGGGGCAGAGCTAGACGCTAAGTGACTCTTAAACAAGTCAAAGCCATATGGGTTTGGGGTCAGTAACAGGTCAGCTTCCTTGTTACCCGCCTCAAAGGCTTGGGTATAAATGGGTGCCTCTACGCCCTGAGCCTCACCTCCATTGAAGCTGGCTTGGCTGCTGGCTCCGTCAAAAATGTTGCTGTTGAAAACCATATTAAACTAAAACCCAGGATAAAATCACTAAAAGTAGAAGTCTTAAAATTTAATGATTTATTTTTATTGTAATTAGGAGACCATATTTGGAAGGTTCTCAAAACCATTATACACAAATAAGGATCCATGAAAATGAATAAAATGCCTCTGTCCCTAAATTGGATAGCTGTTGATTAGCTGTTAAACTGTTATTTTTCTATTTTAGGCTGCTCATACTACACATCTTGTGTGAGTTCATTTTATTTTGTGCTTGTGGAATCTCACTTCTAGATTGCTCAAATTTTGTTTCATTTTAGTCTTTTTGTTGATGACTTGTATGAATTCTGATTGGATTATAATATACTCCAGAACAGCATCCATTCATCTCACTTGTTGTGTCAGTTTATTTTGTTTGTGGTTTGAACTACACCACTTGATGTTTGATATAATTTTGTATAATGGGCTAGTGAAATTTTTTTTTTTTGTTTGACAGTTCATTTATTAACTGAAATTTTATAAATTAATTGAATCCTGAATCTTGCGCGGCTTGGATTTTGTTCAAATCTGAAATCATTTTGTTTAAATCTGAAGTATTTTTGGTTATCGCCATAGTTTTTAAAGCTACTGTAAGTTCTATTTGGACTTCCAATATTATGGGTTTCCCCTGGTTTGGGGGTGAGAAATTCTGCTCATAGTGGGCTCTATTTGGATCAAAATTTCCCTTTTTGCTCCAAGTTGGGATGATGATGGAAATTTGACTAGTGTCAGGAATATTAATGACAGCTGTGGGTTACACCAAAGCCACAGATTGTCTGGTACTTTCCTAATGTAAGGATACTTAGGATACCATGTTGGTGAACAATAAAATACCTTGTTCTGTGGCTTTCTTATGGCCATTTACTGATAGTCTCAGAAATATGGGGTTACAGATGTGTACCAGATGCTCTTTACTGATGGATTCAAAAGGCCTGAATTTTAAAATATCAAAGCTATTGGTGATCTAAAAAGTGTTGAAAGTAAAGGCTTATGAAATCAGCTTCAGAGATGAGGTGGGTACCCAAATTTTGAGATGGTACAATAGGAACCACTAGCAAAAAATACCTATCTAATGGTTTTTTATGTTCCTTTGATTTCAATCATCCAAACCACAGTTCTATCCTGAACAACATTTGAGACACTGTATTTCAAGATGGCATCTTTGAGAAGATTTCCTACTCGGCCTGCTCCTCCCATGAAGTGATTTTTAAAAAAGGTGGAGTAACTCCATACCAACTTTTTTTAAAGTAAAGTATGTTTGGCTAACTAAACCTACTGGGGAGCTTTTGTTTAAGCTGAGTTCAAAGGCTACTGACATACAGCAACCTCCAGAATTAACTCATACAGCATGGAACATCCTCCATGCCAACAATTTCAAAAATTGTTTTTGCTTTATCTTTTATAGTTTCAATTAAAAGATCAAAATTAAAATTAAAAATTGCTTTTATTATCAGTATCACTTATTTAATCCAGAAAAAAACATCCTTTAATATTGAAAGTAAGAAATTTTTTTTTGAGGATTGTCAACATGGAGGATGTTCCATGCTGTATGAGTTAATTCTGGAGGTTACCCGATGTATGTCTTTTGAATTGACTTGAATCGTTGAAAGGAAACTTTTCGTTTCAGTTAATTTTAAATGGCCACCGGATGTTTCTTGGGTCTACCCAACAAATTTTATGATCACCCAACCTTTTATTAAATATCTCACGGATGATTCCTGATCCCCTCCAAAGTAGAACAGGGGGTTCTGGGAAATCTTCAAACCTTCCAAGAGATTATCCACTCTAAATAGGATGTAGAGGTCTTATTATTTGTTTTTTACTTTACCCCTTCAACCAACTGAATTGATTATAACGGCCTTTAAATAAGACCAAATGAAAAATGCACCTTTGCGGTGAAGCCCAACTACCTTTATAAAATTTAAGAGCTTGATATATTGCCATTTGGAATCTGCTGACTGATAGAAGATAAGGAATTAGAATTTCAGTATTCGAATTTAAAAGTATCTTATGCTTGTACTGAAAGTGGATAAAGTCCATGTATGTATGAAAACTGTTGCTGAACCCATGCTTAAGCTTTAAAAACCATGACAATGTATAAGTTAGTCAGATCTACAGGGACTATCTATTACCAGAAAGATCCTTGAGTTTAATAGCTGCGGTGTGGAAGTCCACTCATACTCGAAACAAACTTATCAGTTTTGTCTATATCCTGTGAGGCCATTTCTGCCAACATAATCAGCTTCTTGACGCCAATGTCCAAGGCATCAATGCCATCTTGGCGCAACTGACCAAAAGCTTCTTGATGCTCTACTGGTGTGAAGATGTTCATTTTCTGGACAACAATTTCTGCCTCGGATAGAGTCTTGACATTGGGCACATAGATGTCAGAGTCAAATGCATTAAACATGTCCATCTGCTCGAGGACATGTCGATTGGTGGTTGTAGCGAGAACCAGCAATTTGTTTCCCTCCTGGCTGGATTAGATAGGAAAGGTGCATGCATTACCTTTGGTGGTGTTTTCTTAAGAAGGACCATCAATGTCTGGAGAACATTGTTAGAGAAGCGAGGTCCTATGGGGACCCAATCCAGAAGACGCTCGATGTTGTCAACGACAATGACACTGAGCGGTGATTTGTAGGAATCGCTGAAAACCTGAGTGTTAGTTGACTCCAAAAGGGTAGTATATATACTTTGTTGATTTGTGCCGTTTTGGCTGTCTCGGAGAATCCAACCATGGACTCGGGCGATATCAGTTTGATGAATGGGAACTCACTAGCCATGGCAATCGAAGCTGCAAGGGCTGTCTTTCCGGCACCAGATGGGCCATGCAGTAGAATACTAACAAGCGGGGTACGGGAACTCTTTTTGACTTGTTCAACAAAGAGATTTCCGTCTGCTAAAATGCCCTGAAATATTAAGTCATGCTGGCGTAGAAAGTACCTCGATGTGGGGGGCAAATGGGAAGACATCGTTTTTGACACACATCTTCAATTCGGAATCGTTTACACCAAATGCAGCATGCACTTCGTCAAGAGCGGCAAGGAAATCATCTCTCATTACTTGCATTTGATCGATGTCTGATGACACTCCAGCCAAAGTACCGACCTTGGTATGCCGATTAAACGCGAAAGAGGATGCGCTCTTAACAAGACCTGTCGGCTTAGCTTCCATAAAGGAGCACAGTACCTTGGATCTCGGCACCACTGAAGTTCTTTGTGAGTGTAGCGAGCTCCTTCAAATCCACATCCTGGCCAAGGATGTTGTGATTCCTCATCTAATCGCAACATGAGCAACAATCAAAGTCCAACTTACCTTGGATGTGTGAATCTTTAAAATCTGTGTTCGGCCAGCCTCATCTGGGAGACTAATCTCCATGTGAACTTCCAATCTTCCTGGCGCTAGTCAGTGTTTAAAGTCTTAATAACTTACCAGGGCGTAGCAACGCTTCATCAATCATATCGAGTCGATTGGTCATGCCAATCACCAAAATGTTGTTTAGTTGTTCAACACCATCAAGCTAATGAAATCAATTATACATTCAGTTGATTTAGTACCTTGGAAAGAAGCTGATTAACAACAGAATCTCCAACACCTGTTCCATCATTTTTACCACCACGCTGTTTGCAAATGGCATCCAATTCATCAAAAATTATGATGTGTAGAGAACTTTCATCCCCCTTTTCTCTATACTTTCAAAGTTAGGACTAGAACTGCTTCATTAACATACCTCCATCTCAGCATCTGCAAAGAGCTTTCGGATATTCTCTTCGGATTGGCCGACATATTTATTGAGAATTTCTGGTCCATTGACGATTTTTCGGTTCTTGAGCATTTAACATCTTTCCGATTTGGCGAGCCATGAGGGTTTTTCCTGTTCCTGGAGGTCCATGCAGGAGAATACCTTTGACATGCTGTATTCCAATTTTTTCTACGATAGAGGGCGGAAAAATACGCGAAGCAAATGCACGACGGAAAATAGCCCCAAATTCCGAGTCCAGACCTCCGATTCCCATATCTTCGAATTTAAAATCAGGCAGCAAGAGATTCTTGGCAACAGATCTAAAATGTCAGACCTTATACAACTTCAAGCTAACTTGGATTTGTTGCCCTTGAGCTTCAGACTGCTCCCAGATGGCTTAGTAAACCTCACTACTGTCTGCTCTAACAATATCCCGAAATTTTTAGCACCCTGTTGAGAGTCGGGAAAGCCAATATTTTGAAGCTCTACGGTATCTACTGAAGTGACATAAACTTTGAAGAGGATGCCTTGAAATTCAAATAGGAGGAGCTAAACATCTAGAGATCAATTTCTGTTTTGATGTAATCGTCACCTGACTCCTGCTGAATATTTGATCTTTGAAATTCTAAGCAAACTTTTAGACTTGGAGTGCAGCTGATGCAAACCTGAACAAAGATCTCGGAAAGCTGATCCACATCAAGTTCTTGTCTAACCTCTTGGGCTTTTCGGAAGGTTTGAATCTATTCAATCATTAAAGCTATGTTTGGCTGCCTTTAAGCTTCTAAATTCATGATAAAAACTAAACATACTTCTAGGTCAAGACCCCCGAGATAAATATCACTTCCTTGGGAGTTCAAATCAAAGGGAGCAATGTATACTTCCTGTGAAAGAGAAAGACGCGCCCACTCTCTGTGGATCTTGGTTGTTCCAATCTCACCTGGCTTAACCAGTGGCTCTGGTCTATTAAAAAACTATCAATTTAAACCCACATAAAGGCTAAAAAATATATAGATTAGAAAATGTACCTTATTGTGAAAAATGAAATCCTGGTTAACTGTGATATATTTGACATTGCTTGGAAAATCTCTTGGACTGACCAAAAGAGTGTTGGTGAGTGCCAGATCTTCCCGTGGAGATTTATTGATCCGGAAGGAAGGCATATTGAAGTGTGGATATCAAGTGGTATAGGTACTTAATGTGTGATAAACTTTGACTTTTTAATATATAGTTGAGTTGATTGCTGTGGCTTTGAAATAACAAGTTTATGTGCCAGGTTCTTGCCACAGTGACACGTAACTTGGAACTAGCTATTCTGACCAAAATTCAGCCCACTGCTATTACGAGTAGTGTTCCATTTGAGCTCCGATCTTGCTCTTGAACCTAGTTCATCTGACTCTGATTTCAAGCGGAGTCAAGATAAGAATTGCTTTGGCCCAGCTCCGGCTAGCTTCCGGCTCTGGACGCCACAGCCAAAACGGTAATTATTATATTTAAGTATACTTAATAACTTTTTAACTTATGTCCCAGAGCTGGAGTAGGCCAAAGCGGCCCTTGCAAGCTCGAAGCTTATTTCATTCCTGAAATTTTATTGGAAGTTAAAGCTACTTCAAAGTGCAAAAAAGAAATAGAACTAAAAGTTATAAAAATCTTCACCAAAACCCAAATGAAATTTCAATCATCTGAAAATAATAAAAAGGGAAAAAAGCGTATGTAGACAAATCAAACTCAATACTCAAAAGCTTTCCAGACCAAAAGTAGAGCAGTCATCTATAGCAAGGATCATTTTTGGTCTAATGTGGGGCTGTCAAGTTCAACATCCAATTGTTTCCCTTGAGATTGTAAGCACTTGAGCCGAGTTTATATCATTGATTTATTGGTTACAATATTAGCTTTTTCAAAATGCTGATAAATATTAGAAACCATATATTTAAAATTGAAAGTGTGTGAAATATCCCTCATCTCCAGCATAGCTTATCAAGCATTTAAAATCATGGGGAATCAGGATTGGTCTAAAGGTGGAATTTGGATGAGACCAATCAAATTAAAATCAATGGGAAATACTAGCTAGATAAGTACTATATTTACATATAGTGTTAATCAAAGCTATCAAATTTAACAAGATCAGGTTAGCCTAGATAAAATAAAATGACTAGAACTAAAAGGCAGTGGTGCCATTTTCAGCTAAAAATCTAGGTACAAAAAAGTGTAAAAACTAAAAAATTATACTGTATCTTCACAACTATTGAGATAAACAAACCAAATTCATCAAGCATCAAACACAAGCTACACATTTAATGAAACACTGGCACCCACCTCATTTCTGACAAGTATATTTCTGACACCTTGATTTTTAAACCCATATTTCCAACACACATAGTAAAGTACAAGTTTATTGAACCATATTTTCAACACTTTGGATATTAAACCAAAAAACCTTTTAGGCTAAAAAATGCTTAAACAAATGGCAAACAGAGAAATAATTTACTCATTGATGAAGCCCATGACCTTTGATATTTTTCCAGGATGATTCACAGGACTTATACCTAAACACCTCCTTAAAAGCCCCATGTGGAACCTTCACAAAGCCCAGCACCACCAAATTGAGATCCTTCAGCTTCTTGGAGATACAAGGGAGGTGGCTGGATTTTATTGCTTCATCAACTGGGGTGTAGATCTTATCAACTGTTTTAAGATCTGCATGACCCTGGCATAAGTTTTTGTGGTGGCATTTGAGAGAAAGCAGTACACAAGTGGATGTATCCTGCTATCAGCACCAGCATGCAATACCCAGAGATGTTTAAAGATACCCAGGCATGAGGCAAATAAACTGTCTGAGAGCCAATACTGAAGCACCATCAATTAATCAGATATCACCCTCAGTACAATGCACAATCCTGAGATAGTCAATTTTAAAGCCATCTTCATAAAGCAGAAACTTCTCCCTCTTGTTAGTGACTGTGAAATCTTCAGTTAGCACCACTATTTTTGTTGTGTACTACTTTAGGAATGATTGAAGGAAACAGTGTAGAGATTCTAACTGTAGGATTGGGGTTGCACTGATCCAGGGGTTAGTCTTCAGGGATGGATAATGGGTTTACCTTAAGGCCCTGGGAAAGTGAGGGATACAGATTACTTCTCTAGGCAAGGCTAGGGAGGGTAGGTCAAAGTACAGAAAGGGCACAAGAAAAGAAATCAAGTTGAACTTGCACCCTATCAATAGACATACACATAATGTACAATGCTTTCAGGTAACCATACTGTAGATTTAGAACCTGAACGTAAAAATGTGGGATTGTCAAATCCTTGGTCCAAATTTTGGATCACTTTTGCGGGAAACTCAGCTGAGTGAAAATTAAAATATTTAATAAAATTAGCCATTTAATTTGACTTTTTTTGGTTTATTTAAATTGGTAGATTTTGAATCCCTTGAGCAGATAACTCAACTAACAAAAGACAAAACTCAGCAAACAAATGCAGTATATTTGAATCAGAAATGCAGGATTCTAATGTATGATTTGAGATTTCCTGTATGTCAAACAAATCATAGACACCATGTAAAAATTAACAAATCTTAAATTGCAGGATTGTCAAATCCAAGAAGCAAGTTTCAAATTATAATTGGGATGAATTTGAAATAAATATAATTTATGGGTATCTAAAAAGGATGTTAAAGGATCTAGAGTGGATTTGTGCTGATTCTTTTAGGAAGCACAGGCATTCTCAAAAATCACCCTATTTCAGTTTAGGACAGCTAAAATTTAGATTGTAATATTTGCCAACTTAACATACTTAACAATTAAATTGACTAAAATATACACTCCTCTTTTTGAGTTTAAAATTTTTAATAAAAATTTATTATGTCTTCTTTCAATAACAACCAAATGAACAAGCTGTTCCCTGGCCTTGACAAAATCATGCAGGACTATGCTGGGTCTTCCAACAGTGAAGCCTCTGTCTATGGTCACACCCAATTGCAGGCCCCTCTGCAAGCATCACTCAGAAGGTGTGTTCTTTCTCCTGCAACTTCCAGCATGGCCCTGTTTGCCCATCATGCACAGGCAGCTGCAAACCCAAATCCTGTATCAACAATGGCATCCGGAGCCAGCCATTTGAGCCATGGGGTCACCCAAAGAACCCAGAATCCTGAAACAGCCAATCAGATGGCATTGACCAGTTCCAAAGATGGATACATCTCTCCTCTAGCCAATCAGCCTGCAAGACACAGAAAAAATTGATCACCCCAGAGATTGTTCTCAAAATGGTTGAAAAGCAAGGGATGGTTATGTCCCTTGGGGAAATTACAGCCGCGATGGGGTTTGCAAAGTCCACTGTGGCTGCAACCCTGTGAACCCACACCAACTGTGGCCCCCTACCAAGAAGACCCCAATTGGTGCCTGTTCTTTGACTGAAGGTGAAAAAGCCCACCCTCTCATGATGGCTATTATGGAGTGTGACCCGCGGATGCCCCTGGTCCAGGTCTGTCTCCAACTGGGACTCCACGGCATTTTCACTAATAAGAGAACAGTGAATTTGTGGATGCACAGAGTTGTGGTTGCTGCTAGAATCTTGTTCAATCAAGTTCTCAGTGGTCCCAGTTTGATGAACACTAACCCATATGATTCTAGAATCATCAATTTTATCAAAGGAAGGGCAATGAGGGCCTGTAATGACGTAATCTTCCTGTCATGTACCAAGATTTTGGCAAGTATTCAAGACTTTGGAGAAAAGCACATCCAGTCTGACGTATTCAAGCACGGCCAATCCTGTATTGATTTGTCAGGGTTTTGTTGGCAGTTTTCCCATTGGGCGTCAATTATTACTTGGCAATATTAAATACTGCAGATGGGTATGCCTACCAGACAGAGCTCAAGGTCATGCTGGAGGAGTGGGCTACCCAAAAAAACACGTACACAGTTGTACTGAGTGCAGAGATGGAGCAGCGGGAATGGAAATCCCAAGAAATCAGGGCTGCGGGGCATACCTGTTGATCCTATCCCATCAACCACGCCGGCATGCATCTTGCAGATGTATGTCTCTATAATTTTGGTTCTGCACTAAGGTGCTTAAAGCCTGCTACATTATAATACCCCAAAACTGTGGGTACCACTTGCAGCAAGTATGGTAGTAGGTTGGAAAATTGGAATCCAGTCAGGGCGGTGATGATTGGGTATATGGTCATCAACCAGCAGAAGACCTTAGCGTGGACATTGTATCTTCCAAAGCTTCCGGAAAAGTAGGTCAATACATAGTACATGGAGGTGTACACTGCAATGGAGAGCGTGGAATGCAGAGACATCAGGGGAGGCCAGGGTCCAGTATGGGAGGAGTTGAGTTGGCCAGGGTCATAATGAGGGTCAGGGCCTAGCCCTTCTGGAGAGGGCCCAAAGAACTCTGATCCCTGTTGGTAGCCTCCAATCCCAAGGCAAGCTGTGAGCACAGCTGTGAAGATGAGATGGTTCATCTTCCTTGGATTGGAGGGAGGTTGGCTGGGGCTAACTATTAAAGTTGACTTAAGCTTTTTAAGTAGAATTTCACTTTATTGAGGGTGTTAAGCTCAATAATAGCACAAGCTATTACTGAGGAGGGATCCTTTATTTATAGTGCTTCCCACTTGCAAAGTTTTGAAAATGGGAATGAAAGCAAGGGATTGGGGAGCCCAAAAGTTTGGACAAGGTGATTGGGAATCGGGCTTTGAGCAGATGGGCAAATTCTTGTTCCTTGACAATCTGTTGGGGTTTTGGCTCTTCTTGACTAAAGCCAATGATTTTCCCTGGGAGTAGGGTCAGGTGATGCTGAAGGCTCATGAGATTTTCAAATTCTATTTTTAAATTGGGAGGCTTAGGTTGACTGGGGTCTGGACTCAACCAGGTGATTTGTTCTCCTGAATCCCATTGGCTTGGAGTTGAATAATTCTTAATTTTTGAAACTTGATTTTTCTCATCTTCTGGAGAGTCAGAATAATTTGTAGAATCTAAACCTTGGATTTGCCCTTCTTCTGAAGGGCAGGAATTGGCCAATAATTTCTTCCCTGCAACCAGGGACTTTTCTGATTGGCTGCAAGCAACAGTAAATTATGATTGGCTGCAGGGTGGGCCCTGGGACCCAGGTGGGTGGCTGGCAGCCAACTGGGGCCCAGGGAGCAAGCAGGTGGGCTGTGGGCTGGCGGCGGGCACACTGATAGCTGGGTGGGCAAGCAGGTGGCTGGCAGGGGCCTGGCTGGCGGGAGGGGGGCTGGCAGCGGGCTCGCAGGCAGCTGGGTGGGCAAGCTGGTGGCTGGCTTGGCAGGAGGCCCACTGGCGGCTGGCTGGGTGCGGGGAGGCTGGCAGGCGTCTGCGCGGTGGCGGCAGGTGCCTGCACGGATAATAAATTAATCTGGTGTCTACTAAAATCTGTTTTTTCCTCCATTTGATTTTTATTTTCCCCAAATAAAGGGGTAAATTCTTCATCAAATTCGGCCTCTTTAATTGGGAATTCTCCTATCTTTTCCCAATTTTTCCTTTGGTCAGGATTTAATTTATGTCAGGAATATTTCTGACACACATACAGTGAACTGTGCACCCAAATTGATAATGGTTATGAGCTGTTCCCTTCCATGTTTGTCCAGGACCTATCAGATCTTGTCATTTTCTATGCAAGTGATAGTGATAAGTCCAGAAAGGACTCCCACCCCCACGCCAATCCATTTGTTTCACCAAGCCCACATATGTGACAGAAGACAAATTTGAGCAATTGAAGCAATCAGCTCTTGCTGCCCCTTCTCAGTCAGCAAATCCTGCCTTCCCAACCCCCCATCAAGCCACCTACCTTCCAACCCTGACTCCCCAAACCACCGCCCATCCACCCCCTACTATCTCTGATGCCGTCTCTTTCACAGGTGCAGATGAAGGTGATGTTCATTATGCCCAGTCCCTCCCCTTCTTGTCCTTTGATGAGTAAAATAAATATTTTCTTTGTGACAACTTATTAAAGTTGATATTATTTCTTTTGATGTATAATTAATAAGGTATTCTTTTTACATTATCAACATTTCCCATAATTAATACAATGTTGTGCATTTTATGAATAACTTAAAATTATTAGCATGAATATTTTTCATCATTATTAATAAATTAAAGACCATAAATATAAATATTGTATTGAATATTGCAATTGGACATCAACTCTTGATATTTAGACATTGTGTGCATAACTCAATGCATTTTGCTTAATAAAATTCATTGTGAACTTGGCCTTTTTCATTATAATTTATTGAAATGAACTGTGTTTATATTAGAGAGCCATTAACGCTTAGCACAAATATTGATACATAGTGCATTTTACAGCCTGTATATTTACCTATTGGTAGTAATTCTGTAAAATTTTCTGTCAGATTTTGTGAGGTAAAGATAATATAATGGATTAATAAATTAATGTTTATTATCATTAATTGGCTGATTTTCTTTTCTGTGGCAATAGTGCATTTTCTGATATTTATGCACTGGTTTCCAATTGGTTGGTTTCACATCCAATTGCACAGGCAATAAAAAATCAAGTTGCCACCCTGAGACCAGATGTGGTTGGGGTGGCAACTTGATTTCCTATTGCCTGTGCAATTGGATGTGAAACCAACCAATTGGAAACCAGTGCGTAAATATCAGAAAATATAAAATTGCCCCAGCAAAGAAAACCAGCCAGTTAATGGTAATAAACAGTAATTTATTAATCCATTACATTATTATTACCTTAAAAAATCCGACTGAAAAGTCTACAGAATTATTACCAATAGGTAAATATATAGGCTTTAAAATGCACTATGTATCAATATTTTTACTAAGTGTTAATGGCTCTCTAATATAAACACAGTCCATTTAAATAAATTACAATTAAAAAGGTCTTGTTTACATTGAAATTTATTAAACAAAATGCATTGTAATATGCACAAAATGTCTAAATATCAAGAGTTGATGTCTAATTGCAATATACTAATATAACTTTACATGTATGGTCTTTAATTTATTAATAATGATGAAAAATATTCCTGTGTTGAGGATAGTACTATAAAAACCAGTTTTTTGATGTAATTCAAACAAAATGTCAAATATCTATACTCTTATCAACAAATTAGAGTCAGCCCTCCAAAAGATGGTCAAGCTTGAACATAATATAAGGGAAATTGTGATAAATCAACTGGGAAATGAGGGAAGGGCCTTGGTCCAGCAAAACAAAACTGAAAAAATAGCCTGGGAACAATAGTCAACAAAGAACACAAGAAAATAGTTTTAAATCTTCAAAAGGAAATACTCAAGCGTTTAGATTTCAAAAGTGAAAGTTACAACTTGTGGGAATTATCAGAAACCAATAGAAAGAATACTCAAAAAATCAAACTAATTGAAGGAAATGAAATTTCAAAGGAAATCAACACAAATGAAGAAAACAATCAAATGGAAACAGATGAAAATGAAACACAATCAAGAAGCAGGAGCGCTTCAAGAAATACTGAAAAATTATCAAATGAAAATCAAGAGGAAGCACAAGTTGCAAGAAAGATAAGAAAAATCAAACCTAGAAAAATAAATGAAGAGCTGCCAACACTCATGAAGTTTTCTGAAGGATTGCCTGTGGCTGAGGGGGCCACAGGGGAAACAACCAGTATGTCTTTTTATGTTTTACTTATATTTACTTTAGTTATAACTAGGAATGGGGACAAGGTTGCAGAAGTAGCAGCTTTTACACTGAGTTGGTTCTACAGGGGTTACCAATCACTGGTAGCCCCTGTAAAACAAATAAATAAAAATCAAATAAATAAAATAATTCAACTGAATATGAATAATTTTGCAAATATTGAAGCTGGAGCTAAGGAATATTTACCACCTGCGGGGTGCTTGTCCTGGATTAGGGAAGCATACAAAATAGGAGCAAATATCAACTTCAAAGAGATGAATGAAATTGCGGGAATATCAAATTAAACTTCAATGAATATATTTATGAAAATATTCAGCAATTTCCATTTGCAAATATCAATGAATATGAAAAAAACCTAATAAAAACCAAATTTCAAATAGGAAATGAATATATTAAAACTGAAAATTTTAATGAATTATTCAAAGCATTATTAAATAAAGTTGGGGACACAGTCCTTTTGAATACGTTTAAACCTTTATTCATTTTGTTTGCAGAGGCATGGGGGCAGATACAAGTCAGGCGCCTCCTGGAACAATATTCAAATTCAGTCAAACATCATATATAAACAGATTAGTTCAAGTGTACAAGAAATTATGCATGTTCTTTGAAAAATATACCTCACAAAGGATTCACGCCGCCGTATACCTAGGAATACTGTTGCATTGCATATTAAAAACAAACATCAAAAGGTTGGAGGATGTACCTATACAAATGGATATTTGCTGTGTAGCCCTCAACCGCCAGAAGACATCACAGGATACAGGACAATCGAGCATGTCCTCTATGACTCATTTGCATTGGCATTGTTGTATGGGTACTACATGCCTCCCAAAAAGAATCTACTAATCAATTTGCTCACCTGTTTCCTTTTTATCAAGCGTTCAGCAACTGCCAGGGTGCAGGGCGCCACCCCTCTAGCAATCACATCCAGGGTTGTCCACCATGTACAGAAGAGTACATGGATCCAGTTAGACGCTTTAGCCAAAAATTTGATTTCAGGGTATAATTCCCCAGAATAATTGCATTCCATTTGCAAATTTGTATCTCCCTAATAAATTATATTCCCTTACAATTTTAATTTTAATTTTTTTAAAAAATATTAATATTTAAATTTTAATAATGATATTTTAATATTTAAATTTTAATAGTTCAATTATAATAGTAATATATCTAAATATATTATAAGACATTATTTATAGTTGCAAACACGTCAAATAATAAAAAAGTACTAAAAATGTTTTTATTTACTAGCTTGTTGAGTATGGGTTCCTTAATTACATAGTTAAACATTGAGAACTGAATTTATCTGCATCAAGCGGCCCGCTCCACTTATTTTCTAAACAAGTGATTGTTTAGAACTCAAATTACCTTTCCCTTGTAATATGATTTGATAAATATATTTGATATGCTTGACCCGCGTCATAAGTACTAATTAGTAAGAGATACATGGAAATCATTGGTTTTGGTGTTGTGTGGCTATAGTGGCACTGAAATAATAAGGATCAGATGATGATTTGCAAGGTCCAATTTATGGCTTAAAAAAAGCCAAAGTACCAACAAGGATTCACAATTGTTTAAATAAAATTAATCTATTTCTATCTTTTTTAGTTTTTTATTTGTTAACTCTACAGTCAATACACTATTTGGTGGATTATAATAAAAATTACATATCTCTATATCTAGAATAATTAATTTTAATTATATTTTTTATCAATTCTTATATTTCTATAATACAATCAAACGTCACATCATTATATATAAATAATAATTTTTGAGTCCTAATAAAAACAAAATAAATAAAAATAGAAACAAAATAAAACCTGGAGCACCCATTTATCTGATTGGCTCAGAGGCAAGGGCTTTGGGGAGAAAGGATTCTGAGTGCTTGTAAAAAGCTGCCACCACATCAGGTGGCATTGCAAATTGGCTGATCTCAAGAATATTGAAGAGATCCTCAGTGTCCTGAGGGAGGCCTTTCTTCACCTTATTTTTGATCCACCCAAAGACCTCCTTGATTGGATTCAGAAATAAAGAATAGGGCGGAAAGGAGAAGAGTCTCATTGGGCAGTCAGCCAGGCAGTGGCTGGCCAAATGGCTATTTTTATCAATGGGGGGGAACTTGGACACAACCAGATCCACTTTGTGGAGCCCAACATTATCCAACACAACAATGTTGGTTGTGCTCCAGTAATTATCCAAAGGTACTCCTTGACGGCTTGGAGAAAATTGAGAAAAGTTCTGCTATTGTGGGAACCCTTGATCATTTGGTATTGGTCCAACCTGCAAGGACCAAGAAGCGCAACCATAGAATAGGTCTGGGAACAGACAGCTGCACAATGGGATATGACGTCCTTGGACTCCTTCTCAACCCACCCATGCCTAGACCTGAGTGAGGAGGAAAACAACAATTTGTCAATGTAGAAGAACTGTATGTTGCCAGTCTCCTTAAGGGCCAGATAAGTCTTGGCATAAATGCATCAATCCTCAATTGTTTTCTTGCTGTTCCTATTGTATGGAGAAACTCTGAGGACCTTCCAAGAGAAGTCCAATTTGATCATTTCTTTGTATACAAGGGTTTTGGAGACAGAAAGCCCAAACTCTGTGATGAGCATTGATTGGACAGCAAGTGAGTCCAGGTGGCAATCCTTGGCTACCCAATGCTTGATTGCATTGATATGAACAGGCCAAAGGAGTTTGGGCTGCCACTTAGCCTTGGTGGATTTGGCAATTTTCCTGGTGTTGCCATACTTGGTGTTGATGTCAGCAATGTATCTGGCTGTGACCCCAAATCTGGACGCAATATTCTAAACTGCCGTTTCCCTGTTCAATCAGATGAGAAGAGCTTCACACTCACTATCCATCAACTGATGCCGGCCCTTGACAGGTACCGCAGCATCCTGACTGGCAGGCTCAACACAGGGAATGGGAACCTTTGTGTAGAAGGTGGGATCATGCTTGGTTGCTCTGGCGCTGTCAATGATGGCATATGATACAGGCACAGATGGCTCTTCAGTGATGGCCAATGGCTCATAGGACGTGTCAAAAACGCGGGAGCAGGAAGTGGCAACTCTTGAATCAAGAGTGCGGGGCCGGGTGACAACTGGGTATACGGTGGAGGTGTAAGTAACCTCAGTGTTCCCAGTGACCCTGGTGTAGGACACTTTGGTGGCAGGCTTTGAGCACAGCTTCTGTCTTGGATTCAGGCTGGTTGATCTGGCCTGGGATGTGGTTGACTGGCAATGACACCTTGGGAGGCCTATGTGTTGGCAGGACTCCCTTCAATTTGTGTTCTGGGTCTGTTCTTGGATCCTCTGGGACGCCCTTGTAGACAGGCTGCCCCGCGGGCTGGTGCAGGAGTGGGTTGGGAATGCAATTGACAGTTCATAAAAATAAAATAAAAAAATACATTTTAGATTAAATATGTATTTATTTAGATTTTTGGTTTAGTTGTGAGTAGTTATTTTCTCTTGATTTAGCCTTAAATAGTAACAGAGTTTCTATATTTGTGATTTGAAGTGTATAATATTGTATACTTTCTGGGGTTAGATAATTTTAAAGTTTAGCCACTTTTTATGTCTAAACATGGTTGTTGAGATTGAATTTTTCATTTGATTTTAGTTTTGGTGGAGCTTCTTGATTTGGGTTGGTGTTTCTTAGTGTGCTTATTGTACATTAAATTTGGATTCCAGTTCTCAGAATTAATATCTGAGTTTACTAGTGGCATTCAAAAGTGATTTGAAATTTGTTTCTTGGATTTGACAATCCCAAAATTTCAAAAAATATAGTAAACTTAATGAAAATGGCTGATGGATTTGAACACTTCAAATTTGATTCCAGTTAATTCATTTGTCCATTGAAAATATGCAGTTTGACGTGAACTTTGCAAAGTGTCTATGAGTTCCTGCATTTTTAAAAATTCAAATAATAATACAAAAAATCAATTTAATTAAAAAAGGCCATTCTGCAAAAGTGATTCAAAATTTGGACCAAGGATTTGAAAATCCTGCATTTTTACGTTCAGGTTCTGAATTTACAGTAAAGTGTTAGTGGGAAAGTGCCAGGGCTAGGAAAGCGCCTGCCAGCCTTTTGCATGCATGGATATGGAGCCCTAAAGTTTCTGGCTAAGCCACAGCAGTGGCCCCCATAAGACAGAAAACTCCAAGACCAGAGTCCCTGGATGACAGTTAGCTCACAAACCTGCCACAATAAAGTGTCAGGGGCCTAACTCACCAAGTGGGATCAAGCTGATATCCAATAATAAAGTTGTAAGAATTCAGGATTTTCCAACAACAGCTGCAGTTGTATCAAAGCCTATGCTCAACCATCATCAAAAAATTACAATTTCCCAAGAATATAAAGGATACAGCTCAAATTGAGACAATAGTTATATTGATGAGCCTTAACAGGAGGAGATTGAATTTCTTGGAATAATAGAACTATGAGGGTTTTTATACCCAATTCTCCAAAAAAGAAGATGATAAGGAAATTATATTTAAGCGGGATTATCTCATAGTTTTAAATCAAAAATATATTGTCAGAAGTAAGATTCTGAAAGCTGGAATTGAGGGCTTTTGGCTGACATCAGTTTTGGCTGAAATGGTTCAGTATTTGTGGAAATATAAGCAACCAAAGATGGTAAATGGAAAAAACAATCAAACATAAGTGTTAGCATAAATATCATCAAAATAGAAAATATAAGTTGAGACTTAAATTCTCAGTCCTGACAAAATTACCAATCATTTGATCAGCCACAATGACAATAATTGATATAGCTCCATAAGGACCAAAGGCCAAACCTGCCACATTGATGTGTTTGCCACTCAGATTTTGACAGCCAGCCTGAATCATTGGAATCCTGAAACTAAAGCAATAAGCAAGCAAAAAGATATTTATAAGATTCTTAAGCCTGATAAGGCAACAGTGGCCATGTTGACACTTTAGTTGTAAGGTCTGAGGCATTGGGGTAGGTTATTATAAACTATATCCTTCAAATCAAGGATATTAATATTGATTAAATAGATGAATATAGGTAAAGTTTGTAGTAATAGCTGAACTAAAGCTCCTAGTAGCTTATAAGAGGTAAAATATGGGCTAAGACAATTAATCAACCCTAAGAAAATAAAATAAAATAAAGTCCAGCCTTAATGACAAAGGACTGTGTCAAAAACTCTATTTCAAGATCAGGGTATTGACACCACTAACTGGTGGGTTAAAATTATCTAATATCAGGGTTTGAGTGCCACTAAAAAGATTGCCTAACTGATAATAAAGGCAGTTAAATGGAATCATAAAGGGAAACTAAGATTTCAAAAAGATAAGATGCAAAAAATAAGATTCAAGAAAGAGAAGAAACATAAGCCACAAAACCTAACAAGTACCTTTTTGGGGTGTAATTCAAACAATCTCAACTTAAAGTTGAGACTGAAAAACTCAAGCTTTTATTTCAAACTTGAGTACATTGAGGTGACTAAAGAAGATAAACTAACCATATATGGTTAATGATTTCTGTCATGAATGACATTTCTCCCAAAATAAGGAGAAAACTCCAATTAGAAGAATCAAACTCAGGACCTGATTATGATGGTTGTGAGTATCCTGAGGACCCTTGGGCTGTCTGTCTGTGCTTTTTGCAGCTAGCCAATGGAAGAGCTGGAACAAGTTGTGATTCAAACCTAGATAATCAGCAAAATTTTCAGGTCTGCCAGGCCACAGATTCATAAAGTATGGAGGAACCTCATAGGATAGTGATTAATCCAGGCCAGTCTAAATTGTTAGAAGCACTTAATCAACATGCTGTCACTCCTATATTGACTGATGGGTTGTCTGGGAAGGGATTTACTGCTCAGCTTGATAAGTTGAAGTCTCAAGGAAACTCAAATGATAGGTTAGAAGTCCAGGCCGCCAGGCCACATGATCTCTGGGCATCTGGTGACCTTGAAGTGACTCCTGGAGATGTTCAGACCATGGGACCAGGGCTGACCTGGCTTGGGGTTTCCAAGGGTCACTTGGTCCAGGATGACAGGAACATCAGTGGCAATGATGAAGCCATGAAGATATTATTGTTGGACTGTCAGATGGAAGTCATTCCAGCAGAAGAAATGATGGGCCAAAAGATCCAGGATGGGGCCAGAGCTCTTGGGCCAGAAGAAACTGAGCAACTTAGCAATCAGGTGATGGGCTAGATTCTGAACTTAGAATTTAAAATGGTATTTAAACTCCATGAAGTCTTGACAATTGGTATTGCCATTATGAAATAAAAATAATATTATGGGACCTTGGTTCTACCAATTTATTCCTTATTTTGTCTTGGTTGTTTTCCATTTTACTACTGTTCCAGCAGAAAATCTTGGGCTGACGGCCTGCATTCCTGAGGAAGCTCTCAAAACCTGGCCTGCATTTTATTGTCCATCAGGAGCACCCACTGGGCCGCTGCATTTTTCTGACTATCTGCTTAAACCAGAATACAGGGAGTTTACTGTGAAGGAGACCCCCTGCACAGACAGCAAGTGCCTAAAGTCAAAGTGTGGAGATCAAAATCTCTAAACCAATGGATTTTTGATATCTGCACTTTTTATCAATAAAATTTTTCCCCAAAAAATTTAATATTTTTCTTAAATTTGACTTTTTTTAAAATGTTTTTACTAGAAGCTAAAATCAAAAAACCAAGTTTGAAGTGCCCAGATTGATGCAATTTAAAACACACCTTGATTTAATTTGGCTTTTAAAATAGAATTTATTTACCCCTTTAAATAGAGGGGACAAAATCAAAAGTTCAAAAATCAAAGTGCAAAAAATCTTCAATTTAATATTTGATACATCAAAATTAAAAAAAAATTCTATATGTAAAAAAGAAATCAAGAGCTAAAAAAGCTTTTTTTAACTTAAGGCAAATTTTTTAATTTTTTTTGGTCAAATATTAATATAAAATACTATTTTAAGCTCTTTATTCTTAAAAAATAAAAAAAAATTCTCATAAAAATTTATTTCAAAATTTACATATAGTTTCTTAATGGGTGCAGAAATCAAAAAGTAGTCAAATTGAAATCCAAAAAGGTACCAAAAATTTAGGATCACTTAATATTTAATTTTTGCAAAAAATGAATATTTTATTCATTATGTTTTATTAAGTTCCTCAAATCAAAAGTGAGGAAATCAAAAATTGACTTTTTAGACTTAGTCACACTTTTTATAAGCTTATAAAATTTTAAATAATTAGTAAAAGCTTTTGAAACTCCTCATGTAGATTCTTTAAGCCCTGATATTTAAATATATAAAAACAAAATGAAGTTTCTGGTAAGTTTTTATTTTATTGCAATATTAATAAATAGGTGTGTTTTGGAGGCAATTTCAAAAAATATTAAATTAATTAATATTGTACTGGGTTTCCCTATGCTATTTCAGGGGAAAAAATTGAAGTGCCCAAATCAAAGTGCAGAAATTGAAGTGCCTAAATCAAAGTGCAATAACCTCTTGGTTTTTTTGAAGGATTCTCTTTTAAAATTTCTCCTTTCCCACCTCTCCTTTCCACCTCTCATTCCTTCTCAAAAATAAATTTGCTTGGCCCCTTGGCTGCGCCGGGGGCCAAAAAACTTTTAAAAAATTTCTGCATCATCAAGAGGGTGGATTATATAAAATCTGATACCAAGTAGAAGAAACTTTTTTCTTTCTTATCTTCTCCTTTTCTCTTCTCCCTTTCTTTATTTTCTTTTATATCTCCTTTCTTATCCTCAATTATCTTCTTCTCTTCTCCTTTCTTACCCTCAATTATCTTCTATTATATCTTTTTACTATATGTATTAGAGTAGAATAAGATGTATAAAATGTTTCTTTTTGATATAAAACTTTGAACTATATATATCATTTTTAGTGAAAATACAGTGTTTTAAACATAAAAATATTCAAGCCTTCATTTTATGATATGTAAGTGGTAGATTCTTGATATCTTTGAATATTGTGACTTATGAATAAGATATAAGACTATAACTTTTATTAAGTATAAAATTGTATAGTATAGATTTAATAAGAAAGTAATGTACTTTATATTATTTTAATGATAGACTTCTAGAACTTTTATCATTGCAATAAGATCACTAATAAACCAAAAGACTAAAACCATATGCTTGTATCTTGTAGGAAAAATCATTTATTTTGCTTATACTGAAGTATTATTATAGATTTACATATTCTGAAGATAAAATAACTTTTTCAATTAAAACTATAGTTTATAAAGCACTTTTTTGTGTAGTTTTATATTTTATATTTTATATTCAATTGAATACAGTTGCATATAAATTCTAGTCTAATTTTGCTTTTGAAACTAAAATAACTTTCTTTTAAAAACAGCTAGTTTAAGATTATTTTTATTATCTAACATATATTTTTACTGCATAAATGAATTCCTTGGGGTCTCTTTAGTCTATAATACATTTTGAAATATATAACTTTATATTAAAAACTTTATTTTATTCTGCTTCAAAGTTAACCTCTGGAAAATTGATTTTTGCACTTTGATCTTTGATATTTTTGATTTTTGCACCCTACATAGTGTTTTGATTTTTGCACTTTTTGGGGGTCCCATTTTCAATTTTTGCACTTTTAACCTTAGGAAATTTGACCTAAGGAACTTGCCCACACAGACCACCTGCACCAGCAGATAACCCCATAAACAGCTTTCCACAAGGATAATTGGTGCAAGCAACTTGCCTCCAAACCCTGTGTGTAATACAACTATTTGCCTGCCTACCAGACAGATATGGAAGCACCCCCAACACCCAAACCTGACCGCCTACACCTCACCCCAGGTCTGACTCCTCCCACAGCCACCCAATATGCAGACATTGCCTGCATCACCTTGGCTGGGTTAGTTGACACTATGGTTCTAGCTGCTGGACCCTGGGCCCTAGTAAGCCAATCAGCATCTTATCTCATCAAGTTAGCACCCTTCCTATGATGGGCTTTACCCTCCTCCCAGTAGAGCAAGTTGGCAGCTGAGACTAACAGTCCTTTCCCTGGGACGTGGTACCCTGACAAAAGTGCAAATTTGGCTTTTAGTAATGTTGTCTTCTGGATATTAACACTTTTTTAAATAATATTACTATATTGACCTAAAATGGCCCCAGAAAACTTAAAAATGCAATAAACATATTATGACTAATAAGAATAAGGAGAAATAATCAATTGTTTCTAGTTTTACTATGTAAGAAATGGTCTTTACAATAAAATATTTTTTAGTCCCAAAATATTTTAAAATTTTAATGATACAGAAATAAAGAAAAATAAGATATTATAAGCTATACAAAAAATGGGTTAACTAAAATTTATAGTAATTATTATGCTTTATATAGACATAACTGAAAATACCTCATACTTTACAGAGAAATTAACAAAATATAAGATATTTCATAAAGAATCATCTTGGTACCAAACCAGAAACTTACTATTTATATCTAAAAATATTATTAATGTCTAAATAAATTAAAAATTAAAAGTTTGAAAGAAAATATATAAAGGCAAAGAAAAGAAAGGTTTATTTGGCTAATTGAAGCCACTAGCAAGGGTAGTGGCCATGTCTTTGAGGTACTTCTTGATCTCTGTCATCTTGTACTTCTTCTTGACCACTTTCTGTAATGCCTCTTGGTACTCCTGGACCTTGCTCTTCTTTTCCTTGGAGGAAATTCTGTTGGTGAGGTCTCAGAACTTCAAGACATTCCTAGCTTTCTCCTCCTGCAGCTTGAGGAAGAAATTGTTGAACTTGGGGTTGGCCCCAAACTTGGACTTCAGATGCTTATGCCACACCTCAAGGCTCAATTTGGTCTTCATTATGCTGTTAAAGAAGGCACTCTGGAAGTTCCAAGGGGCAGTAGCCCTGCACTTTCCTCTCCTGGAAGTCATCTTCTTGTCAATCCATTGACACTCAAAGTATTTAATGTAGCCCTTGAAGATGGCAGAGTGCTTCTTCACATAAGAATCCTCCTAGATGGCCTCAAAGCCAAGGCAGCAAGCTGAGTCATTACAAATCAGTAATTTCCTTTACCATCATTAAGGTATTTCTCACAGAGCTCCTTCTTGCTCTTGAGATGCATGATGGAGCCTGCCTAAAATTGAAGAAGAAGCCCTGTAATTCCTCATTAAAGTTGGCCTCAAAGGCTCTGAACTGAGAAAGCTTGAAGTCCATTATTATAACCTTTAGCCCAAGTGGGAGCACATGGGATAGCTGCTCAGTGGCCTGGTCTGACTCAGACTTCTCAGCAGAGGAGATATTTGCTCTGGTGATATAGGTGAGAGGGGGAAGCTTGTTAATAAAAATTCAGCTTAAAGCATCTTAAACAATCTTGAAGTCTCTGGTATAGACTTCATTCTTGGCACAGTGCATGAGAAAGAAGACAAAGGGGATAACTTGAGTGCTGAACTTCCTGTGAAGGACCCACAGATTCTTGAATAGAAATGAGCAGGTAGCAAATGTGCCATTGTACAGCCAGGTGGTAGGACAACAGTGGCCAAATTGACTGTAGGGATGAAAAAGTGAGAATTCAAAAGTGAGAATCTAAAAGTGGCCAAGTTGGCACTTTTTAAATTTTCAAAATGGCTCTTTATAATAAAGTAGCTACTTTTTCTTGACTTTTTTAGTTGAGAGAAGAAATAAAAAGTATTTTATATGGCCATAATAATTTTTATTTCCAGATGTGCTGTTTTTAATTTAATTTTGAAATTCAAAATTGTTGACTTGGCCACTTTTAGATTCTTACTTTGGAATTCTCACTTTTGCATCCCTACTTTTACAAAAGTAACAGTTTCAAGGCCCCAGGTGGGAATCAAACCCGCTCCTAGTCACCAGGCAGGGCTAGCAGGCGTGAAAGATTTGCCTGCACCTGGATTTTTGCTTTTTGAAGCAAATCCAGGTGCAGGAATCATTCCTGCCCTGATGGCAGCTGAGGGACCCATTCTGGGCCCCAAAAGCTACGCCCAAGCCTTGGTGGGTTTGGCTGGGCCTGGGAAGGCTATTTTTAGCTGTCCAGTAAACCCAGATTAAGCCCACCCTCCTTTAAATAATTTGGGGACCCTAATTGGGGACCCCTTTTTTAATCAAGTTCCTTGGGCTCTTTCAGGAATCCAGTCATAGGTAGAGACATTGGGCAGCTTGGGGTGTGGTGCAGCCAAGCCGGCAGGTAAGGCCTATCATAGAATGGGTGCTAACTTGATAATGTAAGATATAGATTGCCCGAGCAAGGACCAGGGTCTGGAGTTGGGGACCATGGAAGCCACCAATCCTGTCAAAGTAATGTAGAGTACTCCAAATAGTTGAGTAGAGGGGGTATTGGCTGCAGCAGTAGATTCCAGAGGGCGGTCTGGTCTAGGGGTTACAGGTGGGGTCATGGGAACAAAATACACTGGCAGGTAATTGTACTTGTCTTTGAACAATCTGGGCAGCCTAACATACCACTTTCCTTCTTGACCTATTGTTTTGGTTTCTCTAGTTCTTGCCAGGGGGTTGGCAAGGAGTATGTTTTCCAAGTTGAACTCAGCGTAGGCTGGGTTTGGAGGGTACTTGGTAAAGTGCACAGGTCCAAATGGGGCTCCCAGGGAACAGTATAATGCCTGGGGCGGTTTGGCAGGTTGGTCTCTGGAGGGGTTGGTTTCCTGGTTGTCTACTTGGCCAGAGTTAAGGTGGAAGATCACTAAGACTAGATAGGGTAAGATTTGTTTGAACCAAAGGCTCATAAAACTTTATTATCAAAAATAATGATGTGGTCATCACCACACTGCCAGCGTTCTTATACCATGTGATTTTGCTTCTTTGCAGGCTTCAGGTCCATGGGCGGTTTGCTGATAGGGCATGGATCTTGGCTTAGGGTCTGGAGGGCATCAGGTTCTGGTTGGGTACATTCTGGCAAACAGAAGTGGCAATGCTTAATTTTGCCGCTTTGGTTCACCATGTCACCTGAGCAGGCTGACTGCAATTCTCTTTCTGGACTGGGGACTGGCAGCAGTTGGTGCTTATTGGCAGGGCTAGTAGTGGACCTTGCCCAAGCCACAGCTTCTGCGTAGGTCTGGGCCCTCAGTGGCACCGGTTTGGCGGTTCTTGGCTGGACTGGTTCTGGGGAACAGAAGTGGCAGTGCTTTGTTTTGCCGCCGTTGTTCACCATGTCATCTGAGTTGGCAAATTGCAATACCTTTTCTGGACTGGAGACTGGCAACAGCTGGTGTTTTTTGGCAGGGCTAGTAGCAGGTCTTTTCCCAACTTCCTTTAGGAAGACCACATTTCCTGCGTAGGTATGGGTCTCTAGTGGCACTGGTTTGGCGGCAATCTGGTAACCATTTGGATATCCACAGTATTAGGCTGGCGGGTTGAGGGGCAACTTAACAATTTGAGTCTGTGACTTAACAGATCAGCGGGTCCTGGACCGTCCTGGGGGGTCTAATCCGCCTTCAGGGGACTGGGGGTTGACTCTTGGGTTTTCAATACAAGTATTAAAATGTCATTCATGACATCATCCCCTTCCTTCCCAGGAATCCCTTCCTTCCTGGCCTTCTTCCCAAGGTATTGTTGAATGGCTAGTTGGGCATTGGGTAGGTTGCTTAATAGTTCCCAGGTGCTTTCCTTGGGTGTATATCCCTTTCACTTGACGTAGTACTGGAGAGTTTTATAGTGGGTACAGTCTCCAAGAACATATTCAACTTTGTATTCTTCAGAGCGTCCTACTTGGATGGGAGGAGGGTCAGTCTTGATTTTCTGGTGGAGGAGGGATTTTCCTTCTTTCTTGAATAGAAGCGCGCGGTGGAGGACGTTATGTATTTTCCACAAGGGGGGTAATTCTAGTTCAAATGCTACTTCAACTACTAGCTTGGTGATTTTGTAGGGGCTGCTTCTTCTGTGGGCTAACTTCCGTCAGGGGACAGTCAGAGGCATGTTTTGAGAGTCTAAATAGACTTTGTCTCCTACCTTCAACGGTTTCCCAGGGATCCTTTTTTTGTCAGCAAAAGCATTATAAGTCTGGACTGCACAGGTCAGGTTCTTAAGTCAGGTTTGTTGGGTGTTATGAATCTGTTCAATACTGGTTTGTCCTGACAGGTTTATTTCCTTACTACCAATACTGGGGTCCCAAGATGGGTCAAACCCATAATTGGCTTTGAAGGGGGACATTCCGGTAGATGTGTGGTCTTTGCTGTTGTAGGCATACTGTGCCATGGGTAGCATCTCAGCCCAGTTGTCTTGGTCAGCGTTGGCATAGCATTGTAGATATTGTTCAAGTATTTGGTTTACTTGTTCAGTCTGGCCATTGGTCTGTGGGTGGTATGAGGTGGATACACAGCGTTTTACCCCTAATTCCTTCATCACCTGGGTCCAATAGTTTGAGGTGAATTGAGGGCCCCTATCAGTGATAATTTCTGACAGAGTGCCATGTTGGGTTAGGATGCAGTTGTGGAAATGTCTAGCTGTCTCTGCAGCAGTGCAGTGGGTAGTGGTAGGAACAAAGTAGGACATCTTAGTAAACCTATCTACCATGGCCAGGATGGTGTTGAACAAATTGGAGGGGGGCAGTTCTACAATATAATCCATTGAAACAGACTGCCAGGGTCCTTCTGGTATGTCTAGTGGTCTTAGCAGTCCTTCAGGTTTGAATTTATGGGTTTTGGTTCTTCCACATGTCTCACAGCCTTAGATGTAGGCAACCACATCTTTGTCCAGTCAGGGCCAAACGTAATTCTTCTTAATTCCTCAGAGTGTTTTGAGTCTGCCAGGGTGGCCAGCCATCTCTGAGTCATGATAGTCAATGAGTACCTTGGTCCTTGTTTCACCTTCTGGTACATAGATCTGGTTGTGTAGTAGCAGGGTGGTTCCTTTCAGCAAGAATCCTTTCTTGTGGTGGCGGCTCTCTGGGTCTGAGGTTAAGTCAGCAACAAGTTCCGCTAAGTATTTGTCTTGTTTCTTTGCCTCAATTATGTCAGGTTTGCAGGCCATGATCTTCATGCACATCAGTTAGATGCCTAGGCCGGCAGGGTCAAGGAGTACATGGGTGTTGTGGTCCTTGGTTTCTGTAGAGGAAGGGATCAGGTCAGCTCTTCTACTCAGGGCGTCAGGTACCATGTTCACCTTTCCGGGTTTGTAGTCAATAGTCAAGGTGTAGTTGGCCAGTTCTAAGGCCCATCTGGCCTGTCTTTGGTTCAGCTGTCTGGGTTTAAAGAAATAAACCAGGTTCTTGTGGTCAGTTAGGACCTTTACTTGAAACTTGGCACCACATAGGTATCAGCGCCAATATTTCAAGGTCTTCATTATAGCAAGCATCTCCTTGTTGTAGATTGGGTAGTTTCCTTTGGAAGGCAGCATCTTCTTGGAGTAATATGCTATAGGATGTAGCATACTATCCCCTCCTTCCTGAAGAAGGACCCCTCCCACCACAAAGTTGGTTGTGTCAGTTTCCAGCACAAATGGCTTAGAGGAGTCAGGCATGGCCAGGACAGGGGCAGAGGTGAAGGCAAGTTTCAGGGTCTCAAATGTGGTGGTGCATTCCAGAGTCCAGGCAAAGGTGACCTTGTCAGAGCACAGGCGGGTCAGGGGCAGAGTGATATGAGAAATTTTTTGGATGAAATCCCTGCAATAATTTTCCAGGCCCAAAAAACTTCTCATGTCTTTCCTACATTTGGGCGTCAGCCAAGAAGTTACTGCTTCTACTTTGTCCTGTGCCATTGCAAACCCACCGGTCTTTACTATGTATCCCAGGAATTCAACTTTGGACTGGAATAATTTACATTTCTTAAGCTTGGCGTGTAAGTTTGCTTGGGAGATTTTTTTGATTATAAGGTCCAGGTGGCACAGGTGTTCCTCATGAGGCTTGCTGTAGATGAGGATTTTGTCTAAGTACGCAACATAAAAGTGGTCAAGATATTACCCTAGGATAGTGTTAATTATCCTTTGGAAAGTGCTGGGGGGCGTTGCATAGGCCAAATGGCATTACTAGGTATTTGTATAACACATATCTGGTTTTGAAAGCTGTCTTGTATTTGTCCTCCTCCTTGATTCTGATCTGGTTGAAAGCGTCTCTCAGGTCAATTTTCAAGTACACCTGGGCTCCAGTTAGTACGTTGCAAAGGTTGTCAGTGTTGGGGATGAGATAGCAGTTCTTCACAGTAATATCATTTAGCTTCTGGTAGTTCACGCAGGGATGCATTCTGCCATCTTTCTTCCCTACAAACAGCATTGGTGATAAGCAGGGGGCCTTCAACACTCGGAGGAGGCCCTTTTTTGGCATATCCTCCAGGTAAGCTTTCAAGGCCACTTGCTCACGGTGGTTACAACTATAGATGGGGCCGTGTTATGGTTGGGTACCTGGTAGCAGATCTATAGTGTGGTTGTAGATTGAGTGGCTGGGTAGTTTCATGGCCTCTTCTTTGCTAAATACATGGCCCCATTTCTGAAAGGCGGTGGGTAGTGTCCCAACGCTGGGTTCCATCTTTATAGTTAAGAGTCTGTTGTTTGGTGCTATGCCATGGCTTATACAGAATGGAACGGTATCATAAGATTCAAGTTATCCCAAGGTGGTGGTCTGCTCACAATAGTTTAGAATCAGGCCATGTCTGTCAGACCATGAGTCCCCCAGTACTAGAGGATGTGGCAATCCCGGCAAGAGGATCAAGGGGGTTGGATACACGTTCTGTCCAATTGTCAAAGGAAGTTCCTGTTCACACTTGTAGCCAGTGTCCAGGGAACTATTTCCCATGGTTACTTTTAGACTACACTCTGAAGCTGTTAATACTAGCTCCTTTTCCAGGTTGGCGTCAATGAAGCTTTCATCAGCTCCCGTGTTAATAAAGGCCTCAATCTGGCACTTGATCCCCACACAGTCTATGGTCACTTGGATGAATTTGTAAGATTGCACAGAGGTGTTTATTTGTGCCAAGGATACAGGAGATGGATTCTTCTTAGGGCATGCTCTGGTTAGGTGTCCGGCCTCATGGCAGTAGAAACACAACCCATCTCAATAGTGGTGTTGTAACTTGTCATGGGACATTCCTGGTTGATTGGGCGCATGGCCCTGCCAGCTTGGGCAGGGTACAAGTTCTGTCCTTCTTGGTTTAGACTCAGGCCTTTGTATAGGGGTAGTAGTTCCTCCAGGCTCAGTGTAGGCAGGTGGTGCTTCAACAGGTCTTTCATGGCCAAGTTAACTCCTTTTCTGAAGATAATGGCAGATAGTTCATCTTCAAGTTGGGTGCACATCTTAAGTTTAAGGAACTCATCAATATAGGCTTGGATAGGGCGGTTTGCTTGTCAGATCTCTAACATCAAGTTCAGCGCATAGTATCTGGTGTCTTGGTCATTGCCAGTGCTCATGAGTTTGGCAACAAATTTTGAATAGTCCAGGAAAAATTCAACATCTTTGGTGGTGGCTTTCCCAAACCAATCCAGTGCGTCTCCTGACAGCATGGCAGCCACCCCCAAGACTTTCTCAGTGTCACTGGGGTAGGCGTTGGCGTTGGTTTGGAAGTGGAGGCAGAGGGCTGGCATGGCATGGCTTGGTGAGCTTCTTCTAAGGTGAGTTTGCCCATATGGGGCATATTTACCTTGGTTGTGGTCTGGTTCACTATCACATTTTGCACTTGTGATGTGGCTGGGTTCTGGGGTTCTGCACCAGGTGCAGGGTCTTTCAATTATTTGGTGGGTTGGTTCTTCATCCATGAGAGTATCAGGGAGGTAATTGCCTTATGGGTGTAATAAGTGATTATCACAAAAAAGAGCATACAAGTTGCCCCAAGTGTTAACAACATCTTGGGGCCCAGGTTACCAGGTTTGTAAAAGATTGTCATAATGTCATGGAATCCAGTCATAGGTAGAGGCATTGGGCGGCTCAGGGTGTGGTGCAGCTGAGCCAGTGGGTAAGGCCCACCATAGAATGGGTGCTAACTCAATAATGTAAGATATAGATTGCCCAAGCAAGGACCAGGGTCCGGAGTTAGGGACCATGGAATCCACCAATCCTGTCAAAGTAATGTAGAGTACTCCAAACAGTTGGGTAGAGGTGGTATTGGCTGCGGCAGTAGATTCCAGAGGGCGGTCTGGTCTAGGGGTTACAGGTGGGGTCATGGGAACAAAATACACTGGCAGGTAATTGTACTTGTCTTTGAACAATCTGGGCGGCCTAACATACCACTTTCCTTCTTGACCTATTGTTTTGGTTTCTCTAGTTCTTGCCAGGGGATTGGCAAGGAGTATGTTTTCCAAGTTGAACTCAGCGTAGGCTGGGTTTGGAGGGTACTTGGTAAAGTACACAGGTCCAAATGGGGCTCCCAGGGAACAGTATAATGCCTGGGGCGGTTTGGCAGGTTGGTCTCTGGAGGGGTTGGTTGCCTGGTTGTCTACTTGGTCAGAGTTAAGGTGGAAGATCACTAAGACTAGATAGGGTAAGATTTGTTTGAACCAAAGGTTCATAAAACTTTATTATCAAAAATAATGATGTGGTCATCACCACACTGCCAGCGTTCTTATACCATGTGATTTTGCTTCTTTTTGCAGGCTTCAGGTCCATGGGCGGTTTGCTCATAGGGCATGGATCTTGGCTTAGGGTCTGGAGGGCATCAGGTTCTGGTTGGGTATGTTCTGGCAAACAGAAGTGGCAATGCTTAATTTTGCTGCTTTGGTTCACCATGTCACCTGAGCAGGCTGACTGCAATTCTCTTTCTGGACTGGGGACTGGCAGCAGTTGGTGCTTATTGGCAGGGCTAGTAGTGGACCTTGCCCAAGCCACGGCTTCTGCATAGGTCTGGGCCCTCAGTGGCACCGGTTTGGCGGTTCTTGGCTGGACTGGTTCTGGGGAACAGAAGTGGCAGTGCTTTGTTTTGCCGCTGTTATTCATCATATCATCTGAGTTGGCCAATTACAATACCTTTTCTGGGCTAGAGACTGGCAACAGCTGGTGTTTGTTGGCAGGGCTAGTAGCAGGTCTTTTCCCAACCTCCTTTAGGCAGACCATATTTCCTGCGTAGGTATGGGTCTCTAGTGGCACCAGTTTGGCGGCAATCTGGTAACCATTTGGGTATCCTCAGTATTAGGCTGGCGGGTTGCGGGGCAACTTAACAATTTGAGTCTGTGACTTAACAGATTGGTGGGTCATGGACTGTCCTGGGGGGTCCAATCCTCCTTCAGGGGGCTGGGGTTTGACTCTTGGGTTTTTAATACAAGTATTGAAATATCATTCATGACAGGCTCAGGAAAGCCTGTCAAGCCAGTACAAAAATGGTGATCAAATTGGTGGAAAACCCCATAACCCCAGAAGCCAAACCTGCCAGAACCAATGGCCAGACAAGCCAAAATGGACCACCAAAAAGCCAAACAGCTGTTCCTGAAAACCCCAAAAATGAGCTTGAAGCAGCCAACCAAACAGCAGAACCTGAGATTCCAAGCCTTGCCACACAGATAGCACCAGAAGAATGCCCAGAGGTACCTGCATGTGAGTAAGTATGTAAATCAGAAGCACTTGAAAAAGTTCTGTATTGTCATCCTTACCAAATAAAGTTATTATGAACCTTTGGTTCACTAATTTGTTTCAATACATATTTTTGATACTCTTCCATCTGCATACACCCTAGCGTCAGTACTCACTCACTGGGATAGATAGCCAGACTCCAGTTGACAAAACCAAAGCCTTTGATTACTACTGTCCACCCAACGCTCCATTTGGATCTGTGCATTTCACTGAGTATCCCCCAAATCCTGATCACAAACCCTGGACCTTGGAAGACTTGCAGTGGTACCCCCAGTCAAACGCACCCAAGGAACCCTACCAAATTGTCTGTGGCAGCAAAGCAATCACCATCTACCCTTTGATCTTCAACAGGAAGTACAACAATCCTGCTGCCTACCTGGTCCCCATGGGACCACCCCCAACACCCAAACTGACCATCTCAACCCCACCCACCTCTGATGCCTCTGATCAGAGTAGTCAATTCCTGGGAGTGCTTTACCTGGCACCCACAGGATTGATTGACTCTGCCTTGCCAGCAGTTGGGCCTTGGGTTGTAGCTGGGAAAGCCCTTTCCTAACTGGTAAAGTTAGGTCCCATCATCTGGTGGGCCATGCCAGTACCTGCTTTGACTCCTCCCTCACCTGCTGGAGCACTATGGTACTCTTGGTACCCTGTCACCTGCAGTCAATTTTGCCACTGTTGCCAGTGATAGAAGTGTTGTTTCAATATTGAGTATTAAACTATAATTGCTATTGAGATCATTAGAATTAATACATTGATACATTGATACATTGATACAAATTGACAATGGATTCCTTAAGTTGAGTTTCCCAATTGCAATTGGGTTCATCTGGTGGAGCTAAAATACTCAGGCTTATTATCTACTCATATGAGTTTAAAAAAGACAGCTTTTAACCTTAAACTTAAAAAATACTTTGATGTTGCCTTTTATCTATCAGTTGAAGTTGGTGTTTAGTAAGACTTAAATAGATTGGTGATATTGGTATATTTTATGTATAGTTTAGTTAAGATAAACCTCAGTTTGTAGAATTAGCTAGTTAGTATAGTCCAATTTTACAACAATTGTTGAGCTGCTCCAGGTTTTTTTGTGGCATAGGCTATAACCTTATCCTCTACTTCCTGTCCATTGTCATAGATAATGAACTTATCTCTGTCCTCTGTCTTCTTTAGGGCTTTGGAGAGGACCATGTCTTCAATGATAGTGGTGCTCTTGGCCAGGGGGTTGAGGGCTTGGTGTCTATTGCTCACAAACTTGATCAACTGTTAATGTGTTGAAACCCTCTTTATATTGGTGGGAAAGAGGTGCTTACAGGCAAGCACAGCCAGCTGGGTTAGGGAAAGATGATTTTAGGTGGACATAATCTGTATCAGAAATCATTTTTGGAGGCGGGCTATGGTGGTATTCCACATAGTGCAGGTATATTTGCCCTTAATGGTTTGTACCTTATCCTGGTGCTCAGTGTTGAGCTGCACTGGGCAGGAGCAGTCCTCATAGGTATAATTGCGGCGCTTGAAGTCCCAGCTGGCATTATTACAGGAGAAAATGTAACCATTGGCTACCATGGCCAGCCCACTCTTCACGCTCATAATGGGGAATTACTTTGGAAAGGAGGAAGGAGCCTTGAACCTGCCATCAAAATTGCATATATTATGGGCCAACAGAGGGTCCTGGGTCCAGAAGGGGCATGGCAGAAGCCAGGGAAGTAATCAGGGTAGGGCTTTAAGGCATCCCCAGATGAGCTTGAATGAGGAGAGTTTGGTGGTTGGGGAGGAGAAGGGGGCTTACCCTTATGCTCCTTGTGTGCAGAAGACTTATCATTTAGGGGGGTCTTTTGGGCCTGGCACCGCTTCTTAGAAGGCTCCTTGTATGAAGCCAAGTAATAGAAACTGTGGTCTATAAGTAAACCATCATATTTCTCTCCCCCAGTGGAGTGATATGGGATCTTCTCAGGGGAGGGCTTGGGTGAAGGATTGAAGGCAGCCTTCTTAGTGGATGCTGGCTTCTTCTTGGGGGCTTTGGTAGCCTTGAGAGGACGCTTGGTTCCTTTGGGCTGTTTGGAAGTGTTTTTGTCTTATAATAGGTAATCAGTTCTAAAATAAAGCCTTGCATTTTAAAATAACTATAATAACATCATAAATAAGTTTTAAACTTTTATGGCTTTTATTGTGAACATTTAAGTAAAAAAGTGAGGTAAAAGTGTCTGTTTCATTAAAGTTTAAAACAACAAGTTAGAAGTTAAAAAACGCAAAAGTAGTAGCTTTAGAGATAAAATTTTATTTAAAAAACAAAAAATATGAAATAAAAAAGTTGAAAATACAACATATCAAAAATTTAGATGGTTTTATTATGTAAAACTTAAAGTTTTATATGTGAGAAGTGAAAAGCGTTGACATTATGAAAGACAATTCACAAAAATATGCTGAATTAACACTGTCAATTAGGATAAGTGTAGAAATCATTGAAGACAACATCAGTACTGTTGAAATTTTTTTTGAAAATTTACTGTTTTTCATAGTACACTTAATTAAAGTTGAGCAAACCAGCAAATATTAGCCATTTTGGTGTTATTTTGTTCATATAATAAAATAAAAAATAAAAATCTAAAAATAAGTTAAAAATAATCAAAGTTTTTTATTTATCTATTAAAAATTATATTTAGGGGATGGGAATATGATATGTTACCATTGTATATAGTGAAAGTAGTTAAGAAATTGTCTTCAGTAATAAAAAGGATAAAGTGTTGACTTCACCACTGACAACATTCTCAATAGGCAGTGACATAGTAATTTAGGGGCAGGAAGATGTTCTGCCAATTATTTTTCTGTCAACTGATTTTCAGTCAAATTTGATCCAACTATAATTTTCTTTGTGTGTAAAGTTTTTTACTTTGCAATAATAAAGAAATTATTCCCTATAAAATTTATTCTTTGAAACTCTTAATATCATTATTTTATTTTCTAGCAGTGAAATTTAATCTAAATAGCTTTTAAAAAGATAAGTATTTAAAATTAAGCCTCTTAAAAACAAAAAAATGAAAAATGAATAATTGTGTGAAGTGTACAATAGATTCAGAACCTGAACGTAAAAATGCAGGATTGTCAAATCCTTGGTCTAAATTTTGAATCACTTTTGCAGGATGGCCTTTTTTAATTAAATTGATTTTTTTGTATTATTATTTGAATTTTTAAAAATGCAGGAACTCATAGACACTTTGAAAAGTTCAAGTCAAACTGCATATTTTCAATAGACAAATGAATTAACTGGAATCAAATTTGAAGTGTTCAAATCCATCAGCCATTTTCATTAAGTTTACTATGTTTTTTGAAATTGCGGGATTGTCAAATCCAAGAACCAAATTTGAAATCACTTTTGAATGCCACTAGTAAACTCAGATATTAATTGCAGGAACTGGAATCCAAATTTAATGTACAATAAGCACACTAGGAAACACCAACCCAAATAAAGAAGCTCCATCAAAACTAAAATCAAATGAAAAATTCAATCTCAACAACCATGTTTAGACATAAAAAGTGGCTAAACTTTAAAATTGTCTAAATCCAGAAAGTATACAATATTATACACTTCAAATTGCAAATATAGAAACTCTGTTACTATTTAAGGCTAAATCAAGAGAAAATAACTACTCACAACTAAACCAAAAATTCAAATAAATACATATTTAATCTAAAATATATTTTTTATTTTATTTTTAAGGACTGTCAATCACATTCCCAACCAGCTCCTGCACCAGCCTGCGGGGCAGCCTGTCCACAAGGGCGTCCCAGAGGGTCCAATAACAGACCCAGAACCCAACTTAAGGGGAGTCATGTCAACACATAGGCCTCCCAAGGCGTCATTGCCAGTCAACCACCTCCCGCATCCCAAGCCTGATCAACCAGCCTGAATCCAAGACAGAAGCCGCTCTCAAGGCCTGCCACCAAAGTCTTCTACACCAGGGTCACCAGGAACACTGAGGTTACTTACACCTCCACTGTATACCCAGTTGTCACCCAGCCCCACACTCTTGATCCAAGAGTTGCCACTTCCTGCCCCCGTGTCTTTGACATCACCTATGAGCCATTGGCCACAATTGAGGAGCCATCTGCACCTGTGATGTATTCCACCATTGATGGCGCCACCGTAAACAAGTGTGATCCCACCTTCTACACAAAGGTCCATATCCCCTGTGTTGAGCCTGCCAGCCAGGATGCCGCAGTACCTGTCAAGGACCAGTGTCAGTTGACAGATAGTAAGCGTGAAGCTCTCCTCAACTGCTTGAACAATGGAATGGCAGTTTGGAATATTGTGTCCTGATTTGGAGTCACAGCCAGATATATTGGCAACATCAATAAAAAGTACGACACTGGGAAAATTGCCAAATCCACCAAGGCAAAAAGACAGCACAGCCTACTTCATCCCATCTATCTCAAGGCAATCAGGCAGTGGGTGACCAAGGATTGCCACCTGGACACACTTGCTGTCCAATCAATGTTGGCCACAGAGTTTGGGCTTTCTGTCTCTAAAACCCTTGTTTACCAAGCAATGGTCAAGCTGGGCTTCTCATGGAAGGTACTTAGAGTTTCTCTGTACAATAGGAACAGCAAAAAAACAATTGAGGATCAACACATTTATGACAAGACCTATGTGGCTCTCAAGAAAACAGGAAATGTCCAATTCTTTTATATCTACAAATCATTGTTTTTCTCCTCACTCAGGTTTAGGTATGAGTGGGTTGAGAAGGGGTCCAAGAACAGCGCAGCCCATTGTACAGCTGTCCATTCCCAGACCTATTCTATGGTTGCGCTTCTTGGTCTTTGCAGTTTGGACCAATACCAAATGATCAAGGTTTCCCACAATAGCGGGACATTCCTTGATTTTCTCCAAGCCATGAAGGAATACCTCCAGATCAATTACAGCGGCACAACCAACATTGCTGTGTTGGATAATGTTGGGCTCCACAAAGTGGATCTGGTTGTGTCCAAGTTTCTACCCATTGACAAGAATAGCCATTCCTCCAACTTCTGCCTTGCTGATTGTCCAATGAGACTTCTCTTCCTCCCCCCCCCGTATTCTCCATTCCTGAATCCAATTGAGGAGGTCTTTGGGTGGATCAAAAATAAGGTGAAGAAAGGCCTCCCCCAGGACACTGAGGATCTCTTCAACATTCTTCAGATTAGCCTATTTGTGATGCCACCCAATGTGATGGCGGCTTTCTATGAGCACTTGGAATCCTTCCTCCCCAAAGCCCTTGCATCTGAGCCAATCAGATAAATGGGCGCTCGTGTTTTTTGTCATTATTTTTATATATTTTATTTTTTTAGGACTCAAAAATTGTTATTTATATATAATGATGTGACATTGAATTGTATTATAGACATATAAGAATTAGTAAAAATATAATCAAAATTAATTATTCTAAAAATAGAGATATGTGTTTTTTTATTATAACCCACCAAATAGTGTATTGACTGTATAGTTAACAAATAAAAAAATTAAAAAATGATAGAAATATATTAATTTTATTCAAATAATTGTGAACCCTTTTTAATACCATTGACTTTTATTTTAAAACCCACAGAGTTGACCTTGTGATTCATCACCTGATCCTTAATGTTTCAGTGCCACTATAGCCACACAACACAAAAACCAATGATTTTCATGTATCTCTTACTAATTAGTACTTATGACGTGGGTCAAGCATATCAAATATATTTATCAAATCATGTTACAAGGAAAAGTTAATTTGAGTTCTAAACAATCACTTGTTTAGAAAATAAGTGGAGTGGGCCGCTTGATGCGGATAAATTCAGTTCTTGTTGTTTAACTATGTAATAAATGAACCCGTACTCAACAAGCTAGTAAATAAAAGCATTATAAATTATTTTTTATTATTTGACGTGTTTGTGACTATAACTAATGTCTTAAAAATATTTAGATATATTACAATTATAATTTAAATATTACATTTTAAATATTATAATTTAAATATTAAAAATTTAAATATTAAAACTTAATATTTTTAATAAAAAAATATAAAAAATAAAAGTTATATTGCAAGGGAAGATGATTTATTAGGGGGATGCAAATTGCAAAGGGGGATGTGATTATTCCAGGGTATTATACCCTGAAATTACATTTTCTGCTAATGCATCTAATTGGGACCACATACTCTTCTGTATGTGGTGAACAACTCTGGCGCCAATTGCTAGAGGGGTGGCGCTCTTCACCCTGGTGGTTGCTGAACGTCTTATAAAAGGCAGTTGCAAAAGTGAATTGATGAGGAGAGGGTTCTTGGGAGGTATTGTGCATATGTACAACAAATCTAACATAAAACAGTTGTATAGGACATGCTCTACAGTTTGGTAGCCCTGTGGTGTCTTCATTTTATCCAGTGTCAGCTGGCAGACGTCCATTTGAAAGGGGACGTCCTCCAGCTTCTTCAAATTGGCCTGCATAATGCAGTGTAGTACTACCCTGAGGTAAACAGTAAGATGCAGTTGCTGTGAGGTATAGATTTCCACAAATAAGCAGAATTTCTAGTAGATAATAACTAATTGGTTTGTATAGGATGTATTTGAAAAATTGATTAAAGGAGAGTCAGGCATTTTGGAGGCATCCACCACCCATGCCTCTGCAAAAGATATGAATAAAAGTTTCATCTTATTGACTAAAAATGCATCATCTATTTGATTTGATATTGATTTTATTAATTTATTAAATATTGTGGCTTTTAGGTTTTCTTGTGGAACTTGAGATTGACTTTTTTTGGGTTTATTTCATGTGTTCATAGTTGAAAATTGAAATTGTTCAAGGCATTCAAAGATATATTTGTCAAAATTCATATTGATATTTATTTGGATATCCATCATTTCTTTGAAGTTGATACTTGCACCTACTTCATAGGCTTCTCTGACCCAAGTTGAACTTCCTTCTGGCGCTTTGAATTCCCTATACATTGCTTCTTTTGTTACAAATTTATTCATATTAATTTGGTTTGTATTTATTTCATTTTTATTTATTTGTTTTACAGGAGCTACCAGTGATTGGTAACCCCCGTAAAACCAACTCAGCATAAAAGCTGCCACTTCCGCAACCTCATCCCCATTTCTAGTTATAACTAAAGTAAATATAAGTAAAACATAAAAAGACTTACTAATTGTTTCCCCCTGTGGCCCCCTCAGCCACAGGCGCCCCTTCAGCAAACTTCATGAGCATTGGCTGCTCTTCATTTGTTTTTCTGGGCTTGATCTTTCTTATTTTCTGTGTTACTTGTGTTTCCTCTTGATTTTCATTAGTTGAATTTTCATTGTTTCTTGAGGCACTTCTGCTTCTTGATTGTGTTTTATCTTCATCTGTTTCCATTTGATTGGTTTCTTCATTTGTGTTGATTTCCTTTGAAATTTCATTTCCTTCAATTAGTTTGATTTTTTGAGTATTCTTTCTATTGGTTTCTGAGAATTCCCACAAGTTGTAACTTTCACTTTTGAAATCTAACCACTTGAGTATTTCCTTTTGAAGATTTAAAACTATTTTATTGTGTTCTTTGTTGACTATTGTTCCCAGGCTATTTTTTGTGGTTTTGTTTTGCTGGACCAAGACCCTTCCCTCATTTCCCAGTTGATTTATCACAATTTCCCTTATGTTATGTTCAAGCTTGATAACCTTTTGAAGGACTGAATCTAATTCATTGATAAGGCTGTAGATATTTGACATTTTGTTTGAATTACATCAAAAAACTGGTTTTTATAGTACTATCCTCAATGCAGGAATATTTTTCATCATCATTAATAAATTAAAGACCATAAATGTAAATATTGCATTAGAATATTGCAATTAGATGTCAACTCTTGATATTTTGATATTATGTGCATAACTCAATGCATATTGTTTAATAAAATTCATTGTAAACAAGGCCTTTTTAATTGTAATTTACTTAAATGGACTTTGTTTGTATTAGAGAGCCATTAACACTTAGTACAAATATTGATACATAGTGCATTTTACAGCCTGTATATTTACATATTGGTAATAATTTGGTAAACTTTATAGTTGGATTTTGTGAGTAATAATAATGCAATGGATCAATAAATTATTGTTTATTACCATTAATTGGCTGATTTTCTTTTCTGTGGCAATAGTGCATTTTCTGATATTTACACACTGGTTTCTAATTGGTTGGTTTCACATCCAATTGCACAGGCAATAGAAAATCAAGTTGCCACCCTGAGACCAGATGTGGTTGAGGTGGCAACTTGATTTCCTATTGCCTGTACAATTGGATGTGAAACCAACCAATTGGAAACCAGTGCATAAATATCAGAAAATATACAATTGCCACAGTAAAGAAAATCAACCAATTAATGGTAATAAACAGTAATTTATTGATCCATTACATTATTATTACTCACAAAATCCAACTAGAAATTTTACAGAATTATTACCAATAGGTAAATATACAGGCTGTAAAATGCACTATGTATCAATATTTGTACTAAGTGTTAATGGCTCTCTAATACAAACAAAGTCCATTTAAGTAAATTACAATTAAAAAGGCCTTGTTTACAATGAATTTTATTAAACAATATGCATTGAGTTATGCATATAATATCAAAATATCAAGAGTTGACATCTAATTGTAATATTCTAATGCAATATTTACATTTATGGCCTTTAATTTATTGATGATAATATATATATGCTAATAATTTTATGTTATTCATAAAATATACAACATTTATTGATTATGAGAATGTCAATAATGTAAAAAGAATATGTTATTAATTATACATCAAAAGAAATAATATCAACTTTAATAGGTTGTCACAAAGAAAAAGTTTTATTTTACTGATCAAGGGACAAGTGGGGGAGGGAATGAGTGGAATGTATGTTGCCTTCATCTGCGCCTGTAAAAGGGACAGCATCAGGGATAGTGGGGAGGGAATGGGTGGTGGTTTGGGAGTCAGGGTTGGAAGGCAGGTGGCTTGTGTCATGGTAGGTTCCATCATGCCTGGAATTATCCGGCCAAGTAGGAAGGCTCGCAAAGCCAACAAATCATTAACAAAATTGACTCAATTAACAGATTTAAATCAAACAGTCAATTGAAATTGGGTTACAGCTGCTCCAGTCTGCCAGCTGAAACCAACCACCCCTTCCAAACTGATGTTATTAAATTGACGTACTTTGAGGGTTACCAGATACAAGCTCATTAATCAGCATGGTTGTCAGAAATTGGTCACACAAGGGTTCTTTGCAACCTTGACTAGATACTTACTTGAAAATGTGGAAGGAATAGGAGCCCAGGATCCAGGTGGTATTGCTTAGTCAATTTTTGATATATATTGAATAATTTTCACTTTTTCAACTCTAAGAGTTGAGTCCTCCCAAAATTTACTCAATAAAAAAATCAAATATCCCTTGGTCTAATTTACTTTTAAAAATGCATCCTGTAGTTAGATTGTTGCAATACATCCCCTACAATCTTATCCTAAGCCAGATCATTACTGAAAGATGGGACCCTGCAGCTGGAACTTTGTTGTCAGTACTGCCCAATGTTAATTAAATGTCTGCCAATCTTGGAGTAGTTCCCCCTGTCTTTGAACCTGAAAATTGTGTTACATCTCAATGTCCTGAATTTTATTCTGAATATACTCTGATGCTTTCACAGGCTATTTATCTTGGGCTACTTTGGTTAGGATTAATTATTTTACTTAATCCTAGTATCTCATTTGAAAATTTTACAAAACAGTATCTGAAGATGTGTTGGTGGTTAATCATTAACTCTATGTGGATTTGGGTAGTCATTCCCCATCATTTAGAGACAGCTTCATATTACCCTGTGATTTCTGTCACAGATTGATAGGGGATTGGGGAGGTAGAGTTTGTTGCTGGGAAGGGGCAGCAAGTGCTGATTGCTTCAATTGCTCAAATTTGTCTTCTGTCACATATGTGGGCTTGATGAAAAGTATGGATTGATGTGGGAGGAGGCAGGAGTCCTTTCTGGACTTATCACTATCACTTGCATAGAATATGATAAGATCAGATTAATCCTGGACAAATATGGAAGGGAAAAGCTCATACCCCTTATCAATTTGGGTGCATAGTTTGTTGTAGGTAGCAGGCTTTAAGCGCCTGAGGGCAGAATCAAAATTTTAGAGACATACATCTGCAAGATGCATGTTGGCGTAGTTGATGGGGTAGGACCAAAAATTATGTCCTGCAGCCCTGATTTCTTGGGTAGCCAATTCCTGCTGCTTCATCTCTGCACTCAGTACAATTGTGTACATAGCGTTTTGGGTAGCCCACTCCTCCAGCATGACCTTGAGCTCTGTCTGGTAGGCATACCCATCTGCGGTGTTTACGGCGTGGAGTAATGATTGACACCCAATGGGGGAAATGCCAACAAAACCCTGACAAATTGATACAGGATTGTGCCCTGCTTGTATACGTCAGATTGGATGCGCTTTTCCCCAAAGTCTTGAATACTTGCCAAAATCTTGGCATATGACAAAAAATGATGTCATTACAGGCTCTCATTGCCCTTCTTTTGATAAAATTAATGATTGTTGCATTGTAGGGGTCAGTATTCACCAAACTGGGGCCACTAAGAACCTGATTGGATAAGATTCTGGCAGCAACCATAAATCTGTGCATCCACAAATTCAATGTTCTTTTATTGGTGAAAATGCGGTGGAGTCCCAGTTGGAGACAGACCTGGACCAGGGGCATCCACAGGTCATGTTCCATAATAGCCATTGTGAGAGGGTAAGCTTTTTCACCTTCAGTTGAAGTACAGGCACCAGTTGGGGTCTTCTTAGGAGGGGGCCACAGTTGGTGTGGGCTTGCAGGGTTGCAGCCACAGTGGACTTTGCAAACCCCATTGCGGCTGCAATTTCCCCAAGGGACATAAGCATCTCTCGCTTTTCAGCCATTTTGAGAACAATCTCCGGGGTGATTAATTTTCTTCTGCATCTTGCAGGCTGATTGGCTGGAGGAGGAATTTTTCCATCTTGGGAACTGGTCAATGTCATCTGATTGGCTGTTTCAATATTCTGGATTCTCTGGGTGACCCCATGGCTCAAATGGCTGGTTCTGGATGTCATTGTTGATACAGGATTTGGGTTTGCAGCTACCTGTGCATGATGGGCAAACAGGGCCATGCTGGAAGTTGCAGGAGAAAAAACACACTCCTGGGTGGTGCTTGCAGAGGGGCCTGCAGGTTGGGAGTGGCCATAGACAGAGGCTTCACCTTTAAGAGACCCAGTGTAGCCCTATATGATTTTTTCAAGGCCATGGAACAGCTTGTTGACTTGGTTGGTGTTGTAAGAAGTGTTGTAACTGTGCTGTTTTAACAGAGTTACACGGGGAAAAATATTTAGAAGATAGATAATAATCTTTATTACAAGATAGTGTTTATATAGATTGTGTGAATCCAGGATAACAGGAACATGATTGGTGATCACACGGCTGGATGGAAGAGGGGGGTGGCTTGATCCTGATAATGAGTCAAGTGCCAAAACAAGGTATCCACCATAAAGGACAATCATCTGTTCATGTTGTTGGATTTGGTAATTTGAGTTGACTTCCTAGTCTGACTTCAAGTGACCAGATAATTGGATTGTGGGTCACAAACCCACTTGATTGGAATCTTGCTGGCGGGTTGAGTCTGTGGTTTTGACACCCCCCTCCCCCCAACTGAAGGTCAGCCTCCTCTGGTGGCAGGTTGTCAGGGAGGTCATCAGGAGCCCAGGCGCCGTATTGAACTAGTTGCTGTTCTGTGGCAGGCAGGGCAGTTTCCTGTTGTTTCTGTCTTGCTTTTCAGGGTCGTAGGCAATCATGGTGTAGGGTCTTGTCTTGCTTTTGTTTGCCAAGTCCTTGTACAAGGTAAGTGTTATTGTTATTTACCTTCAGAATGATTGCTGGCCCAACTTTTTCAGGTTGTAACTTGCTCTTGTCAACATTTATGACCCATACTTTGTCCCCAACTTTGTGTCTACTGTGGATGGGGACAAATGTCTTTTGCAGATGTTTGTTCTCTTTGGCTGTTTGCTTGCTGTTAGCCTCTATTACTTGAGGATCTGAGCACAGAGGGACTTCACTTGGAATTTCCTGTTTAGGTCCTGTCAATGCTTGAATGATATTTGGCTATGTGCCGTATACCAGTTCAAATGGGCTTTTTCTGGTGGATCTGCTCACTTTGGTTTGACACACAAGTAGTGCAGTTGGTAGCTGCTAATACCAGTCTTCAGGTCTCCCGGAGGTGAGTTTGGCTAAGGCTTGCACAGGGCTACCATTGAGCCGCTCTACGCGTTCATTGGCCTGTGGGTGGTATGGTGTTGTTACGGTGTGTTTGACTCTGTTATTGGTGAGGTATACATTGGTGTCTTTGGAGGTCAACTCTTTGCCTCCATTGGTTATCAGGAGTTCTGGCTTTCCAAACTTGCTGATTATTTCTATGCCAATAAATTGTCAAATGTCATTGCCGGTGTGTACCTTCACTGCTTGGGCTACTGGCCATCTTGTCGCAAAGTCAATGATGGTGATGATGTATTTCTTGTCATTGTGTTTTCCTGGCATGAGACCAACAATGTCAAGAGCCCATACTTTGAAAGGTAGTTGTGTGCGGATGAGGAGTACTGACTTTGGAGGGGTTTTGCTTTTGGCAAACTTTTTGCACACCTCACATTGGTCTAGAACTTCCTGGACATTGCGGTATAAGGTTGGTCACTAGGCTTTATGTTTTAGAAACTCATATAGATTTTTGCTCTTGGTATGTCCAAGGTCTCTGTGATAGCAAAGGATAGTGTTGACTTGCTAATGTGTGGGGATGTAGGGAATGGTTGTGTTGTCAGTCATATTTCTGTGAAGAGTCCCATATATGTCAGTGAAGAGGTGTTCATTCTTGATGACTGTTTCTTTGGTTATGTCAGTTGTGACAGGGGGGAACCCTTTGTCCTTTGTCTGTAGCACTAAGAGAGGCCAGTCTGGGTCAAGCCCATTCTCTCCTCTTGAAGCACAGACATACAGGCAGGACAGGGCGTCTGCCATGGCAAGCTCCACCCCAGGCTTGTACTGGATGAGCATGTTAAATCTCTCCAATAGTTCCATCCACCGCGCTTGGCGGCGCAATAGATTTGCTTGAGTCTTGAAGTAGATTAGTGACTTGTGATTGGTTAATGCTGTGAATTCTTCCTGGCATTCTAGGTAGCAACACCATTTGACTAGGCAGTGCATGATAGCTAGCAGTTCCTTGTCGTGGATAGGGTATCAACACTTGCCATCTGTCAATTTTTGCGATCCGTAGGCTACAGGCAGGAAATCACCGTCACTATTTTTGATTTGTAGTACTCCCCCAATGGATGCATCTGAGGCGTTGGTTTCAATTTGGTATTCCCCGTCATGTTTGGGGTATTGCAGGATAGGAGCTGTTGTGAGCTTCTCTTTGAGGCGTCTAAAACAGAGGTCACATTGGGGGGTCCATACAAACTTAGACTTGGTGCCAGTTATGGCAGATAAGGGGGCAGTCAAGACGCCACAGTCAGGTATGAAACGTTGTACATAGGCCATCATTCCCAAGAAAGTGCGGAGTTCTGACTTATCCTTGGGTGGTGGCATCTTGCAGATGACTTGTATCTTTTGACTGTTGGGTTTGATGCTGTCCTTTGAGACTATATGTCCCAAGAAGGGTAGTTGCTCACAGAAGAATTGGCACTTGGAGGGATTGGCTAACAGTTTGTCTTGTGCCAAGGTCGCAAAGACTGCCTCCAGGTCTTTGTGGTGTTGTTCCACTGAGGGGCTGTAGACAATAATGTTGTCTAGGTACACTAGGGCATGCTTGCCTATGTGGGGCGCAAACACTTTGTTCATGAAGGTTACAAAGGTGGACGGGGCATTAGTCATGCCAAAATTGAGTACCACACATTTGTAGGAGCCATATTTAGTGTGGAAGGCCGTTTTGGGAATGTCTTCCTCCTTGATACAAATCTGATTGTAGCCTGCAGTTAGATCAATCTTGGAGAAGACTGTGGCTCCTTCCAAGGCATTGAAGAGATTGTCAATCAGTGGCAGTGGGTAAAAATTCTTAATGGTAACTTTTTTTAGGGCGTGGTAGTCTGTGACCAGGCGCAAGGTACCGTCCTTTTTGGCCACAAAGAATACGGCGGCCCCAAAGGGAGACTGGGAGGGGCGGATAAGTCCTTTTTCTAATGCCTCCTTGAGGTATGCACGTAAGATGTTGTCCTTATTTGGGGTCAGCCTGTAGATAGGGCGCGCCTTGGGTACAGACCCCTTGAGTTGGATAGAGTGCTGAATATGCTTCTCAGGGGGCAGCCCAGGTAACGCTTCCTTAAAGATTTCTGGATGGTGGGCCACAATGTTGCAGTCCTGAGGCGTGGAGGTATCCTGGTGGTCTTTGAAGTGTATGATTTTGTACTGGCAGGATTCCCAGTCAATTGACTTCAGGTCTTTCTTTTTGTCCTGGGTCTCTGTGTTATGTACAAAGACGTGGTCGCGCAGCAGTTGGTCCACAGAGTCAGGGTAGATCTGGTGGTTGACGCCTTCACGCTTGATGGTCAATACTGAGATTGCCCAGTCTACGTGAGGGTTGTTCTTCCGTAACCAGTCTAGTCCCAGTACAATGTCAAACTCAGAAAAGTCAATGAAGGGACCTTGGATGGTGGAGTGAAGGTTCTCAAGCATGACGGAGAAGGGGGCAGTTTCCTTTGTCACGGCAATGTGGTGTTCATCAGCCAGGACCACATTTTTAATCCGTGAAGGATTAGTGGCCAGCTTGAACTTATCCACAAAGCTACTGTTGACTAAGGTTTGGTCTGCGCCCAAGTTCAGGAGTGCTGAGCCTGTGTAACTGCAAAAGCGGAAAGAATAGGACATCAATTTATTGGGATGTCTGGCAATGGTGTACAGTACTGGGTCTTCTGAAGGCACTTGGATCATTAAGCATTGATACACATCCTCAGGTTGGTATTCATTGTTGGGCAAGTCAGGAGTTGCGTGGGAAGAGCTTGGCTTGCTTGGTGCTCTCCCCGGGCTTTTTCCTCATCTTGGTTGCCTTGCGTGGCGGTGACACAGAAATGAGTACGGTTTGACTGGCCATTGTTTTCATTTCCATGCCCATTAGAGCTCGTGGGTTTGTGGTAGCGTTGTTTCTGTTGCCTCCAGAAGGTGGTCAAGCAGAGCGCCTGCTTGGATGAAAATCCTTGGGTCTTTCTTGTTTCCCAGTTTGTGCCTTGTGCAGAGCGTTGGATGTCTGTTCCGCTTTTTCCGCTTTACGCTACAGGCTTTGCAGGTTGGTCACTTGATCCAGGTTTACATGTCTCATCACGTGCAACTTGAGGGCGTTGTAGTACATGAGGTGTGTGGCTGGGGTGTCAAAAGCCATGTCAGATGGTGCACAAAGATGGAGTTCCTTGTAGGCACGGGTGAGTTCCTTTACGGTGCCTGTCTGGGTCAGGTTCTTCACTTGACAAATAATCATGAGCGCTGTATCTTTAAGCACAAATCTTGCCAGGAAGTCTTGCTTAAAGGTATCCCAGTTCTTGTCAATGTGCTTCTCATGCCACTTGTTGCACCAGGTGCCAGAGTCATGGGTCAGGCAAATGGAAATTTCTGCAATCCAAAATTGCTGTGGGCATTCCATCTGAGCTAGCTTGCTCTGGGCGGACTGGATTCATCCGGCAGCATTGTTGTTGTTGGCCCCAGCAAAAGGCTCCAAGGCGGCGCTTTGTAGTCTTTGAGCTACATAGGCGGGCATGGTGGTTTCATCAGCTGGTTGCAGCATCAATAAGGGAGCCTGAAAGAAACCTTGTGCAGACATGGTGTTGAAGGCGGGTAGCAGAATTACTGTGTTTTGGTATAGAATAAAACCATCATGTATCTTGGTACCCGGAGTGTACGGAGTCCAGTCGGGCGGGAGGCCAGACATAATTATGTCAAGGATTTGTTGGCCGCAGTGTGTGCAGGCAACAGGCAAAAATTTTCAAGATAAGGTAGGATGGAGAACCTACCTGTGCTACCAATGTCGTAACTGTGCTGTTTTAGCAGAGTTACACAGGAAAAAATATTTAGAAGATAGATAATAATCTTTATTGCAAGATAGTGTTTATATAGATCATGTGAATCCAGGATAACAGGAACATGATTGGTGATCACACGGCTGGATAGAAGAGGGGGTGGCTTGATCCTGGTAATGAGTCAAGCGCCAAAACAAGGTATCCACCATAAAGAATCATCATCTGTTCATGTTGTTGGATTTGATAATTTGAGTTGACTTCCTAGTCTGGCTTCAAGTGACCGGATAATCAGATTGCAGGTCACAAACCCGCTTGGTTGGAACCTTGCTGGCAGGTCGAGTCTGCAGTTTTGACAGAAGACATAATAAAATTTTTATTAAAAAATTAAGCTCAAAAAGAGGAGTGTATATCTAGTCAATTTTATTGTTAAATATGTTAAGTTGGTGAATATTATGATCTAAATTTTAGCTGTCCCAAAATGGAATAGGGTGATTTTTGAGAATGCCTATGATTCCTAAAAGACTTAGTACAAATCCACTCTAGATCCTTTAGCATCCTTTTTGAGACACCCATAAATTATATTTATTTCAAATTCACCGCAATTATGATTTGAAACTTGGTTCTTGGATTTGATCTTCCCGCATTTTCAGATTTGTTAAGTTTTACATGGTGTCTATGATTTGTTTGACATACAGGAAATCTCAAATCATACATTAGAATCCTGCATTTCTGATTCAAATATACTGCATTTGTTTGCTGAGTTTTGTCTTTTGTTAGTTGAGTTATCTGCTCAAGGGATTAAAAATTTGCCAATTTAAATAAATCAAAAAAAGTCAAATTAAATGGTTGATCTTATTAAATATTTTAATTTTTACTCAGCTGAGTTGCCTGCAAAAGTGATTCAAAATTTAGACCAAGGATTTGACAATCCCACATTTTTATGTTTAGGTTCTGAATTTACAGTAGTTTCAGCATAGGCATGGCTGCCTAATCCGGTGCCACGATTATGTTTCTGTCAACTATATCTGAGAGTTACTTGGTCAGGACAACCTCGCTGGTCAAGTTAACTGTCTGGAATCCCAAAGCCAAGGCTGACTTCTTAAGATTATCCAACGATGCCTCGATTAGTATCGGTCCAATCAGTCCCTAGAACATTACTATTCCTGGGACGCTTTACGGTACCCATGGCGTTGTGAAGTACGACTATATGGATAGGAGTATAAATATTTTGCAGATATTGGGCATGGACCAATCTGGAAATACTCCCTGCTAGCAATAGATCCCTACCGATACATGGCGTTGCAGTTTTCCCTGAGCAAAACGCTTAACAAAAACTGGGGTTTCATAAGATTTACTTCAACCTGTAGGATTTTCGGATTTAACTGCTTTGTTGAAATAACTCTAAATACCTGCAGCACTGCCATAAGTTTCAAGTCGCTTCCCTTTCTCTTACGAAATGTACTCCAATAAATATATTTAAAAGATTAAAGGGATACTTTATACTTTAAGAAACCAATATCTCTAGGATTCAGCCAAACTATCTGAACTACAGCCAGATACATCGACTATTTAGATAAGCGAGATCAATGTTGCCCTTGTCCAATGTTACGGTTGCACAGGTAAAAGGTTAGCTAAATCTATACGGCTAACTTTGATCGATCTGCTCCAGATAAGCTAACTATTACCTATAAACCCGTGCCCAAGATCTACCCTAACAGATGCAATGGAGCTTACTTTGGAGCGATATTCATATTAGGAGCGCAGCGTTTAATTCGGTTCAATTTATTTTAAAAGCTCCATCTTTAATTAGCTTGGGTGGCAAGTCCGCGGGTTAAAATGTATGCTAAGTTTGAGTTGTGAAGGATCTAAAGGCTAAGCCGAGTTGGCTTGGGGTTCGATACCTAGTCAAGATCAATACCACCGATTACTTATAAATTTAAGGGTTAAAGTAGATATCTTGGGTGAGATGAGTTAAATATAGAATAGCGAAATGGATAAAATCAGATCAAGTCAAGCAAAAGATGGATAATTAACTTAGATGTTTTATTAAGAGGTAAAAGGCTGGCCAGGTTGAAGTGGGAACTTTTGAATGACATACCTTATTTGATAGGAATAAAAATCAAAGCATGTAATTATATATTGTTAAAAAGGAGAGAAAAATTAAAAAATTAAGCATTTATTTAAAATGTTGCATGAAAAATTATGTAGAATGATTTATTGACAAGTAACCATATTTGTGATCTATCAAGTCTGGAAAATTGCGTGGGCTTGTCATGGGTTTTGATTAGGGATGCTTCGGCTCAGCCCCGGCTGGCTTCCGGCTACTGGCCGCTTTAGCTAAAACGGAACTGTAATATATTTGAGGATTTAAAATAAATGTTTGATAGGAGTGACCTAGAGCCAGAAACTGGCCGCGGCTGCCCAGGGCTTGGCCGAAGCAGCCTAGTTTTGATAAAGCCTTGGATAATTTAAAGTGAGGTGGCTAGATGGTGGAAGATTATACGACGAGTGATGATTGGATGAATTGTAGTATGGAGCAGAATTAGCCAATCATGCGAGGCTGGAGAAGTTTTACAGGTCAATGAATGCTCGACTTGACCAAAATGTGTCATTTTACTCTAGAATTTTTATATGCTAGGACCGAGATGATATTTGACTTGAAATTAAAATTGAAGCTAACAGGGTGATGACATAGGAGAGGCATTGGAAGAATCGATTTTGCATCGAAGCTAGGAGGGATGATGTATCGATGGCATGTATCCAAAATAAAACTTTGTACATTAAAGACTAGGATCCTGTGTAACTTGTTTAGCTCTTCTTCGCTTGTTAGTTGATTGATAATAAGATGCTTCGTACTGCCGTCCGTTTTGCTGCTAGACGTCAGCTCACTGTGGCGGTAAGTGACCTCTTTAATCCCAACCTTCTCTATTCCCTGCTTGGTATAAATTTTAATCTTTTTTTAGCCACGTCAGACTTTCCCTGCCGTTGCTTCCGCTGCCAGGTTCTTTTCTACCTCCAAGACTGAGCTTGCTGCTGCCAAACCCAGTACGTCTTCCTTTTTTGCTTTTTATACTTATTCCTATCAAAGACACCTCCGAAGTTACTTCTATCCTTGAGGAGCGCATTCTCAATGTCTCCTCCACCTTTGACATCCAGGAGACTGGCCGTGTCTTGTCTGTTGGTGACGGTATCGCCCGTGTTTATGGACTCAAGAACGTTCAGGCCGAAGAGATGGTTGAGTTCTCTTCCGGTGTTCAGGTATTGATTTGTTTTTCCTCTAAACTAAAGGCTTAGGGTATGGCTCTTAACTTGGAACCTGACAATGTCGGTATTGTCATTTTCGGTAACGATCGTCTGATTAAAGAGGGCGATACCGTCAAGCGTACCGGTAACATTGTGGATGTCCCCACTGGCCCTGGACTTCTTGGCCGTGTCGTTGATGCTCTTGGCAACCCCATCGACGGTAAGGGTCCCATCCCCTGCGCCAAGCGCCAACGTGCTCAGGTCAAAGCCCCTGGTATTATCCCTCGTCAGTCTGTCCACGAGCCTATGCAAACTGGTATCAAGTCGGTTGATTCCATGTTGCCTATTGGTCGTGGTCAGCGTGAGTTGATTATTGGTGATCGTCAAACCGGCAAGACCTCTGTTGCCCTTGACACCATTCTCAACCAGAAGCAATGGAATGATGGCGCTGACGAGTCCAAGAAGCTTTACTGTGTGTATGTTGCTATTGGTCAAAAGCGTTCTACCGTTGCTCAGTTCGTCCAGACTCTTGAAGAGAACGATGCTCTCAAGTACACCATCATCGTTGCTGCTACTGCTTCCGACGCTGCCCCTCTTCAATTCTTGGCCCCTTACTCTGGCTGCGCTATGGGAGAGTACTTCCGTGATAACGCCAAGCACGCTTTGATCATCTATGATGATTTGTCCAAGCAGGCCGTCGCTTACCGTCAAATGTCCCTTCTTCTTCGTCGCCCCCCCGGTCGTGAGGCTTACCCTGGTGATGTTTTCTACCTTCACTCCCGTCTCTTGGAACGTGCTGCCAAGCTCAACAAGGACTTTGGCTCAGGCTCTCTCACCGCTCTTCCCGTCATTGAGACCCAGGGCGGTGATGTGTCTGCCTATATTCCCACCAACGTAATTTCCATTACTGATGGTCAGATCTTCTTGGAAGCCGAGCTCTTCTTCAAAGGTATCCGCCCCGCCATTAACGTCGGTATTTCCGTTTCCCGTGTCGGTTCTGCTGCCCAGACCAAGGCCATGAAGCAGGTTGCTGGTTCTCTCAAGCTTTTCTTGGCTCAGTACCGTGAAGTCGCTGCCTTTGCCCAGTTCGGGTCTGATCTTGATGCTTCCACTCAGTTCCTGTTGAATCGTGGTGCTCGTTTGACTGAAATTCTCAAGCAACCTCAGTACTCTCCCATGTCGGTCGAGAAGCAGATCTGCATCATCTACGCTGGTGTCAACGGTTTCCTTGACAAGATCGAAGTCCGTAAGATTGTCGACTTCGAGGCTGCTTTCCTTCCCCATATCGCTGCCAACCACGAGGATGTCCTCACTGCTATCCGTACTGAGGGCAAGCTTTCCGAGGAGAACGAGAAGAAGCTTCGTACCGCGATCGTTGATTTTATCAAGAGCTTCAACTAACCTTATCTGTTAGTTGACTAATTTAAAACAATACACGTTAGAAAAGTTCAGCTTCCTGTCGTTTCATTTCGTCCCCATGCTTGATTTTTCATTAAATCTTCCTTAACTTATAAGCGGGGATTAGTTTTGTAATTTTTCTATATAATTTAAGCAGTCTTATGGAAGATATACTTTTTTGGCTGTGATGGTTGTTTTGCTTGGGCCAGTAATCGCGGGTCCATTCAGTTGTTTGAAATGTATTATGTTTTATCCAAGCTGGGTAAGCAATAGAGTCTGAAGTACTCCCTTGCAATGTGAAACTTGGTATACACTTGAACTTGATATATTACCAGAGTGCTGGAATTTTCTCACCAGTCGAGAAAGAAGAATCCGTCCAATCCCCATAGCTAAATCATTTTAATTTCACGATTCATCTGTATTGATTGCGTGAGCTGTGCAGGTTTTAACCTGGCTCTGAGAAGTTTTTCTCGCCTGGCATGAAAAATCCATCATTCTCTAAGGGAATGTGAGCCTTAAAAGTTAAGTTACCGATCCACAGAGTGCACCAATTATCCAGTACACTTGTTTACACTGTTGCTCCAATACCTTGTAATCATTTAGGCTGTTTAAGTCATGCACCATACCTGGTTTATTTCTTGTACCCGTCTTCTCTATCAACTCCCAGATGAGTAGGCACAATCATCATTTTTCTGACCACATACAGGCCAATATTTTTGAGAGTAAGCTTCACACATTTTAAAATGGAATATTATATGCTACATCGCACTTAGAGTAGCAAATCAAATCAGTGCCTCAACCAGGAACAAGCCTCCAACCATCAAATATTGTTGCATGTTTAACTACTCCTATAGATCTTAACCTCTGACCTTGGATGTAGTGGATAAGCTAACATATACCAGACAATATGGTGACCAAACCATAATGTAAATCAAACCAGGGTACTTCCAAGCCCTTTAACGATGTTGAGATATGATCATCAGGTCTATATCGCCGGTACCAATCTCCAGGTAGCGAATCCAACAACAAACAGATGAGCTATATGAGATCTCAGCTGAAACTAACTACCAATCAGTTATTCAAACTCCAAGTCTTTAAGAGATATATGCTACTGGGTGCCTTCCAGGAGAAGTTCGTTGCTAGCCATCTAAACCCATCGGATCACGGTATACCTATCCCAATAAGTACTCCCTTCAGGGATGAGTCTAGTTAGAGGGGACATTTCTAAGCCTTACCCAAAGCAGAAAGTGGAAACTTTCTAAACCAAAACGCACCAGAAGTAGAATCAACAAAAAAAATTAGTTGGCAGTATCCGCTTGAGCAAAGGTTAGCTTGGTGCCAACTTGTACAGTAGTCCCTGACTCTATGAAAAAAAGCATCCCAAGCCATCAGAAACCGTTGCTGCCTGGTATCTTTCACTACAAATTTCACTTGCAACCCATAAAGAGAGTGTGAACTTCAGGCATCATCCCTGGCTATGAAGTCTTGCACCTCATGTTCAGACACTTAGGGTCTCAGGATAAACCTGCAACCTTGGCGCTGGGTGGCATCCTAACACTGTTCATAGGGGCAGGGAGTCCAACACAGATGCAGGCGCAAAGTACCTGCCCGCTTTCTTCCCCCTGCCAGCGGTTACAGAGGTTGAGCTACAAAATCCCTTTGCCAAACTGCACACTGTTACTTGACATAACAAGGAGCTCAGGCAAGATTCTTAAATATGTAAGGCTTGAGGTTCCAGATTTAAGCTGGCCTGATTTGAATATACAGAAATGTGGTCTCTCTAACCAGTAGAAGGTAAGCACCAAAGATCCAACATCAAAGTGGACTAGCTATAACAAACTCAACCTTATTGGTAGAATACTTAGGGATCTATCCTAGGAAGTTTGACCTGAGTTGCCTCAGTGAAGGTGTTTCAAGCAGCAAGAGGCTGGTAAGGGTCCCAAAGCCTCAGTAATTGATGCTGGCCCATATCTGGTTAGATGAAACCCATCAGGTCAAAGGCAACAGGAGCCATATCCCCATCTGTTGATCTGCAGGCAGACAGGCAGGTACAGTAGTTTTAAAAGCCATAGTGACAACCAAAAATACTTCAGAATTAAACAGAATGATTTCAGATTTAAAAGAACCCTAAGTTGGGCAAGATTTCACAAGCACAAAACAAAGTGAAGTCACACAAGATGTGCAGTATGCACAGCCTAAAATAGAAAAACAACAGTTTAATAGCCAATCAACAGCTATCCAATTTAGGAACAGAGACATTTTATTCATTTTCATGGATCCTGATCTGTATGAAATAGTTTTAAGAACTTCCTAAATATGGACTGGCAATGACAGTAAAAATAAATAATAAAATTTTAAACTTCTAATTTTAGTGATTTTATCCTAAGTTTTATTTTAAGATGATTTTTAACAGCAACGTTTTTGACAGCGTCAGCAACCAAACCAGCAGCAGCCAAGCCAGCTTTAATGAGGATGAGACTAAGAACATGAAAGTACATGTTTACACCCAGATCTTTGATGTGGGTAACTAGGAAGCTGACCTGTACTTGACCCCCAACCCCTATGGCTTTGACTTGTTTGAGAGTCACTTAGTGTCTAGCTCTTCCCCTGCCCCCTTACCCACCCCTGCACAAGCTGTCCACCAACCAACCAATCAGGATGACAACCTTGATTTGAAACAACTTCCTGCCACCATCTAACCTGTCCTCCTACAGCCAATCAGGCTTCAGCTCCTGCAGCCTAGCACCCCAAACGCAGAATAATCACCACCCAAATTTCCCAAGAAATTGTGGCACTCAACCATTGTGGTCTGTCCTGGGACCAAATTGTTGACCAATTGCAATTCACCCAAGCCACTATCATGCAGTAATTTAGTAACATGATGAACAAGATGAACTTGAGTAGGACAGCCAAGAAGCCAAAGAAGGCCCCAGAGTCCCAGACCAACAAGGCATACCCAATCATGCTTGATCTCCTGCAGCGGGACCCCAAGCTTTTCCTGACTCAGGTCTGAAAGCAAATTGCACATCATGGCATTTGGGTTTCTAAGCACATCATGCAGCTCTGGATGCACAGGAAAGTGGCTTCAGTACAGGTTCTTACCAATGTTCCTGGCAACCAATGAGATGGTGCTGAGGATTCCCCATAAAATCCTGCCATTGAGTTCACTCTTTTCCAATGCTTGACAATTTTATCAGATGACGTCATGTTTATCTTCTGTTACAAATTGTTCATTGCTTTTGACAAGTTTGGTGAGTAAGGAAAAGCCACCACCAAGAATGAAAGAAAGAAGGTCAAGAGGGGGACATTCATTGGTGCATTTCTGGCTGTTTTGGCCAAGGGTTTTGTCTATTATTGGACAAACCCTGGTTACATCAATGGCTACAAGTACAGCCATATCCTTGGTGGATTACTTGACTCCTGGGATAGCTCAAATTGCACCTACTGTGTTTTTTTGAGTCACCAGATGGAGGGTAGCTCCACTGCCCTCAAATCAATCCAAGGACACGGGCACCAGGCCTCTGTGTACCCAGCCAGCCACACAGACATCTCTCTGGCTGATGTAGTGTTCTTCAATATTGGAGACACAGTCTGGCAGCACTGCCCACAGGCATTTAATGATCTTTATCTTGGTGTCCTAGATCACAAGTCTCTCTTTGGTTGACAGACAGTGGCTGACTTGTTTGCCCAAATTGTCTTCCATGTGAACATTGGCAACCAATCACAGAAAGACAAACACCTCCCACCTGTGCCATAGCCACCCACCAACCAATCTAGCCAATGACAGATGAGGAATATAACAAGTGTTATAGGGCGGCCATCACGCGCAATCCTCCTACCCCCACCACCCCCATCTTCCAGCCCCACCCACCCAATCCCGGACCCCTCAGGCCAGCACTGCCTCTACATCTTCCTTCCTGCGCTATTCTGCCTACTAGGCATCACTCTTCCTCGCCCCAATAAACCCCCTGTTGCCAAACATTTTCTATTTATATTATCTTTATTTTGAATTTCAATTGTTTATGTTCTCTTTGTTTATAGTTGGTTTTATTCTTTATGTTCAGCTTATTTCTATAAAATCATATATTTACTATGCCATGTATCTAGATACAGAACAAAGTTATTTTTAGTACCCAGACACAGCCCCTTGTGAAAATGTTAACAACAATTTGGTGATCAGCTAAATTTGAATTAAAACATTATGTGTTAACTGTTTTTAGATAAAGTTGTTACTGATCAGAATTAAAACTTTAATGATAAACTTTAAGCCAATCAGGAGTAACATGATAAAGTGATTGTTGTGACATAAAGGATTATTCAATAATTCTTTATGTCACAACAATCACTTTATCACGTGGCTCCTGATTGGCTTAAAGTTTATCATTAAGGTTTTGAATTCGGATCAGTAACAACTTTATCTAAACACAATTAACCTATAATACTTTAATTCAAATTTAGCTGATCATCAAATTATTGTTAATATTTTCACAGGGGAGTGTGTTTAAGTGCTAAAAATAATATGGCAATTAAGGAAACAATGGCAACACAAAGCAAACAACACATATTGAGTTGAGCGTAAAACATATATACAATGGGTAGAAAATGGGATATTGGAGTAATGTGAAAACAAACAGGGATAAACAAAGAGGCAATGTTATTAGAATAATACAGATTTTATTGGGGTGAAAGCTATAAAAACATATGGAAAGGTTAGTAAAAGATCATATGAGAGAATTGGAAAAGCTTCTAAAGGACCTCAAAAGGCAATTGTAAAAATAAAAGACATTGACCACAAGGTCAAGGCAAAAGTCAAGGCCATTGTCCTTACTGGGGACAAAATTGAGAAGGTGTCTGCCAAGGTACTTACAGCCAAGATTCCAGACACCCCTGAAACAACAATTGAAAACCTTTTAAATCTCCAGAAGACTGTTGTGGAAGGCCTTCAATTCAAGTCCTTTGCCCTCTCTGCACCGTCTGTCTGGGTCAACAACCCTGAGATGTAAGCACATCTCAAGCCAGCCAAGTAAGCCAGAACCAAGAACACAGAATTTCCAGCGCAATTGCTTGCACCAAGAATGGCTCAGACTGCTGAAGCTGCCGGCAAAGAGGAAACACACAAAAGTAACCTAAAAAAAATCAATAAAAATTCAAAATTCTTACCTTTTTTTAGAAAACATAGACAGTGAAATCTGCCGGGTCCTGGTCCCCTGTGTCCCCACCCTGTTTTATGCCAACTACACCAATCATGTGGCCAAGCAGCTGATTCTGTTCCCCCCTGTCTTGCAGGAGCTTGAAGACAGAATTAATGGGTCCTTCCCAATGACAAGGGATGCACTAGCTGGGCTGTCACATGCCAAGGGGGCATCTGAGTGGGCAGTTACTGCCTACAAGGATGCCCAACTGGTCCGCCTGGACCCAGTATCTCTCAGTGAAGTTTACGGTGTAAACTCTATTGAGCTTGTTTGGGACGTCCTGGCAATGCTTCCATTCAAGAATATACTGGAGATGGGCTGGGCCAATGCGGCTGCTTGCTTCAGCTTCCTGGTGAAGCACACACTCTCTTACCTGCTGGAGAACTTCAGGCTTGTAGTTGGAAAATTGGCTATTGCAGATGCAGCCATTGTCAAGAAACCAAAATCCTCCTTGCTGACTTTGAGCTGGCCTGGAGCGCTGACAAGATGGGGGTCCCTGCAGCCACAGAGCTGACCTTTGCAAAGACAAAGCATGAGAAGAAGATTAGTACTGTGTATAATAAACTCTGCAAGTTTACAGAAGCCTTTGCTGGGCAAAAGCTTCATCTCATGGCTTACCTGGGATATCCTTTCTTCTTTGGGACAGGCGCCAGCGTAGAGGACCTAGACAGGGTCCTTCTTGGGATTGACAAGGCCCAGCTCTCATTGGACGGTAAGAAGGTCCTCCGGGTACAACTCAGTTGTCCACATAATCCAAGACACCCTGGTCCTGGCAGAAACTATGGGTTTGCAGCCCCACCAGAAAAGCTGCTCCTTCATTCTCACCTAACAATACTCCCTTTTACCAGCTGCTGTGAATATTTTAATCAGGATGTACTGTAAATTCAGAACCTAAAGGTAAAAATGCAGGATTGTCAAATTGTTTTTGCGTGAACTCACCAACTTAATGGAGTAATTTTCATCCCAGAAAAACTTACTTTTTTATATAAAAGGATGAAAAGTATTCCAGTAAGTTGGTGAGTTCACATAAAAACAATTTGACAATCCCACATTTTTACCTTTATTTTTTGAATCTACAGTATCCACTGTCTATGGTGTGGCGGTGGAGGTTATGCGCCACCTCCATTGCCGGGTGAGTACATACCAAAGAACCCATTACAGGAGCTCCTAAAATATTCTATATACTAATAAGTTTATTTACACTTTAGATTACTTATATATAATACTTTTATAACTTTTATTTTAGCAAACAAGTTTTGAAAAATAAATCCTGGAGACAGTTTTCATAAAAGCATAATAATATACATTATGAACTATACTTCTAATTTGTACATTTTACATTTAATTTTTTTAATTCCATTTTTATATTTATTTGATAAGAGTGATATAAATATATCACGTAACCAAGTATCAAGTGTTTGGGATAGCCTCAGATGCCATAATAAAAAATAATATAAAATAAATAAATTACTAACCTTCATGATGGTCACGCTAAATGTGATTGTGGGCTTAGAAGCTTATTAATATAAAATGATAATTAATAAATCTTAAATAGTAAATTAGAGAATATAGAAAATTTGGACAAGCTAAACCTTTAATTGATTGGCTGTTTGAAAAGGCATGCAGGGATAAAAAATCAGTGTGGCCATAGAATTTGGCCACAGTCTCAGCTGGGAGGGTGTGGATCCTGGCCTGCAGCAAATCAAATAGGTCCTCAGTCCCAGTTGGGGTCCCTTGCTTGAAAACTTGCTTGAGCCACCCAAAAACTTCCTCAATGGAATTCAGGAAGGTCAAATAGGCTGGAGAAAGAGAAGGCGCAAATTTACTGTGGCCAATTGCTGGGGGTCTGTCAGGGAACCAGACTGTGGGAGAGTCTGGGGAACTGGCAGGCAGGCGGCCCGCAGGTCCTGTAGGTAGGGCCCACCACAAGATTGGCACTAACTTCACAATATAAGATATTGATTTGCCCAGTAGGGCCCAGGGTCTGCTTGCGGGTACCATTGAATCAATCAGACTGGTGAGGGTGATGTACATCACCCCAAAGATCTGAGTGGAGGTGGATTCATTGGTAGTAACGGATTCCTGCAGGCAGTTGGGCTGCAGGGTAAGAGGAGGTGCCATTAGAACTAAGTAGGCAGGAAAGTAGTTATATTTTTCACAGAATAGAAGAGGTGGTATGGTGGCTTTGGTCCCTTCTCTGTAAACAGTCTCAGTCTCTCTAGTTCTAAATTCTGGGTCATGGATTAAGATTTTCTCTAGCATTAATTTAGAATAAGCCAGATTTGATGGGTATTCTGTGAAATTTACCAGGCCAAAGGGAGCTCCTAGTGGGCAATATAGTTCAGGCGGCTGATCTGCAGGTTCTTGGGGTGAGTAGGTGGGAGGGACAGAACCACAGGAGTTGGTCTGCAAATGAAATAGAACTAAAATCAAATATGGGATGAATTGGTTGAAGCAAAGGTTTATGACACTTTATTGCAAGAATGGCAATGGGTAACTTCCTGGCAGCCCAGGGTATAAGTATACCCATCTGCCATGGAGAAACTTTTACAAATTCCTTTGGGCCTGGTGCTAGCGTTTACCAGGCTTTTACAGCCCTCAGCGGTATCCATAATAGGAGTAATTTCAATGGCTGGTTCAAACTGATAAGGCTTGAATTCCCCCTTCAGGTTGTGGGATTTGTCATCTTTGGGTGGCCCGCATTCTGCAGGAAGTTTCTTTGCTTCCCCTGCTGCGGTGGCCCCAGTCATTTCAGGATCCTTGACCTGACCTGTGCTCTCCTTGGTTGGGTTAACAGGAACCTTTGGTGTGGGAGGCCTTGATGCAAGTAATTTCTGTTCATCAATCCTAAGGAGATTCTCCAAAGTCAAATCCTGCTCTGGTTTGAGCCCAAAAATCTGCGGGCAACTGGTCCTGCAGGCCACCAGCCTGCAGGGTATTGGGGTTCAACTCCTGTAGTTGAGGTTTTCCTATGAGTAAGGTCAGTAGGATTTTGTCATCTGTGACAGGGGCCACTGCAATGCTGGTGTCAATTGATGGAAATTTCTCAAGAATATCTTCCATATTATGGAGACCAGCATTGTCCAGCACAATTACATTGTGAAGCCTGGGCTTGTGCGCCTCAGGTGCTCCTGGACCAATCAGAGGAATGCTAGAAAGGTACAGCAGTTGTGAGAGCCTAGTATCATATGATAGATATTGATCCCTTTGGACCAAAGAGAGCCACCATTGAATAGGCTGTGGCGCAGACTGCAGCACGTCAAGCTACCCCATCATTTGAGCCTTTGGGGACATAGCCATAGGAATTTTGCATAGACAATGAAAATGCTGATTTGTCAATATAGTAAAAAATTACCGTCCCCTTGGCTTTGAGGGCAGTGTAAGCCTCTGCGTATTTTTTTCCAGACATCAATGTTGGCTGGGCTATTACAATTGTAGGGGGATACCCCAAGTTTTTTTTCATGAAAACTGCATACCCTTTACCAAATGATAATAAAAGGAAATTGAGGCCTCAACACCAAAAGTATATTTGGCCATGGCCTGTATATTTACCAGTTCAAGATGGCAATCTTGGGTTATCCACTGGCAGATTGCCCATTTGTGCTCCTTGGTGAGAATGGTGGAAAAGCGCAAGGATTTCTCTGCGGCAAGGACTTGGCCAGTATTTATGAAGGTATTGAATGTATTCAAGGTGTACTTGGGATCCACCCCAAAAGAGCCTCTGCCGCCTTTTAGTCACCAGATTCAAACATTAGCTTAAGCAGGATGATGCGTTTGATGTTGGGGATGTGCTTCTGGGCAGGCTTAGCGGGAGTAGGTGAATCAAGGTCCTGATTGGAGACTGGATTGCAAGGCATAGGCACCTTGGTATAGAAGGCTGCAACATTCTTTAGCACCAGCTGTCCCTCATTAGTTCTTTAGAACTCAGGCTCCTTGTCCTCTTCCTGGTTGCCATCACTGACGTAAGGCTTGTAGCTAGTGTTAAGGACAGGCTTCACCTTTTCCATCATGGCTGTTGGAAAAGCTTCCTGGTGGTAGACAGGGTCAAACACAAATGAAGTAAGCTCAATTTCTTTGTTTCTAACTTTCTTGGTGTTGACCTTGGAGCATTTTCTGGTCAGCTTGGGACCCTAGGGTTGATTCTCTGTGCCCTTAAACATTGAGATGCTTGAACTAATTGTTTCAGTGCAGCGTCACTATGGAACTCTCCTCTCCTGTCTCCTTCCTAAGTAGGCATTTGTGCTGCACTAACTCTGTTCTTTGACCCGCAGGGGCAACCACAACTGCGGCGCACAACAGGTGCATTGTCACTCTGTTGTTCTGTACCTTACATTTTACAACTTAATAAAATATTAAATAAAACTTAATTAAGTCACTCCTTAATTTTAATTTTTGCTTTCATCTGAATATGGATATTTAATTAATATTTCCCCCATATCCCAATTATAGATTTTTTTATTTCTTATTTAGTTGTTTTTTGGTTTTACAACACCAATTTTAGAACACCCAAAAAATTTCCACCTATTTTCACAGATTTAACTGCCAGATTAAGCACCCAAAACAATATTTTTAAAATTTATGTTTCAGATCTTGTGTCTTATTTTAGATACCTTGGTATCATTCATGATTACAATCCATTGCACACACTGAGTGAGTGATTTTGTTTATGTAGTGAGTTGCTATTGTGTTTTATTTTGGTTTGAGTTTTTACTCACCTTTCTTGGGTGTATTTTGTCACCAATTCACATAGTAAACATATGGGTCATTATTTTAGGAATTAGGCCATTTTCTAATACACATGCTGCTCAAGTTGCAGCATAACACAGTTCAATTTTAAAAAAATCAAATTACAAATGTTTAGATTTAAAACAGTAATAACTCAACAAATATTTAATATTTTTACAATGTAAGCTATCAAAATGAAGCTAAGAATCTTATCTTTCCATTGGAGAAAAAAACATTAATTTGTATATTATGGAATATTAAAGCAAAAGCAATTTAAAAGAGCATGTGTCAGACTTTATTATATTATTTTGATAATGAAACAAAATAGATTACTTTAAGCTGAAAAAAGTAATTATTTATTAAAAAATTAATACTTTTTATTTGAGGAAATTAAAGATAAGATTGAGAGCTTTATTTTTGCACTTCATTTTATTGAAAAAGCTCAATTTCTTAGAGTTTTATGGTAGTTTGAAGTTAGAATGTTATTATCACTGTTAGATTAATTTTAAGGTTCAAGTGAGCTTCAAACCTCTCAATTAAGCATTATTTAAATGGATTTATTTAATATTTTATCATTTAAAAAACATGCAGAAGAGTTACAACTAAGTGAATATATCATTTTAATTAATTTGCATTGATTATAAAGAGGGTATGATGTAATAATGATGCTTAGCTGCTTCACATGAATCAATTGTGCATGAAAACTGGGTATTTAATTAATTCTGCAAACATAAATTCAAGTTCAAACTATAGTAAAAGCTATCACACCATTTCTTTCAGAATGGTGCCATTTAGCTTGGCCTATAAAAACTAAAGCACCACAGAGCTTCTAATCCAAAAGACCCCATTCAAAGGCCACACTCTGATCAGAACTACTCCATCATTAAGGCACATTTAAGAGATCTGACCTTATTACAGATCCAAAATACTGCCATGTCTTCAGTTAAATTTACTTCTGCCATGCTATCCTTTTTTCCTTGGGAGCTTCAACAAAAAGAGAAAGAATTGCAATGTTAAAAAAGGCATTCCTCTTTATTGCTGGTGATGATCTTGATACTTTCATCAAGCACTTCCTTACTCAAACTGAATTTGGGAGATATCAGTTCCTTCCAACTATTCAAAATCAAAAAGGCAATGAGTTCATTGAAAACTTAAAGGATCTCCTGAAATCTTCTCCCCAAAAGCATCTCCCAGCCTTGCAATCTCTGGTTACTTCCAGCTACCCTTTAAAAGAGCTTAATGATATTGGGTTTAATATAACCAAAAGTGAGTTTGAATACTCAAGAAAAATAAATAAAAATAAAAATAAAAATGTAAGCTTAAACAAAAAAAGCCAAAAAAATAAGAACTATTCATTAAAAAAAGAAATAACTAAAAAAATAATTAAAAAAATTGCTGGAAAATTCTTTTGAAACAAGCCAGTTTACAAAAAAAGTGCCTAAAAAATTTATAAAGATATCAAAAAAGAAATGAGTGAATACTCAACTGCAATAAAATACTCTCTCTTAAAAACAAAAAAAAAGAAAAATATGAAAATAAAAATGAAATTTCAGTTTCAATTTCTACTTACTATAAATTAATCCCTAAAAATATAATGTCAGAAAATTGAGGACCATGGTATTTTATCATCAGCCAGATGAGATCCTAAGTCTTCTAACATTAGGAAAGTACAGAGAACCTGTGCCTTTGGCATACTTTTGGCCCAGAATATTTTGTTGTCATCAGAAGTAGCAAGTCTGAAAGGGCCCAAGGCCCAAAGGATTTAGGACAGTTCTTCCTACTTCTGGATATAGGTTCATAAGTTGTTGTCTCTATATTTTACTATAGGGTTTAATACTGTATGGCGACAGTATGATCTTTTGCTCTCCACTTAATTGGAATCAAACTAGGGAAAGGATTTGAAATTTCAACTCTTTATTAGACAACTGATATTGAGGCTGGGCCAGCCCCCATGTTTATCCTGGTTATCTTGGGCCCAACCTTGGGGGTGTGTGGTTTGTGATGGAAGCTTGCTTGACGGCTTCCACAGCTCAGTATCCTTTCTGAGGCTGTGCAACTATCCCTCAATCTAAGCGGAGTAGTTGTGAGCCTGGACCACGTTGCAGGTGGCTAGCTAGCATGGCTGGCTACTAGTTGGTGCAGATGATTCTTCTTCAATCAGAGCTGCTCTAATACAATAGGCTCACAGCCTTTTATCTTAGAGTGTTTGGCTTGACGGCCCAGTCTATTTTGGGCTCTTCTAGAAGTGTTTCAGATGATGGCCCATATGATGGCCCTTGTTCTAGAATGTAATTAAAGTTTAGAATAGTAATTATATATGGGAAGCATGTTTGAGGTGGTTGTTGAGGTGGACTAATTAATTGCACAATATCTGCATGTTTCACTATTAATTTAGGAATAGGGATGTTGCAAATGCCAGGATATGATTTGATCATTTGAATTCATTGGTTCCACCAATCTGCGGCCCGCATTAATTTGTTGAAACCATTCCTAAGAGTGATTAACTGCTGGCCTGCATTATTTGGTTGAAACCATTATTAAGAGTAATTAACTGAAAGCCCACATTATTTTGTTGAATCTGTTAATTAGTCAATATCCAGAAATCCTGACATATAATAAAAAGTAAAAAACAAACTGATATGTGCAATATTTGTAATTTAAAAAATTCACTAGAAAAAAAGAAGGAAGAATGTGAAAGTAAAAACTTACCATTACCAGAATCTATAGATAATGACTTAAAGGCTATTAAGCAGCACCAAGACTTTTATATTCATCAAAATAGGGAATATAAAAAAGATATTAACAAATTAGGTGATGAGTCTTGTGTTGTAGTTATAGAGTATAAAGAAAACTTAAAGGTTGGAAGTGGTCCAATTGAGACCAATAATTGCTTTTATTCAAAAAAACCTATCTCATTATTAGGGTTTGCATTAGTTTTTAAAGAAAACAATAAAATTAAATATGAATATCATGATTTTTTGTCTCAAATATTATCACATGATTCTTTATTTTCAGGTGAATGTCTAATAAGTCTTCTTAAATTAGATAGATTTAAAAAATAAGAAATATAAAAGTGTGGACTGATAATGGAAATCATTTTAGATCCTATGAATTTTTATATTACTTATTTAAAGAGGCATCTAAATAAATTAAGGATTCTATAAAATATAATCATTTTGTTGAATGTCATGGAAAAAGCATTGTTGATGATCACTTTGGTGTAATATCAAAAATGTTAAAAGAAAAGAAAATGAGCTTTATGTTAACAATATTAATGATCCTAAAAATATTTTTGAGCAAGAATAAAAAAGAAAAGAATTATATAAATCAGTGCTATCAGGCTCAAATGTTTCTCAAAATTCATTCTTTTATATCTACAAAAGAAAAGTTAGGCCTATAAAAAGAGAGCTTGAAGTTAAAAATCTGCGCATCAATCTTTCATATTTGATGAAAGATGGGAAGCTATATACTTCACCTCTGTCATTTGAAAGTTTATCAGAATATTCTGAGATAACTTATCATTTGAAATCACGTGATAATACCTGAGAAACAAAAATATCAGAAGATGCTAGTGGTGTATTGGGGCAAGTTCATGAAGTAGGGCAACTTACTAGAGGGTGTATTTTAAATAGAGTTATCAGTCTTTCAAAAACAACATTTTTTTCTGAAACAAACTAAGAGTATTTATGATGAGCCAAATATAGGGCAATCACATTTATAGCTTTGGGTCTGCTATTACTCTCCCATGCAACTCATCATAAATATTTTTGGTTTGTAGTTTGTAGTAGCACTTAAGATATTTTCAGTAATACTATAAGTTGCAATTTTTGATTCTAAGATTGATAATTTTTTTTAGAAATTCATCTAAGCCCAAGATCAATTAAAGATTTGACATTGAAAGTATTTTAACCTTTCTGAATAAGTTGAATATGAATCATTTAATTAAGCTATAAAATAATCAGTCCAGTGCTTAGGCATAACAAGAAAATAATGACCCATATGTACACTGAAAGTCAACTCACACCATTCTGTTTGTGAATCAATGTATTTTGAATAGTTTTGCTTTGTGCATGAGCACTTCTTTGCTGTGCTGACCCATTTTGCCCATTAAGACCAAAAATTCCTGTTAACAGAGTGTATATTTTAACTGATAATTGGATTTTGTTCGAATCTGAAATCATTTTGTTTAAATCTGAGGTATTTTCAGTTGTCACCATAGCTTTTAAAACTACTGTAAAAATTATTCTTAATCTATAATTTTTGGTTTAGAAGCTAAATTACTACTGCCTTTTTAAAAATGCTTTAATGATTTTAATGATGCTAACTGAAAGATATATATTTGTTTTTTAAATAAAAGTGACACCATTATCCTGATACTTTTAAAATTATAGAGCACCATAATATTTTATAAGAAATAATTTAACTGCTTTTATATTTAAAAACTTTATAACAAACTAGTTTTGTGGTAAATAATAAGCTTAAACCTATTATAAAATTTAAATAATTCTTAGTTTTGGTTTAGTTCACTGCTTAAATATTTTAGTAATTGATTTTTGGGCAATAAAATTTTATTTATCACATGCTAAAATAATTATGGTGTTTTAGGAGATTACGATCAACAAAGTAAAATACACACTCTTTATTAAAGTATATAATTTATCTTAATTGACTAAAGTGAAGATCATCAATTGCAGATACAGTAGTTTAAAAGCTATGGCGCTAAGCAAAAAAAACTCATCTGTAAACAATTCAACTCAGATGTAAACGAAATCAATGAATCTCAAAACAAAATTGAGCTGAACTCATATATATTCTTAATCAATTTAATTTTTTTAACTTTGCTTATATCTAAGTTGATTTCGTTTACATCTGAGTAGATTTTGCTTACAGATGAGTTTTTTTTCGCTTAGCGCCAAAGCTTTGAAAACTACTGTATATGAAAGTATAAAAAATTATCTAAAAAAATTAAGTAATGAAAATCTGCATTTATAAAAAAACCGAGTAAACATAAAAGACTATAAAAGGGGTTTGGGAGAATATAAGCTAAATTATTAAATTTTTTCTAATATAATATAAAATTAAAACTCACTAAGAGATTTTATACTTTGGATAAAAGCGAATAAAGAATAAGCACACTTCAATTTAGCAGTTCAATTATTTGAATGATTCAGGATAATCTATTTTTGATTTGACTTTTAAAATTAGATAAAAAGATTTTGTAAAACACTTTTATTTTTAAGACTATTATGATATTAAACTTAGGTTTATTAAAAGATTCAATAAGAAATTATTACAGTAGTTTTCAAACCTGTTGAGATAAACGTATATTATTCAGTTTAGAACGCATGAACTCAGTCTAAAAACGAAATCAAAGTGGATCCAAATCTATTGTAATTTAATATAAATTCCTTGATTTTTGATTTCGTTTTTAGACTGAGTTCATGCGTTCTAAACTGAATAATATACATTTATCTCAACAGATTTGAAAACTACTGTAGAAAGACTGGGTCATTAGATTTGATATTTTATTTTGTGATAATCTGCTTGCTTGAGGAGCAAATGTTACAAACCAGTTGGCGTGTCGCATATGTAAGCAGCCAAACTCTAAGTAGTCGTGCCGACAGAAACACATGCTGAAGCTAAAGGGCTACTTTTAGGGTAATTGTCTTGGTATAGGCATTAAGGCGAGCGTATTACTATAGGGCCAAGATACATACCAGCAAGCATTGTAGTCTGCCACGAGCAAAAGTTACTCTTAGTAAATTAGCCACCGCTAGAGTAAGTAATCATATCGATCTCCTTCAGGCAAGCGAATACAACAGAACCTGCTTGTTTCCGCAGCAATAAATGGTACTTTAGCAGCAAACATTCTGCTGTTTGGTGGGACACCCACGAGCACAGGAAACAAGGACATACAGGAAACAGAACCACACGGGAATGAACCACACCGGAAACAGAACCATACGAGAATGAACCACACTGAAAAAGAACAACACGAGAATGAACCACACACCGGAAACCGAACCGCACGAGAATGACCCACACACTGGAACCAGAAACACACTGACACCCGAAACATGAAACCAAGGACACATGAAACAAATAGACACCGGAACCATGAAACACAAGGACACCCAAAACACAAGGAACAGACAAGTCACCAGAAGAACCTAGAATCACAAGGATTCCAGGGCCTTAAAGATACCAAAACAATTAAAATGGTTAGTAAATATACCAAATCTAGAGGTACCAAACCAACCAGGAAGCGGAGGAGGCGGACCAGGAGCACACAACCAGGCAGCAAAGGAGGCGGGCCAGGAACACACAACCAGGTAGCGGAGGAGGTGGACCAGGAACATACTATCAGGTAGCGAAGAAGAGGCAGACCGGAAATACACAACCAGGTAGCAGAGAAGGACCAGGAATATACCGCTCAGGTGGCGGAGGAGGACTAGGCGGGACGAGAGCGGCACAAGAAAGGCTGGCAAGGAGACATAAGTTTAAAGTCAGATTAAACCAAAATATTGCATTTTGGATCCAAGCTGAACATAATTTATATTCGCTTTTGATGTGCTCACCATGCTGTTTGTCCCTATATTACGTCAATCTATCGTATAAGGTTACATTTTGTCTCGACACATAATGCCGAAAAATGGTCATTTTGCTTAGCAGCTGCTGACACATGACAAAATGTGGAAATTTCAAATAGACATCCCTTAATCTTAAATAATTCAAGGATAGTGATGCAAATCGAATGCAGCCAATCAGATGCTAAATACTCCCTATAAATAATTAAGAAGTAATCGAAATGACATGAATTTTTATGCATATCATTTTTTATGTTGTACTATTTAGATATAATCAGCTATTTAAAGGGTTTATTTGTTAATTTAAGTGGATTCGATACCAAGTGAAGATGGAAATCTAAGTTAAGGCCTCAAATAATTAAACTTGAGAGATTTGAGATCTGCTTGCTTCATCAAACCAAATTTAATATACTTACTTAAGTGATAGAGTTATATTTAGTAATCCCAATACATATGAATATGCCTTACTCTCTTCCTTCCTGTATTTTGGAATATACTTTCTTGACAATGACAGAAATCAATTTAAGTTAAACCTAGGTAATAATGTTAATAAACTTCATCAGCACAATTTAAACAAGAAAGGTAAATTTTTACAAAAAATAAATTTAACATTGTAAACATTTTATCATCATAATGCCGCAACTTTGATTTTAAATATGTATCCAATTTTTAAAGTGAACGCTAGAATCACCTTATTAACCTTCAGAATCTACATAAAATACAATAATTTAACACCTTACTATTTCCATATTACTTCAACAATGATCAAGTGGATTTCATTGGAAAGCGAACCATAGATTGCCTATAAAACCAAGTGAGTGACAAAGTGATATAACTTTTCACTTGATAGAATGAGTTCTATCATATAAACACATTTTTCTTATTGTCTCTCAAATCAAACCAAAACTGTATCCATCAGGAAATAACTACTTTGGTACTTTAAGGGTATTTTTTGCCGGGGTATCAAACTGAGCGGGTTTTCAAATTCACTACATTTTTTAATCAGGATTAAAAATTTCAGTAGTAATGGATAGTTACTAACTAAACAAAAATATCTATAGAAAATTTAAAATATAGTAGTATAGTTGATCATTACATAAATATTCAATTTTGTGTTATAATGAAAACAGCAACAATGATTTAAATTTGAATAGTTTCTTTATCTAACATTTCTTATTAAGGGATATTTAAAAATACCATAATTTAATATAGTGATTGTGTAGATGATCTGTGCCTAAAGACTTTAATTATTTGCCAATAATTGAATGATCAAAAATTTAATCTCAACCCAATTCCCTGTAGATAATTTAAATAAAAACTTTGGGATTATACCCTTAGAAATCCATAAGATAATGTCTAAATTTAAGCAGGCCTTTCATCACATATGTACATATTTTCATAAAATCTAAATCAGTTTTATATTAATTTTCAATCAGTATCGGTTCTCCTATTTTAGTATCATTATCATTCAGAAAACATACAACAGTACATAGTTCAAAATATATACTTAAATCTTGTTTACTTCACTTTTTATATTTATCTACCAATAGGTACAGGTACAATGTTATTTGCAAAATCAATGAAAAAATCTTACCCTTTCTAACCTATTTGTTTCTTCATAACTGCCTAATACTTAATGTTCAAATTTAAGTGGATTTCTTTTTTTAATTACTATTGTAGAATTTTTATTTAACCTTCTTTGAAAGATGTTTAATTTTATTGGTGCTAAACCTTCGTAAAATAAGTTATATCTATTTATTATAGATTTATTATTAAATAGATTGCTTTTAAAAATATTTTCTCAGTATTGTTGTCTATTTAATATAGTTAAACTAAGATTAGATTTAATCAGTGGAGTAGCAGTAGATTTTATGTACCTATAAAGTAATTTTAAAAGCTATGGTAACAACCAAAAATACCTCAGATTTAAACAGAATGATTTCATATTTAAGCAAATTCCAACTATCAGGTTAAAATATACACTCTGTCAACAGGGATTTTTTTTAAATAGACAAAATAGGTCAACACAGCAACAAAGTTCTCACACTCAAAACAAAAATATTCAAAATACAAACCAAAATACATGTATTCACAAAAAATGGTTTTATTTGACCTTTGGTGTACATATGGGTCATTATTTTTCTTGTTATGCCTAAGCGCCAGATTGATTATTTTATAACTTAATCACATATTTCATATTATTTTTATTTAGAAAAAATGAAAATACAATCAATCCCAAAACTTTAATTGATCTTGGGCTTAGATGATTTTTTTTAAAAAAATAGTTCATCAATTTTAGAATTGAAAATTGCAACTTAAAATATTACTGAAGATATCTTAAGTGCTACTACAAACTACAAACCAAAAATATTTATGATGAGTTGCATGGGAGAGTAATAGCAGCCCCAAAGCTATAAATGCTATTACCCTATCTTTGGCTCATCATAAATATTCTTAGTTTGTTTCAGAAAAAAAGGTTGTTGTTTTTGAAAGACTGATAACTCTATTTAAAACACCATTTAGTAAGTTGCCCTACTTCATGAACTTGCCCTAATGCACCACTAGCATCTTCTGATATTTTTTTCTCTGTTATCATCACATGATTTTAAATGATAAGTTATCTCAGAATATTCTGATAAACTTTCAAATGTTAGAGGTGAAGCATATAAATTCAAATCTTTCATCAAATATGAAAGATTAATGCACAGATTTTTAACTTCAAGCTCTCTTTTTATAAGCATAAGTTTTCTTTCATAAATATAAAAGAATGACTTTTGAGAAACATTTGAGCCTGATAGCACTGATTTCTATAATTTTTTCTTTTTTCTTCTTTCTCAAAAATATTTTTAAGATCATTAATATTTTTAATATAAAGCTCATTTTCTTTTTCTTTTAACATTTTTGATATTACACCAAAGTGATCATCAACAATGCTTTTTCCATGACATTCAACAAAACAATTATATTTTTAAAGAGCCCTTAATATATTTAGGTGCCTCTTCAAATAAGTAATATAAAAATTCATATGATCTAAAATGATTTCCATTATCAGTCCACACTTTTATATTTTTTTTATTTTTTAAATCTATCTAATTTAAGAAGACTTATTAGACATTCACCTGAAAATAAAGAATCATGTGATAATATTTGAGACAAAAAATCATGATATTCATATTTAATTTTATTGTTTTCTTTAAAAACTAATGCAAACCCTAATAATGAGATAGGTTTTTTTGAATAAAAGCAATTATTGGTCTCAATTGGACCACTTCCAACCTTTAAGTTTTCTTTATAATCTATAACTACAACACAAGACTCATCATCTAATCCATAAATATCTTTCTTATATTCTCTATTTTGATGAACATAAAAGTCTTGGTGCTGATTAATAGTCTTTAAGTCATTGTCTATAGATTCTGGTACAGTAGTTTTAAAAGCTATAGCAACAACCAAAAATACCTCAGATTTAAACAAAATTATTTCAGATTTAAACAAAATCCAACTCTCAGGTTAAAATATACACTCTGTTAACAGGGTTTATTGGTGTTAATGGGCAAAATGAGTCAACACAGCAACAAAGGGGTCACACACAAAGCAAAACCATTCAAAATACAATCCGAAATACATTGATTCATAAACAAAATGGTGTGAGTTGACTTTCGGTGTACATATGGGTCATTATTTTAGGGATTAGGCCATTTTCTAATACACATGCTGCCCAAGTTGCAGCATAACACAGTTCAATTTTGAAAAAATCAAATTACAAATGTTTATATTTAAAACAGTAATAACTCAACAAAAAGTTAATATTTTTTCACACTGTAAACTATCAAAATGAAGCTAAGAATCTTATCTTTCCATTGGTGTTAAAATATTAATATATATATAATATTGAATATTAAAGCAAAAGCAATTCAAAAGAGCATATGTCAGATTTTATTATATTATTTTGATAATGAAATAAAATATATTGCTTAAAGCTTAAAAAGTTAATTTTTCATTAATTATATATATATTTTTTATTTAATTAAATTAAAGATAAGATCAAGAGCATCATTTCCGCATTTTATTTTATTTAAAAAGCTTAATTATTTAGGATTTTATGGTAGTTTAAAGTTAGGACGTTAATTTATTTGCTGTTTAGATGAATTTTGAGGTTCAAGTGAACTGCAAACCTCAAATTAAGCGTTTTTTAAATACAATTCTTTAATATTTTATCATTTTAAAAATATGCAAACAGTTATAATTAAGTTAATACATCATTTTAATTGATTTGCATAGATTACAAAGAGGATATGATGTAATTTGATGCTTAGCTGATACACATATATCACTTGTGCATGAAAACTGGGGATTTCATTTATTCTAGAAATATAAATTCAAGTTGAAATTGTAAATAAAGCTGTCACATCATTTCTTTCAGAATGGTGTCATAAGGCTTGGTATATAAGAGCTAAAGCACCACCTAAGGTTTACTTCAAACCATCTTCACAAAAAGATATAATTCCTGCAACCAGCACTCTTTTTCAAGGCATCTCTACAAAGCATCTCTTTATCAGCAATCACAAATCCAATATTATGAAATCTGTTAACTTTACTTCTGCCATGAAGCCATTTTCCTCACTGGGAGCATCAACAAAAAGAGAAAGAATTGCTATGCTAAAGAAAGCATTCCTCTTTGTTTCTTGAGGCAATCTTAATTCCTTCATCAATCACTTCCTCACTCAAACTGAGTTTGGAAAAACAGAGTTCATTCCTTTAATTCAAAATCAGAAACTAAATGGGATAATTGACAACTTAAAGGATCTTCTGAAATCTGCTCCTCAAAAGCATCTCCCAGCCTTGAGATCTCTGGTTACTTCCAGTTACTCTTTAAAAGAGCTTACTGATATGGGATTTAATATAACCAAAAGTGAGTTTGAATACTCAAGAAAAATAAATAAAAATAAAAATGTAAGCTTAAACAAAAAAAGCCAAAAAGATAATAACTATTCATTAAAAAAAGAAATAATCAAAAAATAATAAAAAACTACTGGAAAATTCTTTTGAAACAAGCCAGTTTACAAAAAAAGCACCAGAAAAAATTTATAAAGACATTGAAAAAGAAATGAATGAATATTCAACTGAAATAAAATATTCTCTATTAAAAACAAAAAAAGAAATATATGAAAATATGAAAAAAAAAATGAAATTTCAATATCACTTTCAACTTATTATAAATTAATACCAAAAAATATAATAAAGAGTAAAAAACAAACTGACATGTGTAATATTTGTAACTTAAAATCATCCTTAGAAAAAAGAAAAGAAGAATGTGAAAGTAAAAACTTATTATTGCCAGAATCTATAAACAGTGACTTAAAAGCTATTAATCAGCACCAAGACTTTTATGCTCATCAAAATAGGGAATATAAGAAAGATATCAATGAATTAGATAATGAATCATGTATTATAGTCATAGATTTTAAGGAGAATTTAAAAGTTGGTGGTGGTCCAATTGAAACCAATAACTGTTTTTATTCCAAAAGACCTATTTCTTTATTGGGGTTTGCATTGGTATTTAAAGAAAACAATAAAGTTAAATATGAATACCATGATTTTTTATCTCAAATATTGTCTCATGATTCTTTGTTTTCAGGTGAATGTCTAATAAGTCTTCTTAAATCAGATAAGTTTAAAAAAATAAAATAATATCAAAGTATGGACTGATAATGGAAACCATTTTAGATCCTATGAATTCTTATATTATCTATTTAAAGAGGCACCAAAATACATTAAGGGGTCTATTAAATACAATAGATTTTGTAGAATGTCATGGGAAAAGTATTGTTGATGGTCACTTTGGTGTAATATCAAAAACATTAAAAGAGAAAGAAAATCAGCTTTATATTAAGAATATAAATGATATTAAAAATATTTTTGAGCAAGAAGAAAAAAGAAAAGAATTATATTAATCAGCGCTATCAGGCTCAAATATTTCTCAAAAGTCATTCTTTTATATTTATGAGAGAAAAGTTAGGCCTATAAGGAGAGAGCTCAAAGTTAAAAATCTGTGCATTAATCTTTCATATTTGATGAAAGATGGGAAGTTGTATACTTCACCTTTAACATTTGAAAGTTTCTCAGAATATTCTGAGATAACTTATCATTTGAAATCACGTGATGATACCAGAGAAACAAAAATATCAGAAGATGCTAGTGGTGCATTAGGGCAAGTTCATGAAGTAGGGCAGCTTACTAGAGGGTGTATTTTAAATAGAGTTATCAGTCTTTCAAAAACAACAACCTTTTTTGAAACAAACTAAGAATATTTATGATGAGCCAAAGATAGGGTAATAGCATTTATAGCTTTGGGGCTGCTATTACTCTCCCATGCAACTCATCATAAATATTTTTAGCTTGTAGTATGTAGTAGCACTTAAGATATTTCCAGCAATATTATAAGGTGCAATTTTCAATTCTAAAATTGATAAATTATTTTTTTTAAAAATATCTAAGCCCAAGATCAATTAAAGATTTGACATTGATTGTATTTTAATCTTTCTGAATAATTTGAATATGAATAATGTAATTAAGTTATAAAATAATCAGTCCAGCGCTTAGGCATAACAAGAAAAATAATGACCCATATGTTTACTATGTGAATTGGTGACAAAATACACCCAAGCAAGGTGTGTCAAAACGCAAACCAAAAACAAAACACAATAGCAACTCACTACGTAAACAAAATCACTCACGCAATGTGTGCAATGGATTGTAATCATGAATGATACCAAGGTATCTAAAATAAGACACAAGATCTGAAACATAAATTTTAAAAATATTGTGTTGGGTGTTTGAATTTGGCAGTAAAATCTAGGAAAATGGGTGGATTTTTTTGAGTATTCTAAAATGGGCGTTGTAAAACCAAAAACAACTAATTAAGAAATAAAAAATCTATAATTGGGATATTGGGTGGGGAAAAATATTAATTGAATATCCATATTCAGATAAAAGCAAAAATTAAAATTAGGGAGTAACTTAATTGAAATTTATTTAATATTTTATTAAATTTTAAAATGGAAGGAACACAATACCAGAGTACCAATACACCCGTTGTGCGCTGTGGTTGCAGTTGCCCCTGCAGGTCAAAGAATAGAGTTAGTGCAACCCAAGTGCCTACTCAAGGAGGAGACAGGAGAGGAGAGTTCCATAGTGACGCTGCACTGACACAGCCGGTTCAAGGAGCACAAGCTGCTAGGGTGCAGAGCATAAACCCTTAGGTCCCAAAGCTGACCCAGAAGCCAACCAAGGTCACCACTACAAAGAAAGTTAGAAACAAGGAGGTAGAACTTACTTTGTATGTGTTTGACGTTGTGTACCGGCAAGAGTTGGTCCCGTCAGCCATGCTGGAGAAGGTGAAGCCTGTACTTGATACTAGCTACAAGCCCTACATCAGTGATGGCAATCAGGAGGATGACAAGGAGCCCCAGTTCTATCAAACCAATGAGGGACAGCTGGTGTTAAAAAAGGTTGCAGCCTTCTATACCAAGGTACCTATGCCCTGTGTTGTGCCCAATGCCAACAAGTCAATCCCCACCGCTAAAAAGCCCGCCCAGAAGCGCATCCCTGACATCAAATGCATCATCCTGCTTAAGCTAATGTGGGAATTGGGTGATTACAAGGCAGCCGCGGCCCTTGTTGGAGTGGATCCCAAGTACGCCAGCAAGACCTTCCAAAAATTCATCAATACTGGTCGTGTCCTTGCCGCGGAGAAATCCTTGTGTGTTTCTACCATGCTCACCAAGGAGCACAAATGGGCAATCCGCCAGTGGATCACCCAGGACTGCCATCTTGAACTGGCAAATATACAGGCCATGGTTAAATCTACTTTTGGGATTGAGGCCTCAATTTCCTTCTATTATCATTTGGTCAAGGGAATGCACTTTTCCTGGAAAAAGCTCGGGGTATCCCCCTACAACAGAAACAGCCCAGCCAATATTGACGACCCGGAAAAACTACGCAGAGGCGTACACTGCCCTCAAAGCCAAGGGGACAGTCAAATTTTATTATATTGACAAATCAGCATTTGCCTTGTCAATGTGCAATGAGTATGGCTATGTCCCCAAAGGCTCCAATGACAGGATGGCTTGGCGTGCTGCAGTCTGCGCCACAGCCTACTCAATGGTGGCTCTCCTTGGTCCAAAGGGGGTTGAGCTTTATCAAATGATATTGGGTTCTCACAACAGCCGTACCTTCTTGTCATTCCTCCAATTGGTCCAGGAGCACCTGAGGCGCACAAGCCCAGGCTTCACCAATGTGATTGTGTTGGACAACGTTGGTCTCCACAAGGTGGCTGATATTCTTGAGGAATTCCCAATGATTGACACAAGCATTGCAGTGGGCCCCCAGCAATTGGCCACAGCAAATTTACGCCTTCTCTTCCTCCCAGCTTATTTGCCCTTCCTAAATCCCATCAAGGAAGTCTTTGGGTGGCTCAAGCAAGTTGTCAAGCAAGGAACCCCAACTGGGACCAAGGACCTCTTTAATTTGCTGCAGGCCAGGATCCACACCCTCCCAGCTGAGACTGTGGCCAAATTCTATGGCCACACTGATTTGTTCATCCCTGCATGCCTAGCCAAACAGCCAATCAATTAAAGGCTTAGTGTGTCCAATTTTTTTATATTCTCTTATTTACTATTCAAGATTTATTAATTATCATTTTATATTTAGATGTTTCCACGCCCGCAATCACATTCAGAAGATCCATCAATAGATGTAAGTAATTTATTTATTTTATTATATATTATTTTATTATGCCATCTGAGGTAATCCCAAACGCTCAATACTGGATTACGCAAATAGATTTAAATCACTTTGGTCAAATAAATATAAAAATAGTTTTAAAAAAATTAAACGTAAAATGTACAAGTTAGAATTTATTTTATTAACATATAATTTTATGCTTTTATGAAAACTGTTTCTGCAATATATTTTGCAAAACTGGTTTGCTGAAATAAAAATTATAAAAATTTATTATAATTAGAATACTATAAATTGTAATAAAATTTATTGGAATCATGTTTTTATTGTGTGCGCCTGTAGTGGGTTCTTTGGTATGTACCCACCCCGCAATGGAGGTGGCGCACAACCTCCACCGCCACACTGTGAACAGTGGATACACCCTTATTGAAATACTCCCTCCTGCTGGTGAAAGGCAGTAGGGTCAGGTGGGAGTGAAGCAGCAGCTTTTCAGGCGGGGCTACAAACCCGTATATCCCAGCCAGGACCAGGGCGTCTTGGATTACATGATCAACTGAGCTGTATCCAGGGGGGACCTTCTTCCTGTCAAGTGCAAGCCGGGCCTTGTTAATTCCCAGAAGGACCCTGTCCAGGTCCTCTACAGACGCGCCCATCCCAAAGTAGAATAGGAACCCCAGGTAAACAACCAGATGAAGCCTTTGCCCTGCAAAGGCTTCTATGAACTCACACAGTTTATTATAGACCACACTGATCTTCTTGTTGTGCCAGGTCTTTGCAAAGGTCAGCTCCATGGCTGCAGGGAGCCCTGTCTTGTTGGCACTCCAGGCCAACCCAAAGTCAGCAAGGAGGATCTTGGTCTTCTTTACGGCTGTTGCGTCTGCAACAGCCAATTTGCCCACCGCACGCCCAAAGTTCTCCAACAGGTAAGATATGGTGTGCTCCACCGGGAAGCAGAAGCAAGCAGCCGCATGAGCCTGGCCCATCTCCGGTACATTCTTGAATGGGAGCATCACCAGGACGTCCCAAACAAGCTCAATGGAGTTTACACAGTAAACTCCACTGAGGGATACCGGGTCCAGGCAGACCAGTTGGGCATCCTTGTAGGCAGTAACTGCCCACTCAGATGCCCCCTTGGCATGCGTAAGTTCTGCCAACGCCTCCTGCAACATCAGAAAGGACCCGTGGATACGGTCCTCCAGCTCCTGCACAACAGGGGGGACAGATACAATTGCTTTGCCACATGAGTGGCATAATTTGCATAAAAGGTGGCCGGGACAAAAGGGACCAGGACTTGGCGGAGTTTGCTGTCTACATTTTCTAAGAAAAAAGGTAAGTTTTTTGAAAATTTATTAATTTTGTTTTTTAGGCTACCTTCTTGTATTTCTTCCTTGCCCGCAGCCTTGGCCAGCTTGGCCATTCTTGGCGCAATCAATTGCGCAGGCAATTTGGTATCCTCTGCCCTGGCACGCTTGGCGGGTTTGAGATGTTCATACACCTCCGGGTCATCAACCCAGACGGACGGCGCAGAAAGATTATATGCCTTAAATTGCAGGCCCTTAACCACAGTTTTTTGAATATTTAGTAAGCACTCAATTGTCTTCTCTGGGGTGTCTGGCATTTTTGACATTAGTGCCTTTGCAGACACCTTGTCAATTTTGTCCCCAGTGAGGACAGCAGACTTCACTTTGGCTTTGACCTTGCGGTCAATGTCCTTTATTTTGGCAATTGCCAAGTCAAGATCCTTCAGAAGCTTCTCCAATTCTCTCATTGATTTTTTACTAACCTTTCCATATGTTTTTATAGCTTTTGCCCCAATAAATTCTGTATTATTTTGATACTGTTGCCTCTTTGTTTATTCCTTTTTGTTTTCCCATCTACTACATTATCCCATCTTTTTACCCATTTTGTATATGTTTTACACTCATCTCAATATGTGTTGTTTGCTTTGTGTTGGCATTGTTTCCTTGATTACCATATTATTTTTAGCGCTTGACATAGCCCCCTGTGAAAATATTAACAAAAATTTGGTGATCAGCTAAATTTGAATTAGAAAATTATAGTGTTAACTGTTTTTAGATAAAGTTGTTACTGATCCAAATTCAAAACCTTAATGATAAACTTTAAGCCAATCAGGAGCCAAGTGATAAAGTGATTGTTGTGACATAAAGGGTCATTCAATAATTCTTTGATGCATGTGCGCTAATTAATATGATTGGCTGGATGTTTTGCCATTGTACACCATTGCTGGTGTGGCAAGTTGTTGGTGGACTAGTGCCCAATCAGCTGCTGGGTTAGCACTAGTCCATCAACAACTTGCCACAGCAGCAATGGCGTACAATGGCAAAACATCCAGCCAATCATATTAATTAGTGCACATGCATCAAAGAATTATTGAATGACCCTTTATGTCACAACAATCACTTTATCACTTGGCTCCTGATTGGCTTAAAGTTTATCATTAAGGTTTTGAATTTGGATCAGTAACAACTTTATCTAAAAACAGTTAACACTATAATTTTCTAATTCAAATTTAGCTGATCACCAAATCTTTGTTAATATTTTCACAAGGGGCTATGTTTAAGTGCTAAAAATTAACTGTGTTCTGGATCTAGATACACAACATAGTAAATATATGATTTTATAGAAAAAAGCTGAACATAAAGAATAAAACCAACTATAAACAAAGAGAACATGAACAATTGAAATTCAAAAAAAGATAAATATAAATAGAAATTTTTTGGTGACAGGGGTTTATTGGGGCAGGGGAGAGTGATGCCTAGGAGGCAGAATAACGCAGGAAGGAAGACGTAGAGGCAGTGCTGGCCTGGGGGGTCTGGGATTGGGTGGGTTGGGCTTGCAGGTTAGGGGTAGTGTTGGCGGGGGTGGAGGCAGGAGGATTTTGTGTGATGGCTGCCATATACCGCTTATGGTACTCCTCATTGATCATTGGCTGTGATTGACTGGTAGGTGGCAGTGGCATGGGGTGAAAGGCGCTTATCCTTAAGTGATTAGTTGCCCATGTTCACATGGAAAACAATTTGGGCAAAAAAGTCAGCCACCATCTGGCAGCCAAAGAGAAAATTGTGGTTAAGGACCCCAAGATAAAGGTTGTTGAAAGCCTGAGGGCAGCGCTCCTGTAATTTAGCTCCAATGTTGAAGAAGACAACATCAGCCAGATGGACGTCTGCATGGCCGGCAGGGTAGACTGAGGCCTGGTGCCTGCGTCCCTAGATGGCCTCAAGGGCAGTGGAGCTACCCTCCATCTGGTGGCTCAAGAAAACCCAGTACTTGGAATTTGAGCCATCCCAGGAGTTGAGTAATCCACCGAGGATGTGGCTGTATGAGTAGCCATTGATGAAATCTGGGTTTGTCCAATAGTAGACAAAACCCTTGGCTGAAACAGCCAGAAATGCACCAATGAACGTCCCCTTCTTGACCTTCTTCCTTCTATTCTTGGCAGCGGCTTTTCCTTGCTTGCCAAAATCATCAAAAGCTATTGATAGCTTGTAATATGAGATGAACATGACATCATCAGTTAGACTAGTCAGGCATCGGACCAGGGTTGATTTAATGGCAGTGTCATACAGGGAATCCTCAGCGCCATCCCATTGGTTGCCGGCAAAATTGGTAAGAACCCTTATGGAAGCCACCTTCCCATACATCCAGAGCTGCACCATGCGCTCAGAGACCCATATGTTATGGTGTGCAAGCTGCTTCTGGACCTGGGGCAAGGGAAGCTTGGGATCCTGCTGGAGGAGGTCAAGCATGATTGGGTATGCCTCAGATATTTGTGACTTGGGGGCCTTCTTGGGCTTCTTGGCTGTCCCAATCAGATTCCCCCTGTTCATCAGGTTGTTGAATTCCCGCATGACAGTAGCTCAGGTAAATTGCAACTGGGGCAGAATCTGTTCCCAGGACAGACCCTGTAGATTCAGTGCCACAATTTCCTAAAGAATTTGGGTGGTGATGATTTGTTGCTTGGGGCGCTGGGCCAGGGGAGCTGAAGCCTGATTGGCTGTAGGGGGGCAGGTTGGCTGGTGGCAGGAAGTTGTTCCAAATCAAGGTTGCCATCCTTATTGGTTGGTTGGTGGGCAGCTTGTGCAGGGGTGGGTACAGGAGCAGGGGCAGAGCTAGACACTATGTGACTACTGAACAAGTCAAAGCCATATGGGTCAGGGGTCAGGTACAGGTCAGCTTCCTTGTTACCTGCCTCAAAGGCTTGGGTGTAAACAGGTGCCTCCACGTTCTGAGCCTTGCCTCCATTGAAGCTGGCTTGGCTGCTGGCGCCGTCAAAGATATTGCTGTTAAAAACCATTGTAAAAAACCTAGGATAAAATCACTAAAAGTAGAAATTTTAAAATTTAATGATTTATTTTTATTGTAATCTCAAGTCCATATTTGGAAGGTTCTCAAAACCTTTTCATACAAATCTGGAGCCATGAAAATGGATAAAATGCCTCTGTTCCTAAATTGGGTAGCTGTTGATTGGCTGTTAAACTGTTATTTTTTCTATTTTAGGCTGCTCATACTACACATCTTGTGCTGAGTTCATTTTGTTTTGTGCTTGTGTAATCTTGCTTCTAGATTGCTCAAGTTTTTTTTTTTAGTTCTTCTGTTGGTGCCTCATATGAATCCTGATTGGATTATAATATACTCCAGAACAGCATCCATCCATTTCACTTGTTGCATCAGTTCATTTTGTTTGTGGTTTGAACTACACTGCTTGATGTTTGATATATTTTTGTATAATGGGCTAGTGAAATTTCATTTTTTTGTTTGACAGTCCATTTATTAACTGAAATTTTATAAAGTAATTGAATCCTGAATCTTGCGCAACTTGGATTTTGTTTAAATCTGAAATCATTTCATTTAAATCTGAGGTATTTTTGGTTGTTGCCATAGCTTTTAAAACTACTGTAATGGTAAGTTTTTACTTTCACATTCTTTCTTCTTTTTTTCTAGTGAATTTTTAAATTACAAATATTGCACATATTGGTTTGTTTTTTACTTTTTATTATATTTTTAGGGATTAATTTATAGTAAGTAGAAATTGAAACTGAAATTTCATTTTTATTTTCATATTTTTTTTTTTTTTGTTTTTAAGAGAGAGTATTTTATTGCAGTTGAGTATTCACTCATTTCTTTTTTGATATCTTTATAAATTTTTTCTGGACTTTTTTTGTAAACTGGCATGTTTCAAAAGAATTTTCCAGTAGTTTTTGATTATTTTTTGATTATTTCTTTTTTTAATGAATAGTTATCAGCTTTTTGGCTTTTTTGTTTAAGCTTACATTTTTATTTTTATTTATTTTTCTTGACTATTCAAACTCACTTTTGGTTATATTAAACCCCATATCATTAAGCTCTTTTAAAGAGTAGCCGGAAGTAACCAGATATTTCAAGTCTGGGAGATGCTTTTGGGGAGAAGAATTCATGAGATCATTTAAGTTTTAAATGAACTCATTGCTTTTTTTGATTTTGAATAGTTGGCAGGAACTGAGCTTTCTCAAATTCAGTTTGAGTAAGGAAGTGCTTGATGAAATTATCAAGATCATTACCAGCAATGAGAGGAATGCATTTTTTAACATTGTAATTCTTCCTCTTTTTGTTGAATCTCCCAAGGAAAAAAGGGTAGTATGGCAGAAGTAAATTTAACTGAGGACATGGTAGTATTTTGAATCTGTAATTAGGTTGGATCTCTGAAATGTGCCTTAATGGTGGAGTAGTTCTGATAAGAATGTGGCCTTTGAATGGGGTCTTTTGGATTAGAAGCTTTGTGGTGCTTTAGTTTTTATAGGCCAAGCTAAATGGCATCATTCTGAAAGAAATGGTGTGATAGCTTTTACTATAGTTTGAACTTGAATTTATGTTTGCAGAATTAATTAAATACCCAGTTTTCATGCACAAGTGATATATGTGAAGCAGCTAAGTTTTATTATTACATCATATCTTCTTTGTAATCAATGCAAATTAACTAAAATGATGTATTCAGTTAATTGTAACTCTTCTGTACACTTCTTAAAATGATAAAATATTAAAGAAATCCATTTAAAAAATGCTTAATTTGAGGTTCAAAGCTCACTTGAACCTTAAAATTAATCTAAACAGTGATAAAAACATCCTAACTTCAAACTACCATAAATCCTAGATAATTGAGCTTTTTGAATAAAATAAAATGTGAAAATAAATCTCTCAATCTTATCTTTAATTTTTTTCAAATAATAAAGATATTTTTTATTATAAAAAGAGTATTTATTAGCTTTGAAGTGTTATACTTTATATCATTAGATAGAATCAAATACAAAATCTGGATTATAATATTTTAAATTACTTTTGCTTTAATATTGAGTATATTATACATGCTAAAAATTTTACACCAATAGAAAGATGGGATCCTTAGCTTCATTTTGATTTTTTATAGTGTGAAAAATATTAATTTTTCATTGAGTTATTAATATTTTAAATGTAAAATGTGTAATTAGTTACTTTTTCAAAATCAAACTGTGTTATGCTGCGACTTGAGCAGCATGTGCATTAGAAAATGGCCTAATTCCTTAATAATGACCCATATGTTTACTATGTGAATCAGTGAAAAAATATACCCAAGCGCAGAGATAAAAACTCAACCCAAAATAAAACACAATAGCAACTCACTACGTAAACAAAATCACTCACTCAGTGTGTGCAATGGATTGTAATCATGAATGATACCAAGGTATCTAAAATAAGACACAAGATCTGAAACATAAATTTTAAAAATATTGTTTTGGGTGCTTAATCTGGCAGTTAAATCTGTGAAAATAGGTGGAAATTTTTTGGGTGTTCTAAAATTGGTGTTGTAAAACCAAAAAACAACTAAATAAGAAATAAAAAAATCTATAATTGGGATATGGGGGAAATATTAATTAAATATCCATATTCAGATGAAAGCAAAAATTAAAATTAAGGAGTGACTTAATTGAAATTTATTTATTATTTTATTAAATTTTCAAAATGGAAGGAACACAACAACAGAGTCTCAATGCACCCGTTGTGCGCCGCAGTTGTGGTTGCCCCTGCGGGTCAAAGAACAGAGTTAGCGCAACCCAAGTTCCTACTCAGGAAGGAGACAGGAGAGGAGAGTTCAATAGTGACGCTGCACTGACACAGCCGATTCAAGGAGCACAAGCTTCTAGGGTGCAGAGCATCAACCCTTGGGTCCCAAAGCTGACCCAGAAGCCCACCAAGGTTACCACAACAAAAAAGGTTAGAAACAAGGAGGTAGAACTTACTTTGTATGTGTTTGACGTTGTGTACCGGTAAGAGTTGGTCCTGTCAGCCATGCTGGAGAAGGTGAGCCTGTACTTGATACTAGCTACAAGCCCTACGTCAGTGATGGCAACCAGGAAGAGGACAAGGAACCTGAATTCTACAGAACTAATGAGGGACAGCTGTTGCTCAAAAAGGCTGCAGCCTTCTACAACAAGATACCCATGCCCTGTGTTGTGCTTAATGCCAACAAGCCAATCCCCAATGCTAAAAAGCCTGCTCAGAAGCGCATCCCTGATATCAAACACATCATCCTGCTCAAGCTAATGTGGGAATCTGATGATTACAAGGCAGCTGCGGCTCTTGTTGGGATGGATCCCAAGTACGCCTCTAATACCATCAACAAGTTCACCAACACTGGTTGAGTCCTTGCCGCGGATAAATCCTTGCGTGTTTCCACTATGCTCACCAAGGAGCACAAATGGGCAATCCACCAGTGGATAAACCGGGACTGCCATATTGAACTGGCAAGTATTAAGGCCATGGTCAAATCTACTTTTGGGGTTGAGGCCTCAATTTCCTCTTATTATCATTTGGTCAAGGAAATGCACTTTTCCTGGAAAAAGCTTGGGGTATCCCCCTACAATTGTAATAGTCCAGCCAACATTGACGTCTGGAAATAATATGCAGAGGCTTACACTGCCCTCAAAGCCAAGTGGACAGTCAAATTCTACTACATTGACAAATTGGCATTTGCCTTGTCTATGCGCAATGCATATGGCTATGTCCCCAAAGGTTCCAATGACAGGATATTTCAGTGTGCTGCAGTCTGCGCCACAGCCTATTCAATGGTGGCTCTCTTTGGTTCAAAGGTATCAATATCTATCACATGATAATAGGCTCTCACAACTGCCATACCTTTCTAGCACTCCTCTGATCAGTCCAGGAGCACCTGAGGCGCACAAGACTGGGCTTCACCAATGTAATTGTGCTGGACAATGTTAGTCTCCATAAGGTGGCAGATATTCTTGAGGAATTTTCATCAATTGATACCAGCATTGTAGTGACCCCTGTCACAGATGACAAAATCCTACTGATCTTACTCATAGGAAAACTTCAACTAAAGGATTTTAACCCCAATACCCTGCGGGCTGGCGGCCCGCAGGACCAGTCACCCGCAGATTTTTGGGCTCAAACCAGAGCGGTATTTGACTTTGGAGAATCTTCTTAGGATTGATGAACAAAAATTACTTGCATCAAGGCCTCCCACGCCAAAGGTTCCTGTTAACCCAATCAATGAGAGCACAGGTCAAGCCAAGGATCCTGAAATGACTGTGGTCACCACATTAGGGGAAGAAAAGAAACTTCCTGTGGAATGCAGGCCACCCAAAGATGAAAAATCCCACGACCTGAAGGGGGAATTCAAGCCTTCTCAGTTTGAATCTGCCAATGAAATAACTCCTGCTATGGATACCGCTGAGGGATGTAAATCCTGGTAAACAATATCACCAGGCCCAAAGGAATTTTTAAAAGTTTCTCCATGGCAGATGGGTATACTTATACCCTGGGCTGCCAGGAAGTTACCCATTACCATTCTTGCAATAAAGTGCCATAAACCTTTGCTTCAACCAAGTCATTACATATATGATTTTAGTTTTATTTCATTTGCAGACCAACTCCTGTGGTTCTGTCCCTCCCACCTACTCACCCCAAGAACCCGCAGATCAGCTGCCTGAACTATATTGCCCACTAGGAGCTCCCTTTGGCCTGGTAAATTTCACAGAACACCCACCTAATCTGGCTTATTCTGAATTCATGCTAGAGGAAATCTTAATTCATGACCCAGAATTTAGAACTAGAGAGACTGAGAATGTTTACAGAGAAGGGACCAAAGTCACCATACCACCTCTTCTATTCCGCAACAAGTATAGCTACTTGCGCGCCTACGTAGTTCTAATGGCACCTCCTCTTACCCTGCAGCTCAACTGCCCGCAGGAATCCATTGCTACCAATTAATCCACCTCCACTCAGACATTTGGGGTGATGTACATCACTCTCACCGGTCTGATTGATTCAATGGTACTTGCAAGCAGACCCTGGGCCCTACTGGGCAAATCAATATCTTATATTCTGAAGTTAGTGCCAATCCTGTGGTGGGCCCTACCTACAGGATCTGCGGGCCACCTGCCTGCTAGTTCCCTGGACTCCCCCACAGTCTGATTCCCTGACAGACCCCCAGTAACTGTCCACAGTAAATTTGCGCCTTCTCTTCCTCCCCGCCTATTTGCCCTTCCTGAATTCCATTGAGGAAGTTTTTGGGTGGCTCAAGCAAGTTTTCAAGCAAGGGACCCCAACTGGGACCAAGGACCTATTTGATTTACTGCAGGCCAGGATCCACACCCTCCCAGCTGAGACTGTGGCTAAATTCTATGGCCACAGTGATTTGTTCATCTCTGCATGCCTTGCCAAACAGCCAATCAACTAAAGGCTTAACTTGTCCAAATTTTCTATATTTCTAATTTACTATTTAAGATTTATTAATTATCATTTTATATTAAGAAGCTTCTAAGCCCACAATCACATTCAGCGTGACCATCATGAAGGTTAGTAATTTATTTATTTTATATTTTTTATTATGGCATCTGAGGCTATCCCAAACACTTGATACTTGGTTACGTGATATATTTATATCACTCTTATCAAATAAATATATAAATGGAATTAAAAAAATTAAATGTAAAATGTACAAATTAGAAATATAGTTCATAATGTATATTATTATGCTTTTATGAAAACTTTCTCCAGGATTTATTTTTCAAAACTTGTTTTCTAAAATAAAAGTTATAAAATTATTATAAATAAAAATAATATAAAGTGTAAATAAGTTTATTGGGATAAAGAATATTTTAGGAGCACCTGTAATGGGTTCTTTGGTATTTACTCACCCGGCAATGGAGGTGGCGCACAACCTCCACCGCCACACCATAGACAGTGGATACTGTAGATTCAAAACCTAAAGGTAAAAATGCGGGATTGTCAAATTGTTTTTATGTGAACTCACCAACTTACTGGAATACTTTTCATCCTTTTATATAAAAAAGTAAGTTTTTCTGGGATGAAAATTACTCCATTAAGTTAGTGAGTTCACGCAAAACAATTTGACAATCCTGCATTTTTACCTTTAGGTTCTGAATTTACAGTACATCCTGATTAAAATATTCACAGCAGCTGGTAAAAGTGAGTATTGTTAGGTGAGAATGAAGGAGCAGCTTCTTTGGTAGGGCTGTAAACCTATAGATTCCCACCAGGACCAAGGCGTCTTGGATTATGTGGTCAGCCAAGTTGTACCCAGGGGGACCTTCCTCCCGTCCAATGAGAGCCAGGCCTTGTCAATCCCAAGAAGGACCCTGTCTAGGTCCTCTACGCTGGCGTCCATCCCAAAGAAGAAAAGATATCCCAGGTAAACCATGAGGTCAAGCTTTTGCCCAGCAAAGGCTTCTGTAAACTTGCAGAGTTTATTATGCACAGTACCAATCTTCTTCTCATGCTTTGTATTTGCAAAGGTCAGCTCTATGGCTGCAGGGACCCCCATCTTGTCAGCGCTCCAGGCCAGCTCAAAGTCAGCAAGGAGGATTTTGGTTTCTTGACAGTGGCTGCGTCTGCAATAGCCAATTTTCCAACTATGTACCTGAAGTTCTCCAGCAGGTAAGAGAGCGTGTGCTCCACCAGGAAGCAGAAGAAAGCAGCTGCATGGGCCCAACCCATCTCCAGTATATTCTTGAATGGAAGCATTGCCAGGACGTCCAAAACAAGCTTAATGGAGTTTACACCGTAAACTCCACTGAGAGATACTGGGTCTAGGCAGACCAGTTGGGCATCCTTTTAGGCAGTAACTGCCCACTTTGATGCCCCCTTGGCATGCAACAGCCCAGCTAGTGCTTCCCTTGTCCTTGGGAAGGACCCATGAATTCTGTCTTTAAGCTCCTGAAAGACAGGGGGAACAGAAACAGCTGCTCAACCACATGATTGGTGTAGTTGGCATAAAACTGGGCAGGGACACAGGGGACTAGGACCTGGTGGATTTCACTGTCTATGTTTTCTAAAAAAAGGTAATTATTTTGAATTTTTATTGATTTTTTTAGGTTACCTTTGCGTGTTTCCTCCTTGCAGGCAGCTTCAGCAGGCTGAGCCATTCTTGGCGCAAGCAATTGCGCTGGCAATTCTGTGTCATTGGTTCTGGATTGCTTGGCTGGCTGGCTTGAGATGTGCTTACATTTCAGGTTTGTTGACCCAGGCAAGTGCCTAAGGTTGAAGTTCCTAAGGTCAAAAGTGCAGAAGTCAAAACACTATGTAGGGTGCAAAAATCAAAAATATCAAAGATTGAAGTGCAAAAATAGATTTTCCAGAGGTTAACTTCAAAGCCAAATAAAATACAGTTCTTAATATAAAACTATATATTTTAAAAACTTTTATAGACAAATAAAACCCCAAGAAATTTATTTCTGCAATAAAAAGTATATACTAGATAATAAAAATATGCTTAAATTTGCTGTTTTTAAAAGAAAGTTTATTTTAGTTTCAAAAGAAAAATTAGGCTAGAATCTATATGCAACTGTATCCAATTGTATATAAAATACAAAACTACACAAAAACTGCTTTAAAATGTATTTGCATGGTAAGATCTTTATTGTCACAACATAAAATTAAAATAAAGTAAAAGCAATGCAAGATTTTATTTTAATTATTAAAGAACTTTTGCAATGTTCTCAAGATGATTGAGCCAGTTGGAGGAGTTGTAGGAAAGGAGGAAGTTTTTTGTGACTATCTAAAAGCTGTTGAGATCCTTGCTGCTCTGGGAAACACTTTGGCATCCATATAAAAACTCCTGTTAAAGAGTCTCATTGGTTGCTTGTTCAACTTTGAGCTTGTTGATCAGTACATTAAACTTGGGTTTCTTCACCCCAACACAGTTGGCAAACTTGTTGTACCAGCTTTCCAGGGAGGAAGTAGTCTTCATGGTCTTATTCTTAACAAACTTGAACTGGTTCCATTTAATCTTGTTTTACTTTCTTTCATGGCATCTGGTTTCAAGTTTTCCAATCCATTGGTGTTCAAAGTAATCAATAAATGGAGCAAAGACAGCTGCATTGTCCTCCATATACTTGGTATTCTTGAATGCCTCATAGATCTTGCTAGAGTCCTACTTTCTCACCAAGGCAATGGCAGAAAAGGAGTTGAAGGCCACCTTGGGCTCCTGGGAAGTGGATCTAGTAACCAGTCTGTTGAGCTCAGTAAAGCTCTGCAGCTTTCTTCTGAGGCATTGTCTGAAGTGAAAGAAGCAACCATGAGGCTTGCTCTTAAATACCTTTTTAAAGGCGTTGGCTTGAGCAGGCTCAAAGTCAACAAGGAGGTGGGTATGGTAAGGCTATGATGTTTCCTCATCATCAGGTTGGCTTGCGGTTTTAGACTTCTTCCTCTTGGGGGTAGAAGTGGGGGCATCAGTAGGGGGAAGGAGATCCAGCTTCCCCTTTAGAATCTCCAATGCATGAGTATAGTCATCCTCATTTTGTCCTGACATTAGAAAGTAAACCATTGGTAAAAACTTATCACCATACTTTCCATGGATGTACCAAAGCTGGGAAAAGATCTTAGGGCCTGATGAGAAGGTCCCATCAGCCAACCAGATATTGGCTATCATCAATCTCTTAAGGTTCTCCTGGGTGGCATAGCAGATGGTTCTTTTATGCTCATCTGGCCCATCATCATTAAGGAGAAACTGTTCATCCTTGGAGGTGACTCTGAGCTCATTGGGTATATCCAGTTTCAGGAGGGAGGTGGCAGATCTGCCCACATTGTCAGACTTCTGGCAATTATCACTGACATACTTCTGAAGGGATCCAAAAGTAGCTACTGCTATCTTTTGAAAGCTGGTCAAGTTGTGAATAGCCCTAGTGACTATCTCCTGGGAGGTAAGGCCCATGTTGAAAGGCTGCCTCTGGCGCAGGTACCACTTTATTAGGCGCTGGTATACCCCAGTTGGTTCCAGGCAGGTGTGCTGATTGTTCAGCCTCTTAAACTGGGTAAACCCAGTTATAGTCAGGCGGGTGGGGCAGGCAGACCCCTCACACTTGTAATGATTAAGCACCAAGTGCTTCTGCTCATCATTACACTTAAACATAAACCCATCATGGTAGAACCCAGCATTGCCCTTAGAGGACATTATTGGGAAGGAGATGGCTAGGACATCTGACAGTTGAAACTCCTCTTCATAGTTGCAAATATTTTGTACTTTGAGGATATCCCAGGTCTCAAGGCCATCCTCATTTGGTGTAGCATCTCCAGAGCCGTACATGTCTTCATGTTCTTCTTCTGAGATGTGGGGAGGCATCTCCTCTTCATCTGCCTGGCTGTAGACAAACTTGTGCCCAGTTGGGCTCTTGGAGGGGCTGGGGGTAGGTTCCTCTTCAGAAGGCTCTACTTCTGGAGAGGAGGAGGGCTCAGGGGTCTTCTTGGTGGCCTTGGGGCCAGGCTTCTTGGATATGGAAGGGGTGACCTTCTTTGGGTTGATGGGAGTTGACTTAGGGGGCATCTAGATGGCTCAAAGTTAGTATTTTTTGGTTAGTAAAAAAGAATATAAATTATTAGAAAAAATATTATTTTTTAACAGAATCTGAAATTCAGAGTGCTTTTTACTATATTTTGTTAGTTTTAATAAATATTTTAATTGAGGTAGTCAACTCTATAATGCTTTTGAAAGGAGCAAAAAAGGGGCTTTTGATCAGAAAATTAGGGAGTTTTGATTTTGGCACTTTGATCTCAACACTCCCTAAAAACATAAGGAAACATAGTAACATATTAAATTAATTTAATATTTTTTTCAAAACTGCCAAAATCTGCAGTTTTTACTAAACCCTTTAAAAAGTTACACTAAACTAACCCAAAATGCCTGAAACTCTACTATGTTCTAAAGCAAGCCTTTAATCTTTAAAACGCTTATGTTAAGCTTTAAACTTACACTGGTTAAATTATTATGGTTTTGTAAAGTAGAGCGTTTGTTTGGTTTAAATGCACTTTCAATTTCCGCACTTTTGATTATAAACACCTATTGAAGCTTAGTTAATAAAATATTAAATTCCAATCATAATTTAAAATATATTGGCAAGCACTAAATCAGAGTGGCTTGAATTTTGATTTGAAGCTTTTTCAATTTGCGCACTCTATTACTACACACAGTAAATTACTAAGTGATCATATAATATTTGTTTCATTCAGCACTCTATCTTTTACATAATAAAAATCAATGAAACTATAATCAAATGTTATACAGGTGATTGTGAACCTGTATTATAGGTTTTAGTTTATTTGATTGAGTATGATATGATTTTGAAGCTTTTAAGATCATTTACATAGTGATAGAATCAATATTAAGTGATATTTTAATTTTTTTAATTTTGGGGCCCCAAATATTAAATTGAAGAGACTTCCGGACTTCAATTTCTGCACTTTCAATTTTGTCCCCTATATTCAAAAAGATGAATAATATCTATTTTAAAAGCCAAATTAATTTAAGGTGTGTTTTAAATTGCATCAATTTGGGCACTTTGAACTTGGCTTTTTGATTTTAGCTACTAGTAAAAACATTTTAAAAAAGTCAAATTTAAGAAAAATATTAATTTTTTGGAGAATTTTTTATTGAAAAAAAGTGTGGAGATCAAAAAATCTATTGATTTGGAGATTTTGATCTCCATACTTTGACTTTAGACACTTGCCCGTTGACCCAGACAGATGGCGCAGAGAGGGCAAAGGACTTGAATTGAAGGCCTTCCACAACAGTCTTCTGGACATTTAAAAGGTTTTCAATTGTTGTTTCAGGAGTTTCTGGAATCTTGGCCGTAAGTACCTTGGCAGACACCTTCTCAATTTTGTCCCCAGTAAGGACAGTGGCCTTGACTTTTGCCTTGACCTTGTGGTCAATGTCTTTTATTTTTGCAATTGCCAATTTGAGATCCTTTAGCAGCTTCTTCAATTCTCTCATATGATCTTTTACTAACCTTTCCATATGTTTTTATAGTTTTCACCCCAATGAAATCTGTATTATTATGATAAGATTGCCTCTTTGTTTATCCCTGTTTTTTTTCACATTCACTACATTATCCCATTTTTTATTCATTGTGTATATGCTTTACGCTCAACTCAACATGTGTTGTTTGCTTTGTGTTGGAATTTTTTCCTTATTAGCCATATTATTTTTAGCACTTAAACACAGCCCCTTGTGAAAATATTAACAAAAATTTGGTGATAAGCTAAATTTTAATTAGAAAATTATAGCGTTAACTGTTTTTAGATAAAGTTATTGCTGATCCAAATTCAAAACCTTAATGATAAACTTTATGATAATCAGGAGCTGCGTGATAAAGTGATTGTTGTGACATAAAAATTATTGAATAGCCCTTTATGTCACAACAATCACTTTATCATTAAGGTTTTGAATTTGGATCAGTAACAACTTTATCTAAAAATAGTTAGCCTATAATTTTCTAATTTAAGTTTAGCTGATCACCAAATCATTGTTAATTTTTTAACAAGGGGCTGTGTTTGGGTACTAAAAATAACTGTTTTCTGGATCTAGATACATATCATAGTAAGTAAATGATTTTATAGAAATAAACTGAATATACATAATAAAACTAACTATAAACAAAGAGAAAATGAGCAATTGAAATTCATAAAAAAGATAATATAAATAGAAATTTTTTGGTGATAGGGGCTTATTGGGTCGGGGGAGAGTGATAGCTAGGAGGCAAAATAGTGCAGGAAGGAAGGCGTAGAGCTGGTGCTGGCCTGGGGGGTCTGGGATTGGGTGGGTTGGGCTTGCAGGCTAGGGGTAGTGTTGGCGGGGGTGGAGGGGGGAGGATTTTGTGTGATGGCTGCCATATACTGCTAATGGTACTCCTCATTGATCATTGCTGTGATTGACTGGTAGGTGGCAGTGACATGGGGTAAAAGGCGCTTGTCCTTCAGTGATTAGTTGCCCATATTCACATGGAAGACAATTTGGGCAAAAAAGTCTGCCACCATCTGACAACCAAAGAGAGACTTGTGGTTGAGAACCCCAAGATAAAGGTTGTTGAAAGCCTGAGGGCAGCACTCCAGTAGTGTATCTCCAATGTTGAAGAAGACAACATCAGCCAGATGGACGTCTGCATGGCCGGCAGGGTAGACTGAGGCCTGGTGCTTGTGTCTCTAGATGGCCTCAAGGGCGGTGGAGCTACCCTCCATCTGGTGGCTCAAGAAAACCCAGTACTTGGAATTTGAGCCATACCAGGAGTCAAGTAATCCACCAAGGATGTGGCTGTATGAGTAGCCATTGATGAAATCTGGGTTTTTCTAATAGTAGACAAAACCCTTGGCTGAAACAACCAGAGATGCACCAATGAACGTCCCCTTCTTGACCTTCTTCCTTCTATTCTTGGCAGCAGCTTTTCCTTGTTTGCCAAAATCACAAAAGCTATTGACAACTTGTAATATGAGATGAGCATGACATCATCAGTTAGACTAGTCAGGTACCAGACCAGTCTTGATTCAATGGTGGTGTCATACAGGGAATCCTCAGCGCCATCCCATTGGTCACCGGCAAAATTGGTAAGAACCCGTATGGAAGCCACCTTCTCAAACATCCAGAGCTGCACCATGCGCTCAGAGACCCATGTTATGGTGCGCAAGCTGCTTACAGACCTGGGTCAAGGGAAGCTTGGGATCCTGCTGGAGGAGGTCAAGCATAATTGGGTATGCCTCAGATATTTGTGACTTGGGGGGCTTCTTGGGCTTCTTGGCTGTCCTGATCAGATTCCCCTATTCATCAGGTTGTTGAATTTCTTCATGACAGTAGCTTGGGTAAATTGCAACTGGGCGGCAATCTGTTCCCAGGACAGACCCTGTAGATTCAGTGCCACAATTTTCTGAAGAATTTGGTTGGTGATGATTTGTTGCTTGGGGCGCTGGGCCGGGGGAGCTGAATTGTGATTGGCTGTAAGGGGGCAGGTTGGCTGGTGGCAGGAAGTTGTTCCAAATCAAGGTTACCATCCTGATTGGTTGGTTTGTGGGCAGCTTGTGCAGGGGTGGGTACGGGAGCAGGGGCAGAGCTAGACACTATGTGACTACTGAACAAGTCAAAGCCATATGGGTCAGGTACAGGTCAACTTCCTCATTACCTGCCTCAAAGGCTTGGGTGTAAACAGGTGCCTCCATGTTCTGAGCCTTGCCTCCATTGAAGCTGGCTTGGCTGCTGGCGCCGTCAAAGATATTGCTGTTAAAAACCATTGTACAATAAAACCTAGGATAAAATCACTAAAAGTAGAAGCTTAAAATTTTATGATTTATTTTTATTGTAATCTTGAGTCTATATTTGGAAGGTTTGCAAAACCATTATACACAAATAAGGATCCATTAAAATGAATAAAATGCCTCTGCCCCAAAATTAGATAGCTGTTGATTGGCTATTAAACTGTTATTTTTCTATTTTAGGCTGCTCATATTACACATCTTTTCATGACTTCATTTTGTTTTGTGCTTGTGGAATCTCACTTCCTGATTGCTCAAATTTTGTTTTTTTAGTTCTTCTGTTTGTGCCTCATATGAATCCTGATTATATCATAATATACTTTGGAACAGCATCCATTCATCTCACTTGTTGTGTCAGTTCACTTTGTTTGCAATTATAAACAACACTGCTCAATATTTGATATAATTTTGTATAATGGACTAGTGAAATTTTGTTTTTTTTCAACAGTTCCTATATTAATTGAAATTTTTTAATTATTTGAATCCTGAACTTTGCTTAACTTGGATTTTGTTCAAATCTGAGGTATTTTTGGTTGTTGCCATAGCTTTTAAAACTACTGCTTGATGATTAATGTTAGTTTAACTATACTTATACTTCTTATAAACAAAATAAGCTCCCAATTTTATTGAGCTTATTTGTCTTAATTTATAAATTGATTGCTAAAAAAAATTTTCCCTGAATAAAATACTAAAAAGCGCCCTAACATAATTATTGTTGAATAAAAGACATACATTAGCTTTAAAAGCTATGGCAACAAGCGTAACTACTTCATATTTAAACAAAGTTATTTCAGATTTAAGTGAGTTCCAAGTCAGGCAATATTCAGGAATCAAATAATCTAAGTATTTTTGGTGAACAGGCAAAAGATCAAATGTTGCAACTGAACCAATGAGGATTCAGTATTTGGAATTGGGGAAGACAACAGTCCAATAGAAAGGACAGAATAATAAGAACAAGGTATCATTTATTGTAGAATATAGTGGTTAATATACTATATGGGGAAAGCCACAATACCACAAGGGGTGGCATAGTGGGAAGTTACATGTAAGGTTTAGAGCCAAGGAATAACTTGTGAAGGAATCAGCAAGTCAAATTAGCAGTGCTTCTAATTAGGATGAAGTACCTGCCATTTGACATTGCCATCAGATTAATTCATAATGTTAGATACGTCAAGGGGCAGCTCATCAAGCGCCCCCTGTGTATTGTAAGATAAGTTGGCAGGCAAGTCCAGAAACTCAGTTGCAACACCCCCCCTTGCCCCCTGCTTGTCATCAGACACCAGGACTGGAGTCTGCGGAAGGTCTGGGAAGGTCTGCATAAACAACCTTTGTGTGGGGATGGCGCGGCAGGGGCGCAAGCGGTCATGGTGAAGCTTCTTGGTGTTTCCTTGGGAATCTTAAGTTGGTAGGTATGATTGTTGTAGACAGCGGCTATCTTGAAGGGCCCTAGATGATTGGATCCAACTTGGCAGAATTGGGATTGAGGGTGTAGACGGGATCACTTACAGTGTATCTAGCTTTGAGGTGCTTTGTCCCCTCTGCAATCTGCTTGTGTTCAATTTCCTAAGCTTTGGCACGCCATTGATCCAGGGATGAGGTTGTTACTAGGGGAGGCCTGCCAGGAACTTTGGACCGTAGCTTCCCCTGTTCAACCCCTGTCAGACTTTCAGGTGTCCCAAAGACCAGGGTACTGGGGCTAGACCCTGTGCCCCTGTTGATTCTGGCTTGCAGAATAAGGAGAGCAGTGGGCAGATGTTCAGTCCATGCGGTGTTGGGGTGCTCTTGTGAGAGCTTGGCAATCAGCTGAACCAGTGAGCCATTTAAATGACCCACACGTCCATTGGCTTGAGTATGGTAGGGGGTTGTAATTATACATTGGAGTGCGTTCTTGGTGCAGTATGCCTTCATGACATGCCCAACTAGTTTGGGACTGCCATCAGTGATGAGACGTTTGGGTTGCCCAAAGTGGGCCACAATTTCTTTGCCAATAAAGCGGGTAATAGTGGTGGTGGTGTGGTTGGTTGTTGCCCAGACCACTGGCCAGCAAGTGAAGTAATCAATGGCAGTGATAATGTACTTCTTTCCCAGTCTGTCTTTAGGGAGTGGCTCTACAATGTTGAGGTCCCACTGCTCAAAGGGTTCCATGGCCTTGATGGGCAGGACTGACTTGCGGGGTGCAGGTTTGGATGTGTTCTTTTTGCATAACACGCACGTTTTGAGGAGATCCAAGATGTCTTGACGCATGCGCGGCCACCAAACCTTACATTTCATTATCTCAAAGAGGTTGTGCCCTCTGATGTGATCCAGGGTTTGGTGGTAGTGCAATATTGTGTCCCCTTGTTGTGTGGTGGGAATGTACAGCGTCTTTACACCTGTCTCTGCCTGACGGCAGACATTACCAGCATCAGTGGTGAACTGGCTCTTGTTGTCCTTCAGCTTGGTGATGGTTACCAAGTTAAGGCCCTCATAGCAAGCTACCTCAGGGCAGAGGTAGAGCATGGGCCAATATGGATCCAAACCATCATCCCCAGTGATGGATGCTACGTAGAGTTGTAAAAGAGCGTCAGCTGTGACAAGTTCCTTCTCAGGCTTGTATTCAATGCGCAACTGGTAAGGGGATAGGCGCTCCACCCATCCTGATTGGTGGCGTGTCAAGTGGGACTGTGTGTTGAAGTACTGAAGTGACTTGTGGTCTGTCAGCACGCGGGGTGGGAAGGTAGCACCTTCCAGGTAACAGCGCTACTTCTCAACGCAGTGTACAATGGCTTCCAATTCTTTATCATGGATGGGGTAGTGTTGTTCTGAGTCAGTGAGTTTCCAGGACTCATATGCCACGGGGAGGAAGACGCCATTGTCAGTTTCTACCTGTAGCACGCCCCCTATGGCTCTGTTGGAGGCATTGGTCTTGAGTTTGTACTGTCAGTTTTGATTGGGGAACTGCAGTACTGGTGCTGTTGTGAGCCTTTGCTTCAACACCTCAAAGGCTTGATCTCTGATGGGGGTCCAATGGAAGCGCTGCTTGGTATTGAGGAGCTCAGTGAGAGGTGCAATTAGTTCCCCGCAATTGGGAATGAACTTGCACATGTAGGCAACCATGCCAAGGAATGTTTGCACTTGGCCCACATTGATGGGGGTGTCATGCTGGTTATTGCCTTGATTTTGGCAGGGTTGGGCTTTATCCCTTGGTCAGAGATGGTGTGCCCAAGGAATAACAGCTTTTACTTGAGGAACTTGCATTAGGAGGGTTGAGCTTTTAGCTGGTTTTTCCAAAGGATGTCAAGGACAGCACAGAGGTGTTGGAGGTTTGTGGTTTGATCTTGACTGAAGACAATAATGTTGTCAAGGTACACAACCACACATATCCCAATCAGTTCCTTGAATGCTTTGTTCATCAACATGGCAAAGGTGGAGGGAGCATTGGTCATTCCAAAGCTCATGACACAACACTCAAACAACCCGTAGCGTGTGTGGAAGGCAGTTTTTGCCTCATTCCCTGGTGCAATGCAGACCTGGTTGAACCCTGCAGTGAGATCAATCTTGCTAAAGACCTTCACACCTGCAAGTGTATTGAACAGGTTGTCAATCAGCGGCAGGGGGTACTTGTTCTTAACCGTCACCTCATTTAGGGCGCGGTAGTCTGTGACCAGGCAAAGGAACCTGTCTTTCTTGGCTACAAAGAAGACTGCCGCCCCGTATGGAGAGAGCAAGGGGCAGATGAAGCCCTTATTAAGCGCGTCCACAAGTTGCTGGCGGAGGGTTTCATCTTCCTTTGGTGTGAGACAGTATAATGGTCATGCTTTAGGTAACAAGCCTTGAAGTTGTACAGTGTGCTGGATCTCCCAGGGAGGAGGTAATTGTTCAAGTGTCTCACTGAATACATCCTTGTACTCCTCAAAGAGTGCTGCAAGCGCTGGTGATTATGGAGATGTCAAGGGAGGAACTGCTGGTGGTTCAGCACAGATAACTTTGACTGAACATTGGTTGAAGTCTAGTTTTCCCCCCTTGGAATTGTACAATCCTGTCTCTGTTATTCTGACAAACACAGTATCATGGAGTAACTTGCACATTTCCACAGGGTAAATCTAGAACCCCACCCCATTTCTGTTGAGGGTGATGACAGAGGTATCCCAATTGATGTAGGGACAATTGTGCCAAAGCCAGTCAAGACCAGCAATCACGTTGTGGCTGAGCCCTGCCATGATTGGCCCAGAGAGCTTAACCTGGATGTTCCACATTCTCACAGAGAAGGGTACCGTCTTGTGGGTGATGGCTACTCTGCAGGAGTCAGCTACCCGTACGGTTTTGAACCTGCTGGGCACTTGGTCTAATTGTTGAAAGTCAGCAAATGCCTGTTCCACCATAGTGTGGTTGGCCCCAGTATCTACCAGTAATTTGTGGGTGCCTCCACAGAAACAGAAGGGATAGAGAAAACATGTTACTTTATTTGAGGAGTGGCTTGCTTGCAATATGGGGTTGTCACTGTGAGCTTGAAAGACGTCCAGGGTTTTGAATTCATGAATGTTGTAGTTGCAGGGATTTTTTACAAGCAGGGATTGAGAGGATGGGTCAGATGGGGTTGTAAGACCTCTTGTTGCTACAATCCCCAGTCTTTTTCCTGATCCTCAATCTGTGCTAGCTGAAGCTCCCCCTAGTGGGGGCGTTTAGTCCCATTATCCTGCTGACGTGGCTGGCGGCGGCCTACTTGACTGTGACCACTGCCAGGTGTAGTATGTGGTTAGGATGGAGCATCACTGGTACGGCAGAAGCCTATTGAGGCCTGGTTGTTAGCCTCCACAATGGCTTTATAGCAGTCATCAATGGAGGTACAGCAACCTACAGGGACCCACTTGCAGATATGGGGTTTTAACCCATTGACAATGAGAGTGAGTAACATTGCATTTCCGTCAGTCATGGCTTCAGGGGCGGCAGCAAGAGCTTGCTGCAAGGCAGCAAGCTACTCAGGAACGGAACCAGTTTTCTTCATTGCTAGAAGAGGAGTTCCCACAACAATAGGGGAGACTTTTTTGCTATAGCAGGACTTGGCGGCATCTCATAATGTTGCTCAGGTAACGTCAAGTTCCTGGCTTGCCCAGTTAGTGAACCACACAGCAGCAGCCCTGTGAGGCAGCCAGATGCTGTGGCAACCCACATGGGCTCAGGAACCTGGCAGATGTGAAGGCAGGTTTCAGTATACTGTAGCCAACTGACAATGTCAGCCCCCTTGACGCCACCAGCAAAGGATTCTAGCTAAAGGTTGAGCATGCGCTGGGACAGATCTGACTGGGGCAGGGTGATGCTGGCGTCACGCTGCCTGAGGTGGAGCCAATTGTACACGCTGATGAGAACTAACTGGTCTTGATAGATGATGTACCTGTTGGGGATGTCCCCCTCAGGGGATTGGCAGGAAGGTCTCTTGTTGGGGAGTAGCCATACAGCCCATACTCTGTCCTTTCTTGGGGGGATTTTGTTTTAGGTAGGTTGATAACCTACTGCTGCTACCACTGTTGCAACTGAACCAATGAGGATTCAGTATTTGGAATTGGGGAAGACAACAGTCCAATAGAAAGGACAGAATAATAAGAACAAGGTATCATTTATTGTAGAATATAGTGGTTAATATACTATATGGGGAAAGCCACAATGCCACAAGGGGTGGCATAGTGGGAAGTTCCATGTAAGGTTTGAAGCCAAGGAATAACTTGTGCAGGAATCAGCAAGTCAAATTAGCAGCGCTCCTAATTAGGATGAAGTACCTGCCATATGACATTGTCATCAGATTAATCCATAACTTTAGATATGTCAAGGGGCGGCTCATCAAGCGCCCCCTGTGTATTGTAAGATACATTAGCAGGCAAGTCCGGAAACTTGGTTGCAACACAAATAATAAACAATATTGCTAACACAAAATATTAAATTATATCAAACAGCAAGAAGTGTAGCTCAAACTAAAAATAAAATTAACTGACAAAGCAAGTGAGATAGATTGATGATGCGCCAGAATATATTATAATTCTATCTGGATTAAGATGAGGCACCAACAGAGGGACTAAACTAAAACAAGAATAGAGCAACCTAGAAGCAAGATTTCACAAACACAAAACAAAATGAAGTCATGAAAGATGTGTAATATGAACAGTCTAAAATAGACAAATAACAGTTTAACAGTCAATCAACAGCTATCCAATCTAGGAACAGAGGCATTTTATTCATTTTCATGGCTCTTTATTTGTGTATAATGGTTTCAAGGACTTTCTAAATCTGGACTTGTGACTACAATAAAAATAAATTTATAAAATATTAAACTTCTACTTTTAGTGATTTTATTCTAGGTTTTTTAAAATGGTTTTTAACAACAATAATATTTTTGACAGCGCCAGAAACTTGTCAACAGCAGCCAAGACAGCTTCCTTGAAGGTGAGGCTCAGAAGGTGGAGGCACCTGTTTACACCCAGGTCTTTGATGTGGGTAACTAGGAAGTCAACCTGTACTTGACCCCCAACCCTTAAGGGTTTAACTTGTTTGAGAGTCATCTAGAGTCCATCCCTGCCCTCTCCTCCTTACCCACCCCTGCACAAGCTGCCAACTAACCAGCAGACAGAATGGCAATCCTGGTTTAGAACAACTTCCTGCCAACACCCAACCTGCCCCCTGTGACAGAAATTGCTGGATAGTAAGAAGCTGTCTCCAAGTAGTGGGGAATCACCCCCAAATCTACATGGAGTTAATTATTACCCACCAACACAGCTTCAAATACTGTTTTGTTAAATTTACAAATGAGATACTAGGGTTAATCCAAAATGATTAACCCTAACCAAAAGAGCCTAAGATAAATAGCCTGCAAGAGAATCATAGTGTCTTTATCATAAAATTTAGGACATTGAGATAGAACCAAAGTTTCAGTTTCAAATGCAGGAGGAACAACTCTGAGATTGGCAGATATTGGATTAACATTGGGCAGAGGCAACAATGAAGTACCAATATAGGACCCCATCTTCCTGTAATAATCTGGCTAAGGATTAAATTGTAGGGGATGTAGCACAAAAGTTCAACTACAGGATGCATTTGAAAATAAAAGTTAGACCAAGGAATATTTGATTTTATTGAGTAAAAATCTTGGGAGGACTCAACTCTTAAGAGTTGAAACAGTGAAAATTATCCAATATATATTAAAATTTAACTAATCAATGCCACCTGGTTCCTGGGCTCCTATTCCTTCCACATTGTCAAGTGATTATCTAATCCAGTTTGCAAAGAAACCTTGAGTGATCAACTTCTGATGACCATACTGATAAATAAGAACATATTGGGTGACCCTCAAATTTAATAATTTTATCAATGACAGTGTAAGGAATCTTCCTGATGAAATTCCTGTCAACAACTCATTTGAAATTTCAAGATCAGATGGGTTCTTTAAACCAGATCCATTGAAAAAAGCTGAGAAATTTAATTTAGTTAGTAGCATTTGTTCATTATTACCTTTTAATAATAGTCTGGATGAGACAAGCTGCTTGATTAATTCAAGAACAGGGATCAAACTTGCAACTCCCCTGGACTAAGTTGGTTGGCTAGGTTCAAATGTTAGTGTTGAATTTAATTTTGACCAATTGTTATCTTCAACAATAGGTGGCAGCCAATCATGTATCACCAAATCAACTTTAAAACCCTTCCAAACTATTGATGGTGACTTTTGCACTGAATTTGACACTGTTTCCTATATTCTTAGTGTAAACCACTCTGGTTCCGTTGAAAGTCCTTCTCCTGATGCCTAGCTTACCTGTGGTGAAAATAAGGGTATTCCCAGTGCTTGTCCTGCCTTATGGGCAACTATTTTAAAAAACCAATATTGTTTTTATGTGCTGAGTTCATTATTTTGAATTTAATTTTAAGAAAAATATTAGTTTAAGTTCCAACTTCCCCAGAGTCCCCAGTTTCTCCTTCATATTTTCATATTCTGTCCCCAAGATTTTGATCTCCTTTATATTATCCCCAGATTATTTTCTAGTTACTAAACTATATAAAGCTGGTAAGATATATTTTATTATTTGTTGAATCAATAAATTCTACATTCACTCCAAGTGAATTATTGTACATTCTTAGCTTGACTTAAACATTTTCTTAATCCTAACCATGAGATTGCCCAAGACTTTTTTATGAAGTCTCTTGGGTATAAATGAATCTATTGGATTTTCTTGTTGCCAGCTGTATTGGCTAGAATTTTGATAGGTTTGCGCGCAGACTCTGGCACTTCTCCCAAAACTCAATTCTTGGATAGCTCCTGGCGCCAGGTAATACCAGGAGTTGGTATACAGCCACCCTATTGTCCCACAACCCACCTCAGAAGGAAGAGACTCAGAACTACCAGTCCATACACAAAACCGCCAAACCACAGGTCTTTTGCCCATTGGCCTTGGCCTTTCTCTTATGTTACTTAGGAGAGTATTTCTTCCTTAGACAATTCAATCCTCTATTAGGTCAGTATCACATAGTTGAGAGACTCTTTTATCTTGGAATAGTGTCTGTACCTGTGGGTTCATTGGTAACTGGTCTAAATCTCTCTGCAATCATTCACTACCTTGGGAGATTACTTCCAAGTGGGTGGGTGCCTGACACTCAGCTTACGGGGGGAATTGGATTCAACTGGCAAACTGGAGCAGCTGTACCCTATTTTCAATCAACTTTTTGATTCAAGTCTGTTAAATTGGTCAAATTTTTAAAGGTTTTCTAGCTTTTAAAACCTTCCTACTTGGCTGAATAAACCCAGAACTAGGGAATTTATCATGACACCCCCCTTCAGCCAATCAGGCTACAGTTCTTGAGGCCCAGTGCACTAAACGCCAAATCATTACTGTATAAATTCTTCAGGAAATTTTGGCACTCAACTAGCATGGCCTGACCTGGGACCAGATTGCTGATCAATTGCAATTTACCTGAGCCACTATCATGCGGGAATTCAATAACCTGATGAAAAAGCAGAACCTGATTGGGACAGCCAAGAAGCCAAAGAAGGCCCCAGAGTCCCAGATCAATGATGCATACCCAATTATGCTTGATCTCCTACATCAGGACCCCAAGCTTCTCCTGACCCAGGTCTGGAAGCAAATTGCACGCCATGGCATTTGGGTTTCTAAGCACATGGTGCAGCTCTGGATGCACAGGAAAGTGGCTTCAATCAGGGTGTTGACTAACTACAACGGGGACCAATGTGATGGCAATGAGGATTCCTCATACAATCCTGCCATTGAGTTCACTCTTGTCCAATGCTTGACAATTTTGTCAGATGATGTCATGTTCATCTTGTACTACAAGATATCAATTGCTTTTAACACTTTTGGTGAGAAAGGGAAAGCCACCAAGAAAAATGGAAGAAAGAAGGTCAAGAAGGGTCTTTTGTTGGTGTGTTTCTGGCTGTTTCAGCAAAGAGAATTGTCTATTATTATAAAAATCACAATTACACCAATGGCTATTAGTATAGCAATATCCTTGGTGAATTGCTCAACTCCTGGGATAGCTCAAATTATACTCACTGGGTTTTTTTTGAGCCACCAGATGGAGGGTAGCTCCACCGCCCTTGAGCAATTCAGGGGCATGGGCATCAGGCCTCAGTCTACCCTGCCAGTCACACTGACATCCATCTGGCTGATGTTGTGTTCTTCAAAATTAGTTATAAACTCCAGGAGTGCTGCCCACAGTCTTTCAATGACCTTTATCTCAGAGTCCTGGACCATGATTCTCGCTTTGGTTGCCAAATGGTGGTTGACTTTTTTGATAAAATGGGCTTTCATGTGAATATGGGTAACTAATCATGTAAGGACAAGCGCCTCCCACCCTGTGTCACAGCTGTCTACAAAACAATCCAGCCAATTACAGACAAGGAATACAACAAGCAGTATATGTCAGCCATCACAATAAATTCAATTGGTTCCAACCTTGCCACCATCACCTGCCAGCTCCTCCCACCCAATCCCAGACCTCCCAGGCCAGTACCACCTCAACTCCTTCTTTCCCACACTATTCTGCCTAATTGGCATCTCTCTTCCCCGCCCCCCAACAAACTCTCTATCATCAAACATTTTGTATTTATATTGTTTTTATCTGGAATTTCATTTTTTTCTCTTTTTTAGTAGATTATATTATTTATGTTCAGTTTATTTCTATAAATCATGTTTACTATGCTGTGTATCTAGATCCAGAAAACAGTTATTTTTAGCTCTTTACATAGCCCCCTGTGAAAATATTAGCAATAATTTGGCAATCAGCTAAATTTAAATTAGAAATTTATATGTTTATTGTGTTTGGAGGAAGTTGTTGCTGATCTGAATTCAAAACTTTAATGATAAATGTTAAGCCAATCAGGAGCTAAGTGAGAAAGTGATTGTTGTGACATAAAGGGATACTCTATATTTTTTGATGTATGTACACTAATTAATCTGATTAGCTGGGTGTTTTGCCATTGTGAGCTATTACTGATGTGACAAGTTGATGGTGGACTAGTGCTTAATCAAATGCTGGTTTAGCACTAGTTCACCAGTAACTTGCCACAGTGGTTATGGCACACAATGGCAAAACAACCAGCCAATCAGATTAATTAGCGCACATGCATCAAAAAATATAGAATATCCCTTTATGTCACAACAATCACTTTATCACATAGCTCCTAATTGGCTTAAATTTATCATTAAGATTTTGAATTTGGATCAGCAACAACTTTATCTAAACACAATAAGCATATAAATTTCTAATTTAGATTCAGCTAATATCCAAATTGTGGTTAATATTTTTACAAGGGCTGTGTAAAGAGCTAAAACAATATGGCAAGTATGGAAGCAATGCAAAAAAAAGCAAACAACACATATTGAGATCATTGTAAAACATATACATAATAAGTAAAAATATGGGATATTGTAGCAAATGAGAAAATAAACAGGGATAAACAAAGAGGCAAAAGTATCAGAATAATACAGAGTTTATTGGGGTGAAAGATATAAAAACCATGCAAAGGTTAGTAAAAAAATCATATGAGAGAACTCAAAAAACTACTCAATGACCTTGACTCTGAAATTGCAAATATCAAAGAGATTGTTTTCAAGGTCAAAGCAAAGGTGAAGTCTTCTTTTTTGACTGGAGACAAAATTGAAAAGGTGTCTGCCAAGTCTCTGATGGCCAAGATTCCAGATACTTCTGAAAAACAATCAAGCAGGCCCTAAACATACAGAAGACCATTGTAGAAGGCTTGCAATTTAAGGCCTATAACTTTTCTGCATTGTCTGTCTGGGTTGACAACCCAGAGATGTATGCACATCTTAAACCTGCCAAGTGCAACAGAATGGTATACATCAAGATGCCTGCACAACTGGCTGCACTAATGGTGTCCAAACCTTCACAAGCCACTGACAAAGAAGAAACTGAAAAAGGTATCTAAATAAAAAGTTAATAAAAAATATATACTTACCCATTTATTTTATAAATAATCAATGACATAGTGCGCAAGATCCTTGTTCTGTATGTCTCACCACCTTATATTGCAACTTTGCCAGCCACGTGATCAAGCAGCTGGCCCTATCCCATCCTGTTGTGTAGGAGCTCAAAGATAGAGTTCACAAGTCCTTCCCAATGACAAGGGATGTGTAAGAGAGGGGGGCTAGACTAACAAAGTCTGGCTCCCATTCTGGTGGAATCAACCACCAGGATTCCATACAGTGCAAGACTGGGATAGCCACTCAAAGAGGCCTTTCAAAGGAGACTGGATGAGAGAGGGGAGGGAATTAAGCATCCAGAGCCATTACCAAGGCTCCATTAAGTAGCCACAGAGAGCAATCACAAGTGGAAGGGGCCTCTACATCCAAATCAGGGATTTGGTACAAGGGGGAAGGATTGTCCAAGTCAGAAGAAGGAATCACAGTAGTGCCAGCTCCTAAAGGGGGAGACAATTCTTCAAGATAAGAAGGCAACCAAGGAAACAACCCGTAGGATACTGAGTTGGTGAGAACCTGGGTGAAGTGTTCAATTACATTTACAAACAGACCAGGAATAAACTCACAATATTGAGAAATCAAGGGAAGTTTGGTCCAAAAGACAGGGTTGGAGGACCAGAACAATAGAGAAATAGGCACCAATATCCACATAGCCATCTTGTACCAAGGAGGCAACATGATTTCAGTGGGGTGTCCTTTTTTGCTAAAACTTATGGGCAGACAGGCCAGGTGCACGGGTAAATATCAGGAAATGGTACAAATTAATATACTTGGAACAACTCCCAACAAAAAACAACGGGTGGGCAGGCAGACAGGCAGGTGGGCCAGGGAAAGCGGGATGCAGAGACAACAGTGGGTATTGAAATAATACCTTTATTATTAAACAAACTTCAAAATACAAAAGGATTTGCAAAGTCAGGAGTTTATTCAACAATTGGAATTGGTAAGCAAGGGACCTGAAAGCCAATACTTCCATTTTATGCAAAGGGGGGTGATAGGACGGGAGGGATTATGAAAGGGGGCTATCAGAGTGCAATCTAAAGGGGAGCCTATCAGAGAGTACTGGACAATCTTATCCTGGTTTGAGACCAAGAAAAATAGGGGCTGTGGGCCCAGATGTAAAACTCAGTCCCTTAATTGGCTAGGGGCCTTCCAAGGACTCAGGGTGCACATTTCCCCTAATGCCTTCCTCTGACGTCTCCATTGGAAAGCTCCAGAGCCTAATTATTTTGGGCCAAGGGACTTCCAGGCCAGAGGAATTGGCAGCCTGGGACACTACTGATTGCAGGATTTGATACCCAATTTCCCCAGGCCGCAGGTTAGGCTTCCCTGAATTCATTCAGCCTGCATTTTTCTGTTGGCCTGCTAGTTGTTTCAGAACCAGGCAAAACCAGGACAACAAATAATCTAGCTGAAAATGTCTCCTCTGCAGTTGGAGGGGACTCCAAAGGAGAAATGGGAACTTCAGCTGGGAAAGCCAACACAAAGTGTTCATCCACTGTATGGGCCAAGTCCCCCAGGTTTTGGAGGGGTTTTGCCTGCATGTGGGCAACTTTTTTTGATGGTCTGGGAAATACATCCCAGTCCAGGGCCAAAGGTGGGCCACAAAACTTTACAGGATGCGCTAGCCAGGCTGACGCATGCCAAGGGGGTATCCAAGTGGGCATTTACTGCCTACAAGGATGCCCAACTGGTCTGCCTAGACTCATTATCCCTCAATGAAGTTTACTGTGTAAACTCTATTGAGCTTGTTTGGGACATTCTGGAGATGCTCCCATTCAAGAACATACTGTAGATGTACCAGACCCATGCAGCTACTTGCTTCTGCTTCCCTTGGAGCACACCATATCTTACCTACTGGAGAACTTCAGGGGTACAGTGGCTAAATTGACTGCTTTCAAAACAACAGCTGTAAATAAGACAAAGATTCTCTTTGCTGACTTTGGGCTGTTCTGGAGTGGAGACAAGATGGGGCTCCCTTTGGCAATGGATCTCACATTTTCTAAGAAAAAGCACAAAAGAATTAGTGCTGTATTCAATAAACTTTGTGACTTCCTGAAGGCCTTTTATGGGCAAAAACTCCATATTGTTGTTTACCTGAGCTATCTATTCTACTTTGGGATGGGCGCTGATGTTGAAAACCTGGATGAAATCCTTCTTGGGATCAACAAGGCCAGGCTCTCTCTTGACAGGAAGAAGATCCCACATGGATACAGCTCAGTGGATCATGTGATCCAGGACGCCCTGGTCCTGGCTGGTATCTATGGGTTTTCAGCCCCGCCATAAAAGCTGCTGCTTCATCACCATATGACAATCCTCCCTTTTATCAGCAGGCAAGAATACTTTAATGGCAGAGTATTTATTGTATATGGTGTGGCAGTGGAGGTTGTGTGCCACCTTCATTTTCAGGTGTGTACCTACTGTTGAACCAACTATTGGCGGCCTCAATAAATATCATTCCACAATTAAATTTACATTATGATTTTAATTATTACTTTTTTATAATCAATTCCAAATAGCTTTTTTAGAATAGCAACCTATTACTAAACAAAGGAATCTTAGAGAAGGTCTTTATACAGGAATAGTAAAATATAATTATTAAAAATCACATATAACTTGAGCACTTTATTTAATTTTTAATTTACTTTTTATATTTATTAGGCAGAAGCAACATTTTTATATACTTATCATACTGTGGTGTTAAATATTTAGGATTGTCACCACAGAATACAATAAAATAAATTAATTTGCATACAAGAATTAAGCATCTGCATCAATGATGCCACTGTATGTGATTGCAGGCTTGGAAACATTTAAAAATAAAATGATAATCTATAATTATAAAAAATTTAAAGAATATTTGGAATTGCTAAGCCTTTAATTGATTAGTTGCTTAGAGAGGCACAAGGGGAAAAACAAATTGAAGTGGCCATAGAATTTAGCCATGGTCTCTGCTAGAAGGTTGTGGATCCCAGCCTGCAGAAAACCAAAGAGGTCCTCAGTCCCAGTTGGTGCCCCCTGCTTGACAACTTGCCTGAGCCACCTAAAGACCTCCTTGATAGGGTTTAGGAATGGGGAATAGGCATTAATAAATAAGAGGCACAAATTTGGTGTGGTCAATTGTTGGGAGCTAACTGCAATTCTGGTGTTGATATTTGGAATACTCAAGAATATCTGCCATCTTGTGGAGTCTGATGTTATCCAGTACAATTATATTGGTGAAGCCCAGGCTTTTGCACCTCAGATTCTCTTGGACCAATCAGAGGAATAACAGGAAGGTCCTACTGTTATGGGATCCCAATATCATTTGGTACATCTCAATCCTCTTTAGACCAAGGAGCACCACCATCAAATAGGCTGTGGCACAGACTGCAGCACTCCAAGCTACTCCATTATTGGAACCTTTGGGGGCATAGGCATATGTGTTTTTCATAGATAAGGCAAATGCTGATTTAATAAAATAATAAAATTTTCTTGTCCCCTTTTTTTGAGTGCAGTGTACGTCTCTGTGCATTGTTTCTGGATCTTGACATTGTCAGGGCTGTTGCAGTTATAGGGAGACACCCCAAGTTTTCCCCACAAAACCTGTTGACCTTTTACCAAATGATAATAATAAAAATTGAAGCCTTAATCCCAAAAGTGGACTTGACCATTAAATTTATATTTTCCAGTTGAAGATGACAGTCTCAGTTAATCAACTGATGGATTTCTCATTTGTGCTCCTTGGTGAGCATGGTTGAAATATGCAGGGATTTCTCTGCGGCAAGGACATGGGCAGTATTGATGAATTTTTTGAAGGTCTTGGAGGTGTACTTGGGATCCACTCCAACAAGAGCCGCAGCTGCCTTGTAGTCACTAGATTTCTGCATAAGCCTGAGAAAAATGATGTGCTTGATGTTACGAATGGTCTTCTGGGTGGCCTTAGTGGGTTAACTTGAGTCAGGATTATGATTGGTAACTGGCACACAATACATGGGCACCTTGGTATAAAAGGCTGTGGCCTTCTTAGCACAAGCTGCCCCTCTGTGATTCTATGAAACTTGGGCTTGTCATTTTCTTCTTGGTTGCTGTCACTGATGTAGAGCTTGTAGCTGATGTCAAGGACAGGCTTCACCTTTTTCATCATGGCTGTTGGAAAAGCTTCCTAGTGATAGACAGGGTCAAATACAAATGAAGTAAGCTCAATTTATTTGCTTCTAACTTTTTTGGTGGTGACCTTGGAGCATTTTCTGGTCAGCCTGGGACCCTAGGGTTGATTCTCTGTGTCCTTACACCTTGAGCTACTTGAACTGGTTGTTTCAGTGAAACCTCACTATGACTCTCTCCTCTCCTGTCTTCTTCTTGAGTAGGTAGCTATGTTACACTAACTCTGTTCTTTGGCCTGTGGAGGCAGCTGCAACCACAGTGCACAGCAGCTGCATTGCTACTCAGTTGTTATGTTCCTTCAATTTTAAAATTTAATAAAATACTAAATAAAATTCAACTAAGTGAATCACTGGTTTTAATTTTTGCTTTTTATCTGAATATGGATATTTAATTATCATTCCCTCTACCCAATATCCCAATTATAGAATTTTTATTTCTTAATTAGTTGTTTTTGGTTTTAAAACACCCCTTTAGAACCACAAAAATAATTTCCACCCATTTCCCAGATTTTACGCCATATTTAAACACCTAGCATACAGTAGTTTGAAAAGCTATGGCAACAAACAAAATGAACTCAAATTTAAGAAAAATTGAAAATAAATAAATTTATATTGATTTACAATATATTTGGGTTCATTTCATTTTGCTTAAATCTGAATTCATTTTGTCAAAATATGAGTTCATTTTGTTTGTTGCCATAGCTTTTAAAACTACTGTAAAGTTTTAAAAACTTATGTTTCAGATCATGTACCTTATTTTAGATAACATGGTATAATTCTTGTTTACAATCTATTGCACACAAAAACTCAGTGGTTTTGTTTTCATGTTGAGTTGCTATTGTGTTTTGTTCTTGGTTTGAGTTTTGTTTACCACGTGTGAGTGTATTTTGTCACCAATTTACATAGTAAACATATGTACATCAAAGGTCAAATCAAACCATTTTTTGATTTCATGTATTTTGGTTTGTGTTTTGAATATTTTTGTTTTAAGTGTGAGCACTTTTTTGCTGTGTTGACCTATTTTGTCTATTAACACCAAAAATACTTGTTGACAGAGTGTATATTTTACACTGATAGTTGGAATTTGCTTAAATCTGAAGTATTTTTGATTTTTTCCATAGCTTTTAAAACTACTGTACACAACCTGGAGGACCTTTCCCACACTGTGAATGAGATTTTTGTGCTGGCCTTTATTTCAAAAAACTTTCCCTCCTTCTTTAGAGTCCCCTCTCACTACAGAGGAGACATTAATCCAGTTGGATTGTTTGATCTCCTGGTGCTATCCTTCTTTAAAGCAATTGTAAGGACAACAGAAAAAGGTGGCCCACACTTCACTGGGTTTGCCTGGCTTGGGGCCCATGAAACTTGGATTTAATATTTCACATATAGTCAAATCCTGGTCAAATCATTCCTTTGGCTTAGAGAAAATGGTTCTAGGGTCATTCCAGCTGTGACGTCTATGGTAGGCAGACATGGGAGTGTTGTGTCTGGATTCTCATAATGCACCTAGCCAACCAGGATTCTTTCCCCTTCACCCAGGCCTGTTAATTCTATATCTTGGGCCCAGTCTATGGGTAAATTAAGTTGAAACATCTAACTGATATCTTCTGATGTTTCCCAAACCCCCTCCTAAAGATGGCCCTGGTTCCATTACCCCTCCCATGCATATAATGGAAGCAAGAGTCATCAGGTCCCTTGCTTATCAATCCTGATTATTAAACAAAGCTCCTAATTTTTGCAAACTTACTTTGTGTTGCAACTAAGTTTCCCTCCTTGCCTTCAAATGTATCTTAGAATACACAGGAGGCGCTCAATGAGCCGCCCCTTGACGTATCTAATGGCATGGATCAATATGATGGCAATATCAAACTGTGGGCACTTTCTCCTAATTAGGAGCGCTGTCAATTCAACTTGCTTATCCCTGCATGGGTTATTCCTTGGCTTCAAACCTTAAATAAAACACACCCTTATGCCACCCCCCATGGCCTTTTGGCTTTCCCCATATAGTATATTAATCACAATATTCTACAATAAACAATATCTTATTATATTTATTTCTGATCTTTCTATTGGACTGTTGTATTCCCCAATCAAATACTGAACTCTAGCTGGTTCAGTTGCAACAGTAGTAGCAGAAGTAGGTTTATGACCCACTTAAAAGAAAAATTCCCCCTAAGAAAGGACAAAGTATGGGCTGTATGGCTACTCCCCATCAAGAAAATTTTCTTCCAATCCCCAAGGGAGACATCCTCAAGGGGTATGTTATCTACAAAGACCAGCTGGTGATCACAAGAGTGTACAATTGACTCTGCCTTGGGCAGCGCAATGCAAGTGTCACCCTGCCTCAATTGCATCTTTTTCAACACATGCTAAATCTCCAACTTGAGTCTTTTGTGGATAGAGTTGAGGGAGCTGCCATTGTCAGTTGGCTCCATGCTACTGAGACCCACTTTTTTATCTGGCAGGTGCCTGAGCCCATGTGGGTTGCCACTGCTTCTGGGCGCCTTACAGGACCTGCTGCAGCATGGTTCACCAACTGGGCCAGCCAAGAGATAGATGTCACCTGGGTGTTGTTCAGGGACGCCGCAAAATCCTGCTACAGTGAAACCTTTTCACCTATTGTGGTGGAAACTCCCCTCCTAGCCATTAAGAAGTACATATCTGTCACTGAATATCTTGCAGCTTGTTAAGAAGCCCTTGCTGCTGCCCCAGAAGCCATCACCAATGGGAATGCCATGCTTCTTACTCTAATAGTCAATGGGCTCACCCCCATATCTGCAAGTGTGTTCCTGTGGGGCGCTGTACCTCCATCAATGACTGCTACAAGGCCATTTTGAAGGCCAATAATCAGGCTTCAATGGGCTTCTGTAGGCCAATGATGCACCACCCCAGTCTCTCCCTGCACCTAGCAATGCCCACAATCAGGTATGCTGCCGCCAACAAGAGAATGGGGTTAAGCGTCCTTGAAAGGGGGGGCTCTAATTAGCACAAATCAAGGACCCAGGAAAAGCCTGGGGGTTGTAGATAAAAGAGGTTTGAAACCCCACTTGACCCTCACTCTCAATCCCTCCTTGCAAAGAACCCCCGTGATTACAGTGTGCATGATGTTGAAACTCTTGACATATTCCAGGCTCATAGCAATGACCCTGTTCTCCAAGCAAACCATTCTTCAAATAAAGTAACCCGCTTGGTCTACCCCTTCTGTTTCTGTGAGAACACCCACAAACTATTGGTAGACACTGGGACCAATCACACTATGGTTGACCAGGTGTTTGCAGATTCTCAGTAGCTGGACCAAGTGCCCAGCCAATTCGAGGCAGTACAAGTAGCTGACTCCTGAAGAGTGGCAATTACCCATGAGACAGTACCCTTCTCTATGATAATGGGGAGCGTCCAGGTCAAGCTCTCTGGGCTAATCATGGCAGGACTCAGCCACAATGTCATTGCTGGTCTTGACTGGTGGAACACAACTGTCCCTATATTGACTGGGATACATCTTTAATCACTCTTAACAGAAATGGGGTGGGTTTTTAGATCTACTCTATTGAAATGAGCAAGTTACTCCATGATACCTGTGTTTTTCAGAATCACAGAGATAAGTATGTATGATTTCAATGAGAGAAACTGGACTTCAATCTATTTCCAGTCAAAGTTATCTGTGCAGAACTACTTGCAGCTCCTCCTTAATCACTCCACCAACACTTGCTGCATTACTCAAGGAATATAAGGATGTCTTCAGTGAAACGCTGAACTAACTGCCCTCTCCCCAAAAGATACAACATGCTGTACAACTACAAGGATCACTGCCCAAGGCATGTTCCCTTTATTGTCTGACACCCAAGGAAGACAAGACTCTCTGTCAACACTTTGTGGATGCACTTGACAAGGGCTTCATCTGCCCTCCCTCTCACCCTATGGGAATGCATTTCACAAATGACAAACTCCTACTGACCTTACTCATAGAAAAACCTCAACTACATGATTCAAACTCTTATACCCTGCAGGCTGGCAGCCTGCAGATTTTTGGGCTTGAACCAGAGCAGGATTTAACTTTGGAGAATCTCCTTAGGCTTGATGAACAGAAATTACTTGTATCAAGGCCTCCCACGCCAAATTTTCCTGTTAACCCAATCAATGAGAGTGCGGGCCAAGCCAAGGATCCTGAAATAACTTGGGCCACTGCAGCAGGGGAAGTAAAGAAACTTCCCTTGGAATGCAGGCCACCCAAAGATGACAAACTCCACGACCCAAGAGGGAAAATTAAGCTTTCTCAGTTTGAACCAGCCAATGAAATAACTCCTGCTATGGATACTGCTGAGGGCTGTAAAAGCCTGGTAAATGGTAGCACCAGGCCCAAAGGAATTTGTAAAAGTTTCTCCATGGCAGATGGGTATACTTATACCCTGGCCACCAGGAAGTTACCCATTACCATTCTTGCAATAAAGTGCCATAAACCTTTGCTTCAACCAAGTCATCTCATATTTGATTTTAGTTTTATTTCATTTTCAGATCAACTCCTGTGGTTTTGTGCCTTCCACCTATTTACCCCAAGAGACTGCAGGCCAGCTGCCTGAACTATATTGCCCACTATTAGCTCCCTTTGGCCCTGTACATTTCACAGAATACCCACTAAGCATGCCATATTCTGAGTTCACGCTATAGGAAATCTTAATCCACAACCCAGAAGCTAGAACTAGAGACACTGAGACTGTTTACAGAGAAGTAACCAAAGTCACCATACCTCCTCTTCTATTCTGCAACAAGTGCAACTACTTGCCTGCCTATTCAGTTCTGATAACACCACCTCTCACCCTGCGGCCTAACTGCCTGCATGAATCTGTTACAGCTAATGAATCCACCTCCATTCAGATATTTGGGGTGATGTATATCACCCTCACCAGTCTGATTGATTCAATGGTACCCACAAGCAGACCCTGGGCCCTACTGGGCAAATTGATATATTATATTTTAAAGTTAGCGCCAATCTTGTGGTGGGCCCTGCTTGCAGGACCTGCAGGCCATTTGCCTGCCAGCTCCCCCCCCCCACAGGTTGGTTCCCTGACATTATGGCAATCTACTTATACCACAGTAACCTGGGCCCCAAGATGTTGATAACTATTGGGATATCTTGTATGCTATTTTCATTGATTTCAGCTTACTATGCCTACAAGCTAGTTACCAACTTAATTATGTCAGCAATTTGACACTGATACAGCACAGAACCAAAGTACGTTTTGATTGGCGTCAAGAAGAACAAGATCCCAAATTTACAAGTCCAAAATGTTATAGTCAACCAGTCCACAACCAAGGTGGATATGCTGCAGATAGGGAAGCTAACCTTGGAAGATTCCTGAAGAGCTATACCAGTCCTCTGTCTCCATATCCAGGTCAACACAAACTCATATTCCAACGACACTGAGAAAGTCCTGGGAGTGGCTTCCATGCTCTTTGGCAACTCCTTAGGCTGGTTTGGGAAGGCCACCTTGGAGGACATCAAGTTCTACCTGGACTATTCCTAATTGAAAGCAAACTGATGGCCACTGGCAACAACCAAGATACCTGCCACCACACCCTCATCAGCTTACTAGACATTTGAAAAGGATCCTGCACCCTACAAGCCTACACTGACAAGTTCCTTAAGCTAAAAGCTAGAACCCAACTTGAAGACAAGTTATCAGCCATCCTGTACCGCCAAGGAGCCTGCCCTGTCTTGAAAGAACTCCTCAAGCACCACATCTCACTCTTGGCCTATACAAATTATTCCTCTTGTGTAAAGGGTTGAGTTTTAACCAAGAAAGAGCCCCCGCATCCACTCAGCGCACAACCCGCACCCAGAATCCCAACAGACCAGGAATGTCCCCTGAGGAACTACAACACCATTACTGTGAAGGGCTGTGTTTCTACTGCCACAAACCTGGCCACCTCACTAAGGCTTGCCCAAAAAGAGTGGTCCAACGGTTTCCCTAGCACAAATAAACACATCCACCCAGTCTTAAAAATTTATCCTAGTCAAAGTGGAAACACCCACAACATCCCAAGTGGTTGAGGTGTTTATTAATACAAGGGCTGAAGAAAGTTTTATTGATGCCACCCTTGCAAAGAACCTAGGACTAAAAGCTACCTCTGAGGGTGTCAAGGTGATCATGGGGAATAGCTCCCATGACCTTGGGTTCAGGTTTAAAACTAAGTTGCCATTGAAAATTGGTCAGAACATCTACCCAGCGCTTCCCATCATCTTGAAAAGGCTCCCCCATCCCCTGATCCTGGGAGATTCCTGGTCCCAAAGACACAGTGCCATCTTGAACTTCTGTAACCAAGCAGTTGCCTTGAAGGGGGGCAACTCTTGCAATGTAGCGCTGTTTTAACTGGTTCCAACCAAAAGAAACCCCAGCGCACTTCTGGCCCTGAAAATGGAACCCAGTGTTGGGGCCCTACCTGCTCTGTTAGAGAAGTGGAACCATGTCTTCAGTGAGGAAGCAGCAACCTGCCTCCCCAAACACACAAAGTACAACCACACTATTGACCTCTTACCCGCACTAAACCCCAGCATGGGCCCATCTATAGCTGCAACCCCAAAGAGAAGTTGGCCCTGAAAGTGCACATTGAGAACATGACCAAAAAAAAGGCTTCATCTTTGTGTCCAAGAGCCCTTGCTTGTTGCCAATGCTGTTCATAGGAAAGAAAGATGGTGGGATGTGTCAACAAGTAAACTACCAGAAACTGAACAAGATTACAGTGAAGAACTGTTACCCCATCCCCAACGCCAACAACCACTGTGATGTTTTTACAGGCGCCCAGGGGTATTCCAAGATCAGTCTACAAGACGCCTTCAACCAAATCCAAATCAAAGAAGGCAACAAGTATAAAACAGCATTCAAGACCAGGTATGGACTCTACAAACACCTGGTGATGCTGTTTGGACTATGTGATGCCCCTAGCACCTTCCAGTGCATGATCAATACAGTCCTGGGCAAATACCTTGACCAATTCTGCATGGCCTACCTCAATAACATTCTCATCTATAGTAAGACCCACAAAGAAAACCTACATCACTTGGACCTAATCCTGAGAAAACTCTCCCAAGCCAACCTATACTCAAAAATTAAGAAATGTGAGTTCTTCCAACCCAAGGTGGAATTCCTAGGCTATGTTGTAAAGACTGTAGGGCTTTCAATGGCTCAGGACAAGTTGGACGCTGTAACCTCCTGGCCTACCCCTACATGTCAAAAGGACGTCAGAAGCTTCCTGGGGTTAGCAAACTATTGCTGAGACTTCATAAAAAATATTTCTTCCATAACGCTGCCACTGACCAGGCTCTGCTTGGACAAGGTCCAGTTTGTTTGGACTGATGAATGCATCTCTGCATTTGAGACCCTGAAAGAGGCTTTCATGTCTGTCCCTGTCCTTGCCATGCCTGATCCATCTAAATCTTTTGTGCTTGAGACAGACGTGTCTGAATTTGCAGTGGGTGGGGTTTAACTTCAGGAAGGAGGGGATATTATGCTGCATCCTGTAGCATATTACTCCAAGAAGATGCTGGTGGCAGAAGAGAATTACCCAATATATGATAAGGAGATGCTAGCTATAATGAAGACATTGAAGCATTGGCGCAGATATCTATATGGTGCTTGACATCTGGTAAAGGTTCTGACAGACCACAAGAACTTATTTTATTTTTCAAACCAGACCAGCTTAACCAAAGACAAGCAAGATGGGCCTTAGAACTGGTCAACTACACATTGACCATAGACTACAATCCAGGAAAAGTGAATGTGGTACCAGACGCCTTGAGCAGGAGAGCTGACCTAATCCCCTCCTCTACTAAAATCAAGGACTGTAACACCCATATTATAATAGACCCTGATAGCCTAGGAATACAACTAATGTACTTGAAGATTGTAGCAAACAAACCCAACATGATAGAAGCTCAAAAGCAAGACGCTTATTCAACCAAACTAGTTAAAGCCCTGACAAAGGACCCAGATTACCATCACTCAAAAAAAGGCTACTCCCTGAAGGGTGCCACCCTGCTGCTCCACAGCAGAATCTATGCACCCAAAGGCCCAACCCAAACCAATATATTGATTTACCACCACAATTCAGAGATAGCTGACCACTCTGGTAGACACAAATCCATTCTAAGCATCAATCAGAACCACACAATTTCAGATATGGACAAGGAAGTAGCAGTCTACATCAATGGCTGTGAAACCTACAGAAGAACCAAGACACGTTCTTGAAGCCAGAAGAATTACTAAGACCTCTGGACATCTCTGCCAGACCCTGGAAGTCAACATCAATGGATTACATAGTAGAACTCCCCCCTTCAAAATCCTTTGATGCAATCCTAGTCATGGTTGACTGTTTTATCAAGATGGCTTACTTCCTCCCAACTACTACCCACTGCACAGCAGCTGAGACTACAAGACATTTTCACAACCGTATCTTGACTCAACACAGCACACCAGAAGAAATCATCACTGACCAAGGACCCCAGTTCAACTCCCACTACTGGACCCAAGTGATGAAGGATCCTGGAATAAAACACTGTGTTTAGACCTCCTACCACCCACCCACAGACGGACAGACAAACCAAATGGGACAATCAAATCCTGTAACAATACCTCAAATGCTACACCAAAGCAGACCAAGACAACTGGGTGGAGATGCTACCCATGGCACAATACGCCTATAACAGCAAAGACCATGCATTCACAGGTATGTCCCCCTTCAGGACCAACTACGGGTTTGACCCCTCTTGGGACCCAACCATTGGCATCAAGGAACAGAATACAGCAGGACAAACCTGGATTAAACAAATACATACCACCCAAGAAACCTGTCTAAGGAACCTAACCTGCGCTGTCAAGACCTACAAGGTGTTTGCTGACAAGAAAAGCACCCCTGGGAAGCCTCTAGAGATAGGCAACAAAGGTTACCTCAACTCACAGAACGTCCCTTTACATGTAACCAGTAGGAAGCTAGCTCACTGCCGCTGCAGCCCTTACAAGATTTTAAAGCAAATAGGAGAAGTGGCATATAAACTAGAACTGCTGCCTATTTGGAAAATCCACAATGTCTTCCATTGATCATTGTTATTCAAGAAAGAAGGGACTTCCCTTCCCCACCAGAAGATTAAGACCAACCCCCTGTCCATTCAGGAAGGACTCACCAACAAATATGAGGTCAAGTACATCCACGGACACCGCCTCCACCACAAGACTCCACAGTACTACAACAAATGGGCAGGCTACCCCCCAAAGAGAGCACCTGGGAACCTGTCTCCAACCTTCCTAACGCACATGGAGCCATACAGAAATACTTAGATAGGAAGGCAAGTAGGGAGGAAGGCAACAGGAAAGAAGGGGATAATATCACAAATGACAAACTCCTACTGACCTTACTCATAGAAAAACCTCAACTATGGGAGCAAACCCCAATACCCTGCGGGCTGGCAACCTGTAGGACCAGTTATACGCAGATTTTTGGGCTCAAACCAGAACAGGATTTGACTTTGGAGAATCTCCTTAGGATTGATGAACAGAAATTACTTGCATCAAGGCCTCCCACGCCAAAGGTTCCTGTTAACCCAACCAATGAGAGCACAGGTCAAGCCAAGAATCCTGAAATGACTGGGGCCACCGCGGCAGGGGAAGCAAAGAAACTTTCTGCAGAATGCAGGCCACCCAAAAATGACAAATCCCATGACCTGAAAGAAAATTTTGAGCTTTCTCAGTTTGAACCAGCCAATGAAATAACTCCTGCTATGGATACCGCTGAGGGCTGTAAAAGCCTGGTAAACAGTAGCACCAGGCCCAAAGGAATTTGTAAAAGTTTCTCCATGGCAGATGGGTATACTTATACCCTGGCCACCAGGAAGTTACACATTACCATTCTTGCAATAAAGTGCCATAAACCTTTGCTTCAACTAATTCATTCCATATTTGATTTTAGTTCTATTTCATTTGCAGACCAACTCCTGTGGTTCTGTGCCTCACACCTATTCACCCCAAAAAACTGTGGACCAGCTGCCTGAACTATATTGCCCACTAAAAGCTCCCTTTGGCCTGGTACATTTCACAGAATACCTACCAAACCTGGCATATTCTGAATTCATGCTAGAGGAAATCTTAATCCACAGCCTAGAAGCTAGAACTAGAGAGACTGAGACCTTTTACAGAGAAGGGACCAAAGTCACCATACCTCCTCTTCTATTCTGCAACAAGCACAACTACTTGCCTGTCTACTTAGTTCCAATTACATCACCTCTCACACCACGCCCCTGTCTGCAGGAATCTGTTACAGACAATGAATCCACCTCCACTCAAATATTTGGGATGATGTACATCACCCTCACTGGCCTGATTGATTCAATGGTACCTGTGAGCGGACCCTGGGCCCTACTGGGCAAATTGTTATCTTATATTGTAAAGTTAGCGCCAATCTTGTGGTGGGCCATGCCTGCAAGACCCGCAGGCAGTCCACCTGCCAGTTTCTTGGACCCCCACAGCTGGTTCCCTGATACTTCAGTCTTATTCATAGCCAAGAAGGACAGATCCCGTTGGTTGGTGACCAACTACCGCGCCCTAAACAAGGTGACTATCAAGATCAAATACCTCCTGCCGTTGATTGATAGCATGTTTAGCACGCTTGCAGGTTCAAAGGTCCTTAGTAAGATTGATCCCACCACAGGGTACAACCAGGTCTGCATTGCATCAGGGGATGAGGCAAAAACTGCCTTCTGCACACGCTACAAGTTGTTTGAGTGCCATGTCATGAACTTTATAATGACCAACACTCTCTCCACTTTTGCCATGTTGATGAAAAAAGTATTTGAGGGTCTGATTGGAAAATGTGTTGTTGTGTACCTTGACAACATTATTTTCTTCAGTCAATATCAAACCACACATCTCTAACACCTCTTTGCTATCCTTGACACTATTGTAAATTGCGCAATTAATGCTATTTTGATATGGACTTTGAATGTTGATAGCTGCAAAGATTTGGCTGGGTTTGCTTTCAATTTTGGATATTACTTGCCTTCCGTAAATGGGTCTGGTTCAATATCCACCCATTATGGACTATCATACCTGTCTATGAATGATCCTGGTATGACCTCATCCCAATGTGACCCCCTCAGCCACTCTGTCTTCCTAATGAGTGATCACTGTTCCTTGTTTACTATTTAAAGTAGAATCATTTCTCCTAATAAAGATAAGTTTATCCACATTTGTGTTGGCTTTAATAATCTTCAAGCTTTTTTCTGTCCTTTTTGCCAAAAAAACTTTCTCTTCTTGTTTTCCAGGAAATTAAGGTATGTGCCCTTCATTTTGCCCTGAAGGCTAAACCAAGGCTAGCTTCAAACCTCAAATCTTTTGTTATAAATATTTCCCGTTGTGTCCTCCTGGATGTTGTCCCCAGGAGCCAAACACAACAAAATGGTGCTCACTACAGGGGCTGAAAGCCCCTCATTTACCCTGTTCCCATGTGCATTCTCTGGTCCTTCTCCATTTGTTTCTGAAGTACCCAAACAACCTAAAGTCTCTAGTCCCCCTCTAGAAGAAGACATCACTGATGCCCCATCAACTCCTATGGTATTGGTTCTGTCTCCTGGGCCTGTGTGGGCCCTCTTCCATCTTTCTATCTCAATTACAAGCAAGCTTGTGTTGATGCCTGCTCCCTTCTCCATTCTGGCACTATGGCAGTGCACACTATCCCTGGCCTCCGCCCCAGGTACGCTTCTGAAGACCTGTACTCTTTCCTTTTGGGCTTTGGTCTCCCCCCGCGCTGATGGAATCCATGGATACAATTGGTGTGTTGGTCAACCAGTTTATCCAACCTGCCCTATTTCACCATCAATTTACCTTAGGATTCCAGAATCAACTATTAAATGCTGTAGCCACCGCTGTCTCAAATAACCATGCTCAAAATATGGCCTATCAAGAATGGTCACACAGTCTCTTTGTGTGTATTTCTGACAACCAGCGCAACTCACTGGTGTCACAGAAGTAATTAACTGCATCCCTGAGCTCCCTTTGTTCCTTGCTCCCTGGATACATAAAGGATCAACTATGCAAATTGGATGAACATCAGGCAGCGTGGCGTGAACAAATTGAGGCCTTTCTGCTAAACCATTGCCAGGATTTTGAGACTCTGGTTAGTGAACTTAATCAATTCAGGGAGCATGTCAACTTGCAACTTGAATTGGTAGGAGCTCATGTTGATACTTGGGGCCGCCATCTGCAGCATCAATACAGTCTGGATAAGGCTGTACTAGGCAATACTCTATACCAGGTGCAAAATTATGTGGATGATAGGGTAGCGTCTATTGAGGTGACTCCTTCTGCTCCTCCTGTTGAGGCCCCATCTGATTTTGAAACCAAGGTATGAAAGGCAATTGCCAAACTCAAGGCTACCACTCAACATCAAGCTTCTGTTCAGAACCCCCACAGTCAAACCAATGCCTGAACCTTGTATTGCCTCCCTCACAGATCAAGTGGCTACCTTGTAAGGTAAAATTGAGTACTTAAGACAGTGCCTCTCTAATTCTGAGGATTTATCATCTGAATCTAAAGATGAAGATGAAGAGGAAGGTGGAGTTGTTAATACTCCTGCTCATGACAATCATGGTTGTTGCCCTGGCTTAGAAGGTCAACCCCAGGTCAACTGCGCATGTGCACTATATCAGCTTGCAGAAGTGACAAATGATATAGCTGATAGACAAGACGCATTGGAAAGAGAGGTTCAAAATCTCTCCCGCTTTACCAAGACACTGAATGGACAAATTGTCCCCTTGGTTGCTCAGACCACTTCCCTGACCACTTGCCTCAATGGGATTGCGGGCACTTTGGTGGTACAACAAATTAAGATTGAAAAATTTGGAACTGCTGCAGCCATTGCTAAGGATATTAGTGGACAGAACAGATCTACCTTGGATACCCTAGAGGAAAGCCTTTGTCTCCTCTGCGCCAGACAACCTGCTTCTGAATCTGAGTTTGAAGGCAACCCTCATATTACTGTAAATTCAGAACCTGAACGTAAAAATTCAGGATTGTCAAATCCTTGGTCCAACGTTTGAATCACTTTTGTGGGATGGCCTTTTTTTAATTAAATTGATTTTTTTGAGTATTTATTTGATTTTTTAAAAATGCAGGAACTCATAAACACTTTGCAAAGTTCAAGTCAAACTGCATATTTCCAATGGACAAAATGAATTAACTGGAATCATTTTTAAAGCGTTCAAATCCATCAACCATTTTCATTATGTTTACTATGTTTTTTGAAATTGCGGGATTGTCAAATCCATGAACAAAATTTAAAATCACTTTTGAATGCCACTAGTAAACTCAGATATTAATTGCAGGAATTGGAATCCAAATTCAATGTACAGTAAGCACATTAGGAAAAACCAACCCATTTAAAGAAGCTCCACTCTAGATAAAATCAAATGAAAAATTCAATCTCAACAACCATGTTTAGACATAAAAAGTGATTAAACTTTAAAATCATACAAAACTGGAAAGTATACAATATTATTCACTTCAAATCACAGATATAGAAATTCTGTTACTATTCAAGGCTAACACAAGAGAAAATAACTACTCACAACTAAACCAATAAATCCAAATAAATACATATTTAATCTAAAATATATTTTTTATTTTATTTTTATGGACTGTCAATTGCATTCCCAACCAGCTCCTGCACCAGCCTGCGGGGCAACCCTGTCCACAGGGGCATCCCAGAGAGTCCAAGAACAGACCCAGAACCCAACTCAAGGGGAGTCATGCCAATACACAGGCCTCCCAAGGTGTCAGAGCCAGCCAACCACCTCCTGCATCCCAAGCCCAATTAACCAGCCTGAATCCCAGACAGAAGCCACTCTCAAGGCCTGCCACAAAAGTCTCCTACACCAGGGTCACCAGGAACACTGAGGTTACTTACACCTCCACTGTATACCCAGTTGTCACCTGGCCCCGCACTCTTGACCCAAGAGTTGCTACTTCCTGCCCCACGCTTTTGATACCTCCTATCAGCCATTGGCCACAACTGAGGAACCATCTGTGCCTATTGTGTATTCAACCATTGACAGCGCCACTGCAAGCAAGCGTGATCCCACCTTCTACACAAAGGTCCCTGTCCCCTGTGTTGAGCCTGGTAGCCAGGATGCCGTGGTACCTGCCAAGGGCCGGCATTGGTTGACAGATAGTGAGTGTAAGCTCTCCTCAACTGCTTGAACAGGGGAATGGCGGTTCAGGATATTGCATCCCAATTTGGTGTCACAGCCAGATACATTGTCAACATCAACAACAAGTATGGCAATACTGGACAAATTGCCAAATCCTTCAAGGCAAAAAGAAAGCCCAAACTCCTTCAGCCTATTCACATTGACACAATCAAGCTGTGGGTAGCCAAGGATTGCCACCTGCACACACTTGCTGTCCAATCAATGCTTTCCACACAGTTTGGGCTTTCTGTTTCCAAAACCCTTTTCTACAAAACAATGGTTGATTTGGTCTTCTCCTGGAAAGTACTGGGAGTTTTGCCATATAATAGGAACAGTGAAAAGACCATTGAGAATTGACACATTTATGCCAAGATATATCTGGAACTAAAGGAGACTGGGAATGTCCAGTTCTTCTATATTGACAAATCATTGTTTTCCTCCTCACTCAGGTCTAGGCATGGGTAGGTTGAGAAGGGGTCCAAAGACGGTGTAGCCCATTGTGCAGCTGTCTGTTCCCAGACCTATTCAATGGTTGCGCTTCTTGGTCCTTGCAGGTTGGACCAATACCAAATGATCAAGGGTTCCCATAATAGCAGGACCTTTCTCAATTTTATCTGAGCCGTCAAGGAGTACCTTTAAATAAATTACAGCAGCACAATCAATGTTGTTGTGCTTGATAATGTTGGGCTCCACAAAGTGGATCTGGTTGTGTCTGAGTTCCCCCCATCAACAAAAACAGCCACACCTCCAGCCACCGGCTTACCAATTGTCCAATGAGACTACTCTTCCTCCTGCCATATTCCCCATTCCTGAATCCAATTGAGGAGGTGTTTGGTTGGATCAAGAATAAGGTGAAACAAGGCCTCCCTCAGGACACTGAGGATCTCTTCAACATTCTTGAGATCAGCCAATTTGCAATGCCACCCAATGTGGTGGCGGCTTTCTATGAGCACTCAGAATCCTTCCTCCCTAAAGCCCTGGCCTCCAAGCCAATCAGATAAATGGACACTCTGGGTTTTATTTGTTTTTATTTTTATTCAGTTTGTTTTTATTAGGACTCAAAAATTATTATTTATATATAATGATGTGACGTTTGATTGTATTATAGAAATATAAGAATACATAGAAAAGGTAATTAAAATTAATTATACTAGGTAAGATGGATATATTTTTATTATAATGCACTGAATATTATTATTGGCTTTTTCACTAACAAATAAATAAATTAAAAAAAGATAGAAATAAATTAGTTTATTTAAATAATTGTGAATCCTTGTTGGTACTTTGGCTTTTCTAAGCCACAAATTGGACCTTGCAGGTCATCATCTGATCCTTGTTATTTCAGTGCCACTATAGCCACACAACACGGAAACCAATGATTTTCATATATTAATTACTAACTAGTACTTAGGATGCAGGTCAGGTATATTGAATATTTTCATCAAATCATATTACAAGGGAAAGGTAATTCAAGTTCTAAACAATCATTTGTTTAGAATATAAGTGGAGCGGGCCGCATGATGCGGATAAATTCAATTCTTGTTGTTTGTTTATGTAATAAATGAACCCATACTTGATGTGCCAATGTCAGGATTTCTGGATATTGACTAATTAACAGTTTCAACAAATTAACGCAGGCCAGCAGTTAATTGCTCTTAGGAAGGGTTTCAACAAAATAATGTGGGCTGCAGGTTGTGGGATCAGTGATCAAATCATATCCTGGCATCAACATACTCATGCATTATAATTAATTAATGGTATATGCAATTACTGCTCATTAATTAATCCACCTCAACCACCACCTCAAACATGCTTCCCATAATAATTACTATTCTAAAACTTTAAATGAATCCTAGAACAAGAGGGCCGTCATATGAACTGTCATCTGCATTATATCTAGAAGAGTCCAACATGTACTGGGCCATCAGGCCAACCACTCTAAGATAAAAGGCTTTGAGCCTATTGTATTAGATTATCTCTGATTAAGTGAAACAATCATCTCCATGAACTAGTAACCATCACTGGCTAGCTAGCTAGCCCTGGAAGTGGCCCAGGTAGACAGAAAGAATACCAATCTGTGGAGGATGCCAATTTAACCTTCCAATAAAACCACCCCAAAAAGTCTGGGCCTCCTGCTGTGTTGCCCTAATGCTACTTCAATCTCCTTTAGCGTCGTGAGCTAACTCGGATAAAACACAGGCAGGCAGGCTGCCTTAAAGCCAGTCCATTAGAATAAAAGACTGATGATTTCATACTGACTTGATGATTGATCCAAGTCTTAATTCCTCAATGTGATCCTCTCTTAAGGCTTTATTAATGGAGAACAAAAGATCATACTGTTGCCATACAGTATTAAACCCTATAGTAAAATGTAGGGACAACAACTTATGAACCTATATCCAGAAGTAGGAAGAACTGTCCCAAATCTTTTGGGCCTTGGGCCCTGTCAGACTTGCTACTTCTGATGGCAACAAAATATTCCGGGCCAAAGGTTACGCCAAAGTCACAGGTTCTCTGTACTTTCCTAATGTTAGAAGACTTAGGTTATCATCTGGCAGATGATAAAATACCATGGTCCGCAATTTTCTGACAGCCAGTAAATAAACAAATTTATAAATCATATTTTATTATTACATGTGTTCACTTTAATAAACTGTCCCTTTATTATTATCACCATAATTGTATAATACTATTATAATTTAAAAATTAAAATTAAAAAATTTAAAGTAAAATTATAATTATAAATCTTAAAATTTAAATATTAAAGTTTAAATATTCAAAATTTAACTATTTTTATTTAATTGTGTTATATTCAATATTGAAATATATATTATTAAAATTTTATTATAAAATTTTTAATATTACATATTTTGATATTAAAATTTGCGTATTAAAACATAAAAAATAAAAATAAAAATTTAATTTGCAAGGGGAAAATATTTATTGGGGGGATGTTAATTGCAAAGGGAATGCAATTTTTCTGGGAAATTATACCCCAAAATTAAATTTTTGGCTAATGTGTCTAATTGGATCCACATACTCTTCTGTACATGGTAGACAACCCTGGATGCAATTGCTAGAGGGGTGGCGCCCTGTACCCTGGTGGTTGTTGAACATTTAATAAAAGGAAGGCGGGTGAGTGAATCAACTAGTAGGTTTTTTTTCAGGGGGCACAAAGTACTTGTAAAACGTTGCCAATGCAAATGAGTCATACAGGATGTGCTCAACTGTCCTATATCCCCGCAGTGTCTTCTGGCAGTTGAGGGCTACGCGGCAAATATCCATTTGAATTGGTACATCCTCCAACTTTTTGACATTGGTTTTTAATATGCAGTGAAGGAGGATTCCCAAGTATATCACACCGTGGATTCTTTGCAAAGTATAATTTTCCAAGAACATGCATAGTTTTTTGAATGTTTGAACTAACCTATTGATATAGGATGTTTGGTTGAACTTGAAGAGGGTTCCAGGGGCGCCCAACTTGAATCAGACTCCCAGGCCTTTGCAAACAAAATAAATATAGGCTTAAAATTATTCACAAGGACTGCATCTCTGACTTTATTTGACAGTGCCTTAAATACTTCATTAAAAATTGCAGTTTTTAAATATTCAGTTCTGATTTGAAAGTCAGTTTTTATTAAATTCTTTTCATATTTTTTGATGTTTGTGAAGGGGAATATTTGAATGCTTTTGTATATATATTCATCAAAGTTTAGTTTGATATCCCTGCAAATTTCATTCATTTCTTTGAAGTTGATACTTGATCCTATTTCATATGCTTCCCTCAACCACAGCAAGCACCCCGCGGGTGGTAAATATTCCCAATTTTTAGCTTCACTACTTGAAAAATTAAAGATATTCTGTTGAATTATTTTTTTTGCTGGTTTTTATTTATTTGTTTTACAGGGGCTACCAGTGACTGGTAACCCCCATAAAACCAACTTGGCATATAAGCTGCCACTTCCGCGACCTCATCTCCATTCCTGGTGATGACTAAAATAAATATAAGTAAAACATAAAAAGACTTACTAATTGTTTCCCCTGTGGCCCCCTCAGCCACAGGCGCCACTTTGGCAAACTTCATGAGCGTTGGCTGCTCTTCATTAATTTCCCTGGGCTTAATTTTTCTTATTTTTCTTACAACTTGTGCTTCCTCTTGATTTTCATTTGATAAAGTTTCTGTATTTTGTGAAGCGCTCCTGCTTCTTGCCTGTGTTTTGTTTCTGTCTGTTTTCATTTGATTATTTTCCTCTTCATTGGTGTTAATTTCCTTTGGAACTTCATTTCCTTCAATTAGTTTGATCTTATTATTTTCTTTGGCCCCCTGCCAGAACTCCCACAAATTGTAGGCTGCATTGTTGAACTTCAGACTTGATAGAATTGTTCCCTGGAGATTTAGTAATGCTTTTTTTTTCTTTTTGTCTATAATATTTCCTAGTTTTTTCATAGCATTTTCTTTTGACTGGATTAGTGGCTGGTCCCCGTTGCCCACCTTTCCTGTTACTAGTTCCTTGATATTTTTTTATATTTCAACAACCTTTTGCAGGTGTACTTCTAATTTGTTAATCAAGTTATAGATAGTTGACATTTTGTTTAAATTCCATCAAAAAACTGGTTTTTATAGTACTATCTTCAACACATACATGTTTTTTATCATCATTAATAAATTAAAGACAATATACGTAAATATTGCATTAAAATATTGCAATTAGATGTCAACTCTTGATATTTTGATATTATGTTCATAACTCAATGCATTTTGATTAATAAAATCCATTATAAACTAGGCATTTTTCATTGTAATTTATCTAAATCAACTGTGTTTATATTAGAGAGCCATTAACACTTAGTACAAATATTGATACATAGTGGATTTTACAGCCTGTATATTTACCTATTGGTAATAATTCTATAAACTTTTTAGTTGGATTTTGCAAGGTAATAATAATGTAATGTGTTAATAGAATCCTGTTTATTGTCATTAATTGGCTGATTTTCTTATCTGTGGCAATTGTGCATTTTCTGATATTTACGCACTAGTATCCAATTTGATGTGAATCCAACCAATTGGATACTAGTGCGTAAATATCAGAAAATGCACAATTGCCACAGCAAAGAAAATCAGCCAATTAATGACAATAAACAGTAATATATTAACTCATTACATTATTAATACCTTGAAAAATCCAACTAAATTTTTTACAGAATTGTTATCAATAGGCAAATATAAAAGCTGTAAAATACACTATGTATCAATATTTGTACTAAGTGTTGATGGCTCTCTAATATAAACACAATTTGTTTTAATAAATTAAAATGAAAAAGGCCAAGTTTACAATGGATTTTATTAAACAAAATGCAGTGAGTTATGCACATAATTTCTAAATATCAAGAGTTGACATCTAATTGATATATTCTAATTCAATATTTACATTTATGGTCTTTAATTTATTAATAATGACAAAAAATAGGTATGCTAATAATTTTAAGCTATTTGTAAAATGTACAACATTGTATTAATTATGGGAAATGTTGATAATGTAAAAAGAAAATATTATTAATTATGAATTGAAAGAGAGATATTGACTTCAATAAGTTGTCACAAAGTATCAAGATTTCTGGATCTTGAAGAAGAAGAGAGATTATTTTTATTAGGTGAGTTAATCATGTTGGGATGGGATATCTGTATGAAGACAGATGTGCTTCTATTGGTGTGGATGGTGTGCGCAACAGGCTGTGTTCCAATGCTGGTTGATCCAAGGGATGTGGAAGTCCTGTGGTCCTTTGAATCTGCCACTGTCAGTGGTGGTTTGGCAGGAATTTGCAAGTATCAATAAGTTGCTCTTATTGTACTTTGACACTGCTATTATTCAGACTAGTAGTGATGTTGAAGGGTATTAAATTTTCTCTTCTTCCAAGTGATCTTGGAAGGCCCCTTTATAGTTGACAGCTAGCGGCCAAACTGGCATCTAGCTGCAGACAACTCTTACTAGCTAGCCTATCATCCCCAAGCTACTAGTTTCACCCCCTAGAGTTGGATCCCAAAACCCAAATAAGGTTTGAGATGAGGTAATATTCTAGGCTGCTGATTTCTCCTCTTCAGCCTAGATATACCTTGACTTAGTTACGGCAAACTAAGTTGACACCCAATTTGGCCAACCTGCCCTTGTGCTTGGTATAATGTGCAATATTTGCATGGGCAGTCTTCTGTCTCACTTCTTGGTGAAACAGGATGTTGTAATTCCCCAATCAATCTCTGGGTCGGGTCTGTGTCCCTATTTGGAATCCAAAATCCTTAGCATCTAATTATAGAAGCTTCTGGATTGGCCCGTGACCTGAGACCCAGAATGTCTCAGGTGTCTTCTGACTTGGAAACTATATCAATCTTATTATAGTTTCTCCATATTCTGGAATAGCTGTGTCACTTTGGCTGTGTCCCGTCTAATGTCAACCCACAGCTTCAGTGATAGGGATATGGATCAGTCAATCCTAATAGATCAGGATTTCCTGACACAAAGAAAAGATTTATTTATTAATCAAAGGACGGGAAGGGGGAATGGGCAGAATGAACATTGCCTTCATCTGCGCCTGTGAAAGAGGAAGCATCAGAGATAGTGGTGAGGGAATGTGTGGTGGTTTGGGAGTCAGGGTTGGAAGGCAGGTGGCTTGATGGGAGATTGGGGAGGCAGGGTTTGTTGACTGGGAAGGGGCAGCAAGAGATGATTGCTTCAATTGCTTGAATTCTTTTTCTGTCACATATACTGGCTTGACAAAACAGATGGACTGGCGTGGGGGGAGGCGGGGGTCCTTTCTGGACTTATTACTATCACTTGCATAGAAGATGATGAGATCAAATAAGTCCTGGACAGACGCGGAAGGAAAAAGCTCATACCCCTTATCAATTTGGGTGCATATTTTGTTGTAGGTGGCAGGCTTTAAGCGCCTGAGGGCAGAACTAATATTGTAGAGACATACATCTGCAAGATGAATGTTGGCATAGTTGGTGGGGTAGGACCAACAGGTATGCCCTGAAGCCCTGATTTCTTGGGTTGCCCACTCACGCTGTTCCATCTCAGCACTCATTACAACTGTGTACACAGCTTGTTGGGTAGCCCACTCCTCCAGCATGTCCTTGAGTTCTGTCTGTTAGGCATTCCCATCTGCAGTGTTTGATATTGCCAAGTAATGATTGACACCCAATGGGAAAACTGCCCATAAAACCCCAACAAAATGATACAAGATTGGGCTGTGCTTGTACACATCAGATTAGATACGCTTTTCTCCATAGTCTTGAATACTTGCAGATATCTTAGAATACAACAGAAAGATGATGTCATTAAAGGCCCTCATTGCCCTTCCTTTGATAAAATTAATAATGGTTGAATTGTAGGGATTGGTATCCACCAAAATGGGGTCACTGAGAACTTGATTGGACAAGATTCTAGCAGCAACCACAACTCTGTGCATCCACAAATGCACCGTTCTTTTGTTGGTGAAGATGCTGTGGAGTCCCAACTGGAGACGTACCTGAACCAGGGGCATCTGCAGGTCACGTTCCATAATGGCCATCATAAGGGGATGAGCTGTGTCACCTTTGGTCAAAGTACGGGCACTAGTTGGGGTCTTCTTGGTAGGGGGCCGCAGTTGGTGTGGGCTTGCAGGGTTGCAGCCACAGTGGACTTTGCAAACCCCATTGCAGCCGCAATTTCCCCAAGGGACATAAGCTTCTCTTGCTTTTCAACCATTTTGAGAACAATCTCTGGAGTGATTAATTTTCTTCTGCGTCTTGCAGGCTGATTGGCTGGGGGAGGAATGTGTCTATCTTGGGAACTGGTCAATGCCATCTGATTGGCTGTTTCAGGGTTCTGGGCTCTCTGGGTGACCCCATGGCTCAAATGGCTGGTTCCAGATGCCATTGTTGATACAGGATTTAGGTTTGCAGCTGCCTGTGCATGATGGGCAAACAGGGCCATACTGGAAGTTGCAGGAGAAAGAACACACTCCTGGATAGTGCTTGCAGAGGGGCCTGCGGGTTGGGAGTGATCATAGAGGGAGGCTTCACCGTTAAGAGACCCAGCATAGCCCTGCATGATTTTGTCAAGGCCAGGGAACAGCTTGTTGACTTGGTTGTTGTTGAAAAGAAGACATAATAAATTTTTATTAAAAAATTTTAAACTCAAAAAGAGACGTGTATATTTCAGTGAATTTTATTGTTAAGTATGTTAAGTCAGTGAATATTACACTCAAAATTTTAGCCGTCCTAAATTGGAATAGGGTGATTTTTGAGAATGCCTATGATTCCTAAAAGAATTAGCACAAATCTACTCTGAATCCTTTAGCATCCTTTTTGAGACACCCATAAATTATATATTTCAAATTCCTTGCAATTATGATTTGAAATTTGGTTCTTGGATTTGACAATCCCATAATTTCAGATTTTTTAATTTTTACATGATGTCTATGATTTGTTTGAAATACAGGAAATCTCAAATCATACATTAGAATCCCGCATTTTTGATTCATGTATCCCACATTTGTTTGTTGTGTTTTGTCTTTTGTTAGTTGAGTTATCTGCTCAAGAGATTTTAAATTTGCCAATTTACATAAACCAAAAAAAGTCAAATTAAATGGTTGCTTTTATTAAATATTTTAATTTTCACTCAGCTGAGTTGCCTGAAAAAGTGATTTAAAATTTGGACCAAGGATTTGATAATCCCGCATTTTTACGTTCAGGTTCTGAATTTACAGTAATGTCCTCAACCCTGGTGAAAACAAACAGTCCTTGTCCTTGTCTATTGACCCAAACTACAAACTAACCTTCAAGCAGATATTTGATCCAAAAACCTCTACCATTGCTGCCTTTCTAACCATTTACAAAACTGCAATGCATAGGGCTACTGACAAACTCAAAAAGGAACATATCCTCACCTGCCTTCATCCCATTTGCCAAGAAGTAGTAGTCCCCAAGCTCCCCACCATTGTCGCTTGGGAAGACATGAAGTGCCTCCTTATTGAGGAGTTTGGAGGAGATCTCAGCTTGGAGGTCAAGAAGGATGCATTTATGCACATTGCCTTTAAGCCCAAGGAAACCCTGGCTGAGTTTGCGGATTGCTTCTACATTGAAGGCCAGCAGTTAATCACTAGTTGACAGTTAACTCCCCAGGAAGCCTACACAGCTTGTTCAAATGCTTTGAAGGTGAACCAACTTCTATACCTACACTTTAAGGCGCACAAGGCTTTGCTCACTTCCATGAAGTGCATTAAGACGCTCTTGCAAGACATGCATTTGACCCATGGAGGTACAGTGGTACGCAAAATAAAGCCAGCAATGCTAAGACTACCTCTTGTATGCCGCACATTATGACCATGGGTGCTGGTGGACAGGCTAAGAGGCAAGGTTGTCATAACTGTGGCCAAATTGGGCACCACTTGCGTACTTGCACTAATCCCTGAGTGGAAGGTTGTGATCCCAAGGAACAGGCAGGAAAAGAGAGGTCAGCTTAGAAACAGAGACGCTCTCTGCTGACCAATCTCCCCTGCCTCCCCCTGATCCTCTGTCTGATGAGGAAGCTTCCTCTTCCTCTGGCCCAACTATCCTTCAATTATTTCACAATCTGTCCAGTGATTTGGACCCTGAATATCCTGATAGTGAAGATTCTGATAGTTATGGCTATTTTGTCTTGGCTGTTCCGGAAACTATCCCTGTTCCATACAAGCTTCATTCTGGGAAGACCACCACCACTTCCTGAGTACCTGAAAGTGAAGCTAAATCCATGGTGGCTATCTCTTACCTAGCTCAAGCCCATTGACCTCCTGTCTTGGTTAATTCTTCTGAGGAAGAAGCCAAGCTAGCCAAAGCTCTCTTCCAAAACGTAACTGTATCTCTCCTGCTACAGACTGTATATAAGGAGATTCCTGCATTACAAAGCATGCTAGCTAAATGGGAAAAGGAGCTAGAGGCTGCGCAAGATGTGTTGGTAGTCTTGTCCCCCTTTGGGAAAGATACAACCTGTGTGGAAGTATCAATCCAAAAGGTTAAAATCAAAGCCATCTTGGACACGGGTTCTCCAGTCAACACAGTATCTTCAAAATTAATGAAGAAACTTAAGCTGGCCCCTTACCTCAACTACACTCAGTTGTATGGCACTACTGACATGGCACAAACGCAGGCCATTGGAGCCTACTCTGCTCTACCCATGAGGTTTGGGAAACTCCTCATTGCTTCCCCTGCTGTAGTACTTGAGAACAAAAGCTATGACCTCTTGGTTGGTACACAATTTCTCTGAGAATATAACGGGATTGTAAACTTACAAGATGGACACCTTTTGCTCTTAGGATATGAGGTTCCTTTGATTTTTGAGGAACCTCCACGCCTCCCAGGAAAACGTCTTAAAACTTGCGTGCTTGAGTACCCTACGGGTATCTTCTCTCTCAAGTATAGGACTCACTCCTCCAACATGTGTACCCCTCCTCCTTCCTGCCCTGCGGAAAAAGGGGTACCTCTACTAGCACCAGCAGCTATTGCCATTTCCCTGGGCTCTCAAGTGGTGATTGATTCCCAGATTTCTTATGATCTACCTGAAAAGTTGTTCTTGGAACTCTACTCACCTGAATCCCTAAGTTGTAAAGAGCCCCGCCTGTGTCCTGGGATTCTAGATCAAACCCACAAAGAGCCTGTACAATTACTGCTTGCCAACCTGATGGCCCTGCCCATGCAGGTGACCCGAGGCCAGGTTGTAGGGCATGATCATATACTGGGAGCAGAACAAGTGACCTCCCTCTACCCCTTCTGAACTTTTAGTGATTTCAATCTACCTGAAGACAATCCTCAAGTTCTCTCCTTGTTTACTGCTGCTGTTTTCCCCCAATTGTCACCTGTCCAACAAAAAGGCGTGTTGGACCTGCTCAATCAGTTTAGCAACATTTTTGCCTCTGGACCTACGGATTATGGCCTGGCTAAGGGAGTCATCCATCAGATTGATACTGGGGATGCACCCCCTTTTCATGCCAAACCATACTGCCGTAGTAGGGTGGAGGATGCTCAGTGTCTAAAGAACTCAAGCAACTTCTGGACACTGGGTTAATGGCTCCTTCCCAAAGTCCTTGGGCTTCCCCATTACTGATCCTCAAGAAGAAAGACGGAGGACATCGCATTGTAATGGACTATTGCCGCCTGAACTCTCTCATTAAGAAAGACTTGTACCCCTTGCCCAGGATTGACTATGCTCTCCAACAGCTGGGTGGTTCCAAGTTTTTCTCAGCCATGGATCTAGCCTCTGGCTACTGGCAAGTTGACTTATCTCCTGAAGATAGAGAAAAGTCTGCACTTATCACCTCAGAAGGCCTTTTTGAACCCACTTGTATGCCCCAGGGACTCTGCAATGCCCCTGCTACATTTGAACAGGCTATGGAATCCATCCTACTGTGACAGAAATCACTGAATAATATGAAGCTGTTTCTAAATGATGGGGAATTACAAACCAAATCCACATAGAATTGATTATTAACCACCAACACAGCTTCAGATATTTTTTGTGAAATTTTCAATTGAAACTCCAGGATTAAGTAGAACCAGTAGTCCTAACCATATTAAGCCAAGATAAATGACCTGGGAAAGCATCAATGCATCTTTAGCGTAGAATTCTGGGCATTGAGAAGGGACACAATTTTCAGTTTCAAGAATGGGGGAGGAGCTACAAAATTGGCTGGCATGAAATTGACATTTGGAGGCACCAACAACAAAGTTTCAGATGCTGGGCCCCATCTTCCTGAAATGATTTGGTTCAGAATCAGATTGTACAGGATATACTGTAACAGCCCAATCACGGGATGCATTTTTAAAATTTAAAATTTAGAACTTGGGATAATTGATTTTTATTGAGTAAATTTAGGAGGACTCAACTCTTAGAGTTGAAACAGGGAAAACTATTCAATATATATCAGAAAAATTGACTAAGCAATACCACCTGAGTCTTGACCTCCTATTCCTTCTACATTGCTAAGTAAGTATCTGGTCCAAGTTGCTAAGAACCCTTGCGTGACTAGTCTCTGACAACCATACTGATTAACAAGCTCATATCAGGTGACCCTCATATTACGTCAATTTATCAACGTCAGTTTGAAAGGGGGAGTTGGTTTCAGCTAGCAGACTGGAGCAGCTGTGATCCATTTTTGATCAACTGTTTGGTTTAAATCCATTAACTTGGTCAATTTTGATACAGGTTTTCCGGCCTTCCGAGCCTTCTTACTTGGACAGACAATACCTGGCATTATGGAATCTACCATGACACCTACAAGACCTAAAGCTCTCTTGTGTCCTTGTGTACCTTGATGACATCACCTTATTCAGCGCTATCTTTACTGACCACTTGGAACACCTCAAGGCTGTTTTCATCAAGATTTGCAAAGCTGGCTTGAAACTCAAACCCTCCAAGTGCTCCTTCTTTAAGGAACGTCTTGAATTCTTAGGTCATGAGGTCACTCAAACTGGAATCTGTCCCATGAATAACAAGGTGGAAGCCATTGACAAGATGTTACCTCCCACAAATCTTTAAGAGGTTCAAGTATTCCTTGGCATGATAGGCTACTACCAACAGTTCATACCTGATTTTGCTGAACTGAGTGAACCCCTTGTCCAGTTGCTTTGCAACGTCCCCTTTGAATGGACAGACAGCCAACAGCAAGCATTTGAAGCCTTGAAGGCCAAGCTCAAAGAGGCTCCTATCTTGGTCTATCCTGATTATGATAAAGAGTTTATCTTGTATACTGATGCTAGTGGAGTAGCTGTGGGTGCCATCCTTGCCCAGCTTGACAATCAAGGTGTGGATCAACCTGTAACCTACTCTTTGCAGGTCCTCAATAAGCACAAGAACTACAGCATCACTAAGAAGGAATTCCTGGCAGTGCTTCACACAGTGAAACAGTTTTGGCACTACATTTATAGGATCCACTTCACGGTGGTCACAGATCACTCCTCCCTCAAATAGCTGCAGCAGCTAAAAGAGCCTGAAGGTCAATTAGCGTGTTGGGCTCTGCGTCTACAAGGATACAATTTCACTGTGATACACCATCCTGGGGCCCAACATCAGAACGCTGATGGCCTGTCAAGGATGCCAATTCTAGCTATCCACCCCGCTGACGCTGATTGCCTATACAAATTAATAGGGTATCCTGACTCTTGGACCACTGAGCCAGAAGACATTTGCTTGGCACTACAGACCCTATCTAAGGACACTGTAATTTGAGATAGGCAGCTCTTCAAAAAGGATAACAATGCCTACCTACCCTACATTTGCCCTAGCATGAGGATAGCCATTATCCTCCAAGCTCACATTGACACTGGACATGGAGGCATATCAAAGACTCATGACTGGTTGTGCAAAAACTTCTATTGGGAGAACATGCGCCTCCTGATCCCTGATGTCCTTGCTACCTATCATTCCTGTCATCTCCAACGCTCTTGCCTGTCCCAACACCAGTTCAAGCTCATCCCTCAAAAAGCATGCCTTCTACACGGTGAATATTGACGCTGCTGGGCCTTTCCCTTGGTCTAGGTTGGGATGTTGGTTTATCTTAGTTGCCGCAGACTATTTTAACAAATGGGTTGAAGCCAGAGCAACAAAAGATATAACTGCCAAGACCATAGCTACTTTCTTGCTGCAAGACATCTTCTATCAACATGGCTGCCCTCAAGTCCTGCTTTCTGACAATGATATCAACTTTAATGCTTGCCTCATCACTTCTATTGTTGAGGCTATGGAGACCCATCAATTGTTCTCTGCGCCATATAACCCCTCAACCAATGGAACTGTCAAACAAGCAAACTCCACCCTTGTGTTCATAATGAGGAATCTCAAGCTCTCTGACTCTGCCAATTGGGATATTTTCCTCTCTTCTGCTCTCTTTGCTTACCGCCTCAGTAGACACCAAGTGACTGGTCAGTCCCCTTTTGCCATGCTGTATGGGCGTGAAGCTGCCACCCCCTCAATCTTGGGACCCCCCTTGATCAAAGTTGATGTGTCTGCAAATCCTGAGGCCCATGTTAAAGACTTAACCAATTGTATCATTGACATTCAAGCGACAGCTTATTCCACTGCTTACAAGGTCAAGGCTCTGGGGCTCTCCCCGTTCAATGCTGCTAGAGCCCCCCCTCCCTGAATATCAAATAGACAACCTGGTTCTCTACTACCAGAATTGTACAGGTGGTAGAGCTCATAATCTGAATTCCCTCTGGGTTGGGCCCTGTGAGGTCACCTTTAAAAAGGGTGTCAAGTATACTGTGAAACTACTGTCTTCTGGACGTCCTTTTGCCTGTGTTCACTCCAAATTTCTCCGCAAATATCAACTCCCTGTGTCCAATCTTGAGGAGGGAGATGCCATAAATTGTGCAATTAATGCTATTTTGATATGGACTTTGAATATTGATAGCTGCAAAAATTTGGCTGGGTTCAATTTGATTTTGGATATTCCTTGCCTTCTGTAAAGGGGTCTGGTTCAATATCCACCCATTCCAGATTATTGTACCTGTCTATGAATGATCCTGGTATGACCTCATCCCAATGTGACCCCCTCAGCCACTCTGTCTTCCTAATGAGTGATCACCATTCCTTGTCTACTATTTAAAGTAGAATCATTTCTCCTAATAAAGACAAGTTTATCCACATTTTTGTTGGCTTTAATAATCTTCAAGCTTTTTCCTATCCTTTTTTCCAAAAGGACTTTCTCTTCTTGTTTTCCAGGAAATTAAGGTATGTGCCCTTAATTTTTCCCTGAAGGCTAACCCAAGGCTAGCTTCAAACCTCAAATTTTTCATTATAAAGATTTACTGTTGTGTCCTCCTGGATGTTGTCCCCAGGAGCTGAACATGACAGACACCCTTTGTAAAACTAGCTGAAGGCCAAGCCTTCCAAACGCAGATTCCTCAGGTCAGAGCTCCTATTCCTTGGACACACCATCTCTGCCCAGGGAACAAAGCCCAACCCTGCCAAGATTAAGGCAATCAGAAGCATGCCATCTCCCATCAATGTGGGCCAGGTGCATACATTCTTAGGCATGGTTGCCTACGTGCAGAAGTTCATCCCCAATTGCAGAGAACTAATTGCACCTCTCACAGAGCTCTTAAATACAAAATAGCGCTTTCATTAGACCCCTGCCAGAGATCAAGCCTTTGAGACTTTGAAGCAGACTTACAACTGCACCTGTATTGCAGTTCCCCAATTGGAACTGCCAGTACAAACTTGAGACCAATGCCTCTGACAGAGCCATAGGGGTGTGCTACAGGTGGAAACTGACAGAGGTGTCTTCCTCCCCATGGCCTACAAATCCAGGAATCTCACCAACTCAGAGCAACACTATCCCATACATGACAAAGAGTTAGCGGCAATTGTGCACTGTGTTGAGAAATGGCGTTTTACCTGGAAGGAGCTACCTTTCCACCCTGCATCCTGACAGACCACAAGTTGCTCCAGTACTTCAATACACAGTTCCATTTGACACAAAGTCAGGCAGGCTGGGTCAAACGCCTGTCTCCCTACCAATTACTCATCAAATACAAGCCTGGAAAGGAAGTTGTCACTGCTGACGCCCTCTCTAGGTTATATTTAGTGTCCATCACAGGGGACAACAGCCTAGACCCATATTGGACAATAGTCTATCTATTTCCTGAAGCAACCTGCTATAAAGGCCTCAATTCTGTGACAATCTCCAAGCTGAAGGACAACAAAAGTCAGTTCATCACTGATGCTGGCAATGTCTGTTGTCAGGCAGAGACTGGTGAGAAGACACCATATATTCCCACTACCCAGTGAGGAGATACCATACTGTATTGCCACTGCACCTTAGGCCATATCAGAGGATGTAACCTCTTCAAAATAATTAGGTGTAAGGTTTGGTGGTCTTGTATGCGCCAAGACATCTTGGACCTACTCAAAACATGTGTGCTGTGCAAGAAGAACACATTGAAGCCTACATCTTCTAAGTCTGTACTACCCATCAAAGTCATAGAACTCTTTGAGCAGTGGCCCCTTGACATTGTTGGACCCCTTCCCAAGGATAGGCTAGGCAAGAAGTACATCATTAAAGCCATCAATTATTTCACCTGTTGGCCAGTAGTGTGGGCAACCACCAACCACACTGCCACCACTATCACCTGCTTTATTGGTAAAGAGATTTTGGACCTCTTTGGGCGACCCAAATGTCCTATAATAAATGGTGGGCCCAAACTTGTGGGGCATGTCATGAAGGTGTACTGCACCAAAAATGCCCTCCAAACAATAGTTACACCTCCCTACCATCCTCAAGCCAATGGACATGTGGAGCATCTAAATGCTTCATTGTTCCAACTAATTTCCAAGCTCTCACAGAAGCACACTAAAACTTTGTGAACTGAGCACCTTCCCACTGCTCTACTTATCTTACAAGCAAGAATCAACTGGGGCACTGGGTTCAGCCCCAGCGCCTTGGCCTTTGGAACACCTGACAGGAGTCAAACAAGGGAAATTACAATCCATAGTTCCCGGGAAGCTCCCTTTGCTGACTACTATCTCCCTGAGCCAGTGGTGTACCAAAGCCTGAGACATTGAACACAAGAAAATTGAGGGGGATACAAAACACCTTGGAGCCAGATACGCTGTAGGTGAGCCCATCTATTCCCTCAACCCCAATTTGGTCAAATTAGAACCCAATCACCTGGGGGCCTTCAAGATAGCTGCAGTCTATGACAACCACACTTATCAACTTCAAGATACCCAAGGAAACACCAAGAAGATTCACCACAATTGCTTGCGCCTCTGCCGCGCCATCCCCACACAAAATTTGTTTATGTGGACCTTCCCCAATCTCCCACAAACTCTGATCCTGGTGTCTGACAATAAGCAGGGGGCAAGGGGGTGTTGCAATCAAGTTTCCCTCCTTGCCTGCTAACGTAACTTACAATACACAGTGGGCGCTTGATGAGCTGCCCCTTGACGTATCTAACAATATGGATCAATCTGATGGCAGCATCAAACTGCAAGGCACTTTCTCCTAATTAGGAGCGCTGACAATTCAACTTGCTGATCCCTGCACAAGTTATTCCTTGGTTTCAAACCTTACATGGAACACGCCACTATGCCATCCCCTGTGGCCTTATGGCTTTCCCCATATAGTATATCAATCACAATATTCTATAATAAATAATACCTTACTCTATTCATTTCTGTCCTTTCTATTGGACTGTTGTCTTCCCCAAAAAATACTGAGCTCTAATTGGTTCAGTTACAATAGTTGTATCTTGTGGGTTTAGTTTAATAACCCAGACCATTGTCCTGACTTCTGCTGTTGTCCCCCTCCTCCCACCTTTCTTTTGTCTGCCTGCCTGTCCATGTTTTTTTGGGATCCAATACAAGCAGATCTGAACCCTGTTCAAATAATCAGGACATAGGGAAACCCCCAATTTTGTCCTCTGAAAACTCCAATTCAACAAACCCATAACTACTTGAGTCCCTCAGTTCTTGTGGCCTGTCTGCCTGGAGTATTTTGTTAAGACTCATTCTGAAGAATGTTGACTCCTTTCTTGCAGTCATTTATGGTGAGCATAGTACTTGTCTTCCTGTTGCTATTGGCTACGCCCCCCAGACATCTGCAATCAAGGCTCCTTGGCTGCACAATAATCTGTACCCAATCCTGGCCTTCCCTCAAATCCCCTTTTGCATCTGACCCAGGCTCCCATTACCCTCAACATATTTGTCAAGTTGGCTTGGATAGGTCTCTATCCCAAGGACCTCCTGCCTTTCCAGGAGCCAGGCATTGATGAATCCCTTTCCACACATCAGAACAACACCAAACTTATGTCAGTTTAAAACCACAACCTCCCCTTCTTGCAGAAACTTCTTCCTATGAGTCTGGATTCTCATCCCACCTGGGATTTTCCCCTATGGCTGCTGTTTAGTGCCTTGGTTATGGGCTTAAACTGTGAGAGAAGGGGGCTAAAATAACTAAGTTTGACTCCCATTATGGAGGAATACCCACCAGGACACCATCCAGTGCAACACTGGGATGGCCTCTTGAACAGGCAGGAAGGAACAGGTCCGGGACATTGCATGTGAGGCTCTTGACCAAATATTCACCCGAGATGAGAAGTTATTGTGCCCTGCTGGGGAGATCCTCAACAAAATGCAGGAGGTGAGAGGGATTTCCCCCCACTTGATACACAGAGGAAAAAATCTGGCCCTAGAGATCTGAAGAAGTGGTCTAAATCAGGAGTAGAGCAGGTGACAAGGTGTAGACTACAATCTTGAAGATTTAAGCAAACATTCAAGTGACAACAATAAAGCTTATTGGCCTTGGGGATGGTACTGGAGACAGAAAGGCAAGACCAGAAGGAGGGGGCTAAATTTTTAGAACAGGGGAGAAAGGGAGCAACCAGAAAACTTAACTCAACAACAAGGAGCCCAAGGATGGCTTTAACATTAAGTGTATAGAGTTTGGGTTTTAAGCAAAGAAAAAGCAGAAGAATTTACAATTTAAAATAAAATTATTATTTTTTCTATACTAACTATCCCAGTTTGAACCAAGATTTTGAAAGCGTAAAGCAAAAGCTTAATGTTGACATTAACGTTGACTTAGGAGCGCTGCAAGCACAGTGGGTCCCCAAAGGAAGAAGAAGGTAAGGAAGAGAAAACCTAGGCTGATCATTTAAAAAGGGTGAAGGGCTTTAGACAGGCCTCCAAATTAAATAAAGCTATTGAAAGAATTCCAAACTTATTTATTGTGTGAAGAATGGGCAAGCAGGGGACCAAAAGTCCCCTGTCCTGCTTTAAGGGATAGGATTTGAATTTGAGAGGTCACCTGATCCAGGTGATGGGTCTGATTGGCCAGGAGAGTTTTTTGCAATGAGGCTATATGGGAGTTGAAGGGCTTCTCATTGATTTCTAAACTAACCTCTGATTATGTCAGGATTCTCCTTCACTATCTTGCAGCTAGTATTTTCTGAACCATTAATTTTGGTTTTTTAAGTCCTTTGTTCCCAGCAAACACTCATTTTTATCCACTCCTCTTTTTGGTTCATTTTTACCTAATTTAATGGTTAGTTCTTGTTCTCAAAGTTACCTTTGTTACAGGACAATTCTCAAACCCATCACCTTCACACTAGAGTTAGTATTAACTAGTCCAAACTTAGTACCTTTTTCTTTTTGCTTTGGCTTACGTCAGCAGTTTTGGATCTGTTTTTTCTTCCTCCTGCTTGCTCTTTTGTTCATTCTTGAGTTTACCAAGCAGCTGCCACTTCCTTACTGTCCCCTTTACCTTTGTGCTTAACTTTTTAAGGTTAAGTTACCAGAAATATGTGCTTGTGTTTTGTTTTCACTACCAAGCTCACCTAACTACCCTTGGTTAGTTGTTTTCTCCTTTATATTCACCTCAATAACCAGACTTCTATAAAAAGCCTGAGTTTACCCAGTCTCAACTTAAGTTGAGATTGTTTGACTAGCACCCCAACAGGTACTTGTTAGGTTTTGTGGCTTGTGATTTCTTAGTAATTTTTATTTCTTGTAGTTTACTTCCTCTTTATCTTAGTGTTAGGATTCCATTTGATCATCTCTTCCACCAGTTAGGCAATTTTTATAGTGGAACTCACACTTTAATTGTTGATATCTTTAATCCTCCAGCTAGCGCTGATCATTACCCAGAGCTTGAAATTGACTTTTTGACCCAATATTCAGTCATTAAGACTGGTCCTTACTTCATTTTCTTAGGTTTAACCAATTTTCTTAGTCCCTACTTCACTTCCTATAAACTTTTAGGAGCTCTAGTACAGTTATTGTTGCAAATCTTACCTACCTTTTTATACTTAACCAGAATTATATTCTTGGGCTAAAGGCTTTAGTCTACAATAATTTATGCCAAGCCTTCAGACCTTATAGATTGGTTGATGCTTATTGAATACTTTAGAGCCTCATTAATGCCAGTTGGATTAGAATTTATTGCTTTGATAGAAGCGTGTCCTGGTTGGTTACATTACAATTGCTTTAAATGGGGACAGAACCAAGCCAACAAATAATCCAAGTTGATCAGGGATTCTTCCCAGGTTAGGACAAAGGTCTGACTATTAGTGGGTACTGTTATTGAAGGGTACCTATGGACAAATTGCTCATCAGCTATGTGCACTTTGTCCTCCAGTAAATTCAGAGGGTTGGTAGGGGGTTGGGAGGTTTTCTTAGTGTAGTGGGGGATAATGTCCTATCCAAGGCTAGAGGAGGATTAACTTTACATAAACATCTATTTCCCACCCTTGTCTCATCCTACCTGTCCTGGGAGGCCTATTAGAGCAATCATCCCAGCCCTGTACTGGATGGCATCCCGGTGGATGGTTCCACCAGAATGAGAGCCAGACTTTGTTAGTCCAGCCCCTCTCTCTCACACAGTCCACCCAGCCATCATGTGAGCATGGCAGATGCCGCCAGCCTGCCTCCACTGCCTGTGCTCTCTCCCATCCAGCTGGGCCAGCCTCCCTCTACTTCATAAGGAAATCACCAAATCAGGAAACCAAACATGGGAATCTCCCAAGTCCTAATTGGGGGTGAGCTAGTGCCCAAATTGGGGATCTACCCAATGTGGCATGGGTTGCCAACCCCAACTGCACAGAAACCATGCCCCAGATCCAGTAAATGGGCTTGGGGGCATGGAGGAGGCCCAGCAGCAGTTATGCCAGTGCAGGTTGGATTTAACCCAAATATTCCCAACTGCTGACATCCAAATCCAACCAAGGGAGGGGATTGATGAGGCAACCAAGGTTCTTGGCTCCCAGTCCAATGCTTTGAAGTTCTCCTGCCCACAGGGCCACTAGTATATAATAAAGCTCCATTCCCTGACAATAGGCTGTGCTATTGTTGAGCAAGTTATCTCTTAGCAGTATCACATAAAGTGCTTCAGAACTTTACTTCTAAAGAAGCCCTTGACGCTAAGCTTTGCCACCACTTCCCAGGAGCTGAAGATGGACCATCCCATCTTCTCTGCTGGGATCCCAGCCTGGCTAGGAATTGGGGGCCACCAAGCCATGTTAGAACCCTTCTGGCCATTTCCAGAAACCGCTGAAGGGTAGCCCCTTGGGGAGCAGGCACAACTCCTCACCGCCATACTCTTGGCCCCAGCCAGTTTAGCCTCATCCCCCTGCCCATAGCCCACCATACTATAGCTTACTGGGTACTGATAAACATTGCAGTAATTTTGGCCAACCTAACCTCCACAAAGGCGTTTGGTTGGGTATTGTCACAGTAGGTTCCATCATGCCAGAAATAATCCAGCCAAGTAGAAAAGCTTTAAAAGCCAGCAAACCCTTCACAAAATTGACCAAATTAACATATTTAAATCAAACAGTCAATTGAAAATGGGTTACAGCTGCTCCAGTTTGCTGGTTGAATATGATTCCCCCCCATAAGTTGACATTGATAAATCAACGTAATTTAAGGGTCACCTGATATGAGCTTGTCAATTAGCATGGTTGTCAGAAACTAGTCACACAAGGGTTCTTTGCAACTTGAACCAGATACTTACTTGACAATATAGAAGGAATAGAAGCCCAGGATCCAGGTGGTATAGCTAGTCAATTTTTGATATATATTGAATAATTTTCAGTGTTTCAACTCTTAAGAATTGAATCCTCTCAAAAATTTACTCAATAAAAAATCAAAATCCCTTGGTCTAATTTATTTTGAAAATGCATCCTGCAGTTGGATTGTTGCGCTACATCCCCTACAATCTGATTCTGAGCCAGATCATTACTGGAAGATGGGGCCCTGCAGTTAGAACTTTGTTGTTGGCACCTCCCAATGTTAATTCATTGCCTGCTAATCTTGGAGTGGTTCCCCCTGTCTTTGAACCTGAAAATTGTGTTGTATCTCAATGTCCTGAATTTTATTCTGCAGATACTCTTATACTTTCACAGGCTATTTATCTTGGACTACTTTGGTTGGGATTAATTATTTTACTTAATCCTAGTATCACATTTGAAAATTTTATAAAACAGTATCTGAAGCTGCATTGGTGGTTAATCATTAACTCTATGTGGATTTGGGTGGTAATTCCCCATCACTTAGAGACAGCTTCTTACTATCCCGTGATTTCCATCACAGGTATTGGGGGTATCACCAGTTGCCACTGCTCTGACAGGGTTCCAGGTAGGCAATTCAGCCCCTTGGTTAGCTGGAGCTCAGCCTGGCATGCTGGGTTGCTACCGTGACTGGTTACGTGTCCATCTGGATCTCCAGATTTAGGCTGGGCAGAAGGACAGTTTCCTAGCAAAGGTTCACCAGCAATATGCGCGGGGGTGGGGCTCCCCCAGCAAGGTGCAACTCCCATCCCAGTGAGACCCTCCACCTGGATACCATCCAGCCCTGGGCTGAATGGCCCCTCTAACTGGCCTCCTGGGAGAGCCAGGCCAGGACTAAGGGGATATGTGTTTAGTCCTGTAACCAAGGGCCTGACAGCAGCCATTGGGAACTATCTTAGATGGGACAGGGATCTGGACTTGTAGCAGGGAGTTGCTGCAGGGAGGGGAGGGGGTGGTTTGAAACCAACATAGGGTTGGGGTTGGTCTGATTCATGGGAAAGGGACCATCAATACCCAGCTCCTGGGAAGGTGGGAGGCCCTGGGGATAGAGACCAATCTGGGCCAGCTGGGCAAAAGTGTTGAGGGGGGTGAGGACCAGGGCCAGATGCAGAGGGAGTTAGCAAGCTGGCCCGGATTGGGTACAGAGCGCTGTGCAGCCACAGAGCCTTGACCGCAGAACTCTGGGGGTGTAGCCCATAGCAACAGGAAGACAGGTACCCTGGTCACCATAAATGGCTTCAAGAGAGACAGCAGCATCTTGTAGAGCAAGTCTTAACAAAAAAAACTCTGACCATATGGGCCACAACAACTGAGGGGCTTCAGAGGGTCCAAAAAGGGTTCAAATCTTCTTGGATCAGATCCCAACAAAAAAAACAGGCAGGCAGACAAAAGGAAAGCAGGAGGAGGGGAGGACGGCAACAGCACTCATGTTGACACTAAAAATGTTGACAGTGGCCATGTTGACACCTTTAATGTTGACACTATAGTATAGTGACAACCTGGTTTTACATAATGTTGTCTCCTGGATGTCAACACTTTTTTAAGTAACAGCACACTTTATCCTTAACATTTTTAATATAAAAAATATGTTTTTAAATACTTTAATATACTAAAATAACCTCAGAGAGCTCAAAAATGCAATAAAAATTACCATAAACTATAATAATAAGGAGATATAAGCAACTATTTTTCATTTTACTATGTAAATTATATTTTTAATATAAAATTATTTTTTATTCCCATAAAAATTAAAATTCCAATGAACCAAAAAAAGATGTTTTGTATATCATAATAACTACAAAATATAAGAAAATTCTAATTTAAATTTATTATACTTTATATAAGCACAACTGAAAAAAATCTCATGCCTTAAAGATAAATTAACAAAATATAATATATTTCTTACAAAACCACATTAAAACTGTATCTGAAACTTGCCATTTATACCTAAAAAAAATTAGTACTATATAAATAAATTAAAAAATATAAAAATCCAAAAGTAAAAACAATACAGGCAAAGCAAAGCAAAGTTTATTTGGCTAATTAAACCCACCAGCAAGAGCAGTTGCAACATCTTCAAGGTATTTTTTGATTTCCACCACCTTATACTTCTTGTTCACCACCTTCTGGACATCATCCTGGTAGTTTTGGTCCTTAGACTTTCTCTTTTTGGAGGCCACCCGGTTGGCCAGGTTGCAAAACTTGGAGACATTTCTGGCCTACTCCTCCTGTAGCTTGGCAAATAACTTGTTGTATTTGGGGTTGGACCCAAACTTGGTCTTCAAGTGCTTGTGCCAAACCTCAAGGCTGGATGTGGTCTTCATCTTCCCCTTGAGGCAGGCGCTCTGGCAGTTCCTTGGCGCTGTGGCCCCGCTCTTTCCTCTCCAGGCATTCACCTTCTTGCCTATCCATTGCCGCTTAAAGTAATCAAGGTAGCCCTTGAAGATGGTGGAGTTCTTCTTGATGTAAGCATCTTCCAGGAAGGCCTCAAAGCCAATCCCAGTATGCACCAGCCGCACAAAAGCCAAGGCAGCAAACTGGGTGATGGCAAAGAGGCACTTCCCTTTACCATCATTGAGATACCTCTCAAAAAGCTCCTTCCTGCTCTTGAGGTGTTTGATGAGGGCCTGCAAAAAATGGAAGAAGCAGCCCTGAACTTCTCCATTGAAGGTGGCCTCAAAGGCTCTGAACTGAGCTTGCTCTAAGTCTATTATGATCATCTTTGGCCCAAGTGAGTGTGCATGAGCTAGCTGCTCTGCAGCTATGGTGGACTCATCCTTCTCTGCGGAGGAAGGGTTTGCTCCGGTGGCGTGAGTGGGAGAGGGAGCTGGTTGGTGGGAAGGGAGCTCAAATCATCCCAGACAATTTTGAATGCTCTGGTGTAGACTTCTGTCTTAGCACCAGGCAGGAGAAAGAACACAAGAGGGATGACCTGGTCATTGAACTGCCCATGCAGGACTCAAAGCTGCTTGAAGATGGTTGGGCAGGTTGCAAATGTGCTGTCATACAGCTAGGTGGTAGCAGTATTGAGCTGCTCCAGGTTTTGGGTTGTGGCGTAGGCTATAATCCTATCCTCCACTTCCTTCCCATTGTCATGGAGCAGGAACATATCTCTATCCTTAGTTTTCTTGATGTCATTGGAAAGGACCAGGTCTTTAATTTTGGTGGCACTCTTGGCCAGGGGGTTTGAGGCTTAGCGCCTATCACTCACAGACTTGACCAACTGGGTGTGGGTTGGCACCCTCTTGAGGTTAGTGGGGGAGAGGTACTTGCAGGCAAGCACAGCCAGCTGGGTCAGGGAAAGGTCCTTTGAGGTGGGCATGACCTGCACCAGATATTATTTGAGAAGGCGGGCAATGGTTATATTTGGCATGATGCAGGTATGCTCACCCTTGATGGTCTGTACCAGGTCCCAGCGCTCAGTATAGAGCCACACTGGGCAGGAGCGGTCCTTGTAGGTATAGTGCCGGCTCTTGAAGCCCTGTTTGGCATTATTGCAGCTGAAGATATACCTGTTGGCCACCATGGCTGGCCCACCCTTTACACTCATGATAGGAAAATACTTAGACAAGGAAGAAGGAACCTTAAATTTGCCATCAACATTGAAAATTTTATGGGCCAACAGAGGGTCCCAGGGACCAGCAGGAGCATGGCAGAAGCCAGGGAAGTAATTGGGGTAGGGCTTTAAATCATCCCCTGATGAACTGGAAGGGGGGAGTTTGGTGGTGGGGAAGCAGATGGGGGCTTGTTGTGGTGCTCCTCATGTGCAAGAGACTTATCCTTGGGTGGGGTCTTTTTGGCTGAGCGCTTCTTCTTGGTTAGCTCCTTGTCAGAAGCCAAGTTGTAAAAACTGTGGTCCGTAAGGGAACTATCAGTTTCCTCTCTCCCAGTGGAGTGAGCGGGGCTCTTCTCAGGAGAGGGCTCAGGGGAGGGCTTGGGAGTGGCCTTCTTTGATGAGACAGGCTTCTTCATGGTAGATTTGGTTGGCTTAGAGGGACACTTGGTTCCTTTGGGCTGCTTAGAGGTGTTCTTGTCCTAAAATAATAAGTAAAAAGGTTTAAAATAAAGCAATGTATTTAAAAAACAAACAAAACAACTTATAAAATATAATATATAAAAAGTAAACTTTATATGGCTTTTCTTGGCATTTAAAAGGTAAAAAATACTTGTATAGTTTTTATTTTATTAAAGTTATAAATAAAAGGTTAAAAGTTAAGAGATTTATGTGAAAGTATTAGCTTTATAAATAGATGTAATTTTAAAAATTAGAAAATATGAAAAAGAAAAGTTAAAAATACCATATATCAAAAAATCAGATGATTTCTTATGTAAAACATAAAGTTTTATATGTGAGAAATGAAAAGTGTCAACATTATGAGTGACAATTAGTAAAAAAGCTGAATTCTCACTGTTGATTAGAAAAATTGTAGACATTGTTTTTGAAAAAATTGTCACTGTTGAATTTTTTTGAAAATTTACTATGAAAAATCATAGTACACTTAATTAAATTTAAGCGGACTAGCAAATGTTAACCATTTTCTGTGTTATTTTGTTCAAACAATAAATTTTTTTAAAATAATGTAAATAAGTTAAAAAGTTATCAAAGTTCTTTATTTATTTATTAAAAATAATATTTGGGTAGTGGTAATATGATATTTTACCATAGCACTTATGTAAAGTTCTTAAGAAAGTTATATTCAGTAATGAAAAGGGTAAAGTGTCGACTTTGTCACTTACAATATTCTCAATAGGAGGTGGCATAGTAATTTTGGCTTAATTGTGCCACTCTAATTTGCTTAACTCCACCCCAGTGAATGATCACAAGCAAATAGACAACATTTCTGAGTATCAACATTATTTTCAATAATAAATTCTATAGTAAATTACATAGTAACTCATGCTTAAATTATTGGATCCCTGTTAGCCACCAATCCATTTATGATATTAAAGCCGGAATAAGTGCCACATATATATTTATAAGATGAACATTTTAACAATCTACTGTATGTGCAATGCCTTTTTCTATATATTAATTTAATAAAAAAATATTTTTAAATGTGCACTTAATTCTTTTATTGTAGATGTTTCAGTTTTGTTATTAAAAATAAGTTAGGCTTAAAAAGTGTCAACATTGACACTTTTACGCTGTGAAAATGAATAAAAAAATAAACTAATTTTTATTAGCAAACATTAAGGAAAAATCTGGTTAAATCAAGTTTTTGATCAAGCTTAATATTAAATTGTGTCAAAATGGCCACAATTCTGTTGTGTTTTCTGGGTTTGCACCCCTGAACGCCTTAAAAAAAGAATTAAGCTAGCACAACTAGCAGAAAACATAGAAGATTTCAAGTTTTGAGTCAACAGTGGCCATGTCAACATTTTTAGTGTCAGCATGGGCGCTGTTGCCAGGAGGATGGCAGAAGTCAGGAAAATGGTCTGGGTTATTAAACCAAGCCCACAAGATACAAGATAAATCCACAAAAGTCTGGAGGTTTATCTGGTACGCAGAACTGGTAAGCAAGGGACCTGACAGCCCCTGCTCCTGTCATAGGCCTGGGAGGGGTAACGGGACCAGGGGGTTATGGGAGGATGGTTCCAAAGCAGCAAGAGGGACCAGTAATCCAATCAACCCATAGCCCAGGCCCAAGAAATAGGAGCAATAGGCCCAGGTTCCTGGGACAGCAGCCTGGCTGGCTGGGTACCTTCCAAAGATCCCAGCACAGCATTCCCATTGCTACCTGCTGTTGAGGCCACAGCTGGGATGCTCCTAGAACCATTTCCTCTGGGCCAAGGGACCACTGTGGGAGGGATTGTTTGTTTGGGATTCCACTAGAAGTGGAATTTCATATCCAAATTTACTGGGCCCTAAGCCAGGCAAGCCCCAGAGAGTGGGGTTGGGGGTTTCTGTTGCCCTTCCAATTGTTTCATGGCAGGACAGCACCCAGAGAGCAACCAATTCAACTGGACCAACGTCTCCTGTGTGGTAAGAGGAGACTCCAAAGGAGGAGGGGAAGCTTTTGCAGTAAGGGTTAGCACAAACTTCTCATCCATAGTGCCAGCAAGGTCCTCCAGGCTATGTAGAGGTTGTGACTGGACCTGGAGGCCTTTTCTGTGGCTCTAGGGGACATATCTCTGTCCAGGGATAGCAGGACCCCTGGGAGCTTTACAGTATACTTTTGCAGTATCTCCCAGTCTGCATCTATACTTTCAGGGGCCTGCATGCCGGTCAATGGCCCCCCTGATCTGAACTGGAAGGGCCAACCAAGCAGATCTTCAGGGCTGTTTGCTCCAAAGGTCAGGTTACCCCTTCACAACCGCCTGTATCCCTCTGTAAAGCCCCAACAATTGGGGGAGTGTTTTAGCAAAGTAAGGTACCAAGTTGGCAACTTGGAATCATGTGAGCGCTGTCACAATGGGGTAGACTGTCATCATCCATCTGAAGATCTTGGTGTGTATGTTATATTTTCCAAAATTACTGACAAAATACGTAAGTACGTAGTATACACAGATGTATATAGCTACAGACTGGGTGGAGTGGGGCAACACTAGCATGGGCCAGGAGTACTGCTTGGAGGAGTTTAGCTGTGCTGGCTCCTTGTAGATGTACTTGTTGGGTGGTTTATTGAACGGCCCATGCTGGTGATTGTATTGGTGGTCCCTAATCCCTAGACAGGCTGTGAGTACAGCTGAGAAGATTAAATGGTTCATCTTCTGATCCTGGGAAAGGGCAGACAAAGCTTAGTGTCTTTAACTTTCTTGTAGGGTAAAAGTTCTGATTGATTTATGTGATACTATTGAGGGGTAATTTCACTCAATGATAGCACAAACTATAATCAAGTGAATTGGATTTATTATATACTATCATCCTTGTGGTGGCATGAATAGAGTAAAACACTGGACAGGAAATCCCAAACACTTGGTGTTGTCTGGAATTCCCTTTTGGGAGGGGAATTGGTAGTGGTGTGCAGGCAATGAATTGTTACTTCTGGGCTTGCATTGGCTTGGTGTATCATTGGATGTTTTCATGCATCCAATTTTGGATTCTGCAGTTAATGCAGGAATTGATGGGTTGAGAAGCTTGTCAACCCCTCCCAAATTTGGCAAATTCCAAATTTGGGCAGCAGTTCCCCCTCCATTTGGGTTTGGGGAAATTGCCTTTTTGGGTTTCCTCATTTGGCAATTTCCCCATTTGGCGGCCTGGGTGAGGGACTGGCTAGCAGGAGTGGGTGGGCGGGGTGTGGTGAAACTCATCACCAGTCGGTTGCTTTAATTATGATCATCATTGGGTACTTCTTGATTGTACTAGGATCCTGATCTCCTTCCAATATAGTAGTTGTTCTTGTTGATTATGATTTAAGCTAGGTGCTGGATCATCAATTCAAGTTCAACTAGCTTCCAGATCTTTTATCTACCCTGGCCCTTGGATTGGGACTCCACCAACTTGCTTCTGGATTGCTTATCCACCTTCCTTGGTTCCAAACTAGGACTTCACCAACTGGTTGTTAATTCTATCAACTAATACAGTTCACCAACTGCGGTTACAATTGACCCATTTCCCCATCCTTGCGCTTCTGCAACCCCCTCATGCCACTGGGGCTGTTTCCATCCTCCCTTGATTGTTGTGTCAATCCCTAATGGTTTGACATTCATTTCCCCATCTTGCGCTTCTGCAACCCCCTCATGCCACTGGGGCTGTTTCCATCCTCCCTTGATTGTTGTGTCAATCCCTAATGGTTTGACATTCATTTCCCCATCTTGCGCTTCTGCAACCCCCTCATGCCACTGGGGCTGTTTCCATCCTCCCTTGATTGTTGTGTCAATCCCTAATGGTTTGACATTCATTTCCCCATCTTGCGCTTCTGCAACCCCCTCATGCCACTGGGGCTGTTTCCATCCTCCCTTGATTGTTGTGTCAATCCCTAATGGTTTGACATTCATTTCCCCATCTTGCGCTTCTGCAACCCCCTCATGCCACTGGGGCTGTTTACATCCTCCCTTGATTGTTGTGTCAATCCCTAATGGTTTGACATTCATTTCCCCCTCTCTCAATCCCCAAGCAATTACCAACTTACCTTGAGTTATCAAGTAAGTTGTAGTATTTAAACCCCTCTCCCTTTTCCTCAATAAAATATATGTTATACCCCCCTTATATTAAGCTACGCCATTGATTACTTTGTTGAGTGTATAATCTAAGGACTGCAAAGGCTAGTCTCCTCCCATCAACTAAACTGCCAACTAAGCTTGACTAGAAGTCACTTGTTGAGGATTTGCTTTTGAGTAGTTGCTGTTGCTACTACTCTAAACCCTTTGTTGCTTTCTAGGCTCAGACGCTTTTGTACTACCAACTATCTGTCTGGTTTCCAACTTGTAAAGTACCAAGGCCACTGACCAACTATTAGACTATCCCCCATCACCATAGTAATAGTACCACATCTTGGTGCTCACTACAGGGGCTTTTAGCCAATTCCTTTACCAACCTCTTATCAACGCCTATAAAGCCTCTGAAAAGAGAAGAACCTACCTAACATGGTAAACACTAGATCTTCTGGAGAACCGCTTCTACCTTTAAATGATGACATCCAACAGATTGGTTGTCCTAATAGAACGGGCTTTTCAGTCATTACAACATCAGCACCATCTCAAGCAAGTGCTGGTAACCTGGGATCAGTTGGCAGCATTCACCCCCAACAGGTGATTCAGTTGTCAACTGGCAGAACCACCTCCCAACCCTCAATCACCACCTCCAACAATCCCGTCAGACCAGCTCTGTCTCCCCTGGGAAATCACACCACGGGAAATTGGATCAACCAATAAACTACAACTCCAAACAGGGTACTAAGTAATCCTAACAATGGTCCTAGTCCCGTAGAACAACTCCAATCCATGGAGATCCCTATGGTACAATCATCCCCAATCCCTCCTCTGGGACCCTGGGAACCTCCAAGCCAGACAGTACAACAGTTGGTACCAACCTTTGAGACCTTTAAATTCTCTGCTTCTGGAGTTGGTCAAACTCTTGATTGTTGGTCTTCTGCACCAATATACCCTGACTCCACCAGCCCCAGTCTTCAATTTTTTCTGATTGCTCCCTCTATTGATCAAGCCAATATCAACCCCTATCTCCCTCTGGATACTTCAGCAGAGACCACCAACACTGAGCAAGACCTGCAAGAAATTGAGCAAATGATTGAGCACAATAATGGAGCTCTTCCTCAATCAACTGTCAACAGTTTGGACAGATTGACCACATACACTACAAGGGTTGGCCTCCTAAACTTATGGACGCTGTAAATAGACTTAATCAGGTCAATGCCAGCCTCCAAGAGCTCAATAATCAACATGAAGACCTACAACAGTCAGCGGCTATAAGTTTCAGGCTCCAAGGTGAATGGAATAATATCACCAACCAGCAACTGGAAGAGTCCAACACCTGTGCAAGAGCAACTGCCGTTCATTTAGAAGGGATAACTCAAGAGTCAAATACCTTTATGAATACTCAGTTTACTCCTCTGCGCAACCTAACCGTTGCTTTGGCTGCCAACTTAGAGTCATCTGTGGTTCACCTTGAAGCTCAGGGGATGATCCTCACCAACCACCATTGCCATATTCAAGAATTAATGGAACAGATGAGCCAACTGTCTCAAGCAACCTCCGTACAAAGTGCTGTTCAACGACAGCAGAACACAGCAATCACTCAAGTGGACGCTGAGGTTACCAGGTAATTTAATGAAAATTGTACACAGATTGAAGAGTTACAAAGCCAATGTACCAAAGATTTAGCTACCGCTACTGCTGCAGTAGTGGAACAGCTTACCAACTTCAACCAAGGAGTACAACAGGCACACACTGCCAATCAAGACCTAATGGAGCAATTGGGTGGGTTTACAGCTCAATTGTCTGACATCACCACTCTTCTGAACAATCAAGGACAAGTAGTCAAAGAGCTAAGAGTAGCCACAATTACTCTAGAAGAACGCTTTGACCAATTGGCCATTGGGGATCCAACTACCCACAATCCCACCATCATTGGCAATATTCTCAATCACAGTTGAGCTGATCCTGCTTGCCCTCCCCAGTACACTCCTCCCAACATAGCAACTGGAGCAAATGCTATGCCAATTGGGAGTGCAGGTTCAAGAAGCCACTGCCGCCGCTGCCAGAGAAGTCCTGAGAGTCACCAACACCAGTCCTGCTACAGACGCCATCAAACCAACTACTCTGATAGTAGTAGTTCTAGTTCTGACTCTGGCTCTGAGAATGAATTGACAATATCATCTTCTACGTATCAGCAAGGAGTTCACCATGGTTCTAGTTCAGGTAGAACTAAACCAAATAGTCTCTTCAAGACCAAATTCTCCATGAACAGTCACATCAACATCCACATGTGGCTGGACACTTTCAAAAAAGCTAATGAAGGACTAGGGTCAAGAGAAATGGGTCTAGCCTGTATCTATATGCTAGATGAAGCAGTATTGGCTGACATCTCTCAGCACCTTCCCAGAAACTACAAATACAAGGATGTGAAAAAAGCCCTCCTTAAAGTCTTTGATTCAGAAGCAAGGGACAAAATCAACAGGGATAACTTCCTGGTTTTAAAAATTAAGAACTTTGAAGATTTCCCCCATGAATTCTGATCCATGGTAAGTCGGCTGCAGGTGAAGAACCTCATCAGCCCCAACAACTGTTGCTGTGCTCTTTGAAATGCCTTTTTACCATACAAGGATATCTTGCTTGAGTTTTCTGGTCAGATTAATGGCCTTCACAACATCACTTCAATTGTAGAGCAAGTCTTTACCTTAGGGCAGCTCAAAACTCAGTTAGATTGTCTAAAGCATACCAACTGAAGGGTTTATGCCACTCCAGAACCATCCCCAATTCCCACTTATCAACCTTTGTCTTCTTACCAGAACAACTCTAACGCCCAGTTGACTCCATACCATATGCGGCCTGACTACACAGGCTGAAGAATTTGTAAGGAAAAGACACACATGCAAAAGGATTGCCCCAATTTTGCTGTGTACAAGAAAGTACAGGAGATGTTTAGAAGCAGACCTCAGGGCTAACCTGGAGTTCATGTAGTTTCTACTGAGGACACAGTCCACATAGAAGACTACTTCTCTTCCAACAAAGAGTCAAAAAACAAATAGGTGATGGACTCAGGGAGTCCCCATCACCTCTACCTAAACCTCCCCCAATGACCTAGCTGGTATTTTTGCTGTGTTATCAAACCCAACCAGTAATAAGTCAGTACAAGCTCAACAACTAGAGAAGAGACTTTCCTTAATGGAATCTCTTAACTCTAGTATCACCAATCCAACCTTGCGCCCCTATCTGTCCCAACCTGTACCCGACCTGCCCTTGACCAACTCTGATAGCAACTGTGAAGATGTTCCACCATATCCTGACAACTCTTTTGTCAATGTATCTCTTCCCATTACAATGAAGACTTTCTTGAAATCTCCTCCTATGTTCAAGGATTGCTTGGATGCTCTACAAGAGCATCTAGGAAACAACCGTATATGTAATATCACTAATAATACCATCAATCCTTCCAAAACATCTACATGGGTTCAACTTACAGTCTTTGATACTCTAATCTGCGCTGTTGTCAACACAGGAGCACCGACAACAATAGTCTTCTCCTGAATTGTATCAAAGCTTCAATTTAAACCAGACTTGGCCTACAACAAAAGCTTTTCTACCGCAGGAGATCAACAAACCATTGCTGCAGGTGCCTACAGTAGTATCCTATTGATATTTTGGGAGCTAGTCCTAACAACAAGTGCTGTTGTGCTACAATCCACTAGTTATGATATGCTAATAGATACTGACCTGCTATGAAGATACAATACCATAATAGCCATGGGTACTGGAACAATAACCCTTATGGGCTATTCTATTCTGTTATTGTTTAACGACAATCAAACCTCGTATATGGTATCACAAGGGAAAGCTGACCGACACCATACTTTAATCAAGTATCCACATGGTGTCATGGGGATTCCTTACCGTCTTGCCAACCCGCATACTAAGACTCTTCAGTCCCATGCTAACTCAGCAACAGGCATCAAGTTAAAAGCTAATCATTCTATGGTGATAGAGCCTTTTATGCAAGTGGCTGTTAGCACAGGCATTCTGTTTGATGTTCCTTCTGGAATGTCTCTAAATGTGTTCAGCCTTCCTCACCTGTTGCTGGTCAAACCAATTGCAGCCCCTGGATTTTATGACAAAGCCAACCATTCAGAACTTAAGGTGCTACTGACAAACCTCTTATCAAAAAAGATTGTTGTCCAAAGACATCAACCAATTGCATATGTCAGGATCAAACCAACCACAGACATTGACTCTGTTTACTATGTAGGAAACTTATCAGAACTAGGGATTTCAAAAACATCTCCAACCCATACTCACTCAGTATTGGCTGTCATTCCGCACAAAGAGATGCCTGGTCTTTCCAAGGGGGAGATGTCCAAGTTTGAAAAACTTTTTGATGAGTTCAAAGACATCTTTGCAACATCCAATTTTGACTTAGGTTGTGCAAAAAGAGTCAAGCACAAAATCAACATTGGAGATTCAGCCCCTATCTATCAAAGGTCATATTGTTGATCACCCAAGGACAATGCAATAATTGGTGAAGAAGTTCAACAACTGCTAAGTGCTGGTCTTTTGAAACCATCAAGTAGTCCCTGGGCTTCCCCTCTCCTGATAGTTAAGAAGAAAGATGGCACAAACCAAGTTGTCATCAACTACCAACAGTTGAATCAGATAACCAAGAAAGACAAATACCCTCTGCCATGTATTGACAAAACACTGGACCAACTAGGCAGAGCATGTTTATTCTCAGCAATGGACTTGGTCTCTGGTTACTGGCAAGTACCAATGGCCAAAGAGGATCAAGAAAAATGCGCCCTAATCACAGCAGCAGGGTTTTACCAACCAACTAGAATTCCCCAAGGATTAGTAAACGCAACAGCTACCTTTCAACAACTCATGGATAGTACATTTGCCAACCTTAAACTAAGTTGTGTTCTCATATACTTGGATGACATAAAATTTTTCTCCAAAAAATTTGATGAACATCTTAGCCACTTGAAGGAAGTCTTCATAAGGCTTCAGAAGAAAGGGTTGAAACTCAAACCTTCTAAGTGCTCTTTCTTTAAGACTCATTTGGATTTTTTGGTCATGTCATTTCCAGCAAAGGAATTAGACCAATCCCAGCCAAGACGTCAGCCATAGCCTATATGCCTTCCTCCACAGATATGAAAGGAGTTCAAGTAATTCTAGGCATGGCAGGTTACTATCGCCAATTCATTCCCAACTTTGCTGAAATAGCCCAGCCACTCTTTCATCTGTTGAAAAATTCCACCGATTTCAATTGGACCAAAGAACGTGAAGAAGCATTTCAATCCTTGAAAGATGTGTTGACAACTAATCCTCTGTTAGCGTACCCAGATTATTCCAAGCCTTTTGCTTTGCATACTGACGCCTCTGATATTGCAATCAGTGCCGTTCTGTCTCAGACCAACAACAAAGGCAAGGAACATCCAGTTACTTACTTCTCAAGAACTCTCAATAAGCATGAACAGAACTATAGCACTACTGAACGTGAATGCCTAGCTGTTATGTATGCTATCAAAGAGTGTCAACCTCATGTACATGGAACACACTTTACGGTAGTCACTGACTATTTGAATCTAGTATGGCTAATAAAGATGAAGGATCCAGAAGGCAGACTAGCAAGATGGGCTACCAAGCTACAAAACTTTGACTTTGACATTGTCCATTGACCAGGAATCAAACATGGAAATGCCAACGCTCTATCCTAACTACTGATTGTTGCCGCATTAGGAGAGGACCTTGATAGTCTTTATGAGTTGATCAGTTGACCATACCAATGGAGTTCCTTAGAAGAAAAAGTGAAAAGGACACTCCAAAGACTAAGTCAACACACATTCATAAAGGATGGTAAACTCTTCAAGATTTATAAGGGTACCACCCTCCCCTATATTTTTCCCTCCAACTGACTTGCTTGTCTTGATGACTTTCATCAACAATTAGGCCACGCTGAGATACAACAAATTATAAAAACAATGTCAGAATATGTCTATTGGGAAAATATGACCACTGACATTGCAGAATACGTCAACAAATGTCTCCAGTGGCTAGGTTTAGAGAAAAACCCAGCCAACACTCCTATTGGTTCATTCTGCCTGGATACGCTTTCCAGACTGTGTCAATTGACGTTGTTGGACCACTCCCAAGCGCTGCTCCAGGAAAACTGAAGTACATCATAGTCGCCATAGATCACTTAACCAAGTGGGTTGAAGTCCGACCTGTTGCTTCCGCCAATTATTTACAGACTGCTAAGTTTGTACTTCAAGAGATCATTGCACAACATGGTTGTCCTGCTACAATCTTAACCGACAATGGAACCAACTTTGTCAAGGCTATATTACCTTGGTTACATGACCTAATGGGAATCCAGAGTACTTCTTCAGTGCCCTGCTGACCCAAGACAAATGGAGCTGTTGAGAGATTTAATGGAACTCTAGCTAGTATATTAAAGAAACTAGCACATGATTGGTCTTCTTCATGGGATATACATCTAGGTGCAGCTGTCATGGCATACTGATTCACTGTACACTCTAGAACTGGTGTAAGCCCATTCAAAATTCTATATGGCCGACAACCTGGACTCCCTATGCACTTGGTACCATTGAACGCCAACTGTAGTGAATCTACATACTCTCAACAACTGAACCTCTTGACCAACCAAATAATGAAGACCCAATCTCAAGTGTTCAACAGTCTAAGGGAGTGTTGAGTTAAAAGCTACTTGCGAGACCAAGTGAATCTACCAGCCCTCCCCAAGTTTTAAGTTGGTGATTGAGTTCTAATGTACCGACAACAACTCCACAAGCCACAGAACAAGCTAGATAGCTTATGGACCAACCCATGTGAAGTCATTGTCAAAGTAGGCTATGATGTCTACAACCTTAAGGATTTAACCTTGGGATAACTTATCAATCATGTCCATGCTAAATTCCTGAAAGAATGTCCAGCCAACTCTTCAAGGCCAACTGGACCTATAGCTAAGGTTTAGGGTCCGCCCTTCCCTTACCTATTTTTATTACCTCTATTTTTCTATTTTATACCATACCCTTAATTCTATTATAAGGACAAAACCCAAAGAAAAACATAAATAAATTAAAAAAAGAGATGAGCTTTATTGCAAATTGCTTATTTGAGAGAAACAACAAACCCAAGGGAATAAAGCACATCTTGAAGATGATGCATGATTGACACTGCTTTGCCAACAACGCTGGCATCAAGAGGACAACTAGATCCAACCTTACGGAAGTTCAGAAAATCAGGGAACTTGACTTGATCCAGACGCGCCATGCCAAAATTAGAACCAAAGAGTCCAAAGATCAAGAGCCCAAGACTAGTCAGGAATTCTGATTGAGGCCCATTGGCTAACCAGCTGTTCAAAAACTCTGTGAGTCATAACTTCAGTACATCAGGAATTTCCTTGGCTGACAAGTTCTTTTCATGAGTCACTTCAAATAGCATCTCCAAGGTAAGGAGATACAAGAAGCCCATCAACTGGCCATATGAGAAGTTAGCTTCCTGGGAAAAGGTAATGAAGAACAACTCTTGGTATTCTGTAGGACAACGCTTTCCTACTCTGTTCTGGAGAGAGATCACCTGAGGAGCCATATGATACTCACCAGGAAAAGCCCAGCTGAGAGCCATGGGACAACAGATTGCCAAGATCTTCTCTTGTTCTTCCTGACTTAAGTCCAAATTAGTTGCTTCCTGAAGGAACCAATCTAGTTCCACCTTGTACAACTGTTGTTCAGCCAACAATGTAGTGTTCTCCATACGACACAAAAGAGGAATTGGCATCTTGCCATCAGGAAATTCAACCTTGAACGCCTCAAACAATTCTTTCCAGGATGATCCTAGCCAAGCTACATTGCTGTCAAAATCCATGGGTACCATATATCCCATGTCAGGTTCCTAAAGAAGATTAGAAAACATTAGTTGTTGTTGTTACCCCAGGTATTGGTTTCACTGTGCTAGGGCTCAACGCCTCAGTACGCTTCTTATTGAATGTTCTTTCATTGACTAGCTTCTTGAAGGCTGACACCTCTTTTTGAATGTTCAGGAGCGTCTCCTCAGTGGAGTCTTGTTGATTGTAAGGCTTCTCCTTCTCCTTCTCCTTTTTGGTAACGGGAGCCACTGGTTTACATAACAAGATTTGAGGCTTCTTTTTGGTTTGCTCTGCTGGTTTTTGCTGCTCATCAACGTTGGTTGCCTTCTGATAGTTACTGGAAGTACTCATTGAACGTGCATGCTGACTACCACTAGTAATGAAGATTATTTGCTGTCAGAAATGCTCCGATTCCTCCATCTCCTTGGCATAGTCATCCAGCATGTTGGATACTTCAATCAGGCTCTTTGTGATTGTCTTGTTTTCCTCTGCCACAGCTGATTGCTTAGTTACCAGGTCTGCAACAAGTTTCTTGATGTCCTCTATTTTGTTGATCAGGCTCTATTAATTTCCACATTTATAGTCTATTCATGTGAGGGGATGTGTGGTGAAACTCATCACCAGTTGGTTGCTTTAATTATGATCATCATTGGGTACTTCTTGATTGTACTAGGATCCTGATCTCCTTCCAATATAGTAGTCGTCCTTGTTGATTATGATTTAAGCTAGGCGCTGGATCATCAATTCAAGTCCAACTAGCTTCTGGATTGTTTATCCACCCTGGCCCTTGGATTGGGACTCCACTGACTTGCTTCTGGATTTCTTATCCACTTGCCTTGGTTCTGAACTAGGACTTCACCAACTGGTTGTTAATTCTATCAACTAATACAGTTCACTGACTACAGTTACAATTGACCCATTTCCCCATCCTTGCGCTTCTGCAACCCCCTTGTACCACTGGGGCTGTTTCCATCCTCCCTCAATTGTTGTGTCAATCCCTAATGGTTTGACATTCATTTCCCCCTCTCTCAACCCCCAAGCAATGACCAACTTACCTTGAGTTATCAAGTAAGTTGTAGTATTTAAACCCCTCTCCCTTTTCCTCAATAAAATATATATTATGCCCCCCTTATATTAAGCTACATCATTGAGTACTTTGTTGAGTGTATAATCTAAGGACTACAAAGGCTAGTCTCCTCCCATCAACTAAACTGCCAACTAAGCTTGACTAGAAGTCACTTGTTGAGGATTTGCTTTTGAGTAGTTGCTGTTGCTACTACTCTAAACCCTTTGTTGTTTTCTAGGCTCAGACGCTTTTGTACTACTGACTACCTATCTGGTTTCCAACTTGTAAAGTACCAAGGCCACCGACTGACTATTAGACTATCCCTCATCACCGTAGTAAGAGTACCACATGGGGGCAGGCGCGCACAGGCGAGCCACCAGGCTCAGCATGCGGCCAGTGGTTGGGTGTGCAGCTGGCGGGCAGGGTATAAAACCCGTCTGAATTAAAATTCTTATTTTTAATTCTAGTTTCCTGGCCCCAACTTTCTGCAGCAGTTTCCCCAATAAGGGGGAACTGCTGCCATTTTTTATTTTGTTTATCAAGTTTGATTGTGTAAAAAATATTGTCCTGAACCAAAGTGTTGTCAGGAATATTTCTGACACCCTCTTCCCTGCTGGTGCTGCTTGGCTGTATTATACCTTTACCTTGGGTTAGAGATCCTTGCTGATGCATCTCAACCCTATGATATAATATCTATGGATGTATTTTTGCATGAGGTGGTTTATCCCTGGGGTTGTAGATGCTTCTGAAGTCAGCTGGGGATCTGCTGGTACGGAGGGGAGGGGGTTCAAGCCATTGCTGAGGGGTGGGATGGCCACCAGCTGGTGCAGTATGGGTTAATAGGGATGGGTATTGGGGTAGCTGGTTTAGAGTTTAAGCGGGCAGAAGCTCGCCAGAAAGATAGACTCCCTGGGTAGATTGGAGCTAAGCTGGTAGAGGTACGGCAGGCATGGACTTTTATGATCCTCTGTAACCTGGCATGGTCTCCCCAAGGGAGGGTACCTTGATCCAGGCCAGGGGGAGGTGGATGGTGATCTGGATGTCTTTGGGGTTAGGGATGCCTACACTTCTCTGTTGAGCTTGGCTTAGCCCACTCATATGATACACCTGTACTTGCTGGTTAGATAGGGTGATTAGCTGATATCCCAGAATACTTCTAGAGGGGGGAGATTGTAGACTCTGTATTGAAGCTAAAGTCATGTTGTATATTGGGGTTGGTAGGACTAAGGGGTGAAGTAGATGGGCTTGTGCTCAGCCTTTGTTTATTCTTTTCAGGGATGGGTATGGTTCATATTGAGGGCTTGAGAGGTTAGTTTGGAGAGATCTATCCTCTCGGGGGGCTAGAATGGGTGTACTTTATTAAAGGGATGGTTGAGTTGCATGATGTTTTAGAGAAGTATAGGACGTTGTCTACGTGTTTGGGTAAGTTATGATATCAGGTGGATCACTGCAGGTACCAGACAGGGGTTGGTGCTATATCTTTGAGGGGTGAAATGAAAGGTAAGAGCAGATTGAGTATTTTATTACATCACGTGTGATCGATGACTATATTGCATCGATGTTATGAGATCACCCTCTTTGGAGGTTTAAGGCAGCTGGGGTTAAAACATTGTATGGGTTGGACCAGCTGGATTTGGGTGTCATCTGGAACAGTTTGTTCCATTCGTGGGGTAGAGTGAAGTTCGAGGTTGGGTAATATTTTGTGAGTGGAATAGCTGACAATCTGTACTTGGAATAGGAGGGGTTGTTTAAGATTTATGATGGCTTGGGGTTAAAAATAGGGAGATCTTTGGAAGTTGGATTTTCTTCGGGCACTGGGTAAGTTCTGAAGAGTGTTGGTTTGCAGATGTTCTGGGTTGGGATGAAGAGTTATTAATGTTTCAATAAAATAGGGTATAAGGGTTGATGGCTGGGTTCTTATTGGCTACATGGAGCTGACATAAGATGGGTATAGATTTTTCAATGTGCTGGTCCAAGGTGGATTTTAGTTTAGGATTTATGTTTGCTTTTCAGGGGGCCAAGTCAAGAGTGGGTTTAAAGTGAGTTCTCAAGTGAGAAACCTGTGTGGATCTGGATTTTAAAACAAATCAAAGGGCATCTGATGCTAGGTTGGAGATGTGATTGGCTAGGTAATAGATGTGGGATGGTCAGTATGGCTAAATAGAAGGACATGCGGATACGGTATCTTAAACATGGCGCTCATTTTATAATTGAGTGAAACAATGGGTTGAGATGTGACCCTTCCACTTGGCCTGGGTTCGGGTGGCCCTGGAAAGATGATTGGCTGGAGGGGATGGATTTGGATTGTCAAGCGAGTCTGGGATAGGTACTAATTGCGCAGGAATAGTTTGGCACAATGGATTGCCGCTGCTGCTAGCTTCGGAACAATGACTCAGTTTGGTGCAGAATTTATGTGGCGGGATTGATTTATTTTTCCAGCTGGTGAGGCCAATTGCATTACGATTCACATTACAGCCAATGGGAGTGAGGTATTTGCTGGCCTAGACCTGTGGTTGGATCGGAGTCAGGTTTGAATTTGCGGAAACCAGGAGATGTCGGAGAAACTGGCGATTGACATTGAAGTGATCCTTCACTGCCGATGATGTCATGCCACAGGATGAAGTATAAATAGTGAGGCGGTAAAGCTTACCAAGTATGCCCTCCTCCGATCTTGTAAAAAGCCTTTCTCTCTGCCTCGATTCAATGAAGCTGTCAACCCCACTCCCTAGACGACACCCTACCCGCCACTTCAAAGCCGCAAAGGCTGCACCCTATTTTCTAAAAGGCAGGGCCAGGAGGTGCCCAAGCCTTGCCCCCATCCTAGAGGAATCCTAGAGGAATAATTGTAACATTTAATAAACCTGCTTCAGTTTCTAGCATTTACACTTTTCAAATAAAGAACATTTTACATTCAAAGTCCTGCTAACATGTCTACAGCGTCGCGAGATGCTGGCATGCGATTGTTTCTTAAACTGGGTTGGTTGGAATTAAATATCCAACCAGTCAACACACCCCTTGGAATAACTTTAAACTCGAATGGGCAAGGCTAACCAACTCTCCTGATTGATGAATGAAATCACTTGCACCACACTCTTGCTTCTGGGTGGATCTAGACATTTGCTGCCCAATCCGCTATCAACATTTCTGCACTCATTCAAACGGCTTTGCAGCAGATATAAATGCTTTATTATAATCCATCGAGAAAATACCAGTAATCATTTATATAAGCATCTGCCAAGCTTTGATATCATTGGGCAGCTCTTCCCATCTTAGCAGGGTAAAGAATCCCTATCGTGGTGGTACAGAGTTTTTTGGTGCCGTGTTAAGACCAGTCGCCGTGATAAAGTGCATGAATGCGGTGTAAAGAGTTGTTGACCAGGGATGTGGATTAATTAATCATATCGACCAGTGATATCAATGATAACATATTTAATTAACCTCGAAAATTGGTATAATTAACTGTACAATGGATCAATAAGCGTCACAACGCCAGCAAAGCCAGGATCAAGTGCCAGCCAGCAGGAAAACCGGCCCCGAGTTTGAATCTGAACCAACATTTTTTCTATCTGCCCACGACCAATCAAACATGAATCAATTCAAGCCTGCAAATCCCACTTCCAAACCAAGATATGACTGCCAAGGTTAAGCAGACAATAGAACACCCAGGATGGCAAAGAGTGTCCACATTCCAGAACCCATATATAGACATTCCATGATCAACAGTTACCACACCAGCAGAGGGTGCCCCTGTGTTAGGTGAAGTACATCCGACATGCAGTACCCATCCCCGGGTGGCCCAGCCGAAAGCGCCAACCTTCAAGAGTAGCCAGCATCCGCCAACCAGCTTAGGAGTGCACAAAAGTATCTCCATACCATATAGCAGCAGACCAAGATAAGCCAATAGCCATAGGGATCCGGAAGATCAGTTGCCAGAGAAAGTTGCTGCAGCGGGGATAATGGGAGCTAGAGTGAATAGGTTTCCAGCTGGGCTAGGCAGAAGGATCAAGGGGTCACAATATCTTCGATTACTCCCTCTCAGGAAAGTAATCCTCCAAATGACTTGCTGAATGATCCCCTGACTAATCATCAAGTCGGTGGCACTGTTATCATTTGCCTATCTATCACAGAGATCAAATATTTTGAGTCCTAAGCAGATCACTACTTAGACAAACCCTATGACCTAAGAGGAACAATTACTTAGATAAGCCCTATGATGTACATGGAAAGTATGTGGCTTCTCATAATACTATATATTATCCTATATCCAATAAAGTATCATTCTCTTCTTGATTTTCTCCTTTATCTTGTTTATTATTGTTGGGAATTTTGACCAAACAATGATGCCAATTATGACGGAGCCCACGGATTGGGATTGCTACAGCCAAATCCATAAATTAGTAGTAAAAAATACAATGACACTATTATGACGGAGCTCGCAGATCTTAATTGCAGCTACCAAATAACATAAATTGGTAGTATAAGCCATATGCGAATTGGATTAGCAGTAGTCTGCTGACCTAAGCCTAATACTAGCCAATGACAAGCACCGCTGCGGCACTTAATAAATACACAAAGCGCCGTGGCGCCACCTGGTAATTGGATTAGGCACTAAGGCACTGAACTACTTTTACGTCAAGCACCGCCTGGCAAATATTACAGGCACCACAGCGCCGCCTTAGCTTTACATCGAGCGCCAAGGCGCTGGGTTTGATTCCCCATAATCTCAAATTCCCTTAATTGTCACATTAGTAAGCATTAAGCTGCAATATGCTAAGAAAGCAGGAAGTGATCATGAAGTAACTAAATTATTCCACACCAGCAAGGATCACCTGTGCTGGGTGAAGATGAAGATATTATATTGGTTGACGTGCAAGAAGCACCAAACTTAGATTAATAATTACCCAAATTAGGGGCGTGTTAGAGTGTCCTAGAAGATATTGCTAGCAGCCCAGGGATTACCCTTGTAGTAGGTATAATAGGAATTAATCATTTACAATAAAATCAATATTTGAACCATCTTTATTTTATCCTTAATTTGGTTGACCTTTATCCTAATCCTTAAGTGCTTCTGCGCAATCAGAAGCCATTGCTGGGCAATAATCATGGTTCTGTTCTATCCTGGCTCTTCTGATACAGTACTACTCATATCCTCACATATGACTGTATTCTGGCAAATATCCTGTGCCCTATAATCTCAATAATTGTGGCGCTGTAATGCAAAAGCGCGACAATTATACTTCCCAGAAGTATATACACGACAGTGGTAGCACAGGTAGGTTATTCACATCTACACAACTTAAAGAAAATATCTCTCCCAAGAATAGGATCCAGCAGATGGCACTCCCCACTGGCTGGAGATGATACAAAGAAGGACAGGCTGTCCCAACGGAATTAGTTGTCTTCAACAATACCCCTGTCCCTACTGAACAGTACAACCTTCTCAATACTTTTGGAATCCTGAATCCACCTCCAGCTTCTGACAGGGCCAAAATACCCAACATTGTATTCCAACTTCTACGCTCAGCAGAAATTGGAAGGTCCTCAGGGCTACACAATAAAATGCCAACCTCTGAATCCAAAGCACCCAAAACAAGTTTACACAAGTAGGCTACCCCCGCAAACTCTGGGCAAGTGAAATTGCCTTACGTGTTACCAGGGCTGCCTCACACTTTGTAAGCAAACGGTTCAATCAACACCCTGGTCACAGAAGAGACTGGGACATGTCCAAAGCTGCCTTCCTGGATAAATTTGCCATAAATGACTCTGACATTGTGATCATGACAGGAACTATTGAGGAGCACATTGCAGCCTATGAAGACATATGTGATCAAGCCCCCAACATCAATAACTTCAATGAGGCTGGACCCCAACTGGACTTCTACAATGGCCTCCCCACGCACATTAGACGTCATTTCAGTATGACCTGCTGCAAGAACCTCAATATGTGTTCTTGGAAGGAAAGTGCACAGCTCAAAAGTCTGACAATCTACACGCAACAAACAAGCAAAAGGAAGGCTCCACGGCAAAGAAGGACCCTCAACCTAACAAGCAGAGCAACTGAGCCAACAACTCTCATCCTCAAGGCAGAATGTGTATCACCCAAGCAAATCAAATGAGCACTGATAACCCCACCAGGGAGGGAAAAGCTCAGAGGTGTGCCTAGGCCAGCCAGCCCCCCCACTTTGCAAGATTGTACAGGGGCCAGGACCTGGACTCAATCTACATGATCCAAGCCCCTCCAGCAATCTGCTACTGTTTGCTTCCCAAATTGGAGATGGACTCCTTGCTTATCCTTCCCGCTCTTGCAGATATTGGGAACAGCGCTATTTGATACTGAAGCGGACTGATCCCTGGTTGACAAAGGATTTGCCACCCTCACAAAACTGCCCATGGTTTGGAGTAATGCTGGGAGAGTTATCGTGGTAGATGACAGGAGCAGCCAGTCACGCAAGAGGCGACCCCTTCTGTGCCCAGATGGGGGAGGTACAGACTACCCTTGGTGGTCCAATCATACCAATCTCCAAGTATGGTGTTATACTTGGTCTGTACTGGATGAGGGAAACTAAACCTCATATCAACTGGGATGGTGCTACCCCCACCATACAACAAAGAGGGGTGCATCATCACGTGTACCCAACCAACCTTGACACCCATGAGGGGCCATGAGTTTGCAGAGATCACGGGAACAGAAGAAGGAAAGGGCCCCAGAAAAATCAATCAACCACCAGCAGGTATGAGATCATCCACCTTAAAAGTGCCAGGCTGGGACACAATCTGATGACAGCTATCCTGGGAACCCCCCTCAGCTTCCCAAGAAATGGTACCAGGGCTACCTGTGAGAGAGGGGGGCTAAACTAAGTTTGGCTCCCATCCCGGTGAGACAAACCACCAGGATGCCGCCCAGTGGAGAACCGGGACAGCCGCTCAAAGAGGGGACCACAGAGAGGACACAGGGTGATAGCTGAGGGAAATAGGCATTCAGTCCCATCAGCACTAAACCAGTGAGCAACCAGGGCATACAGGTGGGAGTGGGGGGGAGGTAACACAGGAGCACGCAAGGGCACCAAATTGCTCACTTTCAGGTCAAGAAAGAAAGGCCTAGTTGCCTCCTCACCTTCAGGAGAAAAGGAGATATGGACAGCATCATCCAAGTCCAGGTTGTCACAGGTCAAGCTCTTCACCACAGCCTCCCCAGAGAACAGGAGACCATTTGGAAGATTTAGGAGACTGGAAGGATTCTTGCCCACAAGCCGAGCAGAAGAGGCAATTTTAGACCACAAATCTGGCAAAGTTGACCATAAAAGCAGACAGAATGGGGTCAGGGAAAAATAACAAATTTTAAGATTGTGAGTATCATCTTTAAATTCCCTGCAAAATTTGGTAAAGGTAGGAAGCTTTGTTATAAGGCAAAATAATAGAATTCTGGCAAGCAGGGGGACCCACAAACAAGAGACCAGGTGAAAAATGGTTGGGAGTCCTTACACAGCTTGGCAACGGGCTTGGACGTCTTTCTGGTGAAAATCAAAAGCAAAAGCAAGTTAAAAACAAGAGATTTTTAAAGAAAATTCAAAATAAAGTAAGTTTTTATAATGATTTTAACTAAGTTATTAAAGTTCAAACACGTGTTTCAAAATTGAAAGCAAAAACAAGAGCAGCTATACACTCGAGCTTGTTTCAAGAGTTCCAGAGGAAGGAACAGGTTTGAACCGGGGCAATTTAAGGTAAGACTAAAGACAACAGTTAACACTTTTAAAACTTTTAGCCAATAGGATCCAAACAAAGATCCAGTCAACTGTAAATTTGAAAAATATGTGTTATAAACCCAAACTTTAATAAATTGGAGAATTGACAAGCATGGGGACCTAAAATCCCCTGGCATTGTTAAAAGGGAGTGGGTTGTTGGGAGGTGGTCACATGACTAATTTGGCTTGCATTCGATTGGCTGGGTGATAAAATTTGCTGGCCAGAGCCAGGGGTGCTGGAAAGTTTCAGGGTAATTTCCATGGATCCACCTGATTGTCTGGAGAACACCTCAACTAGCTCAGGTTCATTTAACTTTCTGGTCATAGATGTGGACCCATTTGATTGGGTGTTTCTGATTGTTTTTAAGAGAGGACAATATCAAGCTAATAAATAGTCCAAATTAACCAGTGTTTCTTCCCAGGCCGGGGCAACCAAAGCCAGGGGTTCTGCGGGATATGCTAACAAAAATCTCTCATCCACAGTGTGAGCTAAATCTTTGAGTGAATTAAGTGGTTTTGCTGGACTTTGAGCGGTCTTTTTTGTGCAACAAGGAAAGACAGTCCTATCCAAGGCCAAAGGGGGAAGTGAATTTACACTACTGCCCATCTGGGGCATCCACCATGGAATTGACCTCAAAGGGAGTGTACCCAAAGCACAACCTATCTGCCGCCCAACACCACAAGAGGACACCCTGCTAAAGGCCTACCTAGACAAAGCGCTTGAGAAAGGACACATATGGCCCTCTGAATCTCTGTTTAGCGCGGCTGTCTTTTTTGTAGCAAAGAGGATGGATGGCTCTTCCGGGTCACAGACTACAGGGCGCTCAACTAGGTTGCAATCAAGAACAGGTATCCCTTCCCCTGATCAATGACTTTTTTGATGCCCTGGGGGGTCCCAAGCCTTCACAAAGATTGGCTGGGCAGCAGGGGATCCCTGTATCTGCGTTAAACCAGAGGGCATACCCAAACGGCCTTCAGAACCAAGTAGGGCTGGTTTGAATGTGCCGCCCTCAATTTTGGCATGACAAACGCCCAATCACCTCTGTGAGCCTTATGAATGAAGTCTTTAAGGAACAGATTGGGAAAAGGGCTATCATCCACCTGGATGGCATAATCATCTACCGCCTGGCTGTAGAGCAATGCTGGAAAGATGTCAGCTGGGTCCTCTGTACTCTTCAAGATACCCAACTCATAGCCAAGCCCTCAAGATGTGACTCTGTCTCAGCAGAGCTCCTGTTTTTAGGGCCCACCATCAGCAAGGACAGAGTGAAGCCAGACCCAGAAAAGGTACCAACCATAACTGACATGCCAGCACTGCAGAATAAGAGTGCGCTTCAAACATTCTTGGGCATGGTAGCTCATGTTAGGAGATTCATCCCTGAGGCAACCTCCAGAATTAACTCATACAGAATGGAACATCCTCCATGTCAACAATTTCAAAAATTGTTTTTTCTTTATCTTTTATAATTTCAATTAAAATCTCAAAATAAAAATCAAACATTGCTTCTACTATCAGTATCAATTATTTAATCAAGAAAAAAATAATCTTTAATATTGAAAGTAAGAAAAATATTTTTGAGAATTGTCAACATGGAGGATGATCCATTATGTATGAGTTAATTCTGGAGGTTGCCATCCCTGACTGGGGTGCCTTGACTGCACCCCTATCTGCAGTCACAGGCAAGACAACCAACTTTGCATGGATACTGTAAAGAGACCAACATTTCTGACAACTCAAAGAGCACATGGTCACTGTCCCCATCTTAAAATCTCCAAACTGTGAAGGAATATACAAGCTGGAAACTGACGCCTCTGATTATGCAATAGGAGGTGTACTCCAAATTCAAACTACAGAAAAGGACTTCCTCCCCATAGCATATGAACCAAGAAAGCTTTCTGATGGTGAGCAAAGATATCCAATACATGGCAAGGAACTGATAGCTATTGTCCACTGTCTAATGAAATGGCAATGTTACCTAGAAGGTGCACATATATTTAAAGTGTTAACTGACCACAAGTCAATGATATCCTTCAAAACCCAAGAACACCTATCAAGAAGACAAGCTAATTTATGTTCCTTATACAAAGGTACCCCATGATAATTGAATACAGACCAGGCAAAGGAATGCTTACTGCAGATGCCCTATCAAGGTTATACTGTAAACATATCCTATGCAATGATAGGGACCCCAATTATCCCATGTTGATCATGGAGAATCTCCAAGAAAGGTTCTCACCTGGCACCCCAATGGACATCCAAGAGAAGGTCCTCAAAAACAAACACCTGTTCAAAAGCGTGCATGGCACGCTGCACCAAATACTTCCAAGTGGTGATACCTTATCCTACGGCCTGCCAACACAGAAGATTAACACAATAGTTTGATACCACAAAGATCTGGGACACACCCATAGAAGGAACTTGTATGAATACCTCAAGACACGCTACTGGTGGCCCAACATGCTAGATGATATCAGAGAGGTACTGGAGCAATGCAAAGTCTGTGAAAAGTATGCCCAGTCCAAGACACCTCCCAAGTCAGCAATTTCTGTGTCAATCACACAACCCTTCAAAGGGTGGTCACTGGATGTTATAGAACCAATGCCTGGCAATAACAAAGGAAAAAATTACATCATAACAGCTATTGACTATGCAACCAGATGGCCTGTGGCACATACTACAAAAGAACACAAAGGTAATTATTTAAGACAGTTTATTGGCAAAGAGATCATAGCTAAGTTTGATAAACCCAAACTCCTGATCACAGATAGAGGAACTGAACTTAAAGCCATTGCCACCAATATCTACCTTGCCAAGAATGGAATAAAACTCACCATAGCCAGCCCCTATCACCTGCAAGCAAATGGAAGAGTAGAAAGACTAAATGGCTCCCTAGTAGAAGCCCTCAGTAAGTTATCTGCCAACAATCCAAAAGCCTGGATTAATACGCTACCAACAGCACTGATGGTGTGCAGAACACAAGTTAACCGCAATACAGGCAAAGGCCCATATGAACTTGTATATGAGCATAAGCCTGTCATTGTTAGAACTACCTCAGGACCACATTTACCTCTTCCTAAGAAAGCACTGGACAACAGTGATCCTGACGTGCAACGCGCCAGAAAGGACCAAATACAAGAAAAAGAAAAGAGTTGAGAGAGAAGCAATCCCACTATAACAAGAACGCTTCCAAGTTGGGGACAAGATCTGGGTTGTTAACCACAACATGCAAAAGTTGAATCCAGGATTAAAAGGACCTGGAATTGTTATGGAAGTCAAGCCAAATAACACCTACCTCATCAAAGGTATTGGCGCTTGAACAGAGCTCAAACACATGCATCATGGCTGCCTCTGCCTATGCAAAGCAAGAACAGCACAACGTAACTTCTGGCTCCCTGTACCCAATGAAAAACTGGAGCAATTGTTGCAACTGAACCAATGAGGATTCAGTATTTGGAATTGGGGAAGACAACAGTCCAATAGGAAAGGACAGAATAATAAGAATCAGGTATTGTTTATTGTAGGATATTGTGATTAATATACCATATGGGGAAAGCCACCAGGCCATACAGAGATGGCATAATGGGAAGTTCCATGTAAGGTTCAAAGCCAAGGAATAACTTGTCTGGGGATCAGTAAGTCAAATTGGTAGCACTCCTAATTAGGATGAAGTATCCGCCATTTGATATTGCCATCAGATTAGTTCATATTGTTAGATATGTCAAGGGGCGACTCATCAAGCACCCCCTGTGTATTGTAAGATATGTTAGCAGGCAAGTCTAGAAACTCAGTTGTAACACCCCCCCTTTCCCCTTGCTTGTTGTCAGACACCAAGACCAGAGTCTGCGGAAGGTCTGGGAAGGTCCGCACAAACAGCTTTTGTGTGGGGATGGCGCAGCAGGGGCACAGGCAATCATGGTGAAGCTTCTTGGTGTTTCCTTGGGCATCTTAAAGTTGATAAGTGTGATTGTCATAGACTGCAGCTATCTTGAAGGGCCCTAGGTGGTTAGGTTCCAACTTGGCAGAATTGGGATTGAGGGTGTAGATGGGGTCACCTACAGCGTATCTAGCTTTGAGGTGCTTTGTCCCTCCTGTAATCTGCTTGTGTTCCATTTCCTGGGCTTTGGCACACCATTAGTCTAGGGATGGGGTTGTTACTAGGGGAGGCTTGTCAGGAACCTTGGAACGTAACTTTCCCTGTTTGATCCCTGTCAGAATGTCAGGCGTCCCAAAGGCCAGGGTGCTGGGACTGAACCCTGTGCACCTGCTGATTCTTGCTTGCAAGATAAGTAGAGCAGTGGGTAGGTGTTCTGTCCATGCAGTGTTAGGGTGCTCTTGTGAGAGCTTGGCAATCAATTGAACCAGTGAGCCATTTAACTGTTCCACACGTCCATTGGCTTGAGGATGGTAGGGGGCTGTAACTGTACGTTGGAGTGCGTTCTTGGCGCAGTATGCCTTCATGACATGCTCAACAAGTTCAGGACTGCCATCTGTGATGAGACGTTTGGGTTGCCCAAAGCAGGCCACAATTTCCTTGCCAATAAAGCAGGTGATGGTGGTGGCAGTGTAGTTGGTTGTTGCCCAGGCCACTGGCCAGCAAGTGAAGTAATCAATGGCAGTGATAATGTACTTCTTTTCCAGTCTGTCTTTGGGGAGTGGCCCCACAATGTCAAGGGCCCACTGCTCAAAGGGTTCCATGGCCTTGATGGGCAGGACATACTTGGGGGGGGGTAGATTTGGACATGTTCTTTTTGCACAACACATACATTTTGAGGAGGTCCAAGATGTCTTGATGCATGCGCGGCCACCAAACCTTCTGTTTCATAATCTCAAAGAGGTTAAACCCTCTGATGTGACCCAGAGTTTGGTGGTAGTGCAGCATTGTGTCCCCTTGTTGCGTGGTGGGAATGTAAGGCGTCTTTTCACCAGTCTCTGCCCAACGGCAAACGTTACCAGCATTGGTGGCAAACTGTCTGTTGTTGTCCTTCAACTTGGAGATGGTTACCAAGTTAAGGACCTTGTAGCAAGTTGCCTCAGGGCGGAGGTAAAGCATGGGCTAATCTGGATCCAAACCATTGTCTCCAGTGATGGACGCTACTTAGAGTTGCAAAAGAGCGTCAGCTGTGACAAGTTCCTTTCCAGGCTTGTACTTGATGAGCAACTGGTAAGGGGATAGACGCTCAATCCATCCTGCTAGGTGCCGTGTCAAGTGGGATTGTGTGTTAAAGTACTGAAGTGACTTGTGGTCTGTTAGAACACAGGGTGGAAAGGTAGCACCTTCCAGGTAACAGCGCCACTTCTCAACGCAGTGTACAATGGCTGCCAATTCTTTATCATGGATGGGGTAGTGTTGTTCCAAGTCAGTAAGTTTCCTGGACTCATACACCACAGGGAGAAAGATGCCATTGTCAGTTTCTACCCTCAGCACGCCCCCTATGGCCCTGTCAGAGGCATCAATCTCAAGTTTGTACTGACAGTTTTGATTGGGGAACTGCAGTACTAGTGCTGTTGTGAGCCTTTGCTTCAACGTCTTGAAGGCTTGATCCCTGATAGGGGTCCAATGGAAGCGCTGTTTGGTATTGAGGAGCTCAGTGAGAGGTGCAATTAGTTCCCTGCAATTGGGAACAAACTTGCGCAGGTAGGCAACCATGCCTAAGAATGTCTGCACCTGGTCCACATCAGTGGGGGCGGCATGCTGGTGATTGTCTTGATTTTGGCAGGGTTGGGCTTTATCCCTTGGGCAGAGATGGTGTGCCCAAGGAATAACATCTCCAACTTGAGAAACTTGCATTTGGAGGGTTGAGCTTTTAGCTGGTTTTTCCAAAGGGTGTTGAGGACAGCACAGAGGTGTTGGAGGTGTGTGGTTTGATCTTGACTGAAGACAATAATGTTGTCAAGGTACACAACCACACATTTTCCAATCAGGTCCTTAAATGCTTTGTTCATCAACATGGCAAAGGTGGAAGGAGCGTTGGTCATTCCAAAGTTCATGACACAACACTCAAACAACCCGTAGCGCGTGCAGAAGGCAGTTTTTGCCTCATCCCCTGGTGCAATGCGGACCTGGTTGTACCCTGCAGTGAGATCAATCTTGCTAAAGACCTTTGCACCTGCAAGTGTATTAAACAGGTTGTCAATCAGCGGCAGGGGGTACTTGTTCTCAACTGTCACCTCATTTAGGGCGTGATAATCTGTGACCAGATGAAGGGACCCGTCATTCTTGGCTACAAAGACAGCTGCCCTGTATGAAGAGAGTGAGGGGCAAATGAAGCCCTTGTTAAGCGCATCCATGAGGTGCTGGCAGAGGGTCTCATCTTCTTTGGGCGTAAGACAATACAAGGGGTGTGCCTTAGGTAATGATCCTTGAAGTTGTACAGCGTGCTGGATCTCCTGGGGAGGCAGCAGTTGTTCAAGTGTCTCACTGAATATATCCTTGTACTCCTCAAGGAGTCCAGCAAGCGCTGGTGGTGGTGAGGAGGTAAAAGGAGGGACGGCAGATGGTTCAGTGCAGATAAATTTGACTGAGCATTGATTAAAGTCTAGTTTCCCCCTTGAAATTGTACAAGCCTGTCTCTGTTATTCTGACAAACACATTATCATGGAGTATCTTGCTCATTTCCATGGGGTAAATCTGGAACCCCACACCATTTCTGTTGAGGGTGATGACAGAGGTATCCCAATTAATGTAGGGACAGTTGTGCCAAAGCCAGTTGAGACCAGCAATTACGTTGTGGCTGAGCCCTGCCATGATTGGCCCAGAGAATTGGACCTGGATGTTCCCCATTCTCACAGAGAAGGGTACCGTCTCATGGGTGATTGCAACTCTGCGGGAGTCAGCTACTTGTACTACTTTGAACCTGCTGGACACTTGGTCCAATTGTTGAGAGTCAGCAAAACGTCTAGTCCACCATAGTGTGGTTGGCCCCGGTATCTACCAGTAACTTGTGGGTGTTCCCACGGAAACAGAAGGAATAGGACAATCATGTTACTTTATTTGAGGGGTGGCTTGCTTGCAATATGGGGTTGTCACTGTGGACTTGAAAGACGTCCAGGGTTTTGACTTCATGAATGTTGTAGTTGCAGGGATTTTTTGCGAGCAGGGATTGAGAGGATGGGTCAGGTGGGGTTGCAAGGCCTCTTGTTGCTACAACCCCCAGGCTTTTCTCTGATCCTCAATCTGAGCTAGCTGAAGCTCCCCCTTATGGGGGTGTTTAGTCCCATTATCCTGCTGACGGGACTGGCAGCAGCCTACTTGATTGTGGCCACTGCCAGGTGTGGTACATGGTTGGGATGGAGCGTCACTGGTACGGCAGAAGCCCATTGAGGCCTGGTTGTTAGCCTCCACAATAGCCTTGTAACAGTCATCAATGGAGGTACAGCAACCTACAGGGATCCACTTGCAGATATGGGGTTTTAACCCGTTGACAATGAGAGTGGGTAGCATTGCATTTCTGTTGGTCACAGCTTTGGGGGCAGCAGCAAGAGCTTGTTGCCAGGTGGCAAGGTACTCAGGAACTGAACCAGTTTGTTTGATTGCTAGAAGAGAAGTTCCCACAACAATGGGGGAGAAGTTTTTGATGTAGCAGGACTTGGCGGCGTCTCAGAATGCTGCCCAGGTAACGTTGAGTTCCTGACTGGCCCAGTTGGTGAACCACACAGCAGCAGGCCCTGTGAGGCGGCCAGACGCTGTGGCAACCCACATGGGCTCAGGAACCTGACAGATGTGGAGGCGGGTTTCAGTAGATTGGAGCCAACTGAGAATGTTGTCCCCTTTGACGCCACCAGCAAAGGATTCTAGCTGAAGGTTGAGCATGCGCTGAGACAGGTCTGACTGGGGCGGGGTGACGCTGGCGTCACGCTGCCCAAGGCGGAGCCAATTGTACACTCTGGTGAGAACTAACTGGTCTTAATAGATGACATACCTGTCAGGGATGTCCCCTTTGGGGATTGGCAGGAAGGTGTCTTGTTGGGGAGTAGCCATACGGCCCGTACTCTGTCCTTTCTTGGGGGAATTTTGTTTTAGGTAGGTTGTCAACCTACTACTGCTACCACTGTTGCAACTGAACCAATGAGGATTCAGTATTTGGAATTGGGGAAGACAACAGTCCAATAGTAAAGGACATAATAATAAGAATAAGGTATCATTTATTGTAGAATATTGTGATTAATATACCATATGGGGAAAGCCACCAGGCCACAAGGGGGTGGCATAGTGGGAAGTTCCATGTAAGTTTTGAAGCCAAGGAATAACTTGTGCGGGGATCAGCAAGTCAAATTGGTAGCGCTCCTAATTAGGATGAAGTGCCTGTCATTTGATATTGCCATCAGATTAGTTCATGCTGTTAGATACGTCAAGGGGCAACTCATTGAGAGCCCCCTGTGTATTGTAAGATACATTGGCAGGCAAGTCTAGAAACTTGGTTGAAACACAATACCAAGCCCAAATCCCCAACACTCTCAAGAAAATTACCAAGGTTCCACCTTCCAATACCCCAGGGGGAGATGTTGCAACATCTACAATTACTCCCTATTGGGGAACTAATTCCCCAAGTGACTTGCCAAATGATTCCCCAACTAATCATCAAGTTGGTGGCACTGTTATCATTTAGCCATCTATTACGGGGATTAAACATTTTGAGTCCTAAGCGGAACATAACTGGGACAAGCCTCATGACTTAATAGGAACAATTACTTGGATACACCCTATGACTACCATGACATACATGGGCAGTATGTGTGATGGAAATCACAGGATAATAAGAAGCTGTCTCCAAGTGGTGGGGAATCACCCACCATATCCACATAGAGTTAATAATTAACCACCAACATAGATTTAATACCGGTTTGTAAAATTTCCAAATGAGATACTAGGGTTAAGTAAAATAATTAACCCCAACCAGAAAAGCCCTAGATAAATGGCCTGCAAGAGAATCAGAGTACCTTCAGCATAAAATTAAGGACATTGAGATAGCACATGATTTTAGCTTCAACAGGAGTAGGAACAGCTCCAAGATTGACAGGCATTGAATTAAAATTTGACAGCAACAACAAAAAATTACCAACAGCAGGCTCCCATCTTCCTGTAATAATCCAACTAAGGATTAAATTTTAGGGGATGTAGCGTAATAATCCAACTACAGGATGCATTTTCAAAAGTAAAGCTAGACCAGGGAATATGTGATTTTTATTGAGTAAATTTTGGGAGGACTCAACTATTAAGAGTTGAAACAGTGAAAATTATTCAATATATATCAAAAATTGACTAAGCAATATCACCTGGATCTTGGGCTCCTATTACTTCTAAATTGTCAAGTGAGTATCTGGTCCAGGTTGCAAAGAACCCTTGAGTAACCAACTTCTGATGACCATGCTGATTAATAAGTTCATATCTGGTGATCCTTAAATTACATTGATTTATCAATGTCAACTTACAGGGGAGAATCAGATTCAACCAGCAAACTGGAGCAGCCGTAACCCATTTTCAATCAACTGTTTGATTCAAATCCGTTAAATCAGTTAAATTTGATAAAGTTTTCTGGCTTTCTGAGCTTTTCTACACAGCCAAATAATCCCTGGCATTATGAAACTTACCGTGATTTTACCCCCCACTTTAGCCTGGGGCACAATACCACCATCTGGAAGATGGGACAAGGAAAAGTTTTTGTGGGCAGGGGGGAGTTTATTGCGGCTAAGGTAAGCTCAGGTTAACCAATGGCAGTTGCATTACAATCATAGAACTCTTGGATAGGATCTGGAGAGTTAGAGCAATCATAGTGGGTAACCCATGAGTTTTCAGAATCAGGATAACCCTTCCACAATACCAAATACTCCAGGCGGCGTCAATTCTTACAAGAAGCCAAAACACAATTTAACTCATACTCAGGTTCTCCTTCCACAAGAATAAGTTGGGAAGAAGGGATCTCAGTACCCTTAAAAGGAGTAAGTAAGCGTTTGTGGAAGGTGTGGAAAATCTTAAAAGTCAGGGGTAAATCTAGTTGATATGCGGAGGGACCAATTTGACGTTCAACTTTGAAGGCACCAACTTGCTTAGGACCTAATTTGTGGCAAGAGACATTCAGTTTCATATTGCAGGCATCCACCATGACCGGATCACCTGACTGGTAGGTTGGATCTTCCTGATGCTTGTAATCTGCATATTCCTTGTAAGTTGTCACAGCGGCGGCAAGAGTAACATAAAGTTCCTGATGAACCTGCTTCAATGCAGCAACTTGATCAGTTGCAGCTTCTACGTTTCTAACTAAACAAGGACCCATGTTGGATGAGGGATTGTAATCTAAATTGACATAAAATGGCTAAACCTGAGTTGATGTTTGTGGGGTGTTATTATATGTGAACTCTTCATGGGTAGGTTAGCATACCAGTCATCTTATCACACATTAGTGTAGCAACATAGGTAGAACTCCAAACTTTGGTTTATCCTCTACGTTTGTCCATTGGATTGGGGGTGGAAAGCCGCAGAATAACACAATTTGATACCCAGAATTCCAGTAAAAGCTTCCCAAAACTGAACAATGAATCAGGGCCCACAGTCACTCACAATCTCTATCAGAATGCCATGCAGAGAGAAGATTCTATTCAAAAACATCCTAGCTGTCTCCACCAAAGTAATTGTGGTTGAGCAGGTAAAAAAGTGTGCCATTTTTTTGAAGCAATCAACCACCCCCATGATTGCATTAAACACATTAGACTCTGGAAGTTCACCAATGAAATCTATCAACACTGACGTCCAGGGCCCTGCAGCAGGCTGCAGTGGAACTAGAAATCCATTAGTCTTGTTCTGGCTTGCCTTAGACCAAACACATATCAGGAAATCTCAAACGTAAGCCACCACCTGCATTGTCAAACCTTTCCAAGAAAACTGTTGGCAGATGAGCTCCACCGTTTTGTTTTTCCCTGGGTGGCCTGTTGTAGGACAGGTGTGATAAGCCTCCATGACTTTTTCCCAAATAGCTCCCTCTGGAACCCACAAAAAACCTTGATGATATAGAATTGGTCCTATTTTGTGATAACCCTGTGGCTGGCCAACAGGATGTGCAAATGCTAGTTCCAATAACCTGTTGTAACCTTTGGACAGAGGCTGCAAAAAATTAGCTTTGGAATATAAGTTTAATTCTACACCCTTGGTTAAGGACATGGTGGCAAGAGTAGCAGGCAGAGGTAATAAAAAATGAACCATAGCCTTGTCTGGTATCATAGTGTGCATATTGAACTCAACGTCCATACCAACATCCGAGAGATGGGAAGAATTTCTGCTCAACACATCTGCCAAATGATTATTAGCTCCCTTGATAAACTTGTAGCGGAACTTGTACCTTGTCAGATCACTGTGCCATCTGGATTGACAACCTGACAAAACCCTGGGTTGGCAATAGTACAGGAGAGCTTTATGTTCAGTCCTTACTACAAACAGATGACACACCAACATGAGGTGGTGATGCCAATACTCCAATAATTTCACAACTGCACAACAATTTCTTGTCATAAATCATGTAATTGTGTTCCCAAGCCTCCATTTTTTGGGAGAAATACCCTACAGGTCTCTTAACACCATTGCCAGAAGTTTGTAACAACACAGCAGTCATAACATATTTAGAGGCATCTGGTGAAACCACAAAAGGAAGCTCAGGATCCACATGTCTCAACACAGGTGAAGACAAAAAAAGAGCTTTGACTGCTGTGAATGTGGTTGCACACTCAGGCGTCCAGACCAAAGTTGTCTTTCTGCTTGGTGAATACAAAAGGGCAGCCATTTATGACAAGTGTGGGGTAAATTTCTTCAAGAACATACAAATACCAAAGAAACTACAAAGTTGGGATACCATCACAGGTATAGCATACTCTCAAACTGCTGCTTCCTTATCAGGGGCTATAGTGTGGCCATCCTCAAAGATAATATTACCCAAGAAGGTAACCTTACGTTTAAAGAATTCACACTTACTCCTTTTAATGATCAGATTATCCTGGAGTGCACTCTATAACTGCTGATAGGTGGGCCTTATGTGACTCCTCATCTGGAGAGAACACCAAGATGTTGTCCATGTACACAATGGCACATACAACCAGGAGGTCCCCCAAGACCAAATTAATTAACCACTGAAAGCAAGCTGGGGCATTCTTTAATCCAAAAGGCATAATACGGAATTAAAAGTTACCCTTCTTAGTTCTGAATGCTGTTAATCATTCCATTCCTTCTGTGATCCTGATTTGGTTGAATGTATTAAAAAGATCAAGCTTTGAGAATACCTTTGCCTTTTTGACACAAAAAGAGATTTGTGCTTCAAGAGGCAAAGGATAGGAATCAGGAATTGTAATGTTATTCGAATTCCCATAGTAAACACAAGGACAAAGAGACCCATCTGACTTTTGAACAAACAGAAAGGGGGAGAAGATCAACAAAGCCTTCTTAAAAATGTATCCCTTTGCCAACATGTCTCAAGTTCACTCCTCTAAACATGCGTCTTCCTTCAAGGTTAAAGGGTAAATAGGAGACACAATACAAATCAGATCAACAGTAAATTTAAAGTCAAAGTCAAACTATGTGTGCTTGGGAAGGACCTCGCCCCTAGTTGAGTCAAATTCCACAGACCAGGGGTGCAGGCATGCTGGTAAATCCAAACTTGCAGGGACAGAAACAGGAACTGATTGAATGGTATGAGAAGATAGCTCTAATTCAGACTTACCTAGCAACAGAATACAGATAGATATGCCCAAAGAGTGTTCCACTTGCAGCTCATTTTCTTTCAGCAAGGTTGATACATTATGGTCTTGCCACCAGCCCACCCCCAAAATAATAGGATACATCAGGGTAGAACAAATGGAGAACCTTGCAGTAAAAGACTGATCCACAACTACAAACGTCACCAACTTCTTAAGCTGGAAAGAGGGAAATGTTTGACAGTTCCCACCCCTAACCAGCATTCCAGGATAATACTTGAGTTACAAAAAATCTTCAGTCTCAACACTCATAAAGTTCTCAGAAGCACATGTATCCAACAGAATGGCTGGCCAATTGTTAGTTTGGCCGTTATCAATGCTACCATAAAACAAAAAGTAACCAGAAGCAGATTTATTTGCTGCAAATGTTGCAACCTCAGAAGGATCTTGCTTCTCTTCAGTGGTACAGACAGCGGCTAAGGAGGCAAGGTGCTCCTCAAAATAACACTTGATCATTTCTTGGACGGCTTCAGGGAGGACAGGATGATCACAATCAATGGGAACAAGAGGTAACTCCTTGGACTCAAATATCAAAGACTTTGCAGGCACAACATGTTGGAGCATAACCAACAAACTCTTGGTGGGTGCCAACACTGGCACTTTGTCTACCTTAGCAGGTTTGTTCAAGATAGCCAATTGCAACTGAGAAGAAACACAAGGGGAGCAATAATGACACTGACTAGACAAAGCCACTGCATAAAAATTACCAGAAAACCAGGAGAAAACAGCAGGTTTGGCTTCAATTCCCATAATACCTTGTTTGGAAGTAGACAGATTTGAGACCAGAGAAAGAATTTGGTTTACCAGGGCCTCAGTTTTGGTTAAAGGGAATCCCAAACTGCCAGATCCTGGGAAGTCTGGTCACTGCTAACCATAACACTGAGAGTTTATTCACCTCAGGAACATCAATTGTATGGCAGTAGGAAAGAAACTGAGGAAGGAATATCAAGAGCATAGTAGTACCCTGTTGGAAGGCGTACAATTTACAATAAAATTTGAGCTCCTCAATAGATACACACAATTTTTTTAATAAAGGGTACAGAGATGCACTTTCAATTAAAACATGTGGATTGTGCTTCACTGCGGACAACAACCATTCACAGGCATCTTCAGAAACCTTTGTCATCACGTGGTAAACTTGGGATTTGTGACTAAGGCTAGAGCTGGAATAAAATGATAATGCTGACAAAACTTCACGCGAAATTTCATCAGTGGGTGGAGCAGGAAAATAATCTGGACGCCAAAATAACATGACACAACGGAAATAAGAAACAGAGAATCCAGTCTCTACAACTGCAACCAGAGATGGAAACCAAAAATTAAAGAAAAGCCTAAACTGAAAACTCAGAAATGAACTGATGCAAATAAACATAGTAAATGCAGATATCTCAACGGAGCAGGAGAAAAGAAACACAAATTCATGACAAACTGCTTCCAAAAACTCAGACGTAGAAGAGTTGAGTAATGTGACAGAAATTACTGGATAATATGAAGCCGTTTCTAAATGATGGGGAATTAAAAACCAAATCCACATAGGATTGATTATTAACCACCAATGTGGCTTCAGATATTTTTTGTGAAATTTCCAATTAAAACTCCAGGATTAAGTAGAACCAGTAGTCCTAACCAGAGTAAACCAAGATAAATGACCTGGGAAAGCATCAATGCATCTTCAGCGTAGAATTCTGGGCATTGAGAAGGGACACAATTTTCAGTTTCAAGAATGGGGGGAGGAGCTGAAAAATTGGCTGGCATGAAATTGACATTTGGAGGCGCCAACAACAAAGTTCCAGATGCTGGGCCCCATCTTCCTGAAATGATTTGGTTCAGAATCAGATTGTATGGGATATACCGTAACAACCCAATCACAGGAGGCATTTTTAAAATTTAAAATTTAGAACTTGGGATAATTGATTTTTATTGAGTAAATTTAGGAGGACTCAACTCTTAGAGTTGAAACAGGGAAAACTATTCAATATATATCAGAAAAATTGACTAAGCAATACCACCTGAGTCTTGACCTCCTATTCCTTCTACATTGCTAAGTAAGTATCTGGTCCAAGTTGCAAAGAACCCTTGTGTGACTAGTCTCTGACAACCACACTGATTAACAAGCTCATATTGGATGACCCTCATATTACGTCAATTTATCAACATCAGTTTGAAAGGGGGAGCTGGTTTCAGCTGGCAGACTGGAGCAGCCGTGACCCATTTTTGATCAACTGTTTGGTTTAAATCCGTTAACTTGGTCAATTTTGATACAGGTTTTCCAGCCTTCTGAGCCTTCTTACTTGGACAGACAATACCCGGCATTATGGAATCTATCATGACACCTTGGTGGATTCAGCAATTTTTCCCGGTGTTGCCATACTTGGTGTTGATGTTGGCAATGTATCTGGCTGTGACACCAAATTGGGACGCAATATCCTGAACCGCCATTCCCCCATTCAAGTAGCTGAGGAGAGCCTCACACTCACTATCCGTCAACCAACGTTGGCCCTTGGCAGGTACCACAGCATCCTGGCTAGCAGACTTAATGCAGGGGATGGGGACCTTCATGTAGAAGATGGGATCACGCTTGGTTGTGCTGGCGCTGTCAATGGTGGCATAAGACACAGGTGAAGATGGTTCCTCAGTTGGGGCCAATGGCTGATAGGAGGTGTCAAAGACGTGGGGGCAGGAAGTAGCAACTCTTGGGTCAAGAGTGCGGGACTGGGTGACAACTGGGTATACAGTGGAGGTGTAAGTAATCTCAGTGTTCTCAGTGACCCTGGTGTAGGAGAATTTTGTGGTAGGCCTTGAGAGTGGCTTCTGTCTGGGATTCAAGCTGGTAGTTCTGGCTTGGGATGAGGGAGGTGGTTGGCTGGCAATGACACCTTGGGAGGCCTGTGTATCAGCATGACTCCCCTCAAGTTGGGTTCTGGGTCTGTTCTTGGACCCTCTGGGACGCCCTTGTGGACAGGCTGCCCCGCAGGCTGGTGCAGGAGCGGGTTGAGAATGCAATTGACGGTCCATAAAAATAAAATAAAAAATATATTTTAGATTAAATATGTATTTATTTGGAGTTATTGGTTTAGTTGTGGGTAGTTGTTTTATCTTGATTTAGCCCTGAATAGTAGCAGAGTTTCTATATCTGTGATTTGAAGTGAATAATATTGTATACTTTTTGGGTTTGGATGATTTTAAAGTTTAATAAATTTTTATGTCTAATTATGGTTATTGAGATTGAATTTTTAGTTTGATTTTAGTTGTGGTGGAGCTTCTTTATTTGGGTTGGTGTTTCCTAGTGTGCTTAGTGTACATTAAATTTGGATTCCAGTTCCCGCAATTAATATCTGAGTTTACTAGTGACATTCAAAAGTGATTTGAAATTTGGTTCTTGGATTTGACAATCCCGCAATTTCAAAAAACATAGTAAACTTAATGAAAATAGCTGATGGATTTGAACGCTTCAAATCTGATTCCAGTTAATTAATTTTGTCCATTGAAAATATGCAGTTCAACTTGAACTTTGCAAAGTTTCTATGAGTTTCTGCATTTTCAAATATTCAAATAAATACTCAAAAAAATCAATTTAACTAAAAAAAGGCCATCCTGCAAAAGTGATTTGAAATTTGGACCAAGGATTTGACAATCCCGCATTTTTATGTTCAGGTTCTGAATTTACAGTATGAAAAAACATAGTGAATTTTTGAAAAAATGTTGTCAGTGCCAATGTTGTCTCTGAAAGGGTCTATATTTTTTTCTAATTGACAGCAGGAATTCAGCATTTTTTACTAATCATCATTAATAATGATGACACTTTTCACTTTGCATATATAAGCCTATGTTTTACACAATAAAAGCATCTGAAATTTTGATATGTTGTAATTTAAACTTTTTTCATATTTTTGTAATTTTAAAATAAAATTTATATCCAAAGTTACTACTTTTGTATATTTATTTTAAATTTTAACTTGTTATTGTCAAAACAGCAGGCTTGACCCGCCAGCAAGGTTCCGAGTAAGTGGGTTTGTGACCCACAATCCAACTATCCTGTCACTTGGAGCCAGACTAGGAAGTCAACTTGAATTTCCAAATCCAATAACCTGAACAAATGATGATTCCTTATGGTGAATACCTTGTTTTGGCACTTGACTCATTACCAGAATCAAGCCACCCCCTTCACCATCCTACCGTGTGATCAACACTATCATATTCCTGTTATTTACAATTCACAATGACTATATAATACCTATCTCTAAATAAAGAATATTATCTAGTTTCTAAATATTTCCCCCTTGTAACTCTGCTAAAACAGCACAGTTACAACATTACTTAAAACTCTAACAAAATAAAAACTTTTACAGTATTTTTATATATTAAATTTTACTGAAAGACCTATAAGTATAAAGTTTAGATATGATAATTCTTATAGTTATTTTGTTTTGTTTTTAAATACAAAGCTTTATTTTAGAAATTTTTTACTTATTATTTTAGGACAGAATACTTTCAAGCAACAGAAAGGTACTAAGAGTCCCTCTAAATCCACCAAAGCCACCAAGCAGAAGGCATCATCATCCAAAAAGGCTGCCTCCAAGCCTTCTCCTAAGCCCTTGCCAAAGCCCTCCCCTGAGCAGAGCCCAGCTCACTCCACTGGGGGAGAGAAATATGATGGTTCCCTTACAGACCACAGTTTCTATAACTTGGCTTCAGATGAGAAGCCTACCAAGAAGTACTGCCAGGACCAAAAAACCCCACCCAAGAATAAGTCTCCCACACATGAGGAGAATAAGGACAAGACCCACCCTGATTTCTTCCCTAGCTTCCACCATGCCCCTGCTGGCCCCCAGGACTCTCTGTTGGCCCATAATATCTGCAATTTTGATGTCAGGCTCAAGGCTCCTTCCTCCTTGCCCAAGTACTTCCCCATTATGAGTGTGAAGGGTGGGCTGGCCATGGTAGCCAATGGTTACATTTTCTCCTGCAATAATGCCAATTGGGACTTCAAGTGCTGCCATCATACCTGCAAGGACTGCTCTTGCCCAGTGCGGCTCAACACTGAGCACTGGGACCAGGTCCAAATCATCAAGGGCAAGCACACTTGTGTGATGCCCAATAAAACCATAGCCTGTCTCTTGAAATGGTACCTTGTGCAGATCATGCCTACCTCCAAAGATCTTTCTGACACCCTGCTGGCTGTGCTTGCATGTAAGCACCTCTACCCTACCAAATTGAAGAGAGTTCCAACTCACAACCAGTTGGTGAAGTTTGTTAGCAATCAGTGCCAAGCCTCTGATCCCCTGGCTAAGAGTGCCACCACAATCAAAGACCTGGTCCTCACCAATGCCCTCAAGAAAAACAAGGACGTAAAAATGTTCCTGCTTCATGACAATGGGAAGGAAGTGGAGGATAGAATCATTACCTACACAACAGCCCAAAGCCTGGAGCAGCTCAACACTGCTATCACCTGGCTGTGTGACAGCACTTTTGCAACATGTCCCACCCTCTTTAAGCAGCTTTGGGTACTGCATGGGCAGTTTGTCACCCAGGTTATCCCCCTTGTTTTTTCTCCTACCTGGTGCCAAGACAGAAGTCTACACCAGAGCCTTCAAAATTATCCTGTATGCTTTGAGCTCCCTTCCCACCAACCAGCTCCCCCCTCCCACCCACACCACCAGAGAGAACCCTTCCTATTCCAAAAAGGATGAGTCCACCATAGTTGCAGAACAGCTAGCTCATGCGCGCTCACTTGGGCCAAAGGTGATCATAATGGACTTAGAGCAAGCTCAGTTCAGAGCCTTTGAGGCCACCTTCAATAGAGAAGTACAGGACTGTTTCTTCTATTTTAGGCAGGCCCTCATCAAGAATCTCAATAGTGAGAAGGACCTTTTTGAGAAGTATCTTAACAATGGTAAGGGGAAGTGCTGCTTTGCCTTGACTCAGTTTGCTGCCTTGGATTTTGTGCGCCCGGAGCATACTGGGATTGGCTTTGAGGCCTTCCTGGAAGATGCTTACATCAAGAAGCACTCCACCATCTTCAAGGACTACCTTGATTACTTTGAGCGGCAATGGATAGGCAAGAAGGTGAATGCCTGGAGAGGAAAGAGCGGGGCCACAGCGCCAAGGAACTGCCAGAGCGCCTGCCTCAAGGGGAAGATGAAGACCACATCCAGCCTGGAAGTGTAGAACAAGCACCTGAAGGTGAAGTTTGGGTCAACCCCCAAGTACAACAAGTTCTTCCAGATGCTGCAGGAGGTGTCACAGTAGGTTCCATCATGCTGGCTATTATCCGCCCAAGCAAGAAGGCTCAAAAAGCTGGGAAACCTTTATCAAAATTAACCAAGTTAATGGATTTAAATCAAACGGTCAATTGGAAATGGGTTATGGCTGCTCCAGTCTGTCAGCTGAAACCAGTTCCCCTTTCCAAAGTGACATTGATAAATTGGCATAATTTGAGGGTCACCCAATATGATCTTATCAATCAGCATGGTTGTCAGAAACTAGTCACACAAGCGTTCTTTGCAACCTGGACCAGATAATTACTTGACAATGTGGAAGGAATAGGAGGTCAAGACTCAGGTGGTATTGCTTAGTCAATTTTTCTGGTATATATTGAATAATTTTCACTGTTTCAACTCTAAGAGTTGAGTCCTCCCAAAATTTTACTCAATAAAAATCATTTATCCCAAGTTCTAATTTACTTTTAAAAAATGCATCCTGTGGTTGGGTTGTTACAATATATTCTGTACAATCTGATTCTCAACAGAATCATTTCTGGAAGATGGGGTCCTACAGTTGGAACTTTGTTGTTGGTGCTGCCCAATGTTAATTTTGCGCCAACCAATTTTGCAGCTCCCCCCATTCTTGAAACTGAAAATTGTGGTGCCTCCCAATGTCCAGAATTTTACTCTGAAGATTTGTTGATGTTGTCTCAGGCCATTTATCTTGGGCTTCTTTGGTTAGTATTAATTGTTCTGATTAATCCTGATATCACAATTGGAAATTTTACAAAAAGATATTTGAATCCACACTGGTGGTTAATATTAATTCTATGTGGATTTGGGTGGTAATTCCCCATCACTTAGAAATGGCCTCATACTATCACACAATTTCTGTCACATTACTCAACTCTTCTACATCTGAGTTTTTGGAAGCAGTTTTTCATGAATTTGTGTTTCTTTTCTCCTACTCTGTTGAGATTTCTGCGTTTACCATGTTTATTTGTATCAGTTCCTTTCTGAGCTTTCAGTTTGGGATTTTCTTTAATTTGTGGTTTCCATCTCCAGTCTCAGTTATTGAGACTGGATCTTCTGTTTCCTATTTCCGTTGTGTCATGTCATTTTGGTGTCTGGATTATTTTCCTGCTCCACCTACTGATGAGATTTTGCGTGAAGTTTTGTCAGAATTATCATTCTATTCCAGTTCAAGCCTTAGTCATAAATCCCAAGTTTACCATGTGATGACAAAGATTTTGGAGAATGCTCATGAATGGTTGTTGTCTGCAGTGGAGCGCAATCTACATATTTTAACTGAAAGTGCATCTCTATACCCTTTGTTAAAAAATTTGTCTGTATCTATTGAGGAGCTCAAAGTATATTGTAAGTTGTAAGCCTTCCATCAGGGTACTACTCCACTTTTGATATTCCTTCCTCAGCTTCTTGCCTACTGCCATACAATTGATGTTCCTGAGGTGAATAAACTCTCAGCATTGTGGTTAGCAGTTGACAAGACTGCCCAGGATTTGGCAGTTTGGGGTTCCCTGTTAACCACAACTGAGGCCCTGGTAAGTCAAATTTTTTCTCTGGTCTCAAATCTGTCTACTTCCAAGCAAGGTATGTTGGTAATCGAGGATAAACCCGCTGTGTGCTCCTGGTTTTCTGGTCCTTACGCCGCGGTAGTTCCTTCCCACCAAAGTCAAGATTGTTCTCCCCCTAGCCTGCCTCAGTTGCAATTGGCGGTGGTGAACAAACCCGCCAATGTAAAAGAGGCCCCAGTAGTGTCTGGTTCTAATAGTTCCTTGGCAATGCTTCAGCATGTTGTACCTGCCAAATCTTATGTGGTTATGTCTGAAGAGGTGCCCCTTGTTCCCATTGATTGTGATAACCCCATTCTTCCAGCTGCTGTCCAAGAGATTATTGAGCGTTACTTTCAGGAGCATCCTGCCTCCTTAGCTGACGTCCGTATCACCAATTAAAAAAAAGACCCTGCCAAAATTGCTACCTTTTCTTCAAATAAATCTACTTCTGGTTACTTCTTGTTCTATGGTAGCATTGATAATGGTCAGACTATCTATCAGCCAGCCATTTTGTTGGATACAGGTGCTTCCAAAAACTTTATGAGTATAGAGACTGCCAACTTGCTACAACTCAAGTACCACCCAGGAATGCTTGTTAGGAGTGGGAACTGTCAGAAGTTTCCCTCTTTCCAGCTGAAGAAGCCAGTAACATTTGTAGTTATGGGTCAGTCTTTTACCGCAAGGCTCTCTGTTTGCACTTCCCTGATGTACCCTATTATTTTGGGTGTGTGTTGGTGGAGGGATCATAATGTATCCACCTTACAGAAAGAAAATGTATTACAGGTGGAACACTATTTGGGTATATCTATTTGTATTCCGCTGTTAGGTATGTAAAAAATGGAGCAATCCTCTCAGACTATTCATTTGGTTCCTGTCCCTGTTCCTGCAAGTTTGGATTTACCCACATGTTTACAACCCTGGTCCGCGGCGTTTGACGCAACCAGAGGTGAAGTCCTTCCCAAGCACACTCAGTTTGACTTTGACTTTAAAGTTACTGTTGATCTGATTTGAATTGTGTCTCCTATTTACCCTTTAACCTTAAAGGAAGACGCATGTTTGGAAGAATGGACTTGTGACATGTTGGCAAAGGTCTATATATTTAAAAAGACTTTGTCAATTTGCTCTCTGTTGTTGTTTTTTCAAAAGGCTGATGGGTCTCTTTGTACTTGTGTTGACTATGGGAACTTAAATAACATCACAATCCCTGATCCCTATCCTTTACCTCTCAAAGCACAGATCTCTAGGTGTGTTGAGAAGGCAAAGGTATTTTTGAAACTTAATCTGTTGAATGCTTTCAATCAAATCCGGATTGCAGAAGAAATGGAATGATTGACAGCATTCAGAACCAAGAAGGGTATCTTTCAGTTCCAGGTAATGCCTTTTGGATTGAAGAATGCTCCAGCTTGCTTTCAGCAACTGATTGATTCTGTTTTGAGGGATCTCCTGGGTGTATGTGCCATTGTGTATATGGATGATATATTGGTATTCTCTCCAGATGAGGAGTCACATAAAGCCCATCTGTCATTAGTGGTAGAGCGCATCCTCCAGGCCAACTTGATTAAAAGAAGCAAATGTGAATTCTTCAAATGTAAGGTTACCTTTCTGGGTAATATTATCTTTGAGGATGGCCACACCATTGCCCTGGACAAGGAAGCTGCGGTTTGGGAGTATGCTACGCATGTGACAGTATCCCAACTCCATAGTTTCTTGGGTACTTGCATGTTCTTGAAGAAGTTCACTCCACACCTGTCTGAAGTGGCTGCCCTGTTATATTTGGCTAGTGGTAAGACAACTTTGTTCTGGACACCTGAGTGCGCAAATGCGTTCATGGCAGTCAAGGCTCTTTTGTTGTCATCACCTGTGTTGAGGCATGTGGATCCTGAGCTTCCTTTTGTGGTTTCCACAGATGTATCCAAATACGCTGTAGCTGGTGTGTTGTTGCAGACTGCTGGCAAGAGGATTGAGAGACCAGTAGGGTATTTCTCCCAAAAGATGGAAGCTTGTGAGCGCAATTACATGATTTACAACAAGGAACTGTTGGCTGTTGTGGAATTGTTAAAACATTGGCATCACCATCTCATGTTGGCACGTCATCCATTTGTAATAAGAACTGACCACAAAGCTCTTCTATATTATCAACAACCAAGGGTTTTGTTGGGTTATCAATCTAGATGGCATGGTGACCTGACAAGATACAAGTTCAGCTACAAGTTTTTTAAGGGATCAGACAATCACTTGGCCAATGCACTAAGCTGGAATCCTTCCCATCTCCCAGATGCTAGTGTGGATGCCGAGTTCAACACACATACTATGATTCCAGATGAGGCTGTGGTGCCTTTTGTATTGTCTCCACCTTATACACTGGCTACCATGTCCCTAACTGAGGGTGCAGACCTGGAATTATATTCTAAAGTTAAGTTTCTGCAACCTTTGTCCAAAGGTTATGATAGGCTATTGGAGCTAGCATGTGCAAACCCAGTAGGTCAGCCTCAGGGTTATCATAAGATAGGTCCTGCCCTATATCATCAAGGTCGCTTGTGGGTCCCAGAAGGAACTATTTGGGATGAAATCATGGAGACTCATCACACTTGTCCAATGGCAGGCCACCCAGGGAAAAAAACGGTGGAACTAATACGCCACCAGTTTTCCTGGAAAGGTTTGACAGTGCAGGTGGAAGCTTTTGTTTGCAATTGTCTGATATGTGTTCAATCTAAAGCAAGCTGGAACAGGACTACAGGTTTATTGATTCCACTTCAGCCTGCTGCAGGATCCTGGACGCCTGTGTTGGTGGATTTCATTGGTGAACTTCCCAATTCTAATGGCTTTAACGCAATCATGTGGTGGTGTATTTCTTTACAAAAATGGCGCACTTTGTACCTTGCTCAACCACAGTTACTTTGGTGGAATTGGCTAGGTTGTTTGTGAATAGAATCTTTTCCCTACATGGCATCCCAATGGAGATTGTGAGTGACTGTGGGCCACAATTTATTGCTCAGTTCTGGGAAGCTTTCACTGGGATTCTAGGTATCAAATTGTGTCGTTTCACAGCTTTCCACCCCCAATCCAATGGAAAAACAGAGAGGGTAAACCAAAGTTTGGAGGTCTACCTATGTTGCTACACTAATAAACAACAAGATGACTGGTGTGATAATTTACCTATGGTAGAGTTCACATATAATAACACCCCTCACATGTCTACTCAAGTATTGCCCTTCTATGCCAATGTGGGTTACAACCCTTCTTCTAATATGTGTCCTTGTTTGGTTAGCAACGTGGAAGCTGCAACTGATCAGGCTTCTGAATTGAAGCAGGTTCATCAGGAGCTTCAGGTTACTCTTACTGCTGCCATGACAACTTACAAGGAATATGCAGATTGCAAGCGCCAGGAAGATCCAACTTACAGGACAGGTGATCTAGTCATGGTTGATTCTCACAATATGAAGCTGAAGGTTCCCTGCCGTAAGTTAGGGCCTAAACAAGTTGGTCCCTTTAAAGTTGAACGCCAAATTGGTCCCTCCATCTATTGGCTGGATTTACCTTATGCTTTCAAGATTTTCCACACCTTTCATGAATGTCTTCTTATTCCCTTTAAAGGTACAGTGACTCCTTCTTCCCAACCCATTCTTGTGGAGGGAGAACCAGAGTATGAGTTAAATTGTATTTTGGCTTCCCACAAGAATTGACAGCGCTTGGAATATTTGGTGTTGTGGAAGGGTATCCTGATTCTGAAAACTCCTGGGTTCCCCACTACAATTGTTCCAATTCCCCAGATCTGATTCATGAGTTCTACAAGTGCAATCCCACTGCTATTGGTCATCCCAAACTTACCTTGGCTGTGATGAAACTCCCACCTACCCATAAAAATTTCTCCTTATCCCATCTCCCGGATGGGGGTATTGTGCCCAGGGCTAAAGTGGAGGGTAATGTCACGGTAGATTCCATCATGCTGGGTATTATCTGCCCAAGCAAGAAGGCTCAAAAAGCCGGAAAACCTTTATCAAAATTGACTGGGTTAACAGATTTAAATCAAACAGTCAATTGGAAATGGGTTATGGCTGCTCCAGTCTGTCAGCTGAAACCAGTTCCCCTTTCCAAATTGACATTGATAAATTGGCATAATTTGAGGGTCACCCAATATGAGCTTGTCAATCAGCATGGTTGTCAGAAACTAGTCACACAAGGGTTCTTTGAAACCTGGACCAGATACTTAATTGACAATGTGGAAGGAATAGGAGGTCAAGACTCAGATGGTATGGCTTAGTCAATTTTTCTGATATATATTAAATAATTTTCACTGTTTCAACTCTAAGAGTTGAGTCCTCCCAAAATTTTACTCAATAAAAATCATTTATCCCAAGTTCTAATTTACTTTTAAAAAATGCATCCTGTGGTTGGGTTGTTACAATATATTCTGTACAATCTGATTCTCAACAGAATCATTTCTGGAAGATGGGGTCCTACAGTTGGAACTTTGTTGTTGATGCTGCCCAATGTTAATTTTGCGCCAACCAATTTTGCAGCTCCTCCCCCCATTCTTGAAACTGAAAATTGTGGTGCCTCCCAATGTCCAGAATTTTACTCTGAAGATTTGTTGATGTTGTCTCAGGCCATTTATCTTGGGCTACTTTGGTTAGGATTAATTGTTCTGCTTAATCCTGATATCACAATTGGAAATTTTATAAAAGATATTTGAAGCCAAGCTGGTGGTTAATATTAATTCTATGTGGATTTGGGTGGTAATTCCCCATCACTTAGAAACAGCTTCATACTATCCCGCAATTTCTGTCACAGGAGGAGCAGGCCCAGCCTGTTTCCAAGTTTTACAACCTGGCCAAAGGGGTGGTCCCCAAGAAGAGAAAGGATAAGGACCAGGACTACCAGGAGGACATCCAGAAGGTAGTCAAGAAGAAGTACAGGGTGGCAGAGATCAAGAAGTACCTAGAAGATGTTGCAACTGCTCTTGCTGGTGGCTTTAATTAGCCCAATAAACCTTGCTTTGCTTTGCCTGTATATTTTTTACTTTTGAATTTTATTTATTTTTTTATTTTTTTGGATAGTACTAATACTTTTAGGTATAAATGTTAATTTTAAGATGCAGTTTAAATGTGGTTTTGTAAGAAATATCCTATATTTTGTTAATTTATCTTTAAGGTATGAGATATTTTCAGTTGCGCTTATATAAAGTATAAATAATTAAAATTAGAATTTTCTTATATTTTTTAGTTATTATGATATATAAAATATCTTTATTTTCAGTTCATTGGAATCTAATTTTTTATGGGAATAAAAAATAAGTTTATAATAAAGAGTGTAATTTACATAGTAAATTGAAAAATACTTGCTTATACCTCCTTAATCCAATTACTTATGGTTTTTTTATTGCATTTTTGAATTCTCTGAGGTCATTTTAGTATAAAAATGTGTTTAAAAATATATTTTTTATGTTAAAAATGTTCAGAGTAAAGGTTGTTGTAACTTAAAAAAGTGTTGACATCCAGGATACAACATTATGTAAAACTGGGTTGTCACTTTACTATAGTGTCAACATGGCCACTGTTGACATTTTTAGTGTCAACATGGGCGCTGTTTCTGTTTAGAGTTGTTTGGTCTTAGCAATTAGATCAATTTTCCTGGTATTTCCATATACTTGGTATAAGTGATTAGCCAACTTTGGACAAGTTTTGAAAATAAATGTGGCCTTCTTGTTTTCAGCCATAAATTTCATAAGCTTGATGAATACATGACAGTTTTTATTGGGAATGGGCTTTCTAGCCCTTGAATTGCACTATTTATTGGCATATGATTGGGGGACAATGGGCACTGGCACCTGAAAGTAGTATTTGGTGAGCTTTTAAACCCCTTTTTTTATACTTTAGTAGAATTCAGGATATTTCTCTTCCTCTAAATTCTCTTTACTTACATAAAAATCATATCTAGTGTTAATTATATCCTCACATATATTATGCATACTTGTACTAGGCACATTTTTATTGTGTTCAGGTGGATATACCAGATAAACATCCTCAACTGTTTTGTTATTTACAACTCTGGATGTGATAACTTTTTCAGATTTTCTAGTGTGGTGCTCAAGGGTTGGAGGGATGGTTTGAGAGTAGCTGAGCAACTGGGAACATAATAGGATTAATATCTTCTTACTCAACAGAACCTCTAATTTTGGGCTCTGCAAGTAGTCTAAGATTTGTAAGTCAATTGTTGTGTTGATGTATAATTCTTGTTTATTGGGGACCTCTTGGGGTCTTTTTATACTTGGAGGGGAGGAGGGAAAAGAAAGGGTGAGTCATGCTGACTAGGGTCTAGACTCTCAGGCAATGAGCTTATTCTTGGAGGGCTGAAACATACTGGGGAATATTAAGAAAGAAATGGGTTGGATTGGGCAAGAAATGAACATTTGGGCATGTGATCTGTAGTCAGGTGGCTGCAGCACATAGTAGGGTTGTCTATGGGGAATTGAGTGTAGAATAAGTTTTGGACTACTCTCTTTCAGGGCTCCCACTTTGGTGAAAAGAGGGACAGAAGGTCACTATACCAATTTACATAGTGGGCACAAGCAATGGGTTGATGATTGATGCATCTGCGGCTAGCTGCAGATGCGTCAATGGGTTGTTAATTGCCATATAATAAACCTCTTTTGATGGGTCACCAATCAATGCATCTGCGGCTAGCTGCAGATACTCCAATTGGTCACTAATTGCCATATAAAAACCCATTTCAATGGGTCACTCTCCAATGCATCTGCGGCTAGCCGCAGGTGCGTCAATTGGTCTATAATTGGAGACAACACTATGCAATTTGGAGGGTTACCTTCTGATGATAATAATAAAAAGGGCAGCAGTTCCCCTTATATTTTTCTAAATAAGGAATAAGTCCCAATATGGCAATACTAGGGAGTGGCACCCTGCACCACATCTAGTAAGCTTTGACACCTTAGGAGTTATGCTCCCTGCTCTTTTGGTATAAACAGCCCGGCTCTGGACTTGTGTTACCACATTTTCCTTGTTTCTGGACGTGCTATTTACTGCTTCATCATCCCTGCATACATGGGCTCTGTTGCTAGACTCTCTTGGGCACCCACAGCCTTGGTGCTCTCTGCTGAGAATACTTACTGGTTTCTTGGGATGTGTGAAGTTTTTCATGAAAGCAAATAAAGATTACAACAGTAATTTTCAAAGCTATGGTGCTAAGAAAAAAAAACTCAGATTTAAATGAATTTAACTAAGATGTAAACAAAATCAAAGCATCTAAAAACAAAATTAAAAAATTAAATTGATATAAATTTATTGGGTTCTAATTTTGCTTACAGATTAGCTATTTTTGTTTACATCTGAGTTGAATTTGTTTAAATCTGAGTTTTTTTGCTTAGCTCTATAGCTTTGAAAACTACTGTATTCCTATTTTTTATACTTTATTTTGGACTTTTTATAATATTTTGGATATAAAATTGTTACTCCTGTTGCTATATTATCTGCTTATGTATATTAAATTTCTACGTTTAATTTAATTGGCCTCAATTTCAATATTGCATCATTTCTGAGAACTTTCTTTAATTTTGTGCAATTTTTACACCCAAAAAAGACATTAAAAATTAATTACACTGTTTGTTTTGGATTGCATGTATTTATTTGGTCAGATTAGTACAGATATGCTGTTGGCTTTTCTTTGCTTATGATTTGGCCTTGTGTTATGAACTTGATTAATATTTCTCTGATTTTTGTGTGTGAGTTTTGCATTACAGTGTACAACTTTTGTGCACCTGTCTCAAAATATAGTAAATATGATAGAAAATTGGGTGTGTGAGAGTTGATTTGTTTGTGTTTTGAGATCCTAATCTTATCACACAGCTGTAATGTGTTATGTATCTGATATGGACATTGTATATTTGATCTGGCTTGCACATTAAATGCTGAATTTCCGTTAGTTTGGCTTAAAATATGTGTTTAGTGCTATATTTTGCTTTTTGTGCGGCTTTGTTTTGCTTTGCTTTTATCTGACTTTGATGTGTCTACCTCACCAGCTGTGAAAAATAAAGTAGACCCACATATAAGGGTTGATACATATTTTCAAAGGATATTGAGTTTGCAGTAAAATTAAACTTTAAAATAGGCCTTTGAAAGTTCAAAAATGAGAAGTGTAGCTTGAATTGGTCTATAAAGCTGTTGACAGGTCGTAGTGGGGGTTAAAGAATATGAATGCAGAGCCTGAGATGGTAAATGAGTTTCTGGTTGGTTTGGATCCTGGTTCACTTACTTGGAGGGAATTTTGATAGGGCAGATATAAGAATTATATGGATCTGGACGTTATGCAATGTATTTAATAAACATATGGTGGATTTATGGGGTACTATTTTTAATGATCTGGCTATGTTTGGGTTGGTGGAAATTAAATAATGTGGCGGTTTACTTCATTACAAATTTATCCTCGACTGGGATGATGTATACAAGATGTGTGAATCATAATTATAAATTTATTTTGATTATTGTGATATTTTTAATAAATGATTCATCAATTTAATTTTACATAATTTAATTCGAAGGCGGTTTATCACAATTTGGTATATTTAGGAGTGAAGTTGATGTATGCAAGATGTGCGAAACATACTTAAAATTTATTTTGAATGTGTGTGATATGTTTAATAAATGGCTCATTTAATTTAATTTAATTAAATTTAATTAAATTAATTTAAAGGCAGTTTATCGCAATTGGGTGTATTTAGGGGGTAAGTTGATATATGCAAGATGTACGAACCATACTTATTTATTTCGAATGTATGGGATATTTTTAATAAATGGTTCATTAAATTAAATTGAAGGCGGTTTATCACCATTTGGTATATTTAGGGGTGAAGTTGATGGGTATGCTAAATGAAAGGCGGTAGTTTATTTGGATTCATGCTGGAATTTCACCGAATGACAAATACCAGGGATTTGGGGTCATGTTCGGCCCTTGACGGAGCATCTGTAAAGCAGATACTTGAGTTTGGATATCGGCTGTTTATTGGGAAATCAGAACGTATCCGAAGAGAAACTGAACTAATAGTGTTAATCGGATGAAGCGCGGAAATCAATGTTTGGAATTATTTACAAAGCAGGACAAGGCAAACTATATTCCCGCCCCCAGCAAGAGTGACCTGGCATGCTTGCCTCACAGCTAGAAATTGACGACTCCTGGACTGTCATCAAGTTTGGTGGCACTGAAACAGTGAATTTTATTAAAGAGATCCGCGGCGTAGTGCAAAAAGTCCAAAGCAAAGCCCGCGTTGCTGTGGTATGCTCCACCCTTGGTTCTAGCGATGATGCTGGAGGGGCTTCCAGTCGATTTGCTCGCTTGGCTGAGGAAGTGCTACTTCAAGAAAGCCATGTTCCAGAAATTATCAAAGAAATACTTGAAGATCATATAGCTCTTGCTCAGCAAGTCATCTCTTCTCCTGAAATACTCTCCAAGCTAAGAAAGCAGCTTGAATCTGATTGCTCAGTATTAGAACTATTTCTAAGGGCTCTGTCTGTTATAAAAGAGATATCCCCACATGCCAAAGATGTGATTGTTGGAACTGGGACAAAGCTGACGTGTCATATAGTGGCGGCTGCTCTTTTATATCAAGGGCATTCGGCAGAGCTGGTAAACTTGGAGTCAATGTATTCTCCAGACCTCGCTGAGCCAGACAATGTTCACCTTGATCATCTTTCCATTCGCATCCGAAAGACCATCGAAAATTGTACTGCAGCTATTCCTGTCATTGTAGGATTTTTTGGTGTTGCTCCTTTAGGAAACAGTGTTGAGTGCAACTATTCAGAAGTCGCTGCAACTCTGGTTGCAGTGAGCCTTGGAGCCTTGGAGCTTCAAATATGGAAAGAAGTAAATGGCTTTTTCACAACCAATCTAACAAGAATGCCGAGTACCATTGGTCCCATCCAAGCCGATGTGTCCACACTCTCCAATCATGAAGTGAATGATAGCTTCACACAGGTGATGGGTACTTGCTTTGATATACCAGTTAGTTTCCCTTCTTCCGAGACCTTACCTAGCTGCCATGGAAAATCATCCCTTCGCTCCACTGCAATTACTATTAAGGAAAACGTGTCCATCCTCAACATCCACAAATCAAACTCGCATAATCTTGCCTCTGTATTCCATACCCTCGATTTGCACAGAGTAACAGTTGATCTTATCGCCACAAGTGAAGGACATATATCAATTGCCATCTCAAGTCCCAGCGACCTCTCGCCCCTGATAACCAAACTGGGAGAATCCGGCAAAGTACGCCATCAAATGTGCATCATCCGCTTGGCGGGGCGACGGATGCGGAAGGCGATGGGAGCCGCGGCACGGATGTTATCGGCTCTAGCTCGTGCTAAGATCCAGGTTGAGATGGTTTCCCAGGCAAGCTCCAATCTCAACCTATCCTGCGTCATCCACCAATCATATTCTATTCTTGCACTGGCTGAGATTCAAAATGCCTGCTATAATACTTAATGGAAGCTTCCATATGCCTATCCCATCCAACCCCATTTAATTTCTAAACCGAAGCAGGTCGTTCTGAACCAAGTTGAATGGAATCAAACGTCGTCTTGAACTCCAAATAAAATCGTGTACCCTCAAAAAGGATGGAATCAAGAGCCCTACGCCCCCTGAATAGCCTAGGCACAAACCCAAATCATGGCCTTAAAAATTTACAGCCATTTCCCCCAATATAAGATACAATTGTATCATTCCACCAAAAGGTGTCAACTTCTAAATTGAACCCTGACTAAACTTGAAGGGCTCAAGTAAGGTGAGTTGGCATTTGAAAAGGAATAAAATCCCCCACCCATATGGACCTTTTTCTTATAGTCATGTAATAGCACTCAATCCAATATTTTATAAAAAAATCCAGGTTTATATTAAACCCACCTAAAAAGGTCAGCTATGGGCAAAGTACCTGGGCACCATCATTTTAATAGATGGAATAATATATTTACAAATCAACAAATCAATTTTTCATAGCAAACTGTAGATTCAACCCTATACTGTGATTATCATCTAATATCCAAATTTTGTGAACTTGTCAGAAATGAAGGCAGGATACATTTTAATCAACACTGCAACTAATACAATTGGAGTTCAGTAAGGTGGAGTAAACAGCAGAAGAGGGACCCATATTGTTGCAACTGAGTTTCCAGACTTGCCTGCTAACGTATCTTACAATACACAGGGGGCGCTCAATGAGTCGCCCCTTGACGTATCTAATGATATGAACCAATCTGGTGGTAATATCAAATGACAGGTACTTCATCCTAATTAGGAGCGCTACCAATTCAACCTGCTGATCCTCACATGAGTTATTCCTTGGCTTCAAACCTTACATGGAACTTCCCACTATGCCAGCCCTTATGGCTTTCCCCATATGGTATATTAATCACAATATTCTACAATAAACAATACCTTATTCTATTCATTCTTGTTTTTTCTATTGTACTGTTGTCTTCCCCAATCCCAAATACTGAATCCCCATTGGTTCAGTTGCAACAGTGGTAGCAGTAGTAGGTTGATAACCTACCTAAAACAAAATTCCCCCCAAGAAAGGACAGAGTACAGGCCGTATGGCTACTTCCCAACAAGAAACTTTCTTACCAATCCCTGAGAGAGACATTCCCAACGGGTATGTCATCTATCAAGACCAGCTAGTCCTCACAAGTGTGTATAATTGGCTCTGCCTCAGGCAGTGTGACACCAGCATCACCCCTCCTCAGTCAGACCTGTCACAACACATACTCAACCTTCAGCTAGAATCCTTTGCGGGTGGCGTCAAAGGGGCCAACATTGTCAGTTGGCTCTAATCTACCAAAACCCGCCTCTGTATCTGCCAGGTTCCTGAGCTCATGTGGGTTGCCACTGCGTTTGGCTGCCTCACAGGGCCCGCCGCCGTGTGGTTCACCAACTGGGCCAGTCAGGAACTCAACGTTACCTGGGCAGCATTCCAAGACGCTGCAAAGTCCTGCTACAGCAAAACCTTCTTCCCCATTGTAGTGGGAACTCCTTTTCTAGCAATCAAACAGACTGGGTCTGTTCCTGAGTACATTGCCGCCTGGCAACAAGCTCTTGCTGCCGCCCCCAAAGCCGTGACTGACAGAAATGCAATGCTACTCACCCTCATCATCAATGGGTTAAAATCCCATATCTGTAAGTGGGTCCCCATAGGTCGCTGCACCTCCATTGATGACTGCTACAAGGCCATTGTGGAGGCTAACAACCAGGCTTTAATGGGCTTCCACTGTACCAGTGACGCTTCACCCCAACCTCATGCAACACCTGACAATGGCCACAATCAAGTGGGTCACTGCCAGCCCCGCCAGCAGGATAATGTTACTAAACGCCCCTGCAAGGGAGAGCTCCAGCTAGCGCAGATCAAGGATCAGGGAAAATCCTGGGGGTTGTAGCAACAAGAGGCCCTACAACCCCACCTGACCTTTCCTCCCAATCCCTGCTTGCAAAGAACCCCTGCAACTACAACATCCATAAAGCTGTACCCTGGACGTCTCCCAAGTTCACAGTGACAACCCCTTACTACAATCAAGTCACTCTCCAAATAAAGCAACCTGCTTAGCCTATCCCTTCTGTTTCTGTGGAAACACTCATAAATTACTGGTAGATACCGGGGCTGACCACACTATGGTGGACCAGGCGTTTGCCAACTCCCAACAACTAGACCAAGTGCCTAGCAGGTTCAAGGCAGTACAAGTAGCTGACTCTTGTAGAGTTGCAATTACCCATGAGACGGTCCCCTTCTCTGTGAGGATGTGAAACATCCAGGTTAAGATCTCTGGGCCAATCATGGCAGGGCTCAGCCACAACATAATTTCTGGCCTCAACTGGCTTTGGTACAATTGTCCCTACATTGACTGGGATACATATATTATCACCCTTAATAGAAATGGGGTGGGCTTTCAGTTCTACCCTGTGGAAATGAGCAAGTTACTCCACAATACTGTGTTTGTTAGGATTACAGAGACAGGCTCGTACAACTTCAAGGGGGGAAACTAGACTTCAACCAATGTTCAGTCAAAGTTATCTGCGCTGAACCATCTGCGGTCTCTCCCTTGGCCACTTCACCCCCCAGCACTTGCTGCCCTCCTCAGGGAGTACAAAGACGTCTTCAGTGAAACACTGGACCAACTGCCGCCTTCCCGGGAGATTCAGCATGCTGTACAACTCCAAGGATTGTTATCTAAAGCACAACTATTATATTGTCTTACACCAAAAAAAGATGAGACCCTCTGATAGCACCTTGTGGACGTGCTTGATAAGGGCTTCATTTTCCCCTTGCTCTCTCCATACGGGGCAACTGTCTTCTTTGTAGCCAAGCAGGTCGGGTCCCTTTGCCTGGTCACAGACTACTGCGCCCTAAATGAGGTGACTGTTAAGAATAAGTACCCCCTGCCACTAATTGACAACCTGTTTGATAAACTCACAGGTTCAAAGGTCTTTAGCAAGATTGATCTCACTGCGGGGTACAACCAGGTCCGCATTGCACCAGAAGATGAGGCAAAAATGGCCTTCTGCATGCGCTATGGGTTGTTTGAGTGTTGTGTCATGAACTTTGGAATGACCAACGCTCCTTCCACTTTTGCCATGCTGATGAACAAGGCATTTGAGGAACTGATTGGAAAGTGTGTGCTTGTGTACCTTGACAACATCATTGTCTTCAGTCAAGATCAGACCACACATCTCCAACACCTCCGTGCTGTCCTCGACACCCTTTGGAAAAACCAGCTAAAAGCTAAACCCTCCAAATGCAAGTTTCTCAAGTTGGAGCTGTTATTCATTGGGCACATCATCTCTGCCCAAGGAATAAAGCCCAACCCTGCCAAAATCAAGGCAATCACTAGCATGCCGCCCCCCACTGATGTGGGCCAGGTGCGGACATTCTTAGGCATAGTTGCCTACGTGCACAAGTTCATTCCCAATTGCAGGGAACTAATTGTACCTCTCACTGAGCTCCTCAACACCAAGCAGCACTTCCATTGGACCCCTGTCAGAGATCAAGCCTTTGAAATGTTGAAACAAAGACTCATAATAGCACCAGTACTGCAGTTCCCCAATCAAAACCATCAATACAGACTTAAGACTGATGCCTCTGACAGGGCCATAGGGGGGAATGCTAAGGGTAGAAACTGACAATGGCATCTTCCTCCCCGTGGCATATGAGTCCAGGAAACTTACCAACTCAGAACAATGTTATCCCATCCATGATAAAGAACTGGTAACAAACATGTACTGCGGTGAGAAGTGGCGCTGTTACCTGGAAGGTGCTACCTTCCCACCCCGCATTCTAACAGACCACAAAGCACTTCAGTACTTCAACACACAGTCCCACTTGACATGCCACCAAGTAGGATGGGTTGAGTGTCTATCCTCTTACCAGTTGCACATTGAGTACAAGCCTGGGAAGGAACTTGTCACAGCTGACGCCCTTTTGCAACTCTATGTAGTGTCTATCACTAGGGACAATGATTTGGACCCTGATTGGTCCATGCTATACCTCCGCCCTGAGGCAACTTGCTACAAGTGCCTTAACTTAGTAACCATCTCCAAGTTGAAGGACAACAAGAGTCAGTTCACCACCAATGCTGGTAACATTTGCCGTCAGACAGAGACAGCTGAGAAGACGCTTTACATTCCCACCACACAACAAGGTGACACAATATTGCACTACCACCAAACCCTGGGTCACATCAGAGGGCCTAACCTCTTCAAGATCATGAAACAGAAGGTTTGGTGGCCGCACATGTGTCAAGACATCTTGGATCTTCTCAAAACGTTCGTGCTGTGCAAAAAGAACACGTCCAAACCTGCACCCCCCAAGTCTGTCCTGCCCATCAAGGCCATGGAACCCTTCAAGCAGTGGGCTCTTGACATTGTGGGGCCACTCCCCAAAGACAGACTGGGGAAGAAGTACATTATCACTTCCATCAAATACTTCACTTGCTGGCCAGTGGCCTGGGCAACCACTAATCACACTGTCACCATCATCACCTGCTTCATTGGCAAGGAAATTGTGGCTTGCTTTGGGCAACCCAAACATCTCATCACAGATGGCGGCCCCAAACTTATTGGACATGTCATGAAGGCATACTGCTGTTGCAACCAAGTTTCCAGACTTGCCTGCTAATGTATCTTACAATACACAGGGGGCGCTCAATGAGCCGCCCCTTGACGTATCTAACGTTATGAATTAATCTGTTGGCAATATCAAATGGCAGGTACTTCATCCTAATTAGGAGCGCTACCAATTCAACTTGCTGATCCCCGCCCAAGTTATTCCTTGGCTTCAAAACTTACATGGAACTTCCCACTATGCCACCCCTTGTGGCCTTGTGGCTTTCCCCATATAGTATATTAATCACAATATTCTACAATAAATGATACCTTATTCTTATTATTCTGTCCTTTCTATTGGACTGTTGTCTTCCCCAAATTCCAAATACTGAATCCTCATTGGTTCAGTTGCAACAATTTCCCCCCACTAAACTAGACATTACTGTAAAAGTCTCTTAATTTCCTTCAGTATGGTAAACTTCCCAAAAAGGAACAGAAAGCCAGTTGTACACTACACCAATGTTCCAAAACAAAGAATCAAAAAAAGCCCAAAGGGGAATATCTGAAATTCCAGTTGGGAACGTACATGTTCACTCACCCGTTTTAGTCTCAGAAGAAGCTGAATTCACCAAGATTATAGGCGGCAAAATAGACACAGATTTCTATAGTTTGTCCAGTACTGTCTATTATAAACCAAGTACACCCTTGATTAAGTCTGTAGTGAAAGACTCTGGTATGCCTACATCTAGCCAACTTTTCACAATTGCTAAGAAAAGGAACTGTACTAACAAGAGTAAGGCTTCTACAACCACTCCTACTGATAAGACCAATGAACCTGTACCAAGATTAACTGATCTTCTCCAAAAGTTGAATGAAGGTGAAGCAAGCTCTACTTCCACGGTGGTCCAAAAAGATAGTCAAGGTTCCTACATCAAAATGGTTGTGTTTCTTTGTTGGGAGAGAATTCCCGTTCTACAATTCCGCAGGCCAGTACTTATGTGGTCAACCCTTATGCTAGCTCTGGAAACTCCTTACGTGATCTCCACAAAACGGCTCAAAGTAGGAAATAACATTCATTGTCAAATCCCTAGGATGAAACTGGTATGGTATGCACAGTTGTGCCTACAGGACTTCTCCTTCAATGGGGTATCCTTGAAAGACAATCAGATCTCTTGTGCTCTCAAACTTCTTGAGATGGTTTTTGCAGTGTGGTCCAATCCTTGGTCTGCTGTTGGCCCTATGCCCTTGTGGTATGGTTCAGATATTCATGAATACCAATTGCAACAAGCTATGGGTACTACCCTATAGCTTCTTAGTTATAGTTGAGAGGGAGTAGACAGCCCATGATTTTGGTTGGTAACTTGGTGCTTAGCGGCTCCAAGGTTGTTTATCACCAGAGACTGCACCACATGCCTGAGTATATTGAGTGGCTTTTAGGAGGCATGTACTCAGTAGGGGGTAAAAGACCCAAGGAATATGCCCAGCAAGAAAGTCTTCTCTGGGGATGCATCTTACTTGGGCTTGGGCTTGCCTTTCCTTATTCTATTGGTGTGAACCGTGTCAATTTCCTTCCCATAGATGATTCTCCTTTTCTTCTATTCACATTCTGCTGGCTACCTAATGTCTGGATAATCTATGTAGCCATTGCCACAGTCCTCATCCAGTTGTGTCTGGGTTTATAGGCAATAGTATCTCAATAAAGCACTAATTGCCTAAACTGTACTAATTCTTCTTACTGTAAGTTTTATCTCTTCTTGATGCAAAAAGGATAGCAACCCATGGACTATTTTCATTAGGTTTTTCTTTTTCCAAATTTTTATCCATAAAGGGGTTTATGCTTGATCACTTGGAGCCTTGCACATGCACTGTGCATGGACTTGAGTGATCAGTTGACCAGTTTCCAGATCCTTGAGAGTGTAGCTATCTACTCCCACTTTCTGGACTACCTTGACTGGACCTTGCCATAGTGAGGCAAGTTTATTTTTTAAACCTTACCCTCAATTGCTGTAAAAGCATACCAAACTTCCTATCTTGTATGCAGGGAGGGCTGGCCAAGTTTTTGCTGCACAATCCATGTTTTTTTCTTAGTCCCCAGATTTTTAGAGTATGCTTCAGACTGTAGCTTGATTAGCGTCTGTGCTAGTCTCTTCAAATAAGCGTCAGGGGTGAGGGGGTTGTTGGTTTTAACTAAACTGTAGAGATGTGGCAGGAGACTTGGTTGTTGACCATAAAAAAGCTGGAAAGGTCTTTTTCCTGTAGCGCTGTGGAATCCTATGTTGTACACAAAGGTAGCTGCCGGAAGATATGTATCCCATTCTGTTTTGTGCTGATGACTAAGTTTCCTTAAGATCTGTATCAGACTTCCATTTGTTTTCTCTACCATTCCATTTGTTTGGGAATGATATGGTGTTGAAAGAGTACCACAAATACCCATAAGTTTTTTCAGTCTGGGTATCATATATCCTGTGAAATTGATCCCATTATCCGTTAGCAATGTCTGGGGGCAGCCATGTTTGTAGAGTATGTTCTCTAGAATGAACTTGGTTGTGGTAAGCGCTGACTAATTAGGAATTGCTTTTGTTTCTACCCATTTTTTAAGCTGATCCACTGCTACAATTATGAACTTGTTCTTACTAGCAGTCAGTGGAAGGGGACCTACTACATCTATAGCAACAGTATGAAATGCAAAGCCAGGTCAAATTAGCCGGTGCTGATAGCGGAAGACCTTTGGTTGCTCTATTGTACAGTCATGGCAAGTGGCCAGGGTTTCTGCTACATCTGAGTGCATACCTTCCCAGTAGCAATGCTGCTGTAGGAGGTTGATGGTCTTATGGATACTGCCATGGCCCACAGTACAATGTGCTGATACTACTGCATCTGTACGTAAGGATGAACAAATTTATGGTAGCCACTTCCCTTTATACAACTTAAAAAGCTGATTATCCTTGACATGGGTGTCCACCCCAAGTGCCTTTGGAATTTTCTGAATCTCAAGCGGCTCCTCCCCCCACATAGAAGGTTTCAGCATCAGTTTGACGTAAAGTTTGTCTGCTGCTGAGGAAACCAAGGCTATGGTAGGAAGATGTGAAAGACAATCTGTGTTCTGGTGCATGAATCCAGCGTGATGGATTATCTTGTAGTCATAAGCTTGTAGCTTAATAGCCCACCATGCCAGTTGTCCTTCAGGATCCTTCAGGGTTTTCAACCATTTAAGTGAGGCATTATCAGTTACCACCACAAAGTGTACTCCATGAGAGGTACACTCTAAATTGTTGACAGGCATAGATGACTGCTAGGCATTCCCTCTCAGTGACCGTATAATTCCTTTTGTGACTATTGAGTGTACAGGAATAATACCCTACAAGATGGTCTTGGTCATCATCATCCAGCTGAGAAAGAACATCACCAATTGCTGTCAAACTGGCGTCTGTGTGTACAATGAAAGGACACTTGAAGTTATGGTAGGAGAGTACTGGCTCTGTCACTAGAGTGGTCTTCAAGTCCTCAAAGGCTTTCTGGCATCCTTCTATCCATGAGAACTCAACATTGTTTTTCAACAAGTGGAATAGTGGTCCTCCTAGACCTGCAAAATTTGATATAAAACGTCTATAGTAACCAATCATTCCTAAAAACACCTGAAAATCTCTATTGTTGGAGGGTGTTTGCATGTGTGTGATAGCTTTGACCTTAGCAGGGACAGGCCGTAAGCCATCTTTGCTGATGATATAACCAAGTAATTCCAAATGTTCCTTAAAGAAGTTACACTTCCTTGGTTTTAGCTTGAGATTGGCAGCAATAAGACGTTGAAACACGGCCTCCAAATGGTCCAAGTGTTGACCAAAAGTTTGTGAAAAGACATTAATGTTGTCAAGGTAAACCAGAACACAAGTCAACTTAAGGTCTCCCATCACGGAGTCCATGGCTTGTTGGAAAGTTGCAGGAGCATTTGCAAGTTCCTGTGGCATCCTAGTAGACTGAAAAGCCCTTGTTCTGTAATGATGGCACACTTTTCTTTGTCTGCTGCTGGAAGGTCAATCTGCCAGAATCCACTGATCAGATCCATTGCACTGAAGTACTTTGCGCCACCCAACTTGTCCAATGTGTCATCAATGCGGGGCAACAGATAAGAATCCTTTTTTGTGACAGAGTTCAATTTGCAGTAGTCCATTACCACGTGATTAGACCCGTCCTTTTTCTTTACAATCAACAGTGGTGAAGACCAAGTACTCTTGCTGGGTACCAGAAGGCCAGATGCAAGTAGCTTCTGTAGCTCTTTGTTGACAATGGCTTGTTTGGCCAAGCTGCGCCTTATTGGCCTAGAGCGTATAAGGGCAGTCCCTTGCATATCCAATACATGTTCAACCCCAAGAGCTTTCCCTAGGTCTTGGTCATTTTCTGCAAAGACGTCCTTATATTTCTCAAAGAGCCATATAGCTTGGTCCTTATGGTCTTCTGTTAGTTCATTTAAGGAATTGCACAGGATAAGCAACAGAACACTTGGTTGGTTGCAGGATAGCGCAAATTTGCTAAACTTGCCAAAAGAAGTGACATCCATAAGGCTAGAGTTTTCCTCCAACTTCATATAGCCCAGCAGCTGGTGTTTCTTCACCTTTAGTGATTTATCAGAAAGGTTCCCCAAAAGTATCAGAATCTCTTCCAAAGATGGCATGACAATCCCAGGTAGAATCCAAGGTTCTAACTGTAAAACCATTGTGAAGTCCAGATACTTCACCATGCATTCCTTTAGGGAAACTGAGGCTTAGACCTGTATTATGTATAACTTGAGACCCTGTTGGAATGGAGAATTCACTAGAGGAATATAAGGGGATCCCTTTGTACTCCTTAGTGGCCAGAGGTAGAACCTTGATTTTGCGTTGACACAAGGTGTATGCTACTGGCATATCTCTATCGAGCATATTCCATATTAATATAATGGATTTTCTTTGTAGGGAGGTCTCTTGGTCAGTTGCTGTGATAAAACATTGGTACAGAGTGACCTAAAATGCTGAAAGTACTATCTTGATGGTTGATGATAGTCCTGTAGGTTGCCATGAAGCTTGTTCTAATTAAGATATCATAGCTTTCATTGTGCAGCACTATTGCTGGGGCTGTTACCACCAATTTACCAAAACAAAGTGGTAAGGAGGAATAGGCTCCCAATGCCTTTGTCTTGTCATGTCCTACAGTACCCGATTCCTCATTGTAATCCAGGTCAGGCGCAAGTTTCAGCTTCTTGACTAGCCTGGTCAACACAATGTTCCCCAGAGCTCCAGAGTCCAGAATTGCTCTTACCTGAAGTTTATGGACCACCAGTTAAATTTATGTGCAGTTGTGACGTTCCCCATAATGAGGAGAGGTAATTTTAGTAACTTTGTGAATGTCTAAACCATTAAACTGAGCAAGAAACAACTCTAATGCAATTGTTAGATTAGGCTTCAGGGATTTCAAGGTATCCAAGTTTGTGGAGACTTGTATCAACCTTAATAGTTGGGACAACTTTTTAACACTGTCACTCTCATGGATTACCTTGGTGTATGGCATGGAAAGTTGTTCAGAGTAAGGTATATAGATGGTATCAACAGCTTCTTTGAAAAGTAGACTTTCTGTACAAATTGCTTGCTTCCTTGTGACTGTGTTGATGGCAAAAACTATATTGAGAAAGTCTTTGTTTATTTCTTCTTTATCAGGCAAGTATTTCTTAGGGTAGGCTTCTTGGTCCAGCAGGCCAACATTAAAATCAGGAATGTCGGGGTCTGGGTCAATAGATGGAGAGGGTTGGTTATTACTAGCAGTCAGGGGTTTCTCCTCAACCTGACTGCTTAGCAGTTTTTTGACTCCTTGCCATCTTCTTCTCTTCCTTTTTTTGTCCTTGTCTCCTAGCTTGTCTTCTATGTTGTCTTCCTGGCCCAGCTGGCAAACATTAGCCTTGGGCTGCTTGAAATCCCAAGAGATATGTCCCAACTACCCACACTTGTAACATGTGTGGGTGTTTGCCATGTTGTTGACTGGGGGAGTAGCTACAGTTGTTGATTTCTTTAATGAGTCCCTCTCCCAAGTCTTAACCTTGGGATCCATAGAAGAGGACAAAGTGGCTTTCTTATAGTCAGGAAAGGGAACCTTGAACTGCTCTATGAAGGACCCCAAATGTTGCATAAGTTCAGGGACCGTTCTTGCACCATGAATCCCTGATTTGAGCACAATAGATAGTTCTCTATTGGGATGTACATAGTTTAGGAGTGCTCCTTTTACATCAACAAAAGTGGCAGCTCCCATGGAGACTAGGGTCTGCGCTTCCAAATAGAAGCACTCTGAGAAATCCATTAGGCTTTCCCCCTTCTTTATTTTCCCTTCTGTAAACTCCATTTTTTTGGAAAAATAAAGTATCATTGCTGCCAAACTCTGCAATAAAGGCCCTAAATACGTTCTCAAAAGTACAGCCTTGTTCTGGAAGTCTTGCATATTATTATTTAGGTATCTGAATCCAAGAAATCAAAAATGACTGCATTCTTCATGGCATCATCTGCCCCATACATAGAGTTGTTGTATAACCAGAGGAACATGTGGACATTGGCTTTTTTGTCAAATTTTGGAAGATTTGTTGGCTTGAAGTTCTGGGTAACAGAAGAAGTGCTAAAATTATAGTTTCTTCTGGGCAGAGGTGAGGTATTTCTCTGGTTTGAGGCGCGGAATTGTGCTTCAGAAGCCGCATCTCTAGCGTTGTTGCTGGTCCTGGAAGTTGAAGCAGCAGCCCCAGAAAGAGGTGTTTTGCTGCTATCCAGAACTGGTTCCACTACATAGACCTTCCTCATTGTACAGCTTATGTTATCTTCATTGCTCTCATAGCTATGGAAGGAGCAACAGTCTTCTGATATTGCCTGGCTGGTGGTGGACAAGATGCTTTGGCTCCTTCTTGTGGTCATCTGTGGGCCTGGTTCTGACACAATCTGGCTGGCATACACCTGAAGTAGCTGCTTTACTTGCCCTTGTAGATGCAGAATATTGCTACGTTGTTATTGTACTTCTTGAGCCAGGTCCTTTATTGTGCAATTTGCTACATGTAGTTTGTCTTCAAGCTTCTCCATACTTGATTCCTGTTTTTCAAACAACATGCTGTTCTTTTCATGCATAGCCCAATGACTACTACTTAATCTTTCTGGATTATCATGATTCTCTTTTGTGCAATTATGATTGTGGTCAATCATTTTTTGCAAGTTTTGGAAATTCCATGTTGAAATGGTTTCAGTCAGAAAGGGATTGACACAGGCCTTTGTCAATCTCACTGACGTGTTCAGACAGCTTCTCCATGTCTTGCTGGATGATGGAAGTGGCTTCCTTGTTGCCTTCAGAAGAAACCTCATCCTCAATCATTCTTACAGATCAGTGGAGCAAACTCAACCTTGGTGTATAGATAGCAAAAGGTGGCTTCTGCTCCTTTTACGTGTTGAGTGACTGTGCCTAGCCAATTATTGTCCAGTCCTTTGTGTTCAAGTATGGTCCCAACCATTGTGACCATGTAGTTTGTCAGGCGTTCCTCCAGCTGTGTTGACCAATTTGAAGTGAAGTTTTGGTGGATAGCCAAGCTGTTTAGTTGGTGACTGATATTGGCCATAGAGTCTGTAAGTTTGTCATACAGGCAACAGAGGAAAGCCTACTGATTGTTTATCAAGTTTTTCTGATGCAAAATCAGGGACAGTTGATAACCCAAGTGAGTCCAGTTTTGGCAAATGGTGGGATGTGCAAAGCTATGGATATACTCCTTGGCTTGTTTGATTGTTTTCATCTGCAATCAAAGCTGATTGAGAGTTATTCCTGTAAAGTTGCAGAATTTCTCTTTAGCTGTTATGTTGTAAGATGGCAGTACAGCAAGCTTCTTTTGAGCTTCCCCATTTTGGTACGCACCACAGTCCATGCTACTGATAGCTTGCTCCAGCTGCTGCTGGGTAGGCTCTGCGCTTCTGTCCATCTCAAGTGGCACTGGGATGTTGAGGTGCAGAGAGGACAGATCCTCTATCTGGCAGGGATGCTGTACATCAGTCATAAACTGATCAAAAGCCACACATTTATTAGGCAGACCATCCCTTGTTCCAGCAAGGCAATTGATCTCTGTGAAAATCTCATCAGGGTGGTCCTGGAGATGGCAAAGGAAGGCATGGAGAAAATTATCTCCATCACCTCCCCACACAAAAGACAAGTCCCCAGCAGGGCAACAAATACCATTGGACAGATGCATGCTAGAGTGAGCACCAAATGTCATAACTTCAGCTTTTGGGTGATTGATAGCTACTTTTTCTTAACTCAAATACGACCTTATGTGTTATTAAAGATTAAGCTAAGATAAATCCTTCAGCCTAATGTGTATAATAAGTTATAAGTTTATGTAAATTGATCTTTATTTCATCAATCAAGGAGAGAGTTATAAAGTAAGAGAGGGGATTAATGAGAGTCAAAGAATGCCATGATCCTCTAGTTATAGCCCAGTTTCCTCTATTACTTAGCCCAATATTAAACTAATGATCAGATGATTGCTAGTTAATATGAACTCAGAGTGCAACTTAGTTGATCAGTTGGACTGGTTATCATCCAGAGCAAGAGTACCATTGTCCTTTGGTTCACCAAGCTTAATGGATTAATGTGTGAGTATAGTGATGGCTAGTTTACAACCAATCACTTCACAAAAGGCTGCCATAGTGCTAGAATAGTCTACCCCAGATTCCAGGACCAAGATTAGGGAATTCCTAGGCCTAGCAACCTTCTGTAGGAAATTCATCAAGGACTTTGCCAAGATAACTCACCCTCTCACTACACTCACAGCCAAGAGTGTACCCTTCATATGGTCAAACACTGCCCAGGAAGCCTTTGTGTGTGATGGAAATTGCAGGATAGTAAGAAGATGTTTCTAAATGGTGGAGAATTACCACCCAAATCCACATATAGTTAATGATTAACCACCAACGCAGCTTCAAATATTGTTTTTAAAATTTCCAAAGGAGATACTAGGATTAAGTAAAATAATTAATCCTAACCAAAGTAGCCTAAGATAAATAGCCTGTGAAAGCATCAGAGGATCTTAGGAATAAAATTCTGGACATTGAGATGCAACACAATTTTCAGGTTCAGGGACAGGGGGAACCACTCCAAGATCAGCAGGCATTGAATTAACATTAGGAGGAGCCAACAACAAAGTTCCAACTGCAGGGCCTCATCTTCCAGTAATGATACAGCCTAGAATAAGATTGTAGGGAACGTAGCGCAACAATCCAATTACAGGATGCATTTTTAAAAGTAAATTAGACCAAGGGATATTTGATTTTTATTGAGTAAATTTTTGGGAGGACTCAACTCTTAAGAGTTGAAACACTGAAAATTATTCAATATATATCAAAAATTGACTAGCTATACCACCTGGATCCTGGGCTCCTATTCCTTCTGCATTATCAAGTAAGTATCTGGTCCAAGTTGCAAAGAACCCTTGAGTGACCAACTTCTGACAACCATGCTGATTAACAAGTTCATATCTGGTGACCCTTAAATTACGTCAATTTATCAACGTCAACTTACAGGGGGAAATCAGATTCAACCGGCAAACTGGAGCAGCTGTAACCCATTTTTGATTGACCATTTGATTCAAATCTGTTAATTTGGTCAATTTTTTAAAGGTTTATAGACTTTTCTAGTCTTTCTACTTGGCCAGATAATTCCTGGCATGATGGAACCTACCGTGACATTGTGATCCTTAAGGTAGCTTTCACCTTTTCCCCAGTACTAAGGAGACTGGATCTTGAGCATCAATTTTTTTGGGGACTGATGCTTGTGAATTTGCCTTAGGGGGTAGGATACGCCATTTTAATTACAGCATCTTAAAAAATGCTATTTAAAAATATGCCATCTCAAAGTTTGCTATCTTGATTTTATAGTGAAAACACCATTTTTAATTTACAGCATCACAACTAAGAAAAACCAGTTTTTAAATTTAAATTTTTTAAACACAAAAAATAGCCCAAAAATATTCTCAAAAAATAAAAATTTAAAACATTTCTAGGCTTAAAAAAGCCTCAGGATTCCAAATCTGCAATAAAAAATGGGATTGATTAGTAGCAACAAGGTTGCGTAAAGCCCAAAAGTTAAAATATACCCAAAAATAATCATTTTCATCTATTATAACCATAAACTATACTTTAAAATAAGCATAAAATTGTACCAAATACTAAAAAAAGTCAAATAATGATAAAATTAAAGGAAAGAAGAGATAAGATAAGATAAGATAAAATAGTGTTTATTAGAAAAGGGCTCAAAAATTGGTAGAAAGAGCAACTGAGATAGCTTGGAGATGCTCAATCTTTCTATTCTTAGGATAGTATGCAAGGACCACCTTACTGATTTCAGTATATTTATTTACCGCCTTAGTCTGCTTGGGGGGCTGCCCTTGGACTTCAGCCAGTCTTGAAGAGGCAGGCAGAGATGGCCTGCTGGGTTTTGAGATGCACTATTATCTAATTTGAATTTGGGCTTATGAACCCTGACTCTTGTAGCAAATTGGCTATGCCGCCCTTCAAGGGAAGAGATGGTCTTGATCAAACCATCTTTTACCTGCTTATAGCAGTCCCACTAGATTTTGTTGCACCTTTTCTGATGTGGTGTGCTCCCTGAAAAATACCAACCCATTGAGCTTCAAAATACTCAATAAAGGGTGCAAAGGCTTCCTGGTTGGCAAGGATATAAGGATGGCGGAGAGGGTGTCATAAAAGGCATTGATTTCCTCCTTTCTCACAAGGGCAAGGGTAGCAAAGCAGTTAAACACGTCCTTGGCTTCTTTAGTGCCTTCAGATTTGACCAGCTCATGAAGATCAGAGCACTTTTGGAGGCAGCAGAAGAATGCCTGCCAGAAGTGGAAGTAGCATCCCTGGGGGGAGCTCTTAAAGACTCTAATGAAAGAATTTGCCTGAGTCTGTTCAAAATCCACTACCAGTTATTTGTGGTAGGGAAGGCTTTCTGGCTGCTTCCTGGTTGGGGTGGCTTCCTCTTCCTGTGATGAGCCTTTTTCTTGCGCCCTCTAGTTTTCTTTGGCTCCTCTTTGATGGTTGGGAGGATCTCATCCAACTTGGCCTTTAAAATTGTAAGAGCACAGACATAAGTTTCCTGCTTCTTGTTGGGAAGGAAGTAGAATACCAGGGGAAGAACCAGATTTCCAACTTGTCCATGGATGTTCCAAAGCTGGTTAAATAGCTTTGGGGTGGTGGAGAGTGTTCCATCTGCAAGCCAGGTCTTGCATTTTAACAGGTTGTGCAGATCCTGTGTGGTGGCAAAGCAAACAATGCGCTCAGGCGTATGTTGGCTGTTGTTGTGGAGAAGGAATCTCTCCTCATTACAAGATAGTTTTTGTTCCTCTGTAAGGATCAATTGCTCAATTGATAAGGCACTGACGCCTTCAGTGCTCAGAGAATATCTCTGATCAGTGAGATATCTCTGTAATTTAGAGGCACCACCAACAGCGGCAAGTAGGGTGTCATTTAAATTAAGGAAGACATCATTGACAACCTTGGTGGTGGTTTGATCTTTGGTGGTTTGGATGACCTGGCAAAGAAACCAGCAGATCAGTTGGTACAAGCAATTGAAAGGCTTGGTGCATTCATGCCCAGTAGTCAGGGCCTTGAATCTAGTGAACTTGTATGTAGTGAACCTAGCAGGGCACCCAAAGTTATCACATTTATAGTGATGCTGGCATATTGGTTTCTTTTCATTGTTACAGCTGAAGCTGTAGCCCTTGTAAACAAAGCCATCACCCCTTTTCTTAGTCATTATGGGGTAGCTGGCTGGGTATTTGATGGGCACAGCAAAAGTACCATTTTGATTGCAGATATTGATGATGGTATTCTTGATCCCAGAGCTCAATTTGCTATCTGCAGGAGCACCAGGCTCAGGCTCCTGCTCTTCTTCCTCCTCAGGCTCTGATGTGGGATCAGAGTGGCGGTTGAAGTTGAACAACTTTTCTTGGGGGTTTGAAGGGTAGTAAGCAAAAGGAGAGTGGGGAGGGGTTGGGCTTGTTTCATCAGGTTCAGGGGAAAGCGTGTATTGTGTTTGGCTCCTGGGGACAAAATCCAGGAGGACATAGCAGGAAATCTTTATAACAAAAGATTTGAGGTTTGAAGCTAGCCTTGGGTTAGCCTTCAGAGCAAAATTAAGGGCACATACCTTAATTTCCTGGAAAATGAGAAGAGAAAGTCCTTTTGGCAAAAAGGACAGGAAAAAGCTTGAAGATTATTAAAGCCAACACAAATGTGGATAAACTTGTCTTTATTAGGAGAAACAATTCTACTTCAAATAGTAGACAAGGAACAGTGATCACTCATTAGGAAGACAGAGTGGCTGAGGGGGTGTTGCAGATTGAATGGATTAGACATTAAGTTGTATATCTAGGAATGGAGCAACAGAACGTTTGCGTGATTGCGCTATTGCATCCTGATTTTACTAGGGATAAAGACGTTTAAAACGCCTCTAAAACGGGTGTTCAAAGCGCCTTTCAATGCGCACAAGGCACAGGCTTTACTTCCGCAATTATAAATAGAACAACAAAGTTTTTTATATCTATCTCCTTAAGGAAAGCCACGTGGAAGCAGTTGTTCTCTTGCGGTAGACTTTTAGCTATGCCAATCCACTCTCCTCCATTAGGTAAGTTCTTCTGTCTGTGCCTCTCTGCCCCTGGTGGCAATTCCCCCGCCTCACACTATATAAGTGCAATACTATCTAAATAAACACCAGTTTTGTCTTATTATCTTCTTATATTCTTCTGTCCTTACCCAGTCTGTCACTATCCCACAACAGGTATAGTATTAAGATAAAGAAGTAGTAGACTAACTATTTGTAGAAATCAGCACCCAGGCTGCATATTTTACAACATTGGCGCTCATGGCTTCTTCAAACCACAGCTTCCTCTCTTCTTACCCCCGTGGCCTTGTTTTTGTGGAGGGAGAGATGTCCTTGCCTATACCTGTGGCTCCTTCTGCCCAACCCACTCCAGGATCAACCTTCACTGCTTCTGGCTCTCTATATGGTAGACTCCATGGCTCTTCCTATGGTCAACCAGGACTAAGCCAGTGGTTGCCTAACTTCCAACAACTTTCAGAAATTGCCAGCTCCCAGTCAAGTATGATCTCCTAGATGAACTCCATTGAAAAAGCTGTTACCTCCTTGATACCAATCCAGCCTGACCCCATGGCTGAAGCAACTGGCATGAATCACGTCTCCTGCTCCTTGGAGCCTGCCTTGGTGAAGGAAGTATGCTGTCAATATTCTCCTCCTTCTTCTTCTGGTTGTTCTCCTTATGGAATCTCCCTTAATTCTGGCACCCTCCAAACTGTTAGCTGCTCTTGCCCCTGCTCTGGCCCCCCAAACCTTGCTCAAAATATATCAGAAGCTGTTCATTCCCACTCTGGAATGGCTCTATGGATGAGCAAGATAGAACATGTACTTTCTTCCTTGGTACCCACCCAGATGAATCAGCATGTTGCCCTGGAGTTCTATGATCATCAACAGAAAACTCCTAAGCCATAATACATCCATAACAGCTGCACCATGGGATTTTCTGCTCTTCAGGATACTATAAAGGCTCAAGAGAGACAGATGGGGTTTCTGGACAAGGAATTAGTTCTGGCCTTTCAGGAAAAGAAAGAGTGGCTAGATGAGTTGGATGCTCAACGTGCTCTCCTTGACTCCCTTCAGGACCAACTAAGCAAGCACCTTGAAGATGCCTCAGTAATTAGTACCCCTGATACTCTAATGGGACTGCATTGGAATGCTAAAGCTGATAGTTCCCCCTCTCAGAAGATCCATACTACATTGTCCCTTCCTGACTCCCACCACTGTCACAGAAGCAATGAAGAGGATGTCTCCTTCATTGCACCTTCAGCAGTTACCCTATAGTCTTCCTGGGAAACTGATAGCAATCCCTCCATCAATCCTGATGGTTCTGAAGCAACTAAACCTCAGGCTAGTCAGAGCAAGGAAGAATTCACTGATGATTCTGGCATTGAGGAGTACAATGAGGATCACTCAAAAAACTACTAAGCAGCCAGGATAAGGAGAAATCCTTGGCTGCATTTGTGGTTTCACCTCCCTCCTCTTCCCCCTGACAAGCCTGTGCCTGACCCTGGCACTTGTTGTTCCTTTACAACAGAGCCTTCTGATGCCCCTCCGCTGGTTGACTTTGCCTCTCAATCAGAAATTTTAGATTCTTGCACTGTGAGAATGCAAGAAGATCTTGTCTACTGGGCCCCCACATCAAATTTCTTCTTGGCCATGGACCTGATACCTGGCTACTGGCAGATTGATCTCCCTCCAGATGACCCAGAGAATTGTTTTATCCTTGCCAATCAAAGGCTGTTCTAACCTACCAGGATGCCTCAGGGTCTCTCTAATGCCCCAGCCACCTTCCAACAAGCTATGGACGCTGTGATGGGGGACCTCAAGTCCTCATGTGCCCTGGTCTATCTGGATGACATTAAAGTCTTCTCTTGTATCTATAACAAACACCTGGAACCCCTGGAAGAAGTGTTCAAACGTCTGCACTACATCAATCTTGAGTACGCTGATGGAGAACTTATATTTGCTTATACGCTGTGTAGTAAGAAGGTCAAGGTGCTACCTCTCTCAATTGAGGAAGCCAAGGGTATCCCAGTCTACGCCTCGTGTAATGTGACTACCCCACCTGGCTCTCAGGTGATCCACAATACAGGCCTCTTGCTGGCTCTAACAGCTGGCACTCATGGAGAAATCTTTGGCATCTCTATGCCTCCAGACTAGAACCATGGGTTGCACCAGGCATCCTCATACCAAGTGAGAAGGAGGTACTCATACTCTTGTCCAACATGAGTCGTGAAGCTATGGTTGTCTCCAAACACCAACTTCTGGCTTATATACAACTGGAAGAGCATGACAACCTGCAGGAGACTGCCCCCTTTGTGGGCTTCTCTGAGTTAGGTCTACCCTGTGAGCAACCACTGGTGCCATTGGTCATAAGCCGCAACTCTCTATCTGGCCTCTCTAAAGAGAAGAAGGATCAAGCTATGGATCTCTTTGCCCAGTATAAAGATGTGTTTTCCAAGGATGATTATGACCTAGGCAAGGCTGCAGATGTTACTCATCATATTGACACCCAAGGCAGTCCACCTATCCACTCCAGACCTATATGGCACAGTCAAGCCAATTGTGCCGTGGCTAACAAGGAGCTTCAGAAGTTATTGGGATCTGGATTACTGGTCCCCAGTAAAAGCCCTTGGGCTTCCCCTCTCCTGATTGTCAAAAAGAAGGATGGCAGCAAATGTGTGGTGATTGACTACCGTTGACTGAATGCTGTTACCAAGAAGGATTCATATCCACTCTCTTGTATTGACAATACCTTGGACTAACTGGGTGGTGCCAAGTTCTTCAGCGCCATGGACCTTATCAGTGGGTACTGGCAGCTTGACCTACCCCCTGGTGATCAAGAAAAATGTGCAATCATCACTAATCAAGGGCTATTCCAACCCACAAAGATGTCTCAAGGTCTTTCCAATGCCCTGGCTACCTTCCAGCAGGCCATGGATGCAGTGATGGGCGACCTCAAACTCACCAGTGTCTTGGTCTACCTGGATGACATTGATGTGTTCTCCCAAACCTTTAATGATCACCTACAACACTTGGAGGAAGTCTTCCAGAGGTTAATTGCAGCCAATCTCAAGCTCATGCCACGCAAGTGCAACTTCTTCAAGGAGCACCTTGAGTTCTTGGGGTTCATCATTAGCCAAGATGGACTCCGCTCTGTACCTCTGAAGGTAGAAGCCATTGAGAAAATACAGATCCCGGCCAATAAGCGGAACGTGCAGGTCTCCCTGGGGATGATTGGGTACTACTGTCGCTTCATCTTCAACTTTGCATCCCTGGGCAACCCCCTTTTTCAGCTTCTCCAAGCTGATAAGGAATTCTTCTGGATCCCAGCGTGCCAATCTGCCTTCAATGCTCTCAAAGGAACACTGACTGCAGCCCTTGTGCTGGCCTACCCTGACTTTGCCAAGCCGTTTGTGGTTCATACAGATGCTAGTCTGACTGCAATGGGGGGTGTTCTCTCCCAACTGGACTCCAAAGGACTTGAACACCCTGTTGGATACTGCTTGTGTACACATAACGTTCACAAGAGGAACTACACTATCACCAAGCGAGAGTGTCTGGCTGTGATATACTCCTACCAACAATTCAGAGTCTATCTCCATGGGGTAAATTTCACGGTTGTAACAGACCATGCCTTCTTGCAATGGCTGAAGACCTTCAAGGACCCCAAAGGGCGTCTGGTGTGTTGGGCCATTAAACTTCAGGCTTATGACTACAAAATCATTCATCAAGCCAGGGCAGTCCACCAAAATGCTGACTGTCTCTCCTGCCTTCCCACTGTTTCCTTAGTATCCCCCATGGCTGACATTCTCTATGACAAGCTTATGGAGGATCCTTCTTTGTGGGGGGAGGAGCCAGTAGAGATACAGAGAGCTCTCAAGAAGCTAACTTTTGATACCAAGGTCTCTAAGGGACAACTCCTGAAGCTTTGTGGAGACTCTTGGCTACCCTACATATGCCCATCCCTACACATAGACTCAGTGGTGGCCGCTCACAAGACTACTGGCCATGGTAGCATACAGAAGACGTTAGCTCTGCTACAGCAGCACTGCTTCTGGGAAGGAATGCACACTGATGTAGTAGATACGCTAGCCAACTGTCATGGCTGCAACATTGAGAGGCCTAAGGTTGCCAAGTTCCAACACAGACTTGTACGCCCTGGGTTTTCTTTTCACACTGTAGCCATTGACATAGTGGGCCCCTGCCAGCTACCAACAGTTGCAACAAGTTCATCATTCTGGCAGTTGACCAGCTGACTAAACGGGTAGAGGCCAAGGCAATTCCCAACCAATCTTCACTGGTGACAGCCATGTTCATCCTGGAGAATATCATATACAAACATGGTTGCCCCCAGATTCTGCTGACAGACAATGGTACCAACTTCACCAGTTATATCATCCCCTGCCTCAACCAACTGATGGGAATTTATGGGACACTATTCACTCCTTACAACCCACAGACAAATGGCATGGTAGAGCTCACTAATGGAAGCCTGGACCAGATACTCCAGAAGCTCAGTCACCAACATGAGACTGAATGGAATACCTTCCTGCCTGCGGCCACCTTTTTATATAACATTGGGTACCATTGGGCCACTGGCAAGCTGCCCTTCCAACTGCTCTACAGCCAGCAACCAGAACTTCCCCCTTTACTATATTCCTTGGTAAAGCCCAGCCTGGCTGTGTCCCCAGAGGCGTACCTCAACAAGCTGGTTCAAACTCTTATTTGCTTGCAATCAGAGGCCTACACCATTAACTTAAACCATAAGTTGCAGGACCTAGAACAAGCTGCATCCAAACGCCCCATCTTACCCACTTACCTGGTAGAAGACTCAGTCTACTTCTTCAGCAATAGAGGGTACAGCCGTGAATCCAAACTTGCCTCCCTTTGGCAAGGCCCAGTTCAAGTTATCCAGAAGACTGTCCCCAACTCCTACACCCTTAAGGAGCCCCATTCTGGGCAATTAATCACTATAGTACACACTCAGTATATGTGTGCTGCTCCTAGTGACCAAGAATAAGCCCCAATAAGGACAACAACCTGAAAAAAACAAAAGCCTAATCAAAAAATTCCATGGGTTGTTGTCCTGTTTGCAATAGTGTTGCACCAAAGTATGAGGAATAAGAATAAAAGAGCAAGGTATTTATTGGAGACTGAAAAGACTCTTCCTGTACCACACCAACTTTTCTACAACCTGAATGACAGCCAGGAAACACAACTGGTTACCTATGGATCCACAAAGCTGATGACCAAGGATTGGGCAACAAACCCCACCTAACAAGACATATGATTGACCACAACACCATAGTTGCTACCTAGAGACGCCAAGCCATTCTTGACCCTGTTGTCTAATCCAGTGGAGGGAAATGTTGCAGATTTAATGGATTAGACATTAAGTTGTCTATCTAGTAATTGAGCAACAGAACGGTTGCGCAATTGCGTTATTGCATCCTGATTTTACTAGGGATAGACATTTAAAACGCCTCTAAAATGGGTGTTCAATTTGCCTTTCAATGCGCACAAGGCACAGGCTTTACTTCTGCAATTATAAATAGAACAACAAATTTATTTATATCTACCTCCTTAAGGAAAGCCACATGGAAGCAGTTGTTCTCTTGCAGTGGACTTTTAGCTGTGCCAATCCACTCTCCTCCATTAGGGAAGTCCTTCTATCTGTGCCTCCCTGCCCCTGGTGGCAATTTTCCTGCCTCACACTGTATAAGTGCAATACTATCTAAATAAACACCAGTTTTGTCTTATTATCTTCTTATATTCTTCTGTCCTTACCAAGGCTATCACTATACCACAACAGGTATAGTATTAAGATAAAGAAGTAGTAGACTAACTATTTGTAGAAATCAGCACCCAAGCTGCCTATTTTACGGCAGGGGGTCACGTTGGGATGAAGTCATACCAGGATCATTCATAGACAGGTACAATAATCTAGAATGGGTGTATATTGAACCAGACCCATTTACAGAAGGCAAGGAATATCTGAAATTGAAAGCAAACCCAGCCAAATCTTTGCAGCTATCAATATTCAAAGGCCATATCAAAATAGCATTGATTGCGCAATTTCTGACAGTGTGGGTGTCTTGAGGGAAGCTTTACTCTTAGCAGGATGCTTTTTAGGGTTATGCTTTTTGGCCTTTAGAGGAGTGATCTTGTACTTTGAGGCCTTAGAGGCCTTGGGCGCAGCTTTGGTAATTGACTTGGGAGGCATCTAAAAGTGAATTAGTATCAAAATATGGGAAACTTGGGGGTTGTTTTTAAAGAAAAAAATGAGAATGGTTTTAATATAAAGTAGTAATTTTTTTACATAGAATTGTAGAGAAAGTCTAAAAATATATAATATCTAAATTTTAATGTGTTTGTTATGTGAAAATAAAATGTTTATTAGTAGCTCAAGTAGGCAAAACTTTGAGTTTTGACTAAAAACTTGAAGTCAAAATGGCGTTTTTGGGATGCCATAATTGAAATGCTGAGGCTCACAAACATATAGATTTTGACCATTTTTATATTAAGCTAACAAATTTCTAGTGGAGCTACCTCAACTGGGCCAAAGAGTTAATTCTTGAATTTGTCAAAAACTAGCTTATACAACTGGGGTTAAAAAGCACCCAGTTGTTTAGAGGAAATAAAAAATATATATTTGCAAAGTTTCAGCAATTTCTTACATTTTTTATTAATACAAGTTTTAACGTCAATTTGTACTTTTGAAAAGTGAAAAGCAAGAATTGCGGTGGGGGAATCAATATAGTGTAGTCTGGCGTCATATGCAATTTCCCCTTATTTTCCCCTATAAATTGTGTCATTGAATCAATTGGGTGATATGAAACTTGTTGGAATTTAAAGTGACATAAATCAAAATAGCATAATCACTCCCTTCCATATTAAGATCACTAATAAAAATGTTTATTAGCAGAGTCTTTATCAACATATCCATGTATAAGTAAGCTATAAATTACATATAAAAAACTGGTTTTTTACCCAGTAATGATAATCACTAGGAGGACTATTATAGTGGCATCTTTTTAGGTTGTTCTTAGTATAAGTGTCTTATATTAATACTATAGAAACATCTTCTGGCACTATACAACAGGCTCTATTTTAGTTTGGATATAAGCTTATTTTAGTTAAAGATAAATAGTGTGATTCAAATGGTGTAAAGTTGAGATGGCTTAAATATGCCCCACACTAAGTGATTTCATGTGTAAATAAAGCTAGTGAAATAAGATTTAATTAATCTGACTCAAAGTGACAGAATTGAGATGGTGTAAATTCAAGATGCCACATTATGAAGATATATGTAAATTTTAAACTATTTTTTTAATTTTTTTTGTGATTCAAAATCACTAACACAAAAAATGCCATCTCAAATTTAATTCAAGATGGCATAAATTAAAGTGCTGTTTTTGAAATGGCGTGTCCTACCCTTAGGGATGGTTTTAATTCAGGAAGGGGAGCCTGGAGTATACCACCCTGTGGCATACTTCTCCAAGAAACTGTTGGACCAAGAGTGCAACTACAACCTCTACAAGAAGGAACTCATGATAATTGTAAAAGCTTTTGATCTTTGATAAAGATACCTGGAAGGTGCCAAACGCACTATCATTATCTGCATCAATCACAGGAACCTTCTGTAATTCACAGAGAAAAGAAAAATTTGTCAACATTTGGCTAGGTGGGCCTTGGAATTATCTTCTTACAACTTCAAGATAAGTTATATCCCAGGCCATACCATTGACACTCCAGATGCCCTCAATTGAAGAGAAGATCTCAATGACAGGGATCACTCATATAGTCATTTCAACACGCCCCCTGTCCTTAGACCCAAACAGTTCTTGCTCATAGTCCTAGGCATCTCTCAAACCACCTCCACAAAAGAGATAAAATAAAGGCAGCCTAGAAAGACTCACCAATGATCCAATGAATAGTGGCCAAGATGACTTCTGCCAACATAAACTCCAACTACAAGATGAGGCAGGAACTACTATTTAAGCATAAATGCCTGATGGTTTCCCCAGGAGAGATCCAAGATCAGGTCTTCAAAGAGATCCATAACTCTCCACTTGGAGGCTGTGGAGGGGTGAAGAAAACTATGTAAAGTCTTTGGTTGAACTACTGGTTGCCTTACATGTTCCCACAGGTGAAGGACAACATCAGCTGATGTATATCTTTTATGAGGAACAAGTACTCTACACAGAAACTCCATAGACTTCTCCAATCACTCCAGACCTCTAAAATTCCCTGGGAATCAATCTCCATTGATTTCATCACCAATCTCCCCCCCAAGCCAAGGGTTCACCAGCATTCTGGTCTTTGTGGACTGACAAACCAAGGATGCAGAGTTTATTGCCTGCTCTAGTGGGATGACTACCACAGCCACTGCCTGACTGTTCCTTGAGCACATCTAAAGACACCACAGACTTCCCAAAGACATTGTCTTGGACAGAGGAGCCCAATTCACCTCCAAGTTCTGGGGAGATATAATGAGGCAACTCCAGGTCAAGTTGAACATTTCAACCACCTTTTACCTCTAAACTGACAGACAAACAGAACATATCAACCAAATCCTGGAGACATATCTCTGTTCCTATATTAACACCAAGCATGACAACTGGTCAGAGCTGTTATCTTTAGCTCAGTTCAGCTACAATAGCACCTATCACTTGGGAACAAAGATGAACTCCTTCAAGACTAACTACAGTTAACTCACCCCAGGGCATACCAACTACAGGACAACCAGGTACCGTTTCCCAGTCCAAAAATTACTTTCAGACCATCTGAGACACTCATAAAGAGCTCCAAAGCAACCTACAGATGGCCCAACAACACTACAAAGCCCAAGCTGACAAACACTGGAGACCCACATCTGAGTTCCCTGTAGGTTCTAATGTCTACCTGAGACACCAAATACCTCAAGCTTAATTGGGTGGGGCGCAAACTTGGAACCAGAAGCATTGGACCCTCTTCTGTTTCTCCAGAAAGTATAAGATACTTCCTAAAAGATAAAAATCCCCAACTAATCCAGTGTGCATAACATATTTCATGTATCCAGACTAAAAGCAGAGAGAAGTCCCCCATCACACCACCAGACTGAGAACTCTAGGCTCCACCTCAGATTAAACAGCATACACAAGAATGAGAAGTAGATGTGGTCCTAGGCTACTGGAAGGTCCTCAACCATATCCAATATCTTGTCTCATGAGTAGGGCACCCATCTAGTCCAACTCTTGGGAACCAGCCTCCAACCTGATCAATGCCCCAAAAAGATTACCCAATATCACCAGGGGAAAGTTGCTCCAGAAGAGGGAGGAAAGTAAAATTCCAGAAATATTCCTGACACTAGCCAAATTCCACAATTGTGTTAATATTGGGGCAAGAAAGGAATTAATGGTCCAAATAACCCTCAATATAATTGGAGTTTTCTGCACCCAAATCGGAAAAATAATTTTAAGGTCAAAAGAAGCTTGGCACAACCCAGAATAAGTCCCTGATTATAAGGATTGAGCTGAAGAATAAGGAATACCCTAAGGAACATAATGAAAGCTAAGTTGAAGGCCAAAAACAACAATTCTGACCCCAACCAATGTGGACCCAGGTCATATGATTGGGGCCAGACCTCAGCCAAGCCATGTCACCTGATACAAAAATAGATTTGTGGAATAGCTTGGATCCTTGTCCTCACCTGACCCAAGGTCAGCAAGAGATTATTGGCCCCCTCATAGAAATGCCAAGTCAACAAAATATTACAGCAGAACAATAGTGACCCTTATCCCCAACATCCAATCCCAATGTTTCACCATCTAAACTCTTGAAATCCCCAATACCCTGTTTTCACTCCCATTTGCAAAACTTTGTACAACAAGAGCAACTATAAGTAAAGGATCCCCTCTCAGTGGTAGTTTGTGCTATCATTGGGAGAAATACCTCTCAATAATATCAGTTAATTCTACTCTTACTCCAACCACTAGATTAGTTTGAATCCACCATCAATCCACAACATATCAAAGATGAATCACCTTATTTTCACAGCTGTACTAACAGCTTTTCTGGGAAATGGAGGGTACCAGCCTGACTCTTCAACCTTTGGGACCTTACCAGAAGGGCTTCCCAATCCTACTATGAAGAACCAGGTCAACTTAATTCTTCTTACACTGGACCCTGGCCTTCCCTGGTGTCACCCCACACTCACCCTATCCATTATAGCATACATGTTCATATATCATGTCTTGACCAACTTCACCAGCAGCTTTGGCTGATACAATACCCATGCCAAGGTATTCTTATTGATGATGACCATTTACCCCATTATTATATCTCTGGCAGGATTCCAATTTGTCCAACCTCCTGGACAACTGTGACAAAGTTAACTCTCTGGTACTTGAATACTGCATATGTGAATCTATTAGAATTTTTGGCTTAATCAATTTCAAGCTAACTTTTACTAGTAATTTTGGGATTTGTAACCAAAATCCAAGATTAGATTCACTTGAATTCAACTCTGTTTAATAAATTGATTAGCTAAAAGACCAATTTAAGGAGCAATTTATAAGTAAATTTACCAATGAAAATGAAAAAAACTTGTTTGACACTCTAAAAAAAAAGTGGCCAGTTCAACACTTTGTAAGCCAAATATAATTTTATTAATAAAACACATATGTACTTATATAAATTATTTTTAAAATTTTATTTTTATTATTAGTGTCCATAGTTGTTGATTAAGCTCATAAACACCAATATACTGAATTTTGTGGTATATGCATTGATCAAACACCCCACTTGTTTTACATTATTTCATTTCCAGGGTTGTGGATTAAGTAGTGATACATAAATTAAGCCCAATTTATTAATAGATTTCATATGCAATTTATAAAAAACAGAAACTTGACTCCCCCCTCTTCTCAACACTATCCACTTGTCACACAATTGGTTTTGTATTAAACTAATCTAAGGCTCAGAATTAAGGGTAAATTAATAAGTGAAACACTATGGGCGCCACTCAACACCCATCCACTCAACACTATAACTTGGGGACTAGTACAGAGAGTTTCAAGATACCAGGAGTAGCACAGAGCTCCAGCAGGCAAGGGAGGAGTTGAAGCAGGTACTGGCATGGCCCATCAGATGATGAGACCTAACTTTACCAGGTAGGAAAGGGCCTTTCCAGCCATAGCCCAAGACCCAGCTGCTGGCAAGGCGGAGTCAATCAATCCTGTGAGCGCCAGGTAAAGCACTCCCAGGAATTAATTACTCTGGCCAGTGGCATCAGAAGTTGATGGAGTTGAAGTGGTTTGTTTGGGTGTTGGAGGTGGCTCTGTGGTGACCAGGTAGGCAGCAGGATTATTGTACTTCCCATTGAAGATTAAAGGGTAGATGGTGATTGCTTTGCCATCACAGATAATTTGGTAGGGTTCCTTGGTTGCATTTGGGCAGGTGTACCACTGCAAGTCTTTCAAGGTCCAGTGCTTGTGGTCAGGACTTGGGGAATATTCAGTGAAATGCACAGGGCCAAATGGAGTGTTGGGAGGGTGTTAGTAGTCAAAGGCTTTGGTTTTGTCAACTGGAGCCTGTCTATCTATCCCAGTAGATGGGTGCTGATGCTTTGGTGTATGCAAGTGGAAGATTATCAAAAATATGTATGGAAACAGATTGGTGAACAAAAGGTACATAACAACTTTATTTGGTAAGGATGACAATACAGAACTTTTTCAGGTGCTTCTGATTATATACTTACTCACATGCAAGTGCCTCTGGGCATTCTTCTGGTGCTATCTGGGTGACAAGGCTTGACATCTCAGGTTCTGCTGTTTAGTTGGCTGCTTCATGGCCATTTTTGGGGTTTTGGACTTTGTTTGGCTTTTGAGGCTATGGAGGTTTTCCCAATTCGATCACCTTTTTTGGACTGGCTTGACAGGCTTTCCTGAGGCCAAGGAACTTGATTAAAAAAGGGATCCCCAATTGGGGACCCCAAATTACTTAATGGAGGGTGGGCTTGAACTGGGTTTACTGGGAAGCTAAAATTAGCCTGCCAAGGCCCAGTCAAACCCACCAAGGCTTGGGCATAGCTTTTGGGGCCCAGAACAGGCCCTGTAGCTTGAACCAAGGCAGGTAATGGTTCCTGCACCTGGATTTTCTTTGAAAAGCAAAAATCCAGGTGCAGGAAAATCTTCTCTGCCCGCTACCCCTGCCCAGGGCTTTGAATATGTTACTTTTGTAACACTATCCCCTTATAAACTAGACTTGGCTTTCTTCTTCTCCCAACACTGGTGAACAGACACTCATTGGCTGTGCTGGTAAAATTGTCAGCTGGTTTCCAGGGGTGCTTTCCTTGGGCAAGTTTCCTAGCCACTTGACATAGTACTGTGGCTTGTGGTAGTGGGTGTGGTTGCTGTGTATATACTCTACTTTGTGTTTGAGGGATCTCCCTACCAGGATGGGCAGGGGCAGTCTTCAGTTTCTGGTGGGGCAGGGAAGTCCTGTCCTTTTTGAACAGCAAGGATTGACGGAATACATCATGTATTTTCCAGGTGTCAGGTAACTTCAGAGGATAAGCTACTTTGCCTACTTGTCCTGTGATCTGGTAGGGGCTGCTTCTTTGATGAGCCAACTTCCGGCATGGGAAATTTATGGGTATGTTCCTTGAGTCTATATAGACCATGTCCCCAATCTCTAGTGGATTTCTAGGGTTTTGCTTTTTGTCAGTGAAGGCTTTATAGGTCTGTACTGCACAGGTTGGGTTTTGGGAGCAGTTCATCTGGGTTTTGTGGATGTGTTCCATCCAGGTTCTACCTGCCTTGTTGGACTCCTGGTTTCCAATCTTGGGGTCCCAATTGGGTTCAAATCTGTAGTTGGCTTTTAAGGGGGACATCCCAGTGGACGTGTGATCTTTGCTATTGTATGTGTACTGGGCTGTGGATAATAGGTCTGCCCAGTTGTCTTGGTTGGCATTTGTGTAGCATCAGAGGTACTGTTCCAAAATCTGGTTTCTCTGTTTGGTTTGGCTGTCAGTCTGGGGATGATACAAAGCAGACACACATCTTTTGATTCCTAGGTCTTTCATCACTTGTGCCCAATAGTGAGAGATGAACTGTGGCGTCCTTGGTCTGTCACTATTTCTTCTGGGATTCCATGTTGGGTGAGTATTTGGTCATGAAAGTGACAGACAGTCTCAGCGGCAGTGCAATGAGTAGTAGTGGGGACAAAGTAAGCCATTTTGGTGAAACAGTCAACCATCACTAGAATTGTGTTTTAGTCTTTGGAGGGTGGGAGTTCAACTATGTAACCTATGGATACCAATTTCCAGGGGCCTGAAGGGATGTCTAGGGGGCAGAGAAGGACTTCTGGTTTAAAGCATCTTGTTTTGATGTGCCTGCATGTCTCACAGCCCTCAATATAGTTGATAACATATGTGTCTATCTTGGGCCACAGGTAATTCCTTTTGATGCTTTGAAGGGTTTTGTGGCAGCCTGGGTGGCCAGCTAGTTCTGAGTTGTGATAGTCCTTTAAGACAGAAATCTGAACCACTCCTTCTGGTACATAAATTCTTCCTCAGAACAGTAGGGTGGTTCCCTTTAGTGAGTAACCTCTTTTGTACAGGGGGATGTTTAGTTGTGTTGAGAGTTCTGAAACCATGGTCTTGGCAGTAGGGCCCTTTGCCTGGGCTTCTAATACGTGCAATTTCTTAGCAACAATTTTCAGGTAGTTTAGCTGTATTTTTCCACTGATTGTATTCAACAGGATATGGGTGTTGTGATCTCTCAACTTGGTGGAGGATGGGATCAGATCAGCTCTTCTACTTAGGGCATCTGGGACAATGTTTACTTTGCTGGATGTATAGTCAATTTCTAGTATGTAGTCTACCAGTTCTAGAGCCCATCTTGCTTGTTGTTGGTTAAGCTGATGTGGTTTGAAGAAGTAAAGCAAGTTTTTGTGATCTGTTAGGACCTTTACTGGGTGCTCAGCATTGCATAGTTATCTGTGTCAGTGCTTCAAGGCCTTCATTATAGCTAGCATTTCTTTATCATATATAGGGTGATTCCCTTTGGCATGGATCATCTTTTTGGAGTAATATGCTACAGGATGTAGCATACCATTCCCTCCTTCCTGAAGAAGCACCCCTCCCAGGGCAAAGTCAGAAGTGTTGGTTTCCAGGATGAACGGCTTTGTGTGGTCAGGCATGGCCAACACAGGCGCAGAGGTGAAGGCTAACTTCAGGGCTTCAAAGGCAACAACACAGTTGGGGGTCCACTCAAACTGGACTCTGTCTGAGCAAAGGCAGGTCAGGGGCAGAGTAATCTGAGAAAAGAATTTGAAATCTCTACAGTAGTTTGCTAGCCCCAAGAAACTCCTTATGTCTTTCTGACAGATGGGGGTGGGCCAAGCTGGGACTGCATCCACTTTATCTTGGGCTATGAAAAATCCACTAGTTTTTACTATGTAGCCCAAGAATTCTATCTCAGATTGGAAGAACCCACACTTCTTGAGTTTGACATAAAGGTTGACTGCTGCTAGTTTCTCCAATATGAGGTCCAGGTGGCAGAGATGGTCTTCATGTGTTTTGCTATATATCAGGATGTTGTTGGGGTATGCCACACATAATTGGTCAAGTTATTCTCTAAGGACTGAGTTAATTATCTTCTGGAAAGTAATAGAGGTGTTACATAGCCCAAAAGGCATGACCAGGTATTCATAGAGTCCATATCAAGTTTTGAAAGCCGTTTTGTATTCATTGTCTTCTTTGATTCAGATTTGGTTAAAATTATCTTGGAGGTCAATCTTAGAGTATCCTTGTGCCCCAGTCAAGACAGCACATAGGTCATTGGCATTAGGTATGGAGTATTGGTTTTTTACTGTGATTTTTTTCAGCTTCTGGTAGTTTACACAAGGTCTCATTCCCCCACCTTTCTTCCCAATAAATAGTAAGGGGGAGGAGCATGGGGCCTTTGAGACTTGGGTAAATCCTTTCTTGTACATGTCTTCAATGTACGCTTTCAAAGCCACTTGTTCTTTGTGGTTGCAACTGTCACAGCCCATACCAGAGTCCAACTAGACTCCCACAGGAGAGGCAGGCCAGGTCTGGAAGGCCATGTACACAATGGGTGCTATACAAACCAGGTAGTTGAGAGCAGTGGCTAGGGGACGCCAACTCCCAGTATGGGGCACGACTTGGTTGGCCAGCCCCAATACTGTGATATAGACAAACCACAGCTTGCTAAAGTCCTGGGTGGGAGGCACATTGGGGAGAGGAGGGGCAGTAGGAATCTCCTTCATAGCTGGTGGCAGATCCAGATGGTGGGGATGGAAATACTCCAAGTCAAGGGCGCTGGGTGGTTTGAAAAGAGCAGCAGGAGTGTAGCTGGGAGGATATGGATATGCAAGTTTGTATTGTGTAGTGGATTCACAAATAGATGCAAAGAGAATAATTAAATTTGAGCAAAAATAGTCAATTCCTGCAATAAGATAATAATTTCTAGGCTTAAACTTGCTTTATTAAGATGTCAAAAAAGAAAAGAGGATGCCAGTGTTCCCAGCTATATCTTTCTGGGAAACTGCAATTGGACTTACTGGCAGCTCCTTATTGGTTGTCAATGAATTATTCTCAAGTTGGGTTCCATTGGCGACTTATGATTTGTCAGTTAGATGGATCCTTTCATTATTCTTGCCCTGGGGAGGCTGACAGGGGGATTTTGGGCCATTTGTCAACCCAAGTCCCCAATTCTGGGCTTCAGAGGGTGTGGGCCAATTAAAATCTTTTCTACTTGGCTTTGGGAGGGTTTTCAATTATTCCCAGGCTTGGCACTGACCAGGGTTTTATTCTCCATTTATAATTAAAGTTTCCTATGGGTTAATCTGCATGATCAGCAACGTGATTTTTTGGTTGTATGATTGCTCCATTGGAGGTGTTGACCCTATGCAACATAGGGTTTTGTCTGATCCATTCTGGGCCCTGACATGATCCCCTACCATATTCAAGCTTGCAGAGCACAACTCTTTACTCCAAGATTTATATTCCTTCAGCAGGGTGGCGGCATTCTCCAGGTTGTATTCTGGTTCCCAAGTATTCTCTTTGTGGGGGTATCCTTTCCATTTGACCAGGAAGTGAGGTTTTTGGTATTGGAGTTTGTGTCCCAGGATGGCTTCTACCTTGTGTTTTGTGAAGCTTCCTATTTTGACAGGTGAGGGAGCTGTTCTCACTATCTGATTCAGGAGAGAAGGTCCTTTCTTTTTTGATAACAGGGAGCAGTGGAATACACCGTGAATCTTCCATCTGGGGGCAGTTCTAGTTGGTAGGCTATGGTACCAATGTATTGTAAGACTTTGTAAGGACCTGTTTGTCAGGGGCTCAAGCTAGCGCAAGGGGCAGTGGTCTTGATGTTTTTTGCTCTGAGATACACAAGGTCTCCTACTTTAATTAGGGGGCCAGGGCTTTATTTCTTGTTGGCAAAAACCTTGTATACTTGTACTGCTCTTCTCAGGTTCTTGGCGCATTCTTCTTGGCATGTGTAAATGTTGCTGACCCAGTCTTGTCCTTTGGGGTTGTCGGCTTCCTCTGTGGGGGGGCATCCCATGTGGGGTTGAATCTGTAGTTGGCTTTGAAGGGGGACATACCAGTGGAGCTGTGGTCTTGGTTGTTGTACGCAAACTGAGCCATTGGTAGGTGGGTTACCCAATTGTTCTGTTCCTAGTTAACGTAGCATTATAAGTACTGTTTGAGGACCTGGTTTACTCTCTTGGTCTGTCCATTGCTCTTGGGGTGATATGCAGTAGACAACAATCTTTTTATTCCCAAGTCCTTTAGGAGTTGGGCCCAAAACTTAGAGGTGAATTGTGGGCCTCTGTTTGCAACCACTTCTCATGGGAGTCTGTGGTTCATGAATACTCAGTTCTGGAATAGAGGGGTGGTTTCCTTAGTGGTTACTTTGGTTGTTGTTGGAATGAAGTAAGCCATCTTGGTGAAACAATTGACAATTACAAGGATGGCGTTGAATCCTTTTGAATTGGGTAGCTCCACAATGTAGTCCATGGAAACTGACTTCCAAGGGCCTTCTGCAATCTGAAGAGATTGTAGTAATCCTTCTGGCTTTCCTCGCTTAGGCTTGGTACGTCTGCATGTCTTGCAACCACTGAGATATCCTTCAATCTCTGGCTTTATCCTGGGCCACATATAGGTTCTCTGAACCCCTTTGAGAGTCTTTGTACTCCCAGGGTGTCCTGACATGGGGGGTCATAGTATTCCTTCAGTATCTCTAAGTGCAGTGGGCCTTCTGGTACATAGGTACATCCGTGTAGCTGCAGGGTGTTTCCATGTAGGTAGTAACCATTTTGGTAGTATCAACTGTTGATATCTTTCTTTAAGTCTTCCATGATGGAGATACAGTGCTGGTCTACAGTCTGGGCTAGTTGGATTTCTTCTCTTCTACTGGCTAGTCCCAGGAATAGGAGCACTGGCTCAATCATGTTTGGGGACAGCAAGGATGTAGTATTGAATTATTCAATCTCTTTGGCACTAGGAAAATGGTTGACTCTTTAGCTTAAGGCATCTGGTACAATGTTGATCTTACCAGGCTTGTAGCTGATTGATAAGTTGTAATCTTCTAGGAATAGAGCCCATCTAGCTTGTTGCTGATTCAGTTGCCGTGGTTTGAAGAAGCATGTCAGGTTCTTGTGATTGGTCATGATTCTCACTGGGTGGTTGGCATCACACAAGTATCTTCTCCAATGTTTCAAGGACTGGATGATAGCAAGCATCTCTTTATTATAGACGGGGTAGTTCAACTCAGGTGGAGTGAACTTTCTTGAGTAGTAAGCTATGGGGTGCAGCTTACTATCATGCCCCTCCTGAAGCAACACCCCCCAATGCAAAGTCAGAGGTGTCTGTTTCCACAATGAAGGGCTTATTGTAAACCGGCATTTCTAAGACAGGGACAGAGACAAAGGTGTTCTTTAGCAACTCAAAGGCTGACTTGGCAGTGTCATCCCACACAAAGGGGTGTTTCTCAGAGGTGAGGCGGGTCAAGGGCAAGAAGATCAAAGAAAAATTTTGGACAAATTCCCAGCAGAAGTTTGCCAGGCTCAGGAAACTTGTGACCTCCTTGTGGTTCTTAGGTTCAGGCCATGACGTCACAGCCTCTATTTTATCAGGTGTCATTGCAAAACCTCCTTTCAGTACATTGTACTCCAGGAACTCTACTTCTTCTTGGAAAAACTCACATTTCTGGAGTTTAACAAAGAGTCTGTGTTCCTTGAAGCATTGTATGACAGCTTGAAGGTGTTCAACATGTTCCTCAGGCGTGCAACTGTAAATGAGGATGTCATCTAAGTAGGCTATGCAACACTGGTCCTTAAGTCCTCCTAAGACCACGTTCATCATAGTCTGAAAGGTACTGGGCGCGTTTCACAGCCCAAACGGCATAACCAAGTATTCAAAAAGACCTTGCCTAGTCTTGAAGGCAGTTTTTCATTTGTCATCAGGCCTGATCTGGATCTGGTTAAAGGCATCCATCAAATCAACCTTTGAGAAGATGTTGGCTCCTGAAAGCTGGTCTGAGAGGTCTTCAGCATTGGGTATGGGGTATCTGTTTTTCACTGTGATGCTGTTTAGGTCCTGGTAATTGACACAAGGATGTAAGTTGCCACCCTTCTTTTTAACAAACAATAAAGGGGACAAACAAAGAGATTTGGAGATGTGTATATATCCCTTCTTCAACATCTTGTCCAAGTACTCTCTTAAGGCGGCCTTTTCCTTTATGTTACAACTATAGACAGGTCCATGCTTAGGTTGGGTTCTGGGGAGGAGGTCAATGGTGTGGTCAAACTGACTGTGTTTAGGCAAGGCAGTGGCTTCTTCTTCTGAGAAGACGGACTCCCAAGGCTTCAAACATTTTGGGATCTTGGCCTTGCAGGATTCCATGGTGATGTTGTTTAACTCAGGGATCTGCTGGGGGTTCAGGCAGGGGACCTTTAAGGTTTGTCTCTCATGAGTGATAGTCACTTGGTGGTTATTATAGTCCAAGTTCAATTAGTGGTCAACCCACCATTAAACCCTATCACTACAGGTTTGGAAAGCTTCTCCATGACATGGAATTTGGGGGCAGCAGTCTCTTGTTTAACTTCAGGGATACAAACTCTTCACATTTGTGGGACAGGTCTGTTGTCTTGTTACCCAAGGTTACCAGTTAGAAGTTTCCCTGGATTGGTACACCAAGTTTCTCAGCTAGTTTCAGGCACCCACCCACTAGGAAATAATCTCTCTAGGTGGTGAATGATTGCAGAGGGATTTAATCCCGTGACCAGAGATCCCACAGGCAAGGATATCATGCCTAAATGAAATAATTCTCCAAAGATTTGGTATCTGCCTAGCAGAGAGTTGAAGCGCCCCAAGAAAAAGTACACTCCCAAATAACACAGTAAGAAAGCCAAAGCCAAAGGGCAGAAAACTTGGGGCTTGGTAACCTGGGTTGGAGAACCATAGATCTTGATTTCTTCTAGGACAGGTGGGTTGTTTGATAGAGGTGTTGCAGTATACCAAACTCCAGGAATAACACAACACCAGGAGCTGTCAAGGAATTGGGACTCTGGTGTTGTACCCAAATCAGTGTGTAATCCCATCAAAGTGCTGGTCAACACTGTTGTCAGCAGGACTATCCAGAATAACCATTTATACCCAAGATACTCTATAAGAGGAGTCTTGGGTAATTTCATGGATTGGATTTTAGAGGCTTAAGTCAAAAAAAAGGTAAGCAAAAACAATTCACTTGGGTGAATGTAGACTTTATTGATTGAACAAATAAAAAGATCATAGCCTACCAGCTTATATAGCCTGGTAATAAAAGATAAATTGAAGACAACATAAAGGAGATAATTCCTTATGGGGATAAAAATGGAGAAATTTGGGGATCCTGTACATTTATAATTAAAACTAGAATTATTTTAAGTTACTGTAGTTAATATTCTTAACTTAGTTTCTTTGAAACAACCCTATAAAAATTAACAATTGGCACAGCAGGAAAAGGCAGGAGATCCCCAGCTATTCCCCAGTTAAAACTGGGGAAGGAGAGCAGGAACTAGGAACCAAACTAGAGGACAATGGGCAAGCCATACAGAAACCAAGGTCAAAACCAAAATCAGTGTCATTGAATTGCTCAAAAGGATCCATCAAAAGGATTGTTGTAACAGCTGATTGGCTGGAATCTCTATTTGAAGGTAATGATTTGTTATTAGCAAAGCTAACGGTTTCTTTAAAGGATTGACAGACATTGAGGACAGAAGAAAGCCTGGGTTTGAACCCCGTTGATGAATAATCAACATCAGAAGAAACATTAAAACCCATATTAACAGGTAAAAATGGACGGTTACTACCCACTAAATTAATTATTTTAGGAGTTTCAAAAAGGCATCAAAGGAGAAAGGTTATCTTCTTTTAAAACCAAAAAAAAATTTGTCAGGAATTGTACCAAGTGCATTCCTGACAGATAGGCTATGTTCCATGTAGTTGAGGATTGCCCCACTGTCTAGGAGAGCTACAGTGTTCACCTCATGATCATTATAACATAAAGTAGTGTCAATGATAGGATAAGATTGTGAAGTGTTGTTTATTACTGAGATGATTGCTCCTTGGGTTCCATTGGAGCGGCTAGTGCAGTCCTTGGATAAATGGCTACTCTGGTGGCAATAGAAGCATAGTCCACTTCTGACGTGGCGTTGGTACTCTTCAGGGGTCATGTTCAAGCAGGGCCTACTTGCACCAGGGGTTTGATTGTTCTGGGGTTGGCCAGCGTGGTATCCTTATGGTTGGCTGAAGTCCATGCCTCTGGTAATAGCCGGGAGCTTGTCTTTGGGGAGGTTGCATCAGTGGTGTCTCATTAGGCTGACATGGTGTGGGTTCAGAATGTTTCTGAAATGCAAACCTGATATGTTGTCAGGAATCTTGGCTGCATCTGCCGGATTTAGGAATTTTTTTATGTAGGTCTCCAGGTTGTCTCTTTCTTGGGTCAGGCGGATGAGCCCCATGTAGGCTTGGATCTTGGCCCCAGTAGGGGTAGTTGAAGAGTTCATTCTCTCCAGGAATCAGTCGTAGGAGAGTATGAGGTTGAATCTTCTTCTAGGCTGGTCAAGAAAGTTTCTCTGGCATCATCCTTCAGTTGGGCGGCCACCATCATAACCTTCTGGGTGTTGTCTCTGAAGCTCTTGGGGTGGGCACAGAACAAGGTGTTTATCATGATTATTCCTTTTATGAAGTCAGATAAGTCCATTTTTGGCAGATCAGGAAAGGTCATGGGGGCAGCAGTATTCTGGTCTGAGGTGGAGGTGGTCAAAGTCTGGACCTAGGATGGCTTTGCAACAATTCATTCTTGGCATTTGTTTGTTTCTTGTTTCTTGGACAAATACTGTCTTATGTAGTAAGCTGAGGTCAAAAATAAAAGCATACAAAATTCCCCTATAATCAAAGAAGAATAGGGGCACAGGATTACTGGTTTAGATATGGTTGAAATACTTACACGGCCCATACCAGAGTCTGGCTGGACTCCCATAGGAGAGGCAGGCCGGGCCTGGAAGGCCATGTACACAATAGGCGCTATAGAAACTAGGTAGTTGAGAGCAGTGGCTAGGGGGCACCAACTCCCAGTATGGGGCACGGCTTGGTTGGCCAGGCCCAATACTGTGATATAGACAAACCCCAGCTTGCTAAAGTCCTGGGTGGGAGACGCATTGGGGAGAGGAGGGGCAGTAGGAATCTCCTTCATAGCTGGTGGTAGATCCAGATGATGGGGATGGAAATACTCCAAGTCAAGGGCGCTGGGTGGTTTGAAAAGAGCAGCAGGAGTGTAGCTGGGAGGATATGGATATGCAAGTTTGTATTGTGTGGTGGATTCACAAATAGATGCAAAGAGAATAATTAAATTTGAGCAAAAATAGACAATTCCTGCAATAAGATAATAATTTCTAGGCATAAACTCACTTTATTAAAATACAACAAAGAAAATGGGATGCCAGTGTTCCCAGCTATATCTTTCTGGGAAACTGCAATTGGACTTACTGGCAGCTCCTTATTGGTTTTCAATGAATTATTCTCAAGTTGGGTTCCATTGGTGACTTCTGATTTGACAGTTAGATGGATCCTTTCATTATTCTTGCCCTGGGGAGGCTGACAGGGGGATTTTGGGCCATTTGTCAACCCAAGTCCCCAATTCTGGGTTTCAGAGGGTGTGGGCCAATTAAAATATTTTCCACTTGGCTTTGGGAGGGTTTTCAGTTGTCCCCATGCTTGGCATTGACCAGGATTCATTTCTCTACTTAGAATTAAAGTTTCCTTTGGGTTAATCTGCGTGATTGAAAACACAATTGTTTAGTCACACAATTGCTCCATTGCAGGTGTTGACCCTATGTAACATAGGGTTTTGTCTGGCCCATTCTGGCCCCTGACAGCAACTATAAATGGGTCTGTGGCTGGGTTGCGTATCAGGGAGTAAATCAATGGAGTGGTTGTAGATAGAGTGCTCAGGTAGTTGAGTTGCCACCTCTTTGCTGAAGACACTGGCCCATTTCTTGAGGGCTGAGGGCAGCTTCCCTGAGCAAGGGCCCAATTGTATGGTCATGAGTTTGGTGGGGGGTACTACGTGTGGGCTCAGCTGAATGGGTACAGTGTTAGGGTTAAGTCCCTTTCTCAGGGTTACAGTTTGGTCACAGTAGTTCAGGATTGCACCATGCTTGTCAGCCCAGGAGTCTCCAAGTATCAATGGGTGTGGTAATCCTTTCAACAAGATGAAAGATTAGGGGTAAGTGTTTTGCCCAATCTTCAGCTTGAGGTGTTGGTTACATTCTTGGCCAATGGTAGTTGAACTGTTTCCCATAGTGACTTGGAATTTAGTATCTGAGGGGGTGAATCCTAGCTTGGATGCCAATGTGGGGTCAATGAAACTTTTATCAGCTCCTGTGTCTAATAAAGCCTTTTTGTGAAATACTTTGTCTCCTACTTCTATGGTCACTATGATATACTTATAAGACTGGCAGGTAGTGCTTAATTGGGCAAGAGAGTCTACAGTTTAGTTTCTTCTGGGGCAGGCTCTGGTCTGGTGCCCTGCTTTGTGGCAGGGGAAAAACAACCTGTCTCTGCAATGCTGTTGCAACTCCTTGGGTGTCATGGCTGGTCTGGCAGCTGTGGGGCTTCTGGCCACTTGGGGTCCATGGGGGCGATGCCGTGGGTTTCTTGGTTTAAGCTTAGTCCTTGGAAGAGCACAATCAGTTCTATAACCCAATTGTGGGGGGGGTGCTTGAAGAGGTCCTTTAACCCTGGGTTCACGCCTTTTCTGAATAGGATGGCAGCCAATTTGTTGTCCAGCATAGCACGGGTCTGTAGTTTGGTGAACTCTTCTACATAGGTCTGAAGTGGGCAGCTGTTTTGCTTGAATTCCAACAGGGTCATGAAGGCAAAGTGACAGGTATTCTGGTCCTCTCCTGTGACCATTAGTTCAGCCTCAAATCAAGCATAGTCTAAGCAAAACTCTATGTTGTTGGTGGTGGCTTTGCTGAACCAGTCTAGGGCGTCCCCTGTTAGCATGGATGCTACTCCCAAGACTTTGACTGTGTTGTTGGAATAGGTGGCAGAATTGGCTAGGAAGTGCAGTTGTAGTACCGGCATGGCTCTTCTAGCTTCCTCTAGGCTGAGCTTGCCCATCTGGGGCATGGTCATATTGGAGATGGTTTGGTTCACAATAATGTTCTGTACTTGAGAGGAGGTTTCTGCGGTTGGGTCATTGCTATCTGGAGCATCCTTGGAATCATCCAAGGTCCAGGTTGTTTTCTTCCACATGGAGGAGATTCAGTATGATAGCCACAAATGACAGTAATAAGTGATAATCATAAAAACAAACATACAAGTAGCCCCAAGTGCTAATAACATCTTGGGGCTCAGGATACTGAGTTTTGGGTGGATTGTCATAAAGTCAGGATACCAAGAGTACCGCAGATCTCCAGCAGGCAAGGGAGAAGTTGGAGCAGGTACTGGCATGGCCCACCAGATGATGAGACCTAACTTTACCAGATAGGAAAGGGCCTTCCCAGCCATAGCCCAAGGCCCAGCTGCTGGAAAAGCGGATTCAATCAATCCTGTGAGTGCCAGGTAAAGCACTCTCAGGAATTGACTACTCTGGCCAGTGGCATCAGAAGTTGGTGGAGTTAAAGTGGTTTGTTTGGGTGTTGGAGGTGGCTCCGTGGTAACCAGGTAGGCAGCAGTATTGTTGTACTTCCCATTGAAGATTAAAGGGTAGATGGTGATTGCTTTGCCATCACAGATAATTTGGTAGGGTTCCTTGGGTGCATTTGGGCAGGTGTACCACTGCAAGTCTTTCAAGGTCCAGTGTTTGTGGTCAGGACTTGGGGAATATTCAGTGAAATGCACAGGGCCAAATGGAGTGTTGGGTGGGCAGTAGTAGTCAAAGGCTTTGGTTTTGTCAACTGGAGCCTGTCTATCTATCCCAGTAGATGGGTGCTGATGCTTTGGTGTATGCAGATGGAAGATTATCAAAAATATGTATGGAAACAGATTGGTGAACAAAAGGTACATAACAACTTTATTTGGTAAGGATGACAATACAGAACTTTTTCAGGTGCTTCTGATTATATACTTACTCACATGCAAGTGCCTCTGGGCATTATTCTGGTGCTATCTGGGTGACAAGGCTTGACATCTCAGGTTCTGCTGTTTGGTTGGCTGCTTCATGGCCATTTTTGGGGTTTTGACAGTTGTTTGGCTTTTTGAGGCTATGGGGGTTTTCCCAATTTGATCACCTTTTTTGGACTGGCTTGACAGGCTTTCCTGAGGCCAAGGAACTTGATTAAAAAAGGGATCCCCAATTGGGGACCCCAAATTACTTAATGGAGGGTGGGCTTGAACTGGGTTTACTGGGAAGCTAAAATTAGCCTGCCCAGGCCCAGCCAAACCCACTAAGGCTTGGGCATAGCTTTTGGGGCCCAGAACGGCCCCCGTATCTTGAACCAGGGTGGGAATGGTTCCTGCACTTGAATTTGCTTTGAAAAGCAAAAATCAAGGTGCAGACAAATCTTTCCTGCCTGCTAGCCCCACCTAGTGGCTAGGTGCAGGTTTAACTCCCGCCTGGGGCTTTGAATATGTTACTTTCATAACAGAGAGCTTCTTAACGTTTTAACTAACACTATGGTAAATAATTCACTGCCAGCTCCTCCCAGCATAATATAATCACTAATAAACACCTTCCCACTCATTTAATTTTTTAACTATGTTGTATTCTTTTACTTTTTGAGCATATGGAACTATCTTGCTTTTGGGTTAACTTTTGAACCTATTTTTAAATTAAGCAAGTTTTATATGTAAAAAACATAGTAAATTTACTTTTTCTGCTCAACTCTGGGAAACTTGACAGTGAGAACTCAGCTTTTTTTCAGCTGATCAACAGTGCCAAACTTGACACTTTACTATGTTTTGAATATTTAACCCCCAATAAAAAAATTTCACATAATAATTTTTTTGCAATTATAAACTTCTACTCTCCCTGCTTCTCCCCATATAATTTTTATATACTTTATTTTATTTTTAATCATAATTTTGCATTGGATTAGCACTAAGATGTTATGCTGAACCTAAAACCTTTGCTTTTTCATCATAAAATCACTTATTTTCTATGTTTTAACCTTTATATCTATACTTTGAGTTTCTATTTTGCTTCTATTGACTTCTTTATGTTTTTTTCTAGATAAATAAAACTTTATTTGCATACTTTTTACTTAAATTTTGCTTTGCTTTACCTCTTTGTGTTTTATATATCTTCTCAGTTATTTTATTTATAAAGCTAAAATTTTCTTTGGCCAAGATCAAACAAGCCCACTAAGCAACCCAAGCGCCAAGCCTCCAAGGGCTCCAAGGAACCTGCCACCACTGCCAAACACACCAATAAGCCTATGTTGTAACTGTGCTGTTTTAGCAGAGTTAAAAGGGGAAAATATTTAGAAACTAGATCATATTCTTTATTGGGAGATAATCATTATCTAGTTGGTGTGAATCATGGGTAACAGGAACATGATAGTGTTGATCACACAGTTGGATGGTGAAGGGGATGGCTTGATCCTGGTAATGAGTCAAGCGCCAAAACATGGTATCCACCGTGAGGGATCATCATCTGTTCATGTTGTTGGATTTGGAAAATTGAGTTGACTTCCTAGTCTGGCTTTGAGTGACTGGGAAATTGGATTGCAGGTCACAAACCTGTTTACTCAGAACCTTGTTGGCAGGTTGAGCCTGCTGTTTCAACACCTACAAGGCAAAGTCTCCAACTCCCTCTCTCCCATTCCATCTCCCTCCACTACATCTCCTCTCACTCCCCCATTCACCCTCATCTTCCCCTTCACCTTCACCTTCCCCCAAAAATTCCTCCTCCAATAAATCTGATGTTGATCTTACCAACCACTCCTTTTACCACTTGGAGGCCAACTCTAATCCCACTAAGGAGCGCCATACCAAGAAGGCAAAGGCTGCCAAGGAGCCTACCTCTTCTTCTGATAAGAAAAAGAAGGCATACAAGCAGGCCTCAAATAACCCTTCCCCTCCCCCTCCTGATGGCTCTTCCCCCCTCCCTCATCTGACCCCCAAGATTAGCCTGAGGAGTACTCCAAGAAGTTCAAAGCTTCTGGTCACATGGCTTGGGATCCATTGGCCATTCACAACATCTGCAATGTGGACAGAGAGTTTAAAGTCCCCAAGCAATTCCCCTGTTTTTCCCCATCATGTCTGTAAAGGGCGGCCCTGGGTATGTTGTAGATAATTAAATCTTTAAATGCAACAATCAAAAATGCCAAACCAAAAGCAAGCACTTTGTCTGTGAGGATAAGACTTACAGAGCCCGTCTGAACACCAAGGGCTGGGAGCAGGTCACAGCTGAGAAGGGGGAGCACACCTGTGAGCCCCCCAATCATTTAATCACTTGGATGCTGAAGTGGTACCTTGTTCAAGTAATCCCCACCTCCTCTCACCTCCAGGCATCTGATCTGGTCATAAAGGCCCTGCAGCATTTAAAACCCAACAATCTTAAGTTGGTACCAACACAAGAGCAGTTGGTCAAATTCATCAGCAATAAGCAGATTGCCGCCAATCCCCCTCCCCTAAGGCCTTGGATGTCTTATCAGAGCTTAAGCTCACCCATAAGCTCAAGCAGCTTCCAAATGAGGAGTGCTTCCTCCTGTATGACAATGGGCCTAGCTCCAAAGACCAGATTATCTTCTACACAACTCAGCAGAACCTGATGGAGTTAAAAGGGCGTCAACCTGGCTAGTTGACAGTACCTTTGCCACTTGCCCCTGGATGTTCTACCAGCTCTGGATGATCCATGCCCAGATAGACATCTGGGTGATTTCAATACATTGTTCATTCTTCCTGGGGCCACTGAGGCCATCTAAAATTGCACTTTCACCATCCTCCGCAAAGTGCTTTCCCTTCTTCCCCCCAATGACAACAATGCTAAGAAGACCCCCTCCCACACCTGCAATAACCCTCCTGACACTGACAAAGACCAGGCCACCCTGGACTTAGAGGAAAAGGTAAGTCTCAGAGCTCTGGGGCCTCACACATGCATAATAGACTTTGGGCCTGCTCAGTTTAATGCATTTGAGCAGCTGTTTAGCAGGAAGGTGCAGGGGTGCTACTTCCACTTCTGCCAAGCAGTTGCTTGAAATGTGAAGGCCCATGCTGAGCTTAGTAGGCTGGGCCAGAGGGATACTTCAAACACCTGCAAATTTGTGCTGGCACAATTTAGTGCCTTGGCTTTTTTAAAGCCTGAGTACACTGTGCAGGGGTTTGAGGTTCTGTCATGAATGATGTTTCAATACTTGTATTGAAAACCTGGGAATTGAGACCCGAGGTCTCAGGGAAAGCCTTATGTGGACCAGAGTGGACAGAAAACCGCCCAACAGCCAGTTGGGCCAAACCCTGGACCACCTGAGATAGATGCTTTCAACCAAGAGGAACAGAAACTTGCCAACCTGCCAAGTGTTAATAAGAGAGGTTTGAAATCAACGTTGGAGACCCTGGAATTGAACCCTGAACCTCCAAAGACTACTTGAGTCACACAAAGTGGACATAAACCCACCAACTTGTTAAATTGCAAAACCAAGTTGACAAGTTACTCCAAGACCCGCCAGTCTCCTGAGGACAATTCCCCGAATGGTCACCAGATTGCTGCCAACCTTGCGCCACCAAAGATCCAGACCTATGCAGAGGTTGTAGCTTGCCTTAAGGAGGTTAAACCAAAACCTACTGCTAACTCTGCCAATGACCGCCAGCAGCTGCCAGTCTTCCGTCCAGAATGGGTAGTACAATTGAACTACTCAGGTGACGCCGTGAACAGTAGCAGCAGAAAGAAGCATTGCCACTTCTGTTCACCAGAGCAGGCACAACCTGGATCTGCCACCCTCAAGACTCTAATCCAAGATCTATGCCCTGCCAGTGCCTTGTCTGCAAACCTGAACCCTGCAAAAATCAAAAAGCAAAAACACATGGTATAAAAGACCCTGATGGTATGGCAATGACCATATTGTCATTTTCAATAATAAAGTTTTATGAACCTTTGGTTCAAACAAATCTTACCCTACCTAGTCTTAGTGATCTTCCACCTTAACTCCAGCCAAGTAGACCACCAGGCATCAGCCCCCTCTAGAGACCAACCTGCCCACCCTTCCCAGGCACTATACCATCCCCCAGGAGCCCCCTTTGGACCGGTGCACTTTACCAAATACCTGCCCAACCCTGCCTACGTGGAGTACAACCTGGAGACCATCCTCATTGCTGATCCCTTGGCAAGGACTAGAGAAACTGAATACATAGGGCATGAAGGAAAGAGGTATTGAGGTGCCGCCCATATTGTCTCAAAGACAAGTACAATTATCTGCCTGCCTACTTTGTTCCCATGACTCTGCCTTTAACCCTGCAACCTGACCACCCAATGGAACCCCTGTTGCTGCTGAGACTACAGTCCACCCAACTGTTTGGAGTACTCTACATTACTCTGACAGGAATGGTAGACACTATGGTGCCCAACTCAGGGCCCTGGTCTTTTCTTGGGCAATCTGTATCATATATTATCAAGTTAGCACCCATCCTATGGTGGGCATTACCCTCTAGCCCAGCCATATTCTGTCCCAAGCCAACCAATGCCTCTACCTATGCCTGGCTTCCTGAAAGGTTCTCTCAAAGAATCCCTACATAGAAAAGCATCCCTATTTTACGCCTTTCCTTGAGTACTTCAAGCCCTAGTGAATTGGGAAGGTTGTCACTCAGAGGCAAGGCAAGGAGGCCAGAGCCTCATTGGACGTGTACTGGGCTGCCGTCAATGGCAAGCTGAAGACAACTTCAGCAATTGAGGCCTACCACAAGCATTTCAAGTCTAAATTTGGGCTTCAACTAAAGTTCAACCAGTTCCTTTCCCTTCTCCAGCACAAGCAGGAGAAGACAATCTCCAAGATGTGTGACCTGCTAACCACATCCCCCCACAATTCCACCTATCAAGTCAACCTACTTCACAAAGACAATCCAGGGTGAAGCCAAACACAAGTATAAGGCCTCTGAGCTTAAGCAGCAGCTTGAGATTATTGTCACTGCCCTCCTGGAAGGGCAGAAAATGAATAAGGGGAAGACGGGTGAAGAATAAACTTCTCGCTTGCTTATATGATTTATACTTTTAACTTTTTGTCTTTATTTTACTTTTTAGTTTTGATCATTTTTTTTTTTTCTATTTTTGATTTAATTAGATAGTAATGATTACTTCATGTATATATGGTAAGTTTGAGATGAATAGTTATAGTTGAAAGTGATTAAAATATATTAATTTTTGTTAATTTACTAGTAAAACATAAAATATTCACAGTTGGGCTTATATGAACTATATCAAATAAATATTAATATTTCTTTATATTTTGCATAACTTCTATTGCTGTGTTTATGTTTACTTTTGGTTCATTGGAATTTTAATTTATATGGGAATAAAAAATATTTTCATAGTAAAGAGTGTAAATTACATAGCAAGATGAGAAATAATTGCTTATTTATCCTTATTCTTCCTTAATCAGGGTACTGTTTTTATTGCATTTTTGAGCTCTCTGGGGTCACTTTAGTACTCCATAGCTGTATAGCTTAATTTTTTATATTGAAAGTTTTCAGTACATCAAGATCCGTTAATTAAAAAAGTGTCGATTTCCAGTTGTCAATCAGGCAAAAAGCTGAATTCTCACTTTACTATAGTGTTGAAGCCGGGGAGTCGAACTTTCCACAGATGCCAGTAATGGTTGCTGGGTTGATCAAGTCCTTACAGTTTATGCAATGTGAAGGGGATGGTTAAGTTTATTTATTTATTTATTTATTTATTTTTATTGGTGGATTGGGGTTTATGGTTTCTATCTGAATGGGTACTGATGAAATTTCATCAGGGGGTTATCTAAATGGGGAATGATTTAAGATATCAGTGTAGACTGGATTGTAAATTGAACTGTGGGGCGATTATATGCTAAGCAATGGGCTGAGGATCACATCTGCTTCGTCACTGCTATGGAGGATTGGGCAGTTGAAAAAATATGAAACCTCTGGCGCGAATCACTTCAGCTTTTGAGTTCAACTTTTTTCGGCTTGGTTGGATTTGAAGGGTTGAAAAGGATCTTGCTGGTGCTAGAGGTAGGCTGCTGTGCTCTGTTGTTTATTTAGACCCTGCTACAATAGAGCTTTGAATAGATTTATAGTTAGACTTTGAAAATGAAGTAAGTTGTTTCCAACTTATATGGTGTACCATCTTTGATCTGGTAGTGGGAGTTGTTGCAGCAGGGGTTTATATATTCTGAATTAAATCACCAGGTGTAGCTTTCAGAGTCAATACGATATCCTAGCTTTCTTTTCTATATAACGTCAAGTATCAGAGAGGTTAATGTATGGAATTCCTTGCTTTTCTAGATTGCCTAAATCTTACAAAGTTTAGCTAAGTAAAAGGATCAATTCTCTCACAACCTATCATGAAATACAACTTGAATTTCAGTCCTCACCGCTAAATTTTCTTCCTTTGAGGTTGAATAACGATCTTTACATATTTGCACGCAAGGGCTTATCTATTTTCTATTGATTTATAATCTTTCTATTACTCCTGGATAAAGCTTATGTGACTAGTTGCAAACCGGATGATATCTACGCTTAACCTAAAACTAGCGCTAAATATCAAAGTTCTAGGTTTATCTAAGTATCATTGGTTATGCTATTTTTAATCAGAGGTGGTGTATGATCAAAGCAGAAGTTGCAGATGATCAAAAATGACCCCTTTGTTGAACAAAGTTGGGCTATTCCTTCCTTGTATAGTACTTTTCTCAGTCTACCAAGGAGAGGAAATATCAAGATCAACTTAAAGATCAAACCCAGTTTTGCTAATTTTCTGCAGTGCACTGCTATTCCTAATTTCAGCTTCCTTGATCTGCTTCTCGATTGGGTGCGATAGATTCATTGTTTACTATAACTCGGGGCGAAGATACTTTTTGATGGTTTGGTTGGGCTCAATGTTATTTATGGGCATATTTTCTTTTCTTTTTTAAGAAGTGTCGTAATAGACTCACTTTAAAGAATAGTTAATTCGGATTATTTGCCTGAGGTGTTTATTGATAAACTAAAGGCTGCCGGGGTTTTTATAGATATTTTGTATTTCTCAAGCTATTGTTCTGCTAGCAAATGACCAATATTTATCTTACTTACAAATTAAAAATACTTGATTTCTAGTCTTAAATATGCTAATTGTCAGTTTAGATTTATGCTAGATGACCTGACGGTCTATTTCCCCTATGACTACATTTATCCCGAACAGTATGCGTACATGAGAGACTTGAAAAGGTCACTGGATGCCAAGGTAAGAGATGGCAAGTTCGTTGGTTAAGTCTAGTGTGTAGGGCCATTGCTTGCTTGAGATGCCTTCGGGAACAGGCAAGACTGTATCTCTACTCTCGTTGATTGTTGCTTATCAGCAAGTATGGTTTGTCATGCAGTTCTGAATTAATGTTTTAGCACAATGGGCAGCGCAGGAAGCTGGTCTACTGTTCACGGACAGTGCCCGAGATTGAGAAGGCGCTGGCCGAGCTGAAGAGGTTGATGGAATATCGCAAATCGCATGGGTGTGTGGATGCCAATTTCCTAGGCTTAGGATTGACGTCGCGCAAAAACCTCTGCCTCAACCCTCGTGTGGCTTCCGAGAAGCGTGGCAAGCTTGTGGATTCTAAATGTCGCAACTTGACTGCTTCGTGGATTCGCAACCGTGTCAAGGCCCAGGGCTGCTCAAATGGAGATATCGAGCAACTTTGCTCCCACTACGAGAACCTGCAAGTTGCCATCAATGAAAACGAGCAGGAAGGTGGCGAGAGTCCCTTGCCGTCTGGAGTGTATACTCTTGAGGAACTGAAAGAGCTGTGCCGAGAAAAGACATTGTGTCCGTACTATCTTGCACGCAAGATGATTTTAGCAGCTGATGTGATCATCTACAGTTTTCATTATCTGTTGGATCCAAAGGTTGCTGAGCTGATCTCCCGTGACCTTCCAAAGGACAGCATTATTGTATTTGATGAGGCCCATAACATTGACAACGTATGCCTGGAATCGCTTAGCATTGATATCGATCGCCCTTCGCTTGAGGCAAGTGCCCGTTCAGTGATTGCCTTGGCAGAAAAAGTGGCGGAAGTTAAACAAACGGACGCTCAGCGGCTCCAAGATGAATATTCCCGCTTGGTTGAAGGGCTTCAGGAGGCACGGTCCGCGCGCGACGAAGATCGTGTCATGGCTAATCCTGCCCTTCCTACCGAGGTGCTTGAAGAGGCAGTCCCGGGAAACATTCGTAAAGCAGAGCACTTTGTTGCCTTCCTCCGTCGCTTTATCGAGTATCTGAAGACGCGGCTGCGGGTGATGCATGTTGTCGCCGAGTCCCCCGATTCTTTTATGCGCCATCTTAAAGATGTAACTTACATTGAACGGAGGCCGTTGCGGATGACCTCGGAAAGGCTGTCTGCCCTGGTGCGTACTTTGGAGCTAAATGATCTTGAAGAATACACGGCACTTCAAAAGGTGGCTTCCTTCGCTACTTTGGTTTCAAGCTATGACAAAGGTAGGCAAGCATGTACTTTCTGATAAAAAGGGTTTTTATTGATTCTCGAGCCTTTCGAGACGGATGCTGCTACAGTACCCAATCCTATCTTCCACTTGGTGTAAGACAAGTTAGCTTCCAGATGACTGATTTCTAGTTGCCTTGATGCTTCGCTGGCTATTGGGCCAGTCTTTTCCAGGTTTGAATCGGTTGTTATTACGTCAGGGACGTTATCACCACCCGAGATGTACCCTCGCATTCTAGGATTTGAGGCGGCCGTGATGGCGTCATATTCCATGACACTGACACGCAACTGTTTTTTGCCCATCATAGTCACACGAGGCAGTGACCAAGTCGCCATCTCCTCCAAGTTTGAGGTCCGTAACGACCCCGCTGTTGTGCGTAACTTTGGCAACATTCTGGTTGAGTTTGCCAAATCAGTCCCTGATGGCGTAGTAGCCTTCTTCCCCTCCTATCTCTATATGGAATCGATTGTAGCACTTTGGAATGATATGGTAAGCTTTATGCAAATGCGTGCTAAGCTGTGCAGGGCATTTTGGCTGAGGTCTGGCGTCATAAACTGATCTTTGTCGAAACACCTGATGCTGCCGAGACAAGTTTGGCGCTGGAGAACTACAGAACGGTGAGAGTGCATTTTCCCTTGTACTGATGTATTAGGCCTGTGATAACGGACGTGGAGCAGTCCTGCTCTCTGTGGCGCGCGGCAAAGTATCTGAGGGCATCGATTTCGATCACAACTATGGCCGTGCTGTACTGATGTTTGGGATCCCATTCCAATATACTGAAAGCAGAATATTAAAGGTGAGCATGGTTTACCTTCCGCTAACCCAGGATAGGCTCGGTTGGAGTATCTTCGAGATAACCATCACATCAGAGAAAATGACTATCTCTCCTTCGACGCCATGCGTCATGCCGCCCAATGTGTTGGGCGAGTCCTGCGAGGAAAAACTGACTACGGACTGATGGTTTTTGCCGACAAGGTAACTTACCTTGCACCTTTTTAAACACCTTAGCGATTTGCCAGGAACGATAAGCGCAGCAAGCTCCCTCGTTGGATTCAGCAGTACACGACCGAAAGCTCAGTCAACGTCAGCACTGATATGGCCATCGTCATGGCCAAGAAGTTCCTCCGAGCCATGGCTCAGCCGGACACGGATCATCAAGCTCAGCTCGGGATTTCCTTGTGGACAGAAGAAGATATCCTGCGCAAGTTTGGTGCGCAGAAGAACGGTCCCGCTGGAGGAGTAAATGTTCCCGAAACAATCGAAGCATCTTAAAGCACAATCTGATACATCTTTGTAGCACTAGACTAATATCACTAAAAACCTTACATGACAAGACTATATGCTGCACTATCAGTCATGAATCTAAATCCCGATGCTACCAAAATTCAGCTTCATTTAACACGATTCCCTGTAACAGGCCATTGCACTACTTAAGATGATTCTTCGATAAAACTTCTTGGTAATCTAGGATAATCAGTTCACTCCAAGAAATTTTCAACCCCAAACAATATCCACCGTAGAAGCGAATACTTCAAAAGAGCTACCTTTTTAAGGACATAGCATGCTCTCTTCTAAGAAACCTTTCTGAAATCCCACAAACCACCTATCCATACCCTCAAAAAAATCACCAAACTGGAATACTTGCTCCTTTAACTGACATAACAAGAGGATTGCTAAATTGAAAATGGACCAGATCCCTAACCTATCTCAAGCTTGATCCCAAGTGACCTATAAATAAGCATTTTTGCAAGAAAAACTCCAGGCACAAGCTTACAGAGAAAAGATGGGCTGTTCAATTTGGTAATATCTCAAACAACATATCAAGAGATTGCTGTAGCTGTGCTGCACCAACAGAGTTACATGGGGAAAAATAATTGGAGACCAGATGATATCTTTATTTGGGTTATTGGAGATTCTATAGCTTGGGTGGATCTTTTAGGAGGAATACAGTTGTGCTGATCAATTGATCAGATCAGGCAGGGGGCGTGATCCTTGTAATGAGTGAAGTGCCAAATTGAGCTGCCCTGGGGATGAGATCAGCATTAGTTCTTGTTCCCTGTTTCAGTGATTTGAGTTGGCTTCCGCATTTGGCTTCAAGTGATGGGGAAGTCAGGTTGGGTGGCACAAGGTCCCTTGGGCAGAACGTTGTCAGGGGCCAACCCAGCTGTTCCGACAAGAGTTTTCATGGGGTTCAGCAAGTTAACTTCCATTAAGATGATCCCAACCAGGTGTTTCACATAGTAAACTAATATAAACATTGAGCATATACTTCTTGGAAGTATAATAAATGAGATAAAGGGGAAAGTTAAGAAGAGAATAATGCTTTATTGGTACACGTTTAGAGTACTATATAGTATCTTGTTAGGCCACATACTGTCCAAGTACGTCATGGTAGTCATGGGCTTATCCAAGTAATTGTTCCTCTTAGGGCTCAAAAGGTTTGATCCCCATATTATATGGGGTTTGATAAGTGTGCCACCAACTTAGCAATGTTATAATTGCACTGTTTTAGCAGAGTTACAAGGGGAAAATATTTAGAAACTAGATAATATTCTTTATTGAGAGATAATGATTATATAGTTAGTATGAGTCATGGATAACAGGAACATGATTGTGTTGATCACACAGTGGGATGGTGAAGGGGGTGGCTTGATCCTGGTCATGAGTCAAGCGCCCAAACATGGTAACCACCGTAAGGGATCATCATCTGTTCATGTTGTTGGATTTTGGGAATTCAAGTTAACTTCCTAGTCTGGCTCCAAGTGACTGGATAATTGGGTTGCGGGTCATGAACCCACTTACTCAAAACCTTGTTGGTGGGTCAAGCCTGCTGTTTCGACCCCCCCCCCCCCAACTGAAGGTCGGCTTCTCTGGGGGCAGGTTGTCAGGAAGGTTATCAGGAGCCCGGGCGCCATACTGGACAAACTGTTGTTCTGTGGCGGGTAGGGGGTCTCACATTGTCTCTGTCTTGCCTTGCAGGGTCTCAGGCAATCATGGTGGAGGACCTTGTCTTGTTTACCTTTCCCAAGTCCTTGCACAAGGTAAGTGTTATTTTTGTTTACCTTTAGGATGATCCCTGGGCCTACTTTTTTAGGTTGTAGTTTACTTTTGTCAATGTTCATGACCCAAACTTTGTCACCAACTTCATGTTTATCTTGGATGGGGACAAATGTCTTTTGTAGACGCTTGTTTTCTCTCTCTGTTTGATCACCATTAGCCTCTATGACCTGGGGATCTGAACACGGGGGGACCTTGCTTGGGATTTCCAGCTTGGGTCCTGATAATGCTTGGATGATATTGGGCTGTGTGCCATATACCAACTCAAAAGGACTTTTCCCAGTGGATCTGTTCATGCAGGTTTGGCATACAAGTAGTGCAGTTGGTAGCTGCTTATACCAGTCCTCAGGTCTCCTAGTGGTGAGCTTGGCCAAGGCTTGTACGAGGCTGCCATTTAGCCGCTCCACACGTCCATTGGCCTGAGGGTGATAAGGTGTTGTCACCATGTGCTTGACCCCATTTTTTGGCGAGGTATACATTGGTATCTTCAGAGGTCAATTCTTTGCCTCTGTTGGTTATCAGGAATTCTGGCTTTTCAAACTTGCTGATGATTTCTTTCCCTATGAACTGCTGCATGTCATTGCCTGTAAGTGTTTTTACTGCTTGTGCCAAAGGCCATTGTGTGGCAAAGTCTATTGCGGTGATGATGTACTTCTTCTCATTATGTTTTCCTGGCATGGGGCCTACAATGTCTAGGGCCCACACCTTGAAGGGTAGTTGCGTGTGGATAGGTAGTACTGACTTTGGAGGGGTTTCTCTTCTTTAAAACTTCTCACATACTTTGCATTGTTCTAAGACCTCCTGGACGTCTTGGTACAGGGTTGGCCACCATGCTTTGTGTTTAAGGAATTCATAGAGGTTGCAGCTTTTTGTGTGTCCTAGGTCTCTATGGTAATGTAGGATGGTGTCAGCTAGCTGGTGTGTGGGAACATAAGGGATGGTGGTTCTGTCAGACATTTTTCTGATGTAGGGTTCCATACACGTCTGCAAATAAGTGTTTGTTCTTAATGACTGTTTCCTTTGTTATGTCCATGGTGCCAGGGGGGAAGCCCTTGTCCTTTGTTTGGAGTACCAGGAGGGGCCAGTATGGGTCAAGCCCATTCTCTCCCTCTTGTGGCTCTGACGTACAGGTGCGAGAGTGCACTTGCCATGGCAAGTTCTGGACCAGGCTTGTACTATATGAGCATATTGAATCTCTCCAGGAGTTCCATCCAGTGGGCCTGACAGCAGGATAGATTTGCTTGGGGTTTGAAATATATAAGTGACTTGTGGTTGGTCAACACCGTGAATTCTTCCTGTTGTTCTAGGTAACAACACCAATTGACTAGGCAGTGCACAATTGCCAACAACTCTTTGTTGTGTATAGGGTATTGACACTTGCGGTCAGTCAGTTTCTGTAATTTGTAGGCTATAGGCAGGTGATTACCATCATTGTTTTTGATTTTTAGTGCTCCCCCAATGGATGCGTCTGAGGCGTCTGTTTCTATTTGATATTCCCCATTGCTTTTGGGATACTGTAGGATGGGTGCTGTTGTGAGTTTCTCTTTGAGGCTTCTAAAACAGAGGTCAAGTTGGGGGGTCCACACAAACTTGGATTTGGCGCCTGTTATGGCAGATAAGGGGGCAGTCAAAACTCCACAGTCAGGTATGAAGCAGCATACATAGGCCACCATCCCCAAGAAGGTGTAGAGTTCCAACTTATCCTTGGGCAGTGGCGCATCTTGCATATGGCCTGTATCTTTTGACTGTCGTGTTTAATGCCATCTTTTGAGACTATGTGCCCCAGGAAAGGCAGCTGCTTGCGTAAGAACTGGCATTTGGAGGGCTTGTCTAGAAGATTGTGTTGTGCCAGGGTAGCAAAGACTGCCTCCAGGTCCTTGTGGTGTTGCTCTACCAAGAGGCTATAGACAATAATGTTGTCCAGGTAAACTAAGGCGTGCTTTCCTATGTGAGGTGCAAAAACTTAGTCATGAAGTTCACAAAAGTTGACAGGCCGTTTGTCATACCAAAATAGAACACCACACATTTGTATGAGCTGTATTTAGTGCAGAAGGCCGTTTTGGGGATATCTTCCTCTTTATTATGGATCTGGTTGTATCCTGCGGTTGAGTCAATCTTGGAGAAGACTGTGGCGCCACCCAGGGCATCAAAGAGATTGTCAATGAGTGGCAGTGGGTAACAATTCTTAATGGTAACTTTGTTTAGGGCTCAATAATCTGTGACTAGGTGCAGGTGTTGTAAATTGTGCCATTAATGCTATTTTGATATGGCCCTCAAATATTGATAGCTGCAAAGATTTAGTTGGTTTTGTTTTCAATTTTTGGAATTCCTTGCCTTCCACAAATGGGTCTGGCTCAATATCCACCCATTTCATGGAATATCATATCTGTCCTTGACTGATCCTGGTATGACCTCATCCCAACTTGACCCCTTCTGCTACTCTGTCTACCTAATAGGTAATCAATTGACCCTTGTCTACTATTTAAGTAGAATCATTTCTCCTAATAAAGACAAGTTTATAACATTTGCGTTGGCTTTAGTATTCTTCAAGATTTTTCCTTTCCTTTTTGCCAAAAGGACTTTCACATCTTGTATTCCAGGAAATTAAGGTATGTGCCCTTAATTTTGCCCTGAAGGCTAACCCAAGGCTAGCTTCAAACCTTAAATATTCTTTTATAAAGATTTCCTGCTGTGTCCTCCTGAATGTCATCCCCAGGAGCCAAACACAACAAAATGGTGCTCACTACAGGGGCTGCAAGCCCCTTGGTTACCCTGTTCCCACATGCATTATCTGGACATTCTCCCTTTGTTTCTGAAGTACCCAAACAACCTAAAGTTTCTAGTCCTCCTCTAGAAGAAGACATCACCAATGCCCCCTCAACTCCCATGGTACTGATGCTGTCCCCCGGGCCCGTGTGGCCCCCCTTCCAGCTTTCTCTCTCAACTACAAGCAAGCTTGTGCTGTTGCCTTCTCTCTCCTTCATTCAGGCACTGTGGCAATGCACACTACCCCTGGTCTCTATCCTGAGTACGCTTCCAAAGACCTGTACTCCTTCCTCTTGGACTTTGATCTCCCCCCATGTTGATGGAGTTTTTGGATACTATTGGTATGTTAGTCAACCAGTTTATCAAGCCCGCCCTGGTTCACCATCAACTTGTATCAGGATCCCAGAACCAGCTTCTAGATGCTGTAGCCACCGCTGTCTCAAACAACCATGCTCAAAATATGGCATATCAAGAATGGTCCCACAGCCTCTTTGTGTGTATTTTGGATAACCAGCGTGACTTTCTGGCCTCCCATAAGTACCTAACCTCATTACCAAATTCCCTTCATTTCTTGCTCCCTGGATATATCAATAATCAACTGTGAAAATTGAAAGAACATCAAGCAACATGGCATGGACAAATTGAGGCCTCTCTTCTAAAGCATTTTCAGGACTTTGAGACTCTGGTTATCAAACTTAACCAATTTCAAGAGCATATTAATTCCCATCTTGAATTGGTTGGGACTCATGTCAATACATGGGGACGCCACCTACAAAACCAATATGGTCTAGATAAGGCTGCACTAGGCAACACTCTGTATCAAGTAAAAAGTTATGTGGATGATAGAGTAGCATTCATTGAGGTGACACCTCCTGCTCCTCCTGTTGAGGTCCCGTCTGACTTTGAAGCCAAGGTATGAGAAGCCATAGCTGAGCTCAAAGCTACCACTTGGCGTCAATCTTCTGTTCAAAACCCTCCTCCAGTAGAACCTATGCCTGAGCTCTTGCATTGCCTTTCTCACCAACCAAGTAGCCACCTTGCAGGGAGAAATCAAGTACTTACAACAATGCCTCTCTAATCCCAATGATTTGTCTTCTGAATCTGAAGAGGAAGAGGAAGCTGAAGTTGCTAGTAATCCTGCTCATGGCAATCATGGTTGTTGCCCTGGCTTGGAAGACCAACCCTGGGTCAACTGCGCCCTTGCTCTGGATCAGTTAGCAGAAGTAACAAATGAGTCATTATTTGTTAGATTAAGCCAAGGCGCCAGCTTAAGCATTTCAAAGCCTTTTAACTTCTTTGGTATTATTTAAGTCATAAACTTATGTTTTTTCAACATTATTATAATGCTTAGTTTACCAAAGAAAAGTTTAAGAGTGTAAAATATACAAATAATAGAAATAAATCTTATTTTTATTAGCTGTATTTTTTGCTAAAACCCTTTTTTCTATTTTAATAAGCCAAGAATTAAATATATGAGTTGCATGGGAGAGTAATAGCAGCCCCAAAGCTATAATTGCTATCACCCTATCTTTGGCTCATATAATTAATTTCTTAGTTATTTTTAGAAAAAAAGTTGTTGTATTTAAAAGACTATTTACCCTATGTGAAATATAAGTTTTTTTTATGCGTCCAACTTTATGAACATGTCCTACTAATCCTTTAGTAGTATCAGCTCTCCTTGTTTCTCTGTCATCTGTGCAGAACTTTGCACAATAATTTATTTTGGAGTATTCCTTAACATCCTCAAATGTCAAAGGTGAAACATACAGCTCACCATCTTTCATTAAATATGAAAGATTAACATAAAATGCTTTGACTTCAAGCCAGCTTTTTTTAGGCCTAGATTTTCTATCATAGATGTGAAAAAAGGTTTTTTTGGGAAACATCTGAATTATTTACAAGTGTCTCATATAAACCCTTTCTTTCTTCCTCTCTCTCAAAAACTATTTTGAGATCATTTATATTTTTTATATACATCTCATTTTCCTTTTGTTTAAATATTTTAGATAATACACCAAAATGACCATCAACAATACTTTTGCCATGACACTCAACAAATCTATTAAACTTAATTGTTCCTTTTATAATTTTAGGTACCTCTTTAAAAAGATAATATAAGAATTCATAAGATCTGAAATGATTACCATTATCAGTCCAAACTTTAATATTTTTAATATTCTTAAATTTATTATTTTTAAGCAGACTTATCAAACACTGACCTGAAAACAAAGAGTCATGAGATAAAATTTCAGATAAAAAGTCATGATACTCATATTTAATTTTCTCATTTTCTTTAAAAGCAATTGTAAATCCTAATAAAGAAATAGGTATTTTCTCATAAAAACAATTATTTGTCTCTATAGGACCCCCATCTATTTTAAAGTTTTCTTTATAGTCTATTACTATAACACATGAATTATTATCAATATTATTTATATCACTAATATATTCTTTATTTTGATGCTTATAAAACTTTTCATGTAGGTCAATAGATTCCAAATTTTCTTTAATAGATTTAGGCAATGGCACTTTCTTTATACTCAAATCCTTTTTCTTCATTTCTAATGTCTTTTTTAAGTTGCAAATATTACACATATCAGTTTGCTTTTTGCTTTTAATTATATTATTAGGAATAAGCTTATAAAAAGTGGAAAGTGAAATAGAAATTTTTTTATTTTCATAAATTTCTTTTTTTGTTTTCAACAATGAGTATTTTATTTTAGTTTAGTATTCACTCAACTCTTTTTGTAATTCTTCATAAATCAATCCAGGGGATTTTTTAGTGAATTGGCTAGTTGGAAATGAATTTTTTAATATATGTTTTAAAATATTTTTTATGTTTTCTTTTTTTACTGAATCATTTTTTCCTTTTTTATTTTTTGAATTTAATGATGTTTTTTTAGCATTTTTTATTTTTTTAGAATATGAATACTCATTTTTTGTCATTTTAAATCCACAATCCCAAAGCTCTTTCAGACTGTAGCTTGATGTTACCAATGCTCTTAGGGAAGGAAGGTGCTTGGCAGGGGACTCTGACATCAATTTCTTTAGGTTGTTAAGGAAATCATCTGTCTTAGAATTTTGTATGACAGGTAAGAAGGTACTTTTTCCAAACTCTGTTTTAACAAGAAATGCTCAACAAAGCTGTTAAGATCACTGCCAGCAGTAAAAAGGAATGCTTGTTTAAGCATAGAGATTCTTTCTCTCTTAGTAGAAGCCCCCAGTGAGAAGAAGGGTGTCATCTGAGGTGCAAACTTGATAGGTTCCATAATGATAGTGGTTGGGTTCCTTGGCTTGGTTCAGGCAGTTCTTGCTTGGAAATAGATGTGCAGTTATCAAAGAGGAGTAAAGGTGTGGATTGTAAAGTAAATTTCTGTAAAGTTGAGCTGTTTAAATACCATGTTAGCTGAGCTTTTGCACTACAGGCATAAATCCCCAACTGATCTCCTTAATTTATCAATATCACCCCTGAAGTCTGATATCATTGTTTATTTACCCCTTTTTATATTCTGGTTAACTGTTGATATTTCTGCAAATAGTACTTCAATCTTGCTCAAACTAGTATCATTAGAAAGCCCTTAATCTCAGCTTTTGGAATTGTGCTACAACTTTATATTTCAATACCAATTTAGTATCTTGAAGTAGCTTTGAATGTGAGCTTATAAAATTATTATTTGAAATAAAATATGATAATTAACTCTTAAAGTATGATATTTTAATCAGTAAACTAAATTTAAAGTATAAATCATTATTTAGCTTACTTTTAGTAACCAACTCAAAAACCTTTTTTTAAATAAACTTAAGTTTATTATAACCTTTAACAGTTCTTAAAAAATGAACTTTATATATCTTAAATCTATTAAAACAAAAATGTTATTTTTAATCACATAAATATTTGCTTGTATAATTAAATTTGTATCTTATTTTTATAGAAACAAAGCCTAAGATCATTTTCCATTTAGTTTAAATAAATTTTAACCTTTATAAAATTTAATTAAATAAAGCAAGATTTTGATACATTCTTTTTTATGTTTGAATTTTTATACATATCATCTCTGGCATACAGTATAAAAATATAATTTTATTAAAATAGTTGTATAAAGCTATTTTATTAATATTAAATACTTAAAATTTTGAAAAGAAAACTTTTACTCTCTTAAAAGTTCATATTTTATATTTTCTATAAAATCTAACTTAAGAATAAATTACTCATGCTAAATGAGATCACTGAAATTTCAATAAAAGTTCAGTTTTAGTTTTTTTTGACTTTTTACTAGATTTTTTTAAAAAAATCCAAAATTATTTAATAGTTATTTATTAAATATGCAAAAAAGCTATCTGCCCTCTTTTTAAAAAGAGGAATTCAAAAATTATTATATTTTAAATTAAATATTTTAAAAAAGCTAAGATTTTAGGCAACAATTTAATTTCTAACAAAAAGCATCATATCAGTTTTTATTGTATTTTTATGTTGCTCTTTTTAGAATGATGTCATTTTGTACTAACCAGCTTTCAAGAAATAATGGTATATGAAATAAGATTGTTACTAGCTTTTAATACAGTTTAATTTAGCTGTAAGTAGAAAATGATTAATTTAATATAGGTTTTTATATTATAAGGATTAAATAAGATTTATTTTGATAAAATTGTTGGAATTATTTAAATTTATTGATAAGAAAATTAAAACAAAATTTTAAAGTTTTAAGTAGCACAGTTAATAGGAAACAGATTAATCTAACAAATAATGACCCAAATGATGCTGCTGATAGGCAGGACACATTGGAGAGAGAGGTACAGAACCTCTCTTGTTTTACTGAGACAATAAATGGACAGGTTATCCCTTTGGTTGCTCAAACCACTTCCCTGACCACTTGCCTCAATGGGATTGCTGACACTCTGTTGGTGCAACAGATTAAGATTAACAAATTTGGAGCTGCTGCTGCCACCGCTAGAGATATTAGTGGACAGAACAGCTTTACCCTGGATACCCTAGAGGAAAGCCTTAGACTCCTCTGGGCTAGACAGCCTGCTGCTGAATCTGAGTTTGAGGGCAATCCCCACATTAACGTCCTCAACCCAGGTGATAACAGCCAATCCACCTCCTTGTCCTTTGACCCCAATTATAAGCCTTTGTTCAAAAAGATATTTGACCCTAAAACCTCTACCATTGGTGCCTTTCTGACAATTTACGAGACTGCAATGTGTAGGACCATCAATGAACTTAAGAAGGAACATATTCTTACCTGTCTGAATCCCACATGCCAAGAAGTTGTGGTCCCTGAGCTCCCATCTATTGTCACTTGGGAGGACATGAAGCAACTCCTAATTGAAGAATTTGGAGGGGATCTCAGCTTGGAAGTCAAGAAGGATGTGTTTATGCATATCACATTAAAGCCCATAGAAACCTTGGCCAAGTTTGCCAATTGTTTTTACATTGAAGGACAACAGTTGATCACCAGTTGCCAGTTAACTCCCTGGGAAGTGTACACGGCATGTTCAGACTCTTTGAAGGTGAACCAACTCCTATGCCTGCACTTCAAGGCCCACAAAGCTTACCTTACTTCAATGAAGAGTATCAAGACCCTCTTTCAGGACATGCACTTGACCCATGTGGGTACTGTTGTACATGAAAATAAGGCCAACAATGCAGGAACTACCTCCTGCACCCCGCGCATTATGACCCTAGGCTCAAGTGGGCAGTCTAAGAGGCAAGGATGTCATAACTGTGGTCAAATAAGGCTTCACTTGCGTACCTGCACCAACCCTTGGGTAGAGGGTTGCAACCCAAAGGAGCAGGCAGAAAAAGAGAGGTCAGCTTAGAGACAGAGATGCTCTCTGCTGAATAATCTCCCCCATCTCCTCCTGATCCTCCTTCTGACAAGGAACCTTCCCTCTTGGTTGGCCCAACTATCCTGCACTTGTTCCATAACCTCTCCAGTGATTCTGAACCTGAAGACTCTGACTGAAATGAGTCTGATGGTTATGGCTACTCTGTTCTGGCAGTCCCAGAAACAGTCTTCGTCCCTTAAAAGCTACTCTCAGGGAAAACCACAACTACATCTCACTCATCTTCAAGTGAAGCTAAGGCCATAGTGTCTTGTCCTTACTTAGCACAGGACCATTGTCCCCCTGTCTTTGTAGATTCCTCTGAAGAGGCTGCTGAACTAGCAGAAGCTCTCTTTCAGAATGTGACTGTATATCTCCTCTTGCAGACTTTTTATAAGGGAATACCTGCCTTACAATGCATGCTAGCCAAATGGGAGAAAGAATTGGAGGCAGCTCAGGACGTGCTGGCTGTCTTACCCCCCTTTGGGAAAGATACTACTTATGTGGAAGTATTGATCCAAAAGGTTAAAATCAAGGCTATCTTTGACACAGGCTCTCCAGTCAATGTGGTATTGTCCAAGTTAATGAAAAAGCTTAAGCTGGCTCCTGACCTCAACTACACTCAATCTTATGGTACAGCTGGTATGGCCCAAACTTGAGCCATTGGTGCTTACTCTGCCCTGCCAATGAGGTTTGGGAAGCTGCTTATTGCATCCCCTGTGATCGTCCTCAAAAACAAAAGTTACAATCTCCTGGTTGGTATGCAATTCCTTTGAGAATACAATGGGGTTGTGAACCTGCAAGATGGGTACCTGTTGCTCTTAGGGTATGTGATCCCTCTAATCTTTGAAGAACCCCCGTGTCTCCCAGGTAAATGTCTTAAGACTTGTGTGCTCAAGTACCCCACTGGTATCTTCTCTCTCAAGTACAGGACTCATTCTTCCAATATGTGTTCCCCTCTTTTAACCCTGATCCTCCAAGGAGGGTGTGCCTCTACTTGCCCCCATAGCTATTACCATCCCTCCAGACTCCCAAGTGATTATAGACTCCCAGATATCCTACAAACTACCTGAAAATCCTTTTGGGAGCTATATTCACCTGATTCATTAAGCTATAAAGAGCCTCAGTTATGCCCAGGGATTATGAACCAGACTCATAAGGAGCCTGTGAAGCTGTTGTTGGCTAAAATGACTGCCCTGCCTATGCAGGTGACCAAGGGCCAGGTTGTTGGGCATGGTTGCATATTAGGTTCAGAGCAAGTGGTGTCACTCTACCCCTTTGGAACGTTTAGTGATTTCAACTTGCTTGAAGGAGACCCTCAGGTTCTCTCCCTGTTCACTGCCGCAGACTTCCCACAACTGTCACCCATTCATCAAAAAGATTTTCTAGATCTGCTAGACCAGTTTAAGGATATCTTTGCCTCTGGACCCACCAACTATGGGCTAGCAAAGGGGGTTATCCACCAGATAGATACAGGTGATGCCCCACCCTTTTGTGCCAAACCTTACCGCCAAAGCAGGATAGAAGATGCTCAGGTCTCTAAGGAACTTAAGCATATCTTAGATGCTGGGCTACTAGCTCCTTCTCAGATCCCTTGGGCCTCCCCATTGTTGACCCTCAAAAAGAAGGATGGAGGCCATCCCATTGTGATGGATTATTGCTGCCTGAACTTGCTCACCAAAAAGGACTCTTATCCTCTGCCTATAATTGATGATGCACTTAGAAGATTAGGGGGATAAAAGTTTTTCTCTGCTATGGATCTAGCCTCAGGATACTGGCAGGTTGATTTGTCTCCTGAAGATAGAGAAAAGGCTGCACTTATCACCTCAGAAGGCCTTTTTGAACTCAATTGTATGCCCCAAGGACTCTGCAATGCCCCTGCTACATTTCAACAGGCTATGGACTCCATCCTGCAAGATTTGAAGCTCTCCTGTGTCCTTGTATACCTTGATGATATTAATGTGTTCAGCTCCATCTTTGCCAACTATTTCAACCACCTCAAATCTGTCTTCCTCAAAATTTGGGAGGCAGGCCTGAAACTTAAACCCTCTAAATGCTCCTTTTTCAAGGAGCAACTTGAATTCTTGGGCCACAAGGTCACCCAAACTGGAATACGCCCTATGAATAATACAGTGGAAGACATTGACAAGATGCAGCCCCCCACAAGCCTACAAGAGGTCCAAGTATTTCTTGGTATAATGGGATACTATTGACAATTCATCCCTGATTTTTGAACTAAGAAAACCCCTCATCCAACTCCTTTGTAATGTACCCTTTGAGTGGGCTGACAGCCAACAACAGTCTTTTGAAACTCTGAAGGCCAAGCTCAAAGAGGCTCATATCCTAGTCTATCCTGATTATAATAAAGAGTTTATCTTGTACACTGACGCAAGCAGAGTAGCTGTGGGTGCCATCTTAGCCCAGCTTGACAATGAAGGCATAGACAAACCTGTGACCTATTCTTCACGAGTCCTAAACAAACATGAGAAGAACTATAGCGTCACAGAAAAGGAATGTCTAGCTGTTCTGCATGCAGTTGTCAGGGCCCAGAATGGGCCAGACAAAACCCTATGTTACATAGGTTCAACACCTGCAATTGAGCGATTGCGCGACCAATTGATTGCATTGTCAATTACGCAGATTTACATAAAGAAAACTTTAATTACAAGTGGGGAATCAAACCCTGGTCAAGGCCAAGCCTGGGGGCAATTGGAAACCATCCTAAAGCCAATCAAAAAAGATTTTAATTGGCCCACACCCTCTGAAACCCAGAATTGGGGACTTGGGTTGCCAAATGGACCAAAATCCCCCTACCAGCTTCCCCAGGGCAAAAATAATGAAAGGTCCATCTGACTGACAAATAAGGAGTCATCAATAGAGCCCAGATTGAGAATAGCCCATTGACAACCAATAAGAAGTTGCCAGTAAGTCCAATTGCAGTTTCCCAGCAGGATATAGCGGAGAACACTGGCATCCCCTTTCTTTGTTGACATCTTCATCTAATAAACTTTGTTGGTTAATGCACACTGTGCATTTATACTTTGAAGGGGTTTATTACATTATTACAAATTTTATAATTCTGGTGCTTTCAAACAGAGAGTACCTCCAGTACCAACGCCAGTGCTGGGAAACAGAGCAACTTCTAGCTGCCTCCAACCAACCACTGCCAGCCTTTACCCCATCTCCTAGAGTGCTGGACCAAGAAATAATTCCTGCTTCCACACCACGCCCCTCCTTTCCTGGTGTTCCTCTGCTCCAACAACTTTCCCAGCCAAGCCTGGCCATGAGCGCCGCTACAGGAGAACTTCATCGCATTCCTTCTGCTTCATAATATGACTACAGTAAGCTCAGATTTGCCTATTTGACTATTCTGGGGCTCACTGAGCAAGTGATACCCCACATGGGAGTGTGGCGTCCTTGAGCTACTGCTGCTAATTATGTGATGCAGATGGCCCCTGTCATTTACTGGGCCTTCCAGGCTTGACCCTTCCCCTCAACCAAAGGTTCCCCTGGGAGTTGCCCAGGCCATGACAGCAGTAAAACAGTTCAGACACTACATTTACGGGACTCGCTTCACAGTAGTTACAGACCACTCTTCTCTAAAGTGGCTGCAACAATTAAAGGAGCCTGAAGGTTGGTTAGCACGTTGGGCTCTACGCTTGCAAGGATATGATTTCACTGTATTACATTGCCCTGGAGCACAACATCAGAATACTGATGGTTTTTTGAGAATGCCCATACTAGCTATCCATTCTGCTGACACTGATTGCCTATACAAGTTGATAGGGTACCCTGACTCCTGGACCACTGAACCAGAAGAAATTTATCTGGCACTGAAGTCCTATCAAAGGATACTGTGATTAGAGATAGACAACTCTTCAAGAAAGTCAACAATGCTTATCTACCCTACATCTGTCCTAGCATGAGGGTTGCCATCATCCTCCAAGCCCACATTGACATGGGACATGGAGGCATAGCAAAGACTCATGACTGGTTGTGCAAAAACTTCTATTGGGAAAATATGTGCCTCCTAATTCCTGACGTCCTTGCCTCCTGTCATTCTTGTCAGCTCTAACTCCCCTGACCTTCCCAACATCAGTTCAAGATCATCCCTCCTAAGCATGCCTTCCACACTGTGAGTATTGACGCTGTTGGGCCTCTCCCTTGCTCTAGGTCTGGGTGTCAATTCATCTTGGTAGCTGTCAACCACTTTAGCAAATGGGTTGAAGCTAGAGCGGCCAAAGATATAATCACCAAGACCACAGCTAATTTCTTGTTACAAGATCTCTTCTACCGTCATGGTTGCCCCCAAGTCCTGCTTTCTGAAAATGGGACCAACTTTAATGTTTGCCTCATAACGTCCATTGTGGAAGCTATGGGTGCACATCAATCCTTCTCTTCAACTTATAATTCATCAACCAACGGGACTATAGAACAAGCAAACTCCACCCTTGTGTCCATAATGAGGAAGCTTATCCTCTCTAATGCCACTAACTGGGATATGTTCCTCCCTGCTGCCCTCTTTGTGTATAGACTCAGCAGACACCAAGTGACTGACCAGTCCCCCTTTACCATGCTGTATGAGTGAGAAGCCACTACCCTCTCAATCTTGGGACCCCCGTTGATTGAGGTTGACGCCTCTACTAATCCCAAAGCTCATGTCAAAGACTTGACTAACCGCATCATTGACATCTAAGCTACCGCCTATTCCACTGCTTATAATGTCAAAACCCTGGAACTCTTGCTCTATAATGCTTCCAGAGCCCCCTCCCTGAATACCAAGTGGGTGACCTAGTCCTTTATTATTAAAATTGTACTGGAGGGCGTGCTCATAAGCTAGAACCCCTCTGGGTTGGACCTTGTGAAGTCACCTACAAGAAGGGTGTCAAGTATACTGTGAAGCTACTGTCCTCTGGCCGTCCTTTTGCCTGGGTACACTCCAAATTACTCCGCAAATATCAACTTCCTGTGTTCAATCTTGAGGGGGAGATGTTGTAAATTGCGCCATTAATGCCATTTTGATATGGCCTTAAAATATTGCTATGTGTGAAGATTTAGTTGGGTTTGTTTTCAATTTTGGGAATTCCTTGCCTTCCACAAATGGGTCTGGCTCAATATCCACCCATTTCATAATATCATATCTGTCCTTGACTGATCCTGGTATGACCTCATCCTAACTTGACCCCTTCTGCTACTCTGTCTACCTAATGTGTAACAATTGACCCTTGTTTACTATTTAAGTAGAATCATTTCTCCTAATAAAGACAAGTTTATAACATTTGCGTTGGCTTTAATATTTTTCAAGCTTTTTCCTTTCCTTTTTGCCAAAAGGACTTTAACATCTTGTATTCCAGGAAATTAAGGTACATGCCCTTAATTTTTCCCTAAAGGCTAACCCAAGGCTAGCTTTGAACCTTAAATCTTCTGTTATAAAGATTTCCTGCTGTGTCCTCCTGGATGTTGTCCCCAGGAGCCAAACACAACAGCAAGGTATCATCCTTCTTGGCCATAAAGAATACGGCAGCCCCAAAAGGAGATTGTGAGGGGCAGATAAGTCCTTTCTCCAAGGCCTCCTTGAGGTAGGCGCATAGGGTGTTGTCTTTGTTTGGGATCAGGCAATAGATGGGTTGCGCCTTATGTAAAGATCCCTTGAGTTGGATGGAGTGTTGGATATGCTTTTCTGGAGGCAACCTAGGTAGAGCCTCATTGAAGATTTCTGGATGGCAGGCCACAATTTTTCAATCTTGAGGAGTAGTGGTATCCTGGTGGTCATAGATATTTATGATCTTGTACGTGTAGGAGTCCCAGTCAATTGCCTTGAGGTTCTACTTTTTGTCCAGGGTCTCTGTGATGCGTACAAAGATGTAGTTGCATAGGAGTTGGTCCACTGAGTCAGGGTAGATCTAGTGATTGACACCTTTGGCTTGATGGTCAATACCAAGATTGCCCAGTCTACATGGGGATTATTTCTATGCAACCAGACCAGATTCAGTACAATGTCAAACTTTGGAAATTCAATGGCAGGGCCTTGGATGGTGGAGTGCAGGTTCTTGAGCATGACGGAGAAGGGGGCTTTTCCCTGTCACAGAAATGTGATGTTTATCAGCCAAAACCACATTTTTAATCTGCAAAGGATTAGTAGCTAGCTTGAAATTGTCTACAAAGGTGCTGTTGACTAGGGTTTGGTCTGCACCAAAGTCCAGGAGTGCTGAGCCTGTGTAGCTGCAAAAGCAGAAAGGGTAAGACATCAGTTTATTGGGGTGTCTGGTGATGGTGTAAAGTACCAGATCCTCTGAGGGTACTTGGATCATTAGGAACTGATCCACGTCCTCAAGGCGGTATTCATCATTAGGTGATTTGAGAGTTGTGCAGGGAGAGCTTGGCTTGCTTAGTGCTCTCCCCGGGCTTTTCTCTTGTCTTGATTGCCTTGTGTGGCAGTGATACGGAAATGGGTAAGGTTTGACTGGCCACTGTTCTGTTTCCATGTCAATTTGAGCCTGCAGGTTTATGGTTTGTGCTGCTTCTGTTATTCCCTGGGGGTGGTCAATTGGAACGCCCTGCTGGGTGAGAGTCTTTGGGTCTCTCTTGCTTTCTGGTTTGCACCTTGTGGAGAGCATTGGATTTTTGTTCTGCTTTCTCTGCTTCACAATACAGACTCTGTAGATAGGTCACTTTATCCAGGTTCACGTGTCTCATTACATGTGACTTGAGTGCGTTGTAGTACATGATGTGTGTAGCTGGGGTGTCAAAGGCCATGTTGGAGGGGGCACATAGTCAGAGTTTCTTGTAGGCACGGGTGAGTTCCTTCAGGGTGCCAGTCTGAGTTAGGTTCTTTACTTGGCGTATGATCATGAGTGTGGTGTCCTTAAACACAAATCTTGCCAAGAAGTCTTGTTTGAAGATATCCCAATACTTCTTGGTGTGTTCTTCATGCCACTTGTTGCACCAGGTGCCAGTGGCAAGTCAGTTGGATGGAGATCTCTGCAATCCAGAATTGCTGTGGGCATTCCATTTGGGCCAGTTTGCTTTGGGCAGATTGGATCCATGCAGTGGTGTTGTTTTTGTTGGCCCCAGCAAAGGATTCCAGGGCAGTGCTTCAAAGTCTTTGGGCTACATAGGCTGGAATGGTGTTTTCATCAGTTGCATGAGGCATAGCAGAGGGACCCTGGAAGAACCCTTGTGCTGAAAGGGCATTGAACGCGGGGAGTGGTATCACCATGTTCTGGTAGAGAACAAACCCATCAGGCATCTTGGCACCAGGTGTGTACAGTGTCCAGTCTTCTGGGAGGCCAGACATGATTCTATCAAGGATTTGTTAGCCGCGTCAAGTACAGGCAACAAGCAGAATTTTGGGGAATAGAGTAGGATGGAAAACCTACCTGTGCTATCAATGTTGTAACTGTGCTGTTTTAGCAGAGTTACAAGGGGGAAAATATTTAGAAACTATATCATATTCTTTATTGAGAGATAGTGATTATATAGTTAATGTGAGTCATAGATAACAGGAACATGATTGAGTTGATCACATGGTTGGATGGTGAAGGAGGTGGCTTGATCCTGGTAATGAGCCAAGCACCAAAACAAGATATCCATTGTAAGGGATCATCATTTGTTCATGTTGTTGGAAATGGCAATTTGAGTTGACTTCCTACTCTGGCTCCAAGTGAATGTATAATCAAATTGCAGGTCACAACCCCGCTTACTCAGAACTTTGCTGGCGGGTCAAGCCTGCTGTTTTGACACTGGCAACATAAAAGAATTGGTAGCATCTTTTGTTATTGGGGAGACTTAGTAAATACTTGCATTTGAAATCTATATAAGTACCTTAAGACCCACAACTGATGGCCAAATATTATGGACAGCATCAAAGAGATCCTCAATCAAGGTGAAGTTTATGAGAAATAAGCCCGCTCTAAAGCACCCCCAGGTCTGCAAACTCTGTTTCTATAACCCAAAAAATAAAGGTAGGAGTGATGAATATTGTCAAATTGATGCATGAAAAAAGAGAAGAAATTCATCATATCAACCATCAATTATTGTGGTGCTCTTACAGATAGATGTAGCAAGCTAAAGGCTTGGGGCAAAGGCTTCAAGGCTCAAAAGAGGTCTATAAGGTCTAGTAGGAAGGTTGTTGATCAGAACTTGAAGGTGCACAAATGCAAGTTGGCTAAGTTTATCTTTAGTAAGGGGTCTGTTGATGCTTTCACAGGGAGATAGTATACGCCTTTTATTAAATTAAAAGGCTTGCATTCACCAAATGGTGTATGTTGCTAATAAATTTGAATTATAGTTAATGAAAGAGGGGGGGCTTAAATAGGGCAAACAAAGTGGCTTCTCTAAAAATCAGTCAACATAAAAGGGGTAGAGAATGTTGTTTTGGGGCTAGCTATGGGGCCAGGAACAGCATGATCCATGTGATTCTAATTGTTCTCTGTTCTTCCAACCAATATAACTGGTTATCTGTTACACCAAAAGAGGATTATCAACAAAAAGATTATCCTCAATTACCTTTAAGGTTGAAATTGTTGTCATAAAAAAGCCAGAAATCTAGCCAAGGATTTTTTTGAACTTGGAAGCTCAAGGACAATAAGACTCTTACTTGGGTTATAAAGATGTATACTGACTTCTTGAATCCAAGGAAAGGGGCTTGGTGAACAGGATTAATGTCACCACAGCTAGGCTCCCATATGACCTGTAGTACAAGCCACCAAAGAGCACAAAGCCAATTATGCAAGACAACTCATTGGAAAAGAGATAGTAACCAAGTTTTTAAAGCCAGTCCACCTGATCACAGATGGAGAAACAGAACTCAACATCAAAATACCAACATCTCTCTTGCCAGGAATGCTACAAATCACACATCCAGCAGTTCATACTATCCATAAGCAAATGTCATGATCAAGAGTCCAAAAAGGTCTTTTTTAGAAGCAATTATCAAGCTTTCTACCAGTAATTCCTGCCTATGGATGATGTGATGATCTACATGGAGGCAGTTTGCAGGTGAGGGCTGATTTGGCTACAATAAAGACTTGATGCTTTAAGTTAGAGAAGGATAGTGGCTCAAGACAGGTAAATATTTGGTAGGAAAGGATGGCACCACAGTCTAGTAGGTAAAAAATGGCTGCTAGGGCTGGAGTGTGTCCCAGTCTAGTAGCAAATTGATGGCTACTAGGGATGGATGGTGTCCTAACCTAGTAGGTAACTTATGGATACTAGGAAGGGATGAAATCCCCACCCAGTAGGTAAATTGTGACTTCTGGGAAAGGATAGTGCTATAACCTAGTAAATAATGTATGGATTCTAGGGAAGGATGAATGGTGATAGCTATGAGATCTTTTGGCCACTTGCAGGAGGTCTGCAGGTGGCAAACCTTATCTAGTCTAGGGGTAAGGGTTCCCTGTTTATGTCTCCCTGGTAGCTTTGGGGAGGTCCTGAAGTCATCATAGAGGCATGGATATGCCCAGGGACGTTATCAGGGTAGTTGCTTGGGGAGGCAGCTGCAGAACTTGGTAATAACTAGGTTTCTGGGAAGTAAAGTTGGTTAATTTGCAACAGAAAGCTCAAAATATTCATTTGAGTGAGTAAAAATAACTGCACAGACATGAGGATTGTCTGTTGTTGATGGCCTATAGAGGTGGTAACTTATGGGGGTCCAGTCAAACACTAATTTACTTGTAGACTTATTTTCTGAGTCTGAGGTGTTGTTATTTAGACTATAGAGAATGACAGAGCCCCAATGGTTCATAGAGAAGTACAGAGCCTCAATGGTTCATAGAGAAGGACAGCACTTTGATGATTCATATAGAAGGACAGAGAAAGACTAGCAGAGGCTGAAGAAGGAGCAGAAGGAATTAGGAAGGGTGGACAAAAGAAGACTAGGAGTTGAGAAGAAATGAACAATGACTGAGAAGGACTAGCCAAAGAAGAAGAAAAAGCAGAAGGAATAAACTTGGACAGTTGAAGATAGAACATAATAGAAGTAAAAAAAAGGAAATAATTAAAGGAATAATTAAGAAAAAGAATTAAAAAGAAATTAAAAAGAGATTAAAAAAGAATTAAAAGATAAAAAGAAAAGAAATAAATAGTTAAAAGAAAATAAACTGTGAATTTATTGAAGGTTGATTGAGTAAGAAGGAGCCGGAGCGGATTAAAATGGAACGGGAAAACTCTGAGGACAAAGGCAAATTTTTTGCCAAAACCATGGAAAGAAGCAAGAGGCAAGCGGCAGGTGGTTTTGAACTTCTCTGAGTAAAGGAAAATGCAGGAAATACGGAGAAACATTGAAGAAATTAAGGTGCAAAAATCAATTAAGTAAAATATAGTCAGAAGCAATTGAGTTTGCCCAGAGAGACGTGACAGGAATTACTGCAAAACCATTTGAAACACAGAGCAGGTGTTTATCCGGAGCAAGACAATGCCAGGTTTGTACCAGGGTCAGGAGCAAGTCATTCAGGGAAACATTTTGCTAAAATTTCTCAATCCAGATGTGTGATTGGCTGCAGGTCAAAGCCTATTTGATCAAAGTTTTCAGTGGTTAAACTGAAGGGTTTAAGCCTAAAAATGAGGAAATGAACAGGCAAAAACTGATTTTTAATTGGCTGAAGTAAGTAAAAAAGTTTAATATATTATAGAGCAAGGAAAACTGGATAGTTTAAGCCTAGAAACCCCAGAGCTTTGAGAAGGAGAAAGGACTGAAACAAGGAACTATAAAAGGGAGAGCAGTATGAGGCATATCAGGGATTAGAAACAGTGGATTAAAAAGACCACAAAGACAGAACTAGGAGCTAAGAACAAGGATAAAGTAGCAGGAGCCCAAGATAAAGGAACAGGAGCCCAAACAAGGAACTTGAGCCCAAGATAAAGGAGAAGGAGTCAAAGACTAAGGTTCAGGAGCCAAAGACCAAACACAAAGAATCCAATAAATTGTTAAAGGACTCCAAGTATTGGCAAAAACCCTATTGTTTCTCATACTCACTGGGCCACATACCAGAAGGTTTCTAAGAGGGTCTTCCTTCTATAGCAAATAAACGCCCATTTTGACCCCTACACATATTTATGAGTGGTACGTTAATCCCGATAAGTAATGCCCAACATGTTTTAACAGAGCCAAGGGGAGGAGGATACCTATTACCAAAGCTGTCAAAGGTTTGCTACTAGTAAAACTTCCCTGAAAGAATGGGAAATGTTGACTAGACATCTTGAGATGATAGATAGAGGGAGGGAATTCATTGGGTTTGAGTTCACCAGGTTCTGAAATATTGGTATCAGCCTCCAGAGGGTTTAGCCCCAGCTGAGGTTCAAGTACAGGGAGGAGATGCTCGCCTAGTAATAGGGAAAGTATTGGAAGAATTTGCTGTGATGCAAGCCAAATACAAGCCCCAACCTAGCCACATGCCCCTACTAGGGAATGACGATCCCTTCCAGCTGGTCCCTGGCTTTTACCCAGGACACACAATGGGGACTGGTGAACAGGAACCCCACAGATGGGCATGCTACCAACAGCCCTCATGGTATGTTGTACCTGAGTCAACCACAATACCAGAAAAAGCCCTTATGAACTCCTGTGTTGTCAGGAGAAATCCTGACATGCTGAACAGAATTTCCAGCTACCCACTATCTAATGGATCACCATAGCAAAATCCAAACCAAGCTAGCACATATATACCATGATCCAGGATGTGTAAGAATATAACCTCTGGATAAAACTTCAAATCCTGATTTAAGTTTGGAACTTGATTCTATGGGACAAGCTTCCAATCAGCCTGAACCAATCTTCAACCCAGGTACAAGGAAATAATTAACAACTAATAATAAAGCATTACTTTAAGACAATCCAGAACATCTGGGCATCATTTTCCTGCTTTTGCAGAAGCACCAAAATATATTAAAACTGTTAATGTTAAAGAAGAAAATCAGGATCCACTTGCAAAGTGGATTTTGAAAACTAAAGAAGCAGAGAACACCATCATAAACATATCTGAAACTGGTACAGAGGCCTAAAGAACTACATCATTTAAGTCCAGAAAAAAATAATGATGTATAGCCAAGCACTTCAACATAAATGATAACCAAATAAGGCTGAGATTAAAGGTTCAAACTTAAACTTAAAGGCCACCCAACTAGCTGAAGATGCAAGCCTGGATTCCCAGAATTCCAAACACAATCAGAATAATCCAAAACCTAAACTACAAGCCAAAAATACCATTAAGTCAGACTAATAGGACTCTATTAGCCAACCAAAAATTCAAAAAGTCCAGGATCTATACCCAGGACTTAGAAAAAGCCAAACACAGTGCTCTGATCTTCAGGAACATGATGGTGAAGACAATAAGCACAAACTTCACCTTCAACTTAAAAAAATTTCTGAGCAAGGTTTCAACCAACCCCTTAATCAGGGCCACCCAATTATGTCTCCCCATTTCTGCATAAACAAACAATAAATTTTGGTGATAAGCCTTGTGCCATCATTGAGCCTAGAATCCATACTTTTAGCTTTCATCCAGACTATATCACCCACACCAGAAGATTAATCTCATGCTTCTGGACTTCCTGTCCTCCCTGACAGGAGACCCTGGGCTACCATATTCCAGCAAGTACAATCACAAACTTAGCCTAGACTATGATCTGCTCTCTTTCCATGGCCATGAACCAATCTACTTTGAGAATCCTGGTCTGAACCCCTACTCCAAGGCTGCTATGATGCCCTTTAAAGCCATCTACTACTTTCTGGGATATACAGGGGTTTCTTTGGTAGATTAAATCTGATTACCAAACTTACTAGACTAATGATGATCATATATACAGTCCTTTTACAATTGACAGGCTTTTTCTTCAAACAGTTACCCAAGCTCATATTTCCTGAATTCCCAATGATATATGGTTCTTACATTATGGACAGAAACCAATAATGATTGGCAGCACTCTGGGGCCACAAATCACCATACCCAAGGAGTTATCCAACTGGAACAACCCAGGGTTATGCCAAGAAAGACAACACCAAGAGGAAAAATAAAGAAAAAGAGTTAATAGAGAGGCCGTGCTCCTCCAAGTGAAGAGATTTCAAACAGCAGATGGGGTCTGGGTAGTCAACAATGATCAACACAAGCTAGATCCTGGGCCAGGAGGTCCCAGTGTTATCATGGAAGCCAGACCCAACAATATCTAGCTTGTCAAGTGAAGTGGTGCTTGAGCAGAACTTAACCCTGTTCATTATGATATACTTCCCTATTTAAGGCCAGATAAGCCCAGAGGAACCTGAAGTTACCAGTATCTGAGGCCAAAATGGATTGATGCTGAGCACACCTCCCAGATACCCTTAAGAAGTTCTAAAGCTTTGCTTTCTGGTACCCCAGGGGACTACAAGCTTTTTTGTTACTCCTGCTTGGGGAAGTGTTTCCCTGAGAAATTAGTTGATTGCTGAGTAGTAGAGAGCGCTGCTGCCACATTCCAGTATTGAATGAGAATCAGCCATTCAAATCTTATGAGGAATAATACCTGGAAACGTCCCAGAACTGCCATGGCTTATAGGGACACTTTATGACTTATTGTGATACTATATAACATTATATCTGCATATCAAATAAATTATCATTCTCTTCTTTTATATTCCCCTTTATTTTGTTTATCTACTTCGCAGAAGTACATAATTGACAGCAGATATACTTTTATTTTGCTGAAATTGGGACCTGTAAAGGCTACACTGTGAGGATATGTTTTAGATGAGATCACACCTATTAATAAGTAGTTTTGTGCCATTTTAATATATGTTTAAAAAGATGTAAAGCATAAAATTTTAAATAAAAACATATAATTGTTTTGATATGTAAATCATGGTGCATTTATTTTCATTGTTATCTTGCCACACTCCCCGGATTTACGCCTAGGATTTACTACCAGATGATGAGTGGATGGAGATAAATTTTAGAGGAAATTGAGAGTTACCTCTATCTAAAACCTTTTTTACTCCCTTGATCCTCTAAGTACAGCAATTTTCAAACCTGCTGAGTTAAACAAAAAATACCAGTCTAAAAATGAAATTGAAAATCAAGGAAACTGTATTAAATTATGTCATAACTTTTTTTCTGCTATCAGGTTTGGTGGTCCAAGTATTTTTTGCTTTATTAAGTATATGTGATATTTTGGCCATTCTGTAGAATGTGATGCTTATATGGCAACAAGTGTTATCTATGACGTCTTTGGGGTCCTTGGCAGGGCAACATCTAATGATGTCCAAGGGAGGCAACTTACAAGCGGCTCTCTAGCTGACAGCTTGCTAAGTTCTTTGAGTACTGACTAGGGTCTTCAAACTCAGATTTCTCTTCTACTGCAAAAATGTTCTGCAGTAGGATATTCTTAAATTTGTCTACCTTCCATTAGTTCAATGGAAGGGCTTTTATAGAGCTTGCACCCTCTTGCCAAGATATTTCATCTGACGCTTCTAACTCTGGCTCAGCCTGTATTTCCATCCCCAGACTGCCAGTATCAACCCCCAGAGTCAGGTATCCATGCAATGGCATGGGATTTGTTATCATAGTACCCTGCGCTGGGTACTATTTACTTCATAGCTATACATAATTCATTGGCATGTTGGCAGTGGCAGCGCCAATTAATTGCTCTATTTATAGCACATTAATGATCAGGTCGTCTGGCGACCTTTCACAGCAGGAATTTGCAGTGGCACCGGCAGGCTGTCAGTGAAAATTGATCACAATCCTTGTTATTCTTGGGGGATCTCATCATCCTCTTGGTGTCTCGTTGTCAAACCTATTTTGCCTCTGACCTGGCAGTTTGCTAGAGTATTCCGGAAAAACTCTGACCAATCAGGATTTGACCATAATCGGATACCTGGGATGCTCCTGGTTAACCTAGCATCTATTGGCCCAGATCCATTTCATCAAGAAGCTTCTGAGATCAATTAGGCTTGACTGCAATATATTGGAAGCTTCTATTATTGATGACTTGGCAGGCCACCACTATATTCTAAGGTAGAGCAAAGTCAATATAAACTCCTAAAAAATTACAATATATTTGGATCCACTTTGGTTTTGCTTTTAGACTGAGTTGTTTTTGTTTTTAGACTGATATTTTTTGTTTATCTCAACAGGTTTGAAAATTACTGTACATGGATCTGAAAATTTGTGTTGGATCTGACTTTAGTGTCCAAAAGGAGGCTGATCGGATTCCGCTCTGGCAGGATCCTCACAGCTCTAGATTCGACTTGGTGGAGATGTGACTTGAAACCGAAGCATTTGGCATCCAGTTTAGCTCTTGATGCGATCAAACCAAGGTACCTTATTTTCAGATGGTAATTATTTTTCCTAGCGATCCTATTTAAATTCAGGATGGGTTGAGTCATCTCTTTTAAATAAAGTTTGTTTCTTACAACTTGGCATCAGCAGAAATGTCGCGCAACAAGATTTTGATCGAAGAGTTGGATATGGAGTCGATGGAGGATTGCCCGTCTACTAAGGCTCACCAACACCGAAACTTACGCGAGCCAGCAAACCTTCCCGGAATCATAACCCAGTGCCAAGAGCCAGCGGTTGACGCGATGGATATTGATTCCAAGCTTTGTGGGGTGTAAGTTTATCTTTTTTAATCTCTCCTTCGAAACTTTGTAACGTTTGTTTATATATCTCATCATCTCTTGCCTAAATAATGTATTTAATTCTGAGTCGATTATGCCAAGCAGTGCGTTACTTAGCAGCATATCTCGTTTTCTCTTTTGTCAAAAAATAAATTGAATGAGCACGATAATTTTGTAGAAGTGCATGGTTATTTGAGTTGGAGGTTATTGATTTTTGCTTTTCCGATTTTAAAACAAAAGTCGCTCTCATAGAAATTTTATGCTTAAAAATAAAAAAGGCACAGTTACATTCACTGCTTAATACACTCGCTTAAATTTTTTTAAAGGGGGAGTAATTTTAGCATCTCCATTACTAGAGTATTTTCAACTATCAGTAAAATGTTTAAAAGGGTTTAGTTTTTATTTAGCATAAACAGTTATGAAGGGATTGCTATTGTATTTTTAGAACAATGAATTAATCTATTGCAGGTGCCAAGATGCTTTATCGACTTATCAGTGCCCCAAGTGTGGAATTTTATATTGTAGTTTAAACTGCTACAAGCACCAGGTACATATAAGATCAACTCATATTTTAATCCATTTTACAAGATTCATTTGAAGTGTTCAGAGAATTTCTTCAAGAACGAAATAAGTCAGCACCTCAATAGCTTGTCGTTAGAAGAGTCATCTTCCAGGAAAAGCAAAATGATGAAAACTCTTAAGAAGATGCAGAATATGGATTCAGAGGTACTTCTTGATTCTTCAACTGGTTCAGATGAATCTGATTTAGATGAAGGTTGCCTTGAGATTGATTTTAAGCTAATTATGTTTTAGATGAGCAGTTGATTTCCCGATTTGAAGGCCACAACTTAGGTATTGCATTGATTTATCTTAACTAATGCTTATTAGATGACCTCGATGTCGATCAGATCTGGGAGCTTCTGGGCAAGTCTCATCAGGACAAGTTCTCAAGCTTAATTGACTCTTCCAAAAAAGATACTTCAGATCCAATGCTTAAGCACGCCAAATTAACTTCCATACTGCCCATTTTAGAGCCTTGGTGGCTTCAAAACAACAAGAACTCTAATAAATTCAACACTCCACCTCCATACATAGAGATTCCTCCCGTACACTTGCCCAGTAGTGTCCACCCAAGTGTTGGATTGTCACTATTAAATGTTCTGTTTGCCTACTCCATCACTTACAGAGTGCTGGCGGGGGATATCGGGCCTTTCAAGCGTCCACACGCGCTTGAGTCATCCAATTTGCCACCTGATATGATTATTAGCCTAGCACCATCTCTACTTCCTCCCAACCATCCCAATGCGATGCAGTTCTCTACCCTTGAAGAGCTATTCTTTCACTCATTTCAAACAAGACATGTCCTTGCCGAACTTCAAAGCCAGGGTAAAGAAGCTCTGGCTTTAGGGTGGAAAGATCTGATTGTTTTCACTACCCCATCTCTTATACAAGATGAAGAATTGTCTGCCTTCTCCGACGTAGTTGTTACAATACTAGGACATATCTATCAGATCTTTGGGTCCACTGGTAGCATCGCTAAAGAATATCAACGCACTTGCAAGCTGATCCAAAAGAAAATTGCATTCCTGGCCCAGTATCACAAGACACACTCCACAACTGCCTTGTACAATAAGCCACCAACTCACTCTCGCATTGAAGAGCTCATTTGCTCCATCCTTAACTAAAACATGCCCCTTGTTTATATCGCTTCTTCTAAATGGCCTCAGTATTAGGTAATTTCAAAGTGCTCTATAGATATCATTTAGTACTATTCAAATCCAAGTTAAAAGGGACATCAGACAAATGTGAACTGCTTATTTATAAGCATTAAAAACCACCAACAATACGATGTTTATATTTCAAAGCTCAAATTGTCTAAAAAATCTAAGCATTGCATTGCATCCCTGTAAGTAGTAAAGATACCTTCCTCCCTTTAATTTATTGTATGTCAGAGATTTACAGAGGCACAGAGGAACCACTTTAATATAAGGTGAAATAACTTACCTTGCACCAGATACCATACCAGTCCAACATTGTGAAGATGATGCAAAGAGTACATGCTAATCTTTTTGGTTTGACTTTTTCATAGTGTGCAACGAAATGAACAAACCATCCACTTTTTTCATAATGCTTGCTCTTTATACTACTAAGACAAAACTCAAGCCTGAATGAACACATACCTATTCATGGACTCTAGCCCTAATCCGTCACCAGCATCGGTATGCAAACCTGAACGGTATCCCTTTGCTATAAAACCTCTATGATATTTTGATCTTCTCTTCTAATTTCACTTCATCAAAGCCTGCTCTTGACACTGGTAGCACAATGAAGGATAAGATCTGCTACTTCATGCCGAACCTTGACAGTAACCAGGAAGGTAAGCCTGGTGACAACAGCCCAGAAACACCCCTTCTGTCACAGTAATGAAATTTATTCCTGGGATTAACTTCCCCAAAAAATAAAGAGTCTCAATGGGTATCTGCTAAACCATTGAAAAGCATTGAAAATTTGAACCAAGTGATTGATAGTAAATGAGTTCTGGCTGATGTCGCCACACAAGAAAATTCATTACATTTCCTCCTTGGATGCCCAGAGAATTACAGTGCTCCCTTCATTAGATATTTAACCCCAGTTTCAAGTAGTGCTTGGCCAGCTGACGACCAAAAATTTATAATCAATGGCATCATAAATTCAAAAGTGCCAAAGCTGCCGCATGAAGTGAGAATTTTCACACCTAGCCAATAAGATTCAACCGTTCTACAGCTCAGAATCCTCTAAAACTCCTCATCCCCTTCAGGAAACCTGTTTCCTGATAACTTATTTTCAATAAAGGCTGCCCCAGCTTGCCCTCAACCAACAATATAAATTTGCATCTGGGGGTTTGGCCCCTCTTGAAACTTAATTATCAAAGGTGTGATGACTTGAACAGTGGCAACATATCCCAACAACCCCACACTACTCACCTCTTTACATAGTCTCAGGACTACATGGTTTATACCCCCAATTATTCTTGCAACCTCAGTTTGTTCCATCTCCCTGCATTACCTTGGTTTAGAGAGAACAACATTTATCCTTCCTAGAGCTCCAGGATGCCGCTAACCTTACTCATCACTTGGGACCTCTCTCCTAAAGAAGTTCCTCTATACAGAGCCACTCCACACTCCCCCGCCACCTTCTAATAATAACAAGAGCACCACAGGTTGTTGGCTATCCTTGACAACATCTAGTAAATCCACCAGAAACAACCTCATATCACAATTTTTCCGTGCAACAGGAATGCCAACAGGATACAAGGCATAACCCCAATATCACGGATGGTTCCATCTTATCTGGAATCGCCCACCCTCAAAAATTTAAACATCAAAGGGCAAGGACCAAAAAGGTGGCCTTAAAACACTACGCGGGCATTGACCAAGCAATTGACAAGAAGCGGGGTATGGCTTAACGTGTGAATATCTTGACAAAGGTTGAAAAGAGCCGTCTAAACCCTAAACCCCAGAAGTTGGGTGATTTGGTGTTTTTGACCCCGAAATCAAAAGTATGGTGCCATAAACTTTTTGGCCAATCCAGATGACGCAGTTTCAAAAACCCCTTGGTGATGCAAGCATCCCCTCCTAAACACCTGTATGAGCTGGGTTGGAGCTCAGGACTACACCAGTAGTTCAATAAACCATAAGTATTTGGAAAATCCCAGCTAACAGTTTTTGGCCAAAACTCCTCCATGGATATGGAAATTTTGCTCCCTTATATGGGCAACTGTGGTAAGATTGACTCCCTGGTGATTGACTCCCTGGTACTCAACAAAGTGTTGAGTACCAAGGAGTCATGTGCCGCATATGTGAATCTATTACTATTTTTGGCTTAACTGATTTTAAGCTAATTTTCACTAGTAAAATAGGGGTTCAAAACTAAAAACCAAGTTTAAATTCACTTGAATTCAACTCTGTTTAATAATTCAGTTAGCTAGAATACCAATTTAAGGGGCAATTTATAAGTAAAATTACTAATAGAAATGAAAAAACCTGTGTTTGACACTCTAAAACAAAAAGTGACTAGTTTGACACTTTTTAAGCCAAATTTTAATTTTATTAATAAAATACATATGCACTTATATAAAATTTATTATTTAATATTATATTTTTATTATTAGTGTCCATAGTTGTTGATTAGGCTCCCAAGCACCAATATACTGGATTTTGTGGTATGTGCATTGATCAAACACCCCACTTGTTTTACATTATGTCATTTCTGGGTTTGTGGGTTAAGTGGTGCCATACAAATTAAGCCCCATTTATTAAGAGATTTCATATGCAATTTATAAAAAACGGAAACTTGACTCCCCCTCTGTTTGGCTCTATCCACTTGCCACCCAATTGGTTTCAGATTTAACTAATCAAAGGCTTGGAATTAAGGCTAAATTAATATATGATGCACTATGAGCGCCACTCAACACTCATCCACTTGACACTTTAATTTGGGAACTAGTACAGAGAGCTTCTTAACCTTGATAAGGAGCATCTTTTGGGGAAGCTTCAAATATGGAATTAAGAAAGAAGAGAAGTATATTTTATTGGATAATCCTTTAGACTTATATAGACTTGACTGTGGCGGGGATTTAGTTGGATTGAACCTAGGGGTTGGTCATGTGCAAGATGGGGTTGAGCCACTGGATACTTGGACAGTCAGGTGATATTGCTTGGTTACCATTCTCAGTATGTCAAACGGTATATTGGAAGGGGACCAAATTGGGCAATGGCTGGATGTTAAGTAGGTTGGTGGTAGCCAGAATGCTTGTTCATCCAGACCCTTGACACACACCCCTTAAGGGGTTACGCTGGTGCATCAGGAGGGGGCTTTGTTTTCACAGCTGCCGCCTGATGCTCCTGGAGTTGTTTACTAGTTGGAACCAGTCTGGTTGAGTGCTCTCCTTTACTGAGGTGGAGGCAGGTTCTGTGATATTTCTTGATAATTGGGTTTTTGGAACCTTGGAATTTTACTAGATAGGTGTTGTGCTCTGGTCTGTATTTGATGACTCTTTCTGGTCCCTGGTGTACTGAGTCTAGTTTCTTTCTGTTGCCAGCTAGAATCCAGACGGGGGAGTCAATGGGAAGTGGTTCCTCTGTGGAGGTTACCTTTTGTGTTTTGAGCCTCTTTATTTCTGCTATTTTAGCTTTGAGGCAGATGTGTTGTAGATTTGGTACTTGTTCTACTGTGGGGGGTTTCCCTGAGGGGATCTTTATGTATGGCTTTTTGTTGCAGGGGATTATTTCTGGTTTGTACCCGTAGGTTAGCTCAAACAGTGAATAGCCTGTCCCTTGGTTGGTGCGGACTTGGGATACTAGTAATGCATGTTTTACGTATAGTGGCCATGTGTCTTTGGCTTTACCATCCATTATTTTCTCTAGGGTCCTGATAAGGCTGCTGTTGAGGCGTTCCACTCTGCCGTTAGCCTGTGGCCTGTATGGAGAGGTTGTGGAGTGTTTAATGTTTTTGGATTTTAAGTTGCCATTTACTACGTGACCTAATAACTTGGTTGCTCTATCAGTTATGATGTAGTTTGAAGTGCCATAGTTGGCTATGATTGCTTTGTTAATGAAACAGTTGAGGGTTTCTGCTTTATGGTCCTTTGTTGCCCAGCAGATGGGCCAGTGTGTGGCAAAGTTGATAGCTACAATTAAGAAATGTTGGTTTGTCTTTGTTTCTGGGAAGGAGCCCACTACGTCTAGTCCCCAACCCTTGAATGATTCAGGGTCTGGTACTGAGTTTACTGTTGGCTGAGGAGCCATTGTACTGGTGTATTTCTTGCACACTGTGCACTTTTTCAGAACGTCAACTATATCCTGTTTGAGGTTGGGCCACCATACTATCTCTTTTAATGTGAGGTATAGGTTGTTAGCCTTTGTATGTCCTAGTAGGCGGTGATGTCTTAGTATGGTGTCAACTCTTTGTGCAAGTGGGATGTACGGGACATGTTTGTCATTAATAATTTGGTATAAAGTGCCATTTGATACATGGAAATACTTTTTGTTTCTTACTAATGTATTATGGGCCAGTTGATGTGTTGACGGGTCTTTCCCTTTGGTTTTATACTCAATGTTGTACAGGTTTGGCCAGTCAGGGTCCAGGTGGTCAGGGTGATCCTCTCTAGGCTGACATAGTTATAGAGAGCATCAGCCGTGACCAGCTCTGCCCCTTTTTCTATTGTATGTCCAAGTTAAGCTGTTCCAGAAAGGACATCCATTTGGCTTGTTGTTGTGTGAGTGTGTTCTGAGTTTTGAAATATATTAAGGATTTATGGTCAGTTAGTACTCAGACGTTTAAATGTCCTTCCAGATAACATCTCCATTTCTTGCATGTGTGGTATATTGCTAGCAATTCCTTATTGTGTATTGGGTATCTCTGCTCAGTATTAGTTAGCTTCCTGCTTTTGTAACATACTGGCAGGAAGTCTTGCTGCCCTGGCTGGTGGATGTGCAGGACTGCGCCAATGGCGGTGTTGCTGGCATCTGACTCAAGCTTGTAGCACCCATTATTATTAGGGTATTTCAAGGTTGGTGCTTTAATCAAAGCTTGTTTTAATAATAGGAAATTCTTGTCACATTCTGGTGTCCAGATGAATTTCTTTTTGGCATTTCCCTTGGTTAAGTCATTGATTGGTGCGGTTAGTTTCCCGCAGTCTTTGATGTATTTCCTTAGGTAAGCTACAATACTGAGAAAGCATCTAACTTGTTTAACAGAGGTGGGGTGTTGCATTTTATTTATAGCTTTAATTTTTTCTGGGTCTGCTTTGATGCCACCATCAGAGATAATGTTGCCCAAGAACAGGAGTTCCTTTTCCATAAATTGGCACTTACTTGGTTTTGCATAAAGTTTGTGCTTTGCAAGTCAATTGAGTGTCTCGCGGACATGCGTGAGGTGTTCCTCTTTTGTTTTTGAGAATATGATGATATCTTCAAGGTAGCATAATGTATTTGAGAGGCCATTCAGCGCTTGGTTCATCATGGTGACAAACGTTGTGGGAGTGTTGGTCCTCCCAAAGTTCATTACTCTACATTTGAAGGATCCAAAGTGCATACAGAACACAGTTTTTGGTATGTCCTTTTCCTTTACTTCAACTTGGTTGTAACCTGAGGTGAGGTTGATTTTGGAGAAAAATTTGGTTCCTGAGAGTCTTGCAAATAGATCCTCTATAAGTGGATTAGGGTATTTATTCTTTACTGTGCTTGCATTTAGTGCTCTGTAGTCAGTTACTAGGCGCAGAGTGCCTTCCTTTTTCTTTACAAATAACACTGCTGCCCCCATGGGGATTCAGACGAGCGTATGAATCCTTTTGCTAGATTGTCCTCAATATGGGTTTTGAGGGTTTGGGTCTCCATGGGAGAGAGTCTGTAGAGGGGTGCAGGTTTGGACATGGCTTTGCATAAGTTGATATCATGTTTGACCTCTTGTTTGGGGGGGTAGCTCAGTGAGTTCTTCTTTGAATATGTGGGCGTATTCATTTAGGAGTGCCGCAAGTTCTGGGAATTGGATCTTGGTTGTTACATGTTGTTGAACTCAGTGTACCTCATTATGTGGAGAGTACTATCTTTGGTTAGACGTTCTGAGTCATCTTGGTTTATGACCTGGACAAATACTGTGTCTCTTAGAAGAGGTCATTGGGTTTTTTGAGGATGTTGAAGTTGACTCCATTGCGTTTGATGGTTATGGTTTTTGTTTTCCAACATATGCTGGGATGACTCAGGTGAACCAGTCCATGCCTGCTACAATGTTGTAGTTTATGTTGTTCATGACAAGTCCTTTGATGAACGTTTGTATGCCTTGGAGGTCAATTCTGAAGGGAGTTGCTTTGCCTTTGAGTAGAACCTTTGATTTGTCTGCCATTCTGGCGTATTTGAAGTTGGATTTGACAACTGGTATTTTGTACTTGGTACAAAAGGTTTTCTAACCATAGTGTGTTGTGCACCAGAGTCAAATAAAATTTTATGTGTATATGATTTGTAAGTGCATGGATAGACAAGAAGTTATGAGCAATCTTTAATTTTTACGTTCATAAAAATGGAGGATTGTAGGACACAGGGGATGCAAACAGCAAAGTTTGTGCCTTGGTACAGTTTCTTGTCAAGTTGGGGGGAGACAGGGGCACTTAAGCCTGTTCACCTTCCTCTTTTCCTTATTCCTCTGTTTCAAGACCTTTGAGGTCAGAGAATGTGGGTTCAGATTCATAGCAGGTTGCTACTTCAGCATTATTAACTTTGGTAGTGTCCTCTTTCTTGGGACAGGAGCAGTTTGTGCTTTGGCTGCAATTGCCATTGTTGCAATTGGAGTTGCTGTTGTTATGGTTGGTATTCTGGAGTTTGTTGACATTGGAGTTTTCTCTGCCATTGCTGTTTGAGGAGCAATTGCTGTTGCATGCAGCATATTCCATGTTTGTGCGTTTTTCCGCGTGCTTGGCTTCTGCAATGAGCGCAGGCATGGAGGTGTTGGCTTCTGGGCAGATGAGGGCAGCAACAGAGGGGTTCATTCTGTTGATGAATGATGCTCTGGTGTGTATGTTGTCAGCTTGTGCTGGGTTTTGGATTTTGCGATATATTTTCTTGAATTCATTATTGTAGACTGTGATAGTGGTCTTCTGAGGAAGATCACTGAGCTGTATTGCAATGTCTTGGAGGGATTTGGTGACGCAGAAATTGTGCGTGATGTCCACTTTGAGATCTTCCCAGTTGTCAAGCTGGTTGTCAGTTTGTGAGCCAACCCAGGTGGAAAACCAGTTAGCTGCGGCCTTGTACAGGCGCTTGCTGGCTTCCTGGACCCATTCTCATAGGGGATGCAGCTGGCGCAGAGTTTGGCGGCTGTATGATCTAGCCAGTTGATGACGTTTTATTTGTTTTTACCAAAGAACTTGTTGATACCAATGTATTTGGTGTTGGTCACTTCCCCTGTGATAGGTGGTTGTGCGTTTGTTTATGGTTGAAGAGAGAAACTGTATTGAATAATCTTGGCACATGCTTTGGGCATGACCAGACCTTCAAATACGGTGCATCCACTAGGTATATCTTTGTTGATGTCGTGGGTGTGGAAGTACGTTTTCCAGGTCTCCTGGGATGTGGCCTGGTTGAGTACGTGAGCGAAGGTGGGCAGGTTTTGGTCAGTCATTTTCTCTCTCATGGGTGTGGTCAAAAAACTGTAGCTGCTACCAGTGATAAGGAGCGCCTTTTGGGGAAGCTTCAAATATGGAATTAAGAAAGAAGAGAAGTATATTTTATTGGATAATACTTTAGACTTATATAGACTTGGCTGTGGCAGGGATTTAGTTGGATCAAACCTAGGGGTTGGTCATGTGCGTAATGGGTTTGAGCCACTGGATACTTGGACAGTCAGGTGATATTGCTTGGTTACCATTCTTGGTATGTCAAACAGTATATTGGAAGGGGACCAAATCGGGCAATGGCTGGATGTTAAGTAGGTTGGCATTAGCCAGAATGCTTGTTCATCCAGACCCTTGACAACGTTTTAACCAACAATATGGTAAATAATTCACTCCCAGCTCCTCACAGCATATTATTATCATTAATAAACATATTCCTAATCATTTAATTTTTTAACTTATAATGTATTTTTTTTATTTTTGAGCATATGAAACTGCCTTGCTTTTGGGTTAACTTTCAAATCCATTTTAAATTTAAGCAAGTTTTATATGTAAAAAACATAGTAAATTTGATTTTTCTGCTCAACTCTGGCATACTCAACAGTGAGAATTCAGCTTTTCCCAGCTGATTGACAGTGCCAAACTTGACACTTTACTATGTTTTGAATTTTCAACTCCCAATAAAAAAATTCCACATAATAATTTTTTTGCAATTATAGTCTACTACTCTTCCTGTTACTCTCCATATAACTTTTATATACTTTTTTTATTTTTAATTATACTTTTACATTGATTTAGCACTAAGATGTTATGCTGAACCTAGCATATTTGATGCTTCATCATAAAATCATTTATTTTCTATGCTTTAGCCTTTAAATCTATACTTTGAGTTTCTATTTTGCTTCTATTTACTTTGTTATGTTTTTTCTTGCTAAATAAAACTTTAATTGCATAATTTTTATTTAACTTTTGCTTTGCTTTACCTCTTTGTGTTTTATATCTTTCACACTGTTTTATTTACAAAACTAACTTTCCTTTAGCCAAGATCAAACAAGAACAATAAGCCTACCAAGCGCCAAGCCTCCAAGGGCTCTAAAGAACCAGCCATCACACCCAAGCGTGTCAAGAAGCCTGCAAAGGGGAGTCTCCAACTCCATCTCCCCCCACCCCATCTCCTCCTACTCCATCTCCTCCCACTCCTCCCCCCTCCACCCTCATCTTCAACTTCCCCCCAAGTCCTCAAATAAAAGTGATGACTCTCTCACTGATCACTTATTTTACAAGTCAGAGGCCAACTCCAAGCCCACTAAGGAGTGCTGTACCAAGAAGCCAAAGGCTGTCAAGGAGCCCACCTCTTCTTCTGGTAAGAAAAAGGAGGCATCCAAGAAGGCCTCAAAGAACCCTCCCCCTCCTGATGGATCTTCCCCCCTTCCTCATCTGATCCCCAGGATGAGCCTGAGGAATATTCCAAGAAGTTCAAAGCTTCTGACCACATGGCTTGGGATCCACTGGCCATCCACAATATCTGCAATGTGGACGGAGAGTTCAAAGTCCCCAAGCGCTTCCCCTGTTACTTCCCAATCATGTCCATAAAGGTTGGTCCTGGTTACGTTGCAGATAATTACATTTTCAATTGTAATAATCAAAAACGGCAAACCAAAAGCAAGAACTTTGTATGTGAGGATAGGACTTGAAGGCCCTGGCTGAACACCAAGGGTTGGGAGCAGGTTACTGCTGAGAAGGGGGAGCACACCTGTGAGCCCCCCAATCACCTGATCACTTGTATGCTGAAATGGTATTTTGTCCAAGTAATACCCACCTCTACCAACCTCTGCGCTTCAGATCTGGTCATCAAGGCACTTCAACACCTGCAGCCCAAAAATTTTAAGTTAGTGCCCACCCAGGAGCAACTTTTTGAGTTCATCAGCAATAAGATAATTGCTGCCAATCCCCCTCCTCCCAAGGCTTCCAATGTCCTCTCTGAGCTTACGCTCACCCACAAGCTTAAGCAGCTTCCAAGTGGGGAGCGCTTTCTCCTCCATGACAACGGGCCTGCCACCAAAGACTGCATAATCTGCTGCGCCACACAGCAGAAACTGCAGGAGTTAAAAAGGGCTTCAATCTGGCTAGTTGATGGTACTTTTGTCACTTCCCCCCGGATGTTCAAACAGCTCTGGATGATCCATGCTCAGATTGACATCTGGGTGATTCCACTTGCTTTCTTCCTTCTCCCTGGGGCCACTGAGGCCATCTACACCTGCGCTTTTACCATCCTCCGCCAAGCACTTTCCCTCCTTCCTGACAACAACAAAAATGATGCCAAGAAGACCCCCTCCTCATACCTGCGCCAACCCTCCTGCCGCTGACAAGGACCAGGCCACCCTGGACTTGGAAGAATAGGTAAGGCTGAGAGCTCTGGGGCCTCACATTTGCATCATGGACTTTGAGCCTGCTCAGTTCAATTCATTTGAGCAGCTGTTCAGCAGAGAGGTACAGGGGTGCCACTTTCACTTCTTCCAAGCAGTTGCTTGCAATGTGCAGGCCCATGATAAGCTTAGTAGGTTGAGCTGGAGGGACACTTTGGATACCTGTAAATTTGTGCTTGCACAATTTAGTGCCTTAGCTTTTTTAAAGCCAGAGCACACTGCGCAGGGGTTTGAGGTTCTCTCAAAGGATTCTTACATAGCAAAGCATCCAGAGTTCAAGCCTTTCCTCAAGTACTTCAAGCCCCAGTGGATTGGGAAGGTTGTCACACAGAGGGGAGGCAAGGCCAGAGCCAAGGCCAGTTGGAATGTGTACCGGGTGGCGGTGAATGGTGAGCTCAAAACCACTTTAGCGCTAGAGGCTTATCACAAGAATCTTAAGGCCAAATTTGGGCTTCATCCAAAGTTCAATAAGTTTTTCTCCCTCCTGCAGCACAAGCAGGAGAAAACCATCTCCAAGCTGTGTGAATTGGCAAACCGTGTCCCCCCACCAAGCCTACAACCCGCTCCACCCTCTTCACCAAGGCCATTCAGGGTGCAGCTAAGCACAAATACAAAGCCTCTGAGATTAAGCAGCAGCTTAAGCTTATCACCACTGCCCTCCTGGAAGGGACTAAAATGAAAAGGGGGAGAAGGATGACGAGTAAACTTGCTTGCTTGCTTCTATGGTTTTAACTTTCTAGCTTTAATTTTTACTTTTTAGTTTTGTCAATTAGTTTTTAATTTTAATTTTTCTATTTTTTTATCTAATTAGATAGTAATGATTATTTTGTGTATTTATGGTGAATTTGAGATGAATAGTTATTGTTGAAAGTGATTAAAATATCCTAATTTTTGTTAATTTACTAGTAAAACATAAGATATTCACATTTATACTTTTATGAACTATATCAAATAAATATCAATGTTTCTTCATATTTTGCATAACTTTTATTGTTATGTCTATGTTTATTTTTGGTTCATTAGAATTTTAATTTTTATGATAATCAAAAATATTTTTGTAATAAAGAGTGTAAATTACATAGTAAAATGAGAAATAGTTGCTTATTTCTCCCTATTCTCATTAGTTAATATACACTTTATTACATTTTTGAGCTTTCTGGGGTTACTTTAGTATACCATAGCTGTAAGGCTTAATTTTTTATAATGAAATTTTTTAGTACATCAAGATCTGTTAATTAAAAAGTGTCAATTTCCTGTTGTCAATCAGGGAAAAAGCTGAATTCTCACTTTACTATAGTGTCAAGCACCAGGGAGTCAAACTTACCACAGTTGCTCTATATGCCATATGGCTTCTTGTAAGATTCAGTGTCAGGAATGAAAACTTTGTTGTACCCAACCCCCAAACCATGGAGCCATGGTTAAAACCTGAACAAAACCCTTTGTGAACCTCCAGTTCCAAAGATGGGGACTTGGCAGCCTGTAACCAATTGATAACCCACCTGTCAATAAAGTCAATGCCAATCCACTAAGATCTAAATCCTCAACTACATCACATGGGTTTTCAAACAAACTGCCAGCGCTAGATGCTAGGAGTATTCCCAAGGTGCCAATACTTGACACCAGTGATGTGCTTAGAAAAATGCACAAGTCTCTCAATGAGAGTTATTTCAAACTCCCCCAAAGCCCAGGAAGTGGCGCTGAACCCAAATACATGTCCAATTCCAATACCTGAGTTACCAAACAGAAGGATTCAAAGTCTTATTATCCAGAGCTGTCCAATGGCAAACTGCCTGTGCCAAATACCACCCCTTCATCTAAGACCCCCTGACGCCAACCCACCTGAGCTCAAGAAACCCAATCAGAAAATGAGGCCTGGCAGCACAGTATAAGTACCTTCTGGGCTAAGATCAACCCCCATTATCATTTTTAAAATAAAGGTTGAGATATTGGCTTCCCCAATTATTGCCATTGTTGTAACTGTGCTGTTCTAGCAGAGTTACAAGGGGAAAAATATTTAGAAGCAAGATCATAATCTTTATTGAGAGATAGTGATTATATAGTCAATGTGAATCAAGGATAACAGGAACATGATTGTGTTGATCACACAGCTGGATGGTGAAGGGGGTGACCTGATCCTGGTAATGGGTCAGGTGCCAAACAAGGTATCCACTGTAAGGGATCATCATTTGTTCATGTTGTTGAATTTGAAAATTCAAGTCAACTTCCTAGTTTGGCTTCAAGAGACTGGATAATTAGATTGCGGGTCACAACCCTGTTTACTTGGAACCTTGCTGGAAGGTTGAGCCTGCTGTTTTGACACCATATTTTATCCTAGTCATTGGTCAGTTAACTCAAAAAAATTCTGATCCTCCTGAGGCCCTGCTAGCTACTTACTTCCTGCCAGGTGCCCCTTTTGGTCCCATCCATTTTATGGAATACCCCTTGAAGCCTGAATATTAGGATTATATCTCTGACAAGGTATTAGAACAGGATCTCTTGGCCTGATCTAAAGTTTTAACCAGATACAACAGGAAGGGCCCTTGGAACTTTACTGATCCCTGCCTGTTCAGAGATAAATACAACTCCCTCCCTGCCTGCCAATTAGACATGGAACAGCCCGTCACCCCCAAACTGATTCCTGCATCTGCCACTGAGCTTCCTCTGGTGGGCTCTGCTCACCCAGTCTGCAACCTGCCAGTCCCAAGACGCTAGCAATCTGGCAGCTCAGGGTTGGTTCCTGACATAGGGTGTTAATTTTACGGCCTCTGCGCTGCTTGGCGCGGCCCTGAGCCCAAAATTGAGAGAACAATTGAGCCAGATTGCAAAAGCATCCATTTGCAAGATCTGGCCTTGTTACCTCATAATGTGGCCTTCCCCAACTCTTCCTTGATCCTCTGTGGCTGTACTTTCCCAATGCCTCCACTTGAAGCCAAGTGTTTGAAAAAAAAATTGGTGTGGATTTTGTTGCTATTAAACATTTTTGGTGTTTGATTTCCATTCCCTGCTTCATTGGCACTCCAGAGTTTCAGCAAGGCTCTATCATTGCACCCAACACATGATTGCCATGCACCAGACTGCTTTCAGGGGATCCTAAAGTCAAGGGGAAGGGTCAATCCAGGAAGGCTCAGCAAATGCTGGGTGCTATTCTCATCACACACCTGGAAGCTATGGCCCATGGGTGCCAAGCTCCCATGTGGGGAATCACTTTTTCAGCATGGTGATGTAGGCAAACCCAATCTTTATGCAATCATAAGATGGATTGATGGTAGAAAGGGGAGTTCTCCTGTGGCAGCGCTCAAAGGGCTGGCTTGAGGAGCAAGTTGGTGGAGTTGGACAATACCTCTAAAGGAGAAGGGGAAAAGAAGCAGGAACTATTTCATGGTCCAGTGCTTTATAGGGAGGGACAGGGGCAAAAATTGGTTGGAATGGAGCATCAATAAGCTGCTCAGTCTCCCAGCGCAGGTTTTGAAGCAACAAGTGCTCCCTGTTTGAAAGTACTAACAGTATAAGATTTGTAATGATATAATAGACTCCTGCAAAGATCAAATGCTCATATTTCATCAACTAACTGATACTTATATAGATATTTCAAAAGAGGGTGGATCTCTAACTCCCCAGCTATATGCTTCTGGGGGATCAGTTTCTGGTGTGGCTGTCAGGGATCCAAGCTTGGGCAGCTGGCCCATCATTTTTAGGGATTGTGTGGGCCGGGTTTTTTGCGGGCAGAGCCCATCACAAGAGAGGAGCTAACTTAAATATGTAGGAGAAGGACTTCTCCACCCAGGACCACGGGCTGGCGGCTGGGATTATAGTGTTAATTATCCCTGTGGGAGTGATATACACAATCCCAAACAGCTTGCTAGAGTAGTTGGTTAGAAGTTTGGGTGAAGAGGCGGGCATTGGCTTGGGGGTCACGGGCGGTTCCATATCAAGTTTATAGGCAGGCAGGTAGTTGAACTTGCCTCTAAATAATTTTGGTGATGATAGGATCCAAGGCCCTTGACGGTTGTATCTGACTGCTGATTTTATGCAGGCCAAGGAATCTAGTTCAAGGATCCTTTCTGGGGTGTATTCCTTATACTTGGGTTTTAGAGGGTACTCTGTGAAGTGGATGGGACCAAAGGAAACACCTGGAGGGCAGAAATCTGCGGGCATAGGGGAAGGAGGGCTGGATGGTCTTGTACTGATTTGATAGATAGCAAAGACATAATAAGGCAGTAGCTGTGTAAGCCAAAATAACATAGCCTTTATTTAAAAATGGTAATAAGTTCAGAGTGCGGGGTCCTTAGGTTTATATAGTACCCCCTCTCCAAACTTAACATTTTCTTTGGGGGGCTCATCAGGGCATTGGAAAATATGGGGCTGGGAGATCTGGGTGCTTGGGTTCAAAGGCAGCAAAATGGTACCTGGGCTGGGAGTTCTTTCATTGGTCATAAATATCAAATTGGCAACTTAGTTTTCTTGCTCTAGGTTTGCAGTCATGGGCCAGGTCACAGGCCTGTGCCTTCTTCTGGCAATGGCTCTTGATTGGTCATTAGTGTAGACTTCAAGATCATGAAGCTAATTTTCAGGAAGCCAGGCATAGGTGGAGGCATTAGGTGACTCTGGACGGGGTATTGCTGGGCCAGTGAGTAATGCTCACCATAGGATGGGTGTTAAATTAATAATATAGGATACAGATTTCCCAAACAAAGACCAGGGCCTGGAGTTGGGCACCATAGTGTCAATCATTCCCGTCAAAGTAACGTAGAATACTCCAAACAATTGAGTGGATGTGGTTTTGTCAGTGGTGGGGGGTCCATTGGGCAGTTGGGCCGCGGGGTTAAAGGCAGATTCATGGGGACAAAGTATGTTGGTAGATAATTGTATTTGTCTTTAAACAATAAGGGCAGCACTCTGATCCCTTTCCTTTGTGTCCTATGTATTCAGTCTCTCTAGTTCTTTTCAAGGGGTTGGCAATGAGGATGGTCTCCAGGTTGTACTCCAATTAGGTGGAGTTTGGTGGGTATTTGGTAAAATGCACAGGTCCAAAGGGGACTCCAGGGGGACAGTATAGTGCCTGATGCGGGACAGCAGGTCAATCTCTGGAGAGGGTGGTTGCCTGATTGTCTACTTGGACAGAGTTGAGGTGAAAGATCACTAAGACTAGATAAGGTATAATTTGTTAAAACCAAAGGTTCATAAAACTTAATTATCAAAAATGACAATGGGATCATCCCCATACCGCCAGGGTTCTTATACAAGGTGTTTTTGCTTCTTTGATTTTTGCAGGGTTCAGGTTTGCAGACAAGGCACTGGCAGGGCATAGATCTTGGATTAGAGTCTTGAGGGTGGCAGATCCAGGTTGTGCCTGCTCTGGTGAACAGAAGTGACAATGCTTTGTTCTGCAGCCACTGTTCACTACATCACCTGAGTAGTTCAATTGTACTACCCCTTCTGGACGGAAGACTGGCAGCTACTGGTGGTCATTGGCAGAGTTAACAGTAGGTTTTGTTTTAACCTCCTTAAGGCAAGCTACAACCTCTGCATAGGTCCAGATCTTTGGTGGCACAAGGTTGGCAGCAATATGGTGACTAGTTGGGGATTTGTCCTGACAGATCTTGGAGTAACTCAACAACTTGGGTTTGCAACATAGTGAGTTGGCGGGTTCCTGTCAATCCTGGGTGACTTGAGTAGCCTTTGGAGGGTTGGGATTTGATTCCAGGGCTTCTAATGTTAATTTCAAACCTCCAGTCTTGACGCTGGGCAGGTTGGCAGGTTTCTGTTCCTCCTGGTTGGGGCAATATAGCTCTGGCAGTCCAGGGTTTTGCCCAACTGGCAGTCTGGCTGGCTCCTGTCTACCCTGGTCATAACAAGGCTTTTTATGAGACCCGGGGTTTGATTCCCAGGTTTTCAATACAAGTATTAAAATGTCATTCATGACACTAATGTTAGGAATTTCTTTGCCTCCATTAGGCTCCTTGATCATACCTTCATTTGGGTCAATGATTACTTGGGTTTGGCTGGCTTTCCCTTAGAATAATTACTCTTGGCCTCAGTTTGCAGGGGCTTGAACCCAAGAAAATGCAGGCAGGTGGCCTCTCAGTCCTCAGGGCTGGCGGTCTGTGGGGCTTTAGGGTCAGGGTTCAAATACTGCTTTTGGATCCAGGTTTCAAGGGGAAAAGAACAGTCAATCCTGACAGTGGCAGAAACTTCTTATTAGCCAGTTGGTCAGCTGCTGTAGGTTTCCTGACATTGGTGACATCTGGTTGGTTTCTTGGGAAAGACAGCAGGTTATTTTTAGGCACTGGCGCTTGACTCAAACCTTGTGGTCCTTTGGTGACTTTTTGGGGCCAAATCCCCAACTTCTGAAGGGTTTAACCAATTAAAAATGTTTCTAACAGGTAGAATTGTGTGTCTGGGTGCCTCCTGGTGCAGGTGTTTCCATGACATTGATTATAATTTTTGGGGAATAGCGGCATCAATTACTAGCACCTTATTTGATATCCCAATTGGGAAATTACATGATTGCATATTTGCACACCTTGGATCCAATATAATATAATGCTTTGACAGGCTCATTTTGGGCCCTGACACTTTTATTTTTAATTGTGTTATCTCTTTCTTTTATTTATCTTACATCTTTTTCTTGTTAAACCTATATCTCTTGTTTTTCTTTAACTTTTTTCTTTAAATCTTCTTTCTTCTTAATCTTTCCCCCTTCTCTTATAGCCACTTTAACATGCTCACACATATTCCTTCTACTCTTATTTCCTTTGCTATCTTCTAAAGATGATCTCTATCTTGGAACTTCCTATAATCACTACAAATGCTTAAATCTAGGCTTCTCTCTACTAGCTACTACAGATGTCTTCCATCTGGGCCTCTTTTTATCTTAGCCAACATATGTGTTTTCCACTGAGGCTTTCAGAGGTAAGCATTCACTCTCTTCCTTCCACTTTCTCTCTCTTCTTTGCTCCCCAGGTGTTTAGCTTGGGAATTTTTAAAGTGATCAACTCCAGTTCCTGGAAATTGCTCTGATCCCTTGGTTTCTTGAAGCTGTTTCTCTGGACAGCCACCTTGCAGGTATTTCCAGGTACTATATTCTTGAACAGTGATAGAAGGGCCCTTTCTTAAAACAACCCAAAGACATAGACATGCAAATTCTTCTACTCTTTTTATCAAGTCAAGAGTGAAATAGCTGAATTCTTCATCCAGCTGGTATCAGAATTTCAGTGCTTGATTTATCACTCCCTCATCCCAGGGGTCATCAACTTTATTATCCCCCAGTTGGCTTTCTATACAGGCTATGCTGACTCAGCATCCTCTTCTTTTAAGAGAAACCAAGCTCTATTATCACCCCAGCTGGTCTGGGGATGACTACATTGTCTTAAAATAATCATCCCTGGGTACTCTCTTTACCCTTATTAGACACTAATAGAGAGCTATCCTATTGACATTTCAGGGCATAAAGTACAAACTATAAAGCAAAAAACCTTACCTCTTTAGGATTAAAACACTCTTTATTGTGTCTAACATATTCCATTGCCTGCAAAACTGCCCTCCATGTGGATTTTCACAATGAATCCCCTAAAAAAAACCAGGGGAGTGAAAAGTTATAAAAAGATCTACAAGGTGATTCTTGTCTATTATACTAAGGGTAAAAGTCTTGAGTATCTCCAAGCCTTCTCTGTTGCTCTTTCAATCAATATTTGAGCCCCTTCTCAACAAAACATTATTCTTCTCTCTTATTTTCTTTTATTTTTATTATTTTTTGGATTTTCTTTAGTATTTAGTTTTATATATGTATAATATAAAGTATATATAATCAATAACATATATTAATGTCGTAACTGTGCTGTTTTAGCAGAGTTACAAGGGGAAAAATATTTAGAAGCAAGATAATAATCTTTATTGAGAGATAGTGATTATATAGTTAATGTGAATCAAGGATAACAGGAACATGGTTGTGTTGATCACACAGCTGGATGGTGAAGGGGGTGGCTTGATCCTGGTAATGAGTCAAGCGCCAAAACAAGGTATCTGTCATAAGGAATCATCATCTGTTCAATTTGTTGGATTTGGTAATTTGAGTTGACTTCCTAGTCTGGCTTTGAGTGGCCAGGTAATTGGATTGCAGGTCACAAACCCACTTGTTTGGAACCTTGCTGGTAGGTTGAGCCTGCTGTTTTGACCCCCCCTGACTGAAGGTTGATCTCCTCTGGAGGTAGGTTGTCATGGAGGTTATCAGGAGCCTGGGTGCCATACTGGACTAACTGTTGTTCTGTGGCGGGCAGGGCGGTTTTGCGTTGTTTTTGTCTTGCTTTGCAGGGTCTCAGGCAATCATGGTGCGGGGTTTTATCTTGTTTGCGCTTCCTGGGTCCTTGCACAAGGTAAGTGTTATTGTTGTTTACCTTTAGAATGATTGCTGGTCCTACTTTCTTGGGTTGTAGTTTGCTTTTATTAACGTTCATGACCCAAACTTTGTCCCCAACTTCATGTCTATCTCAGATGGGAACAAAGATTTTTTGAAGACATTCATTTTCCTTTTCTGTTTGTTTGCTGTTGGCCTCTATAACTTGAGGGTCTGAGCGCAGGAGGACTTCACTTGGGATTTTCAGTTTGGGTCCTGTTAATGCTTGGATGATATTAGTCTGTGTGCCGTATACCAACTCAAAAGGGCTCATTATGTTGGATCTGTTCACTTGGGTTTGGCACACAAGTAGTGCAGTTAACAGCTGCTTATACCAGTCTTCAGGTATCCCGGCGGTGAGCTTGGCCAAGGCTTTCACAAGGCTGACATTTAGCTGCTCTACACATCCATTGGCCTATGGGTGGTATGGTGTTGTCACGGTGTGTTTGACCCCATTTTTAGCAAGGTATATGTTGGTGTGATTGGAGGTCAATTCTTGCCCTCTATTGGTTATCAGGAGTTCTGGATTTCAAAACTTGCTGATTATTTCTCTTCCTATGAATTTTCATACGTCATTGCCAGTGTGCACCCTTACTGCTTGGGCTACTGGCCATCTTGTAGTAAAGTCTATGGCGGTGATGATGTATTTCTTATCACTGTGTTTCCCTGGCATGGGGCCAACAACATTGAGGGCCCATACCTTGAAGGTTAGTTGTGTGTGGATGGATAGTACTGACTTTGGAGGAGTTTTGCTTTTGGCAAACTTTTTGCATACCTCACATTGGTCTAGGACTTCCTGAACGTCACAATATAAGGTTGGCCACCAGGTCTTGTGCTTAAGAAACTCATATAGGCTTCAAATCCTGGTATTTCCAAGTTCTCTGTGATAGCGTAGGATGATGTTGACTTGCTGGTGTGTGGGGATATAAGGAATGGTAGTACTTTTGGACATTTTTCTGTGCAGGGTCCCATACATGTCAGCAAATAGGTGTTTGTTTTTGATAACTGTTTACTTTGTTATGTTGGTTGTACCAGGGGGGAACCATTGTCCTTTGTTTGTAGTACCAAGAGAGGCCAGTCTGGGTTGAGCCCATTTCCCCCTCTTGTGGCACAGACATATAGGCGTGAGAGGGCGTCTGCCATGGCAAGCTTGGGACCAGGTTTGTACTGTATGAGCATATTGAATCTCTCCAAGAGCTCCATTCAGTGAGCTTGGCGGCAATATAGATTTGCTTGGGTTTTGAAATATATGAGCAAATTGTGGTTGGTTAATGCTGTGAACTCTTCCTGCAATCCAGATAACAACGCCATTTGACTAGACAGTGCACAATGCCCAAAATTTCCTTGTTGTGGATAGGGTATCAACACTTACCATCTGTCAACTTTTGTGATTCATAAGCTACAGGCAGGAAGTCATCATCACTATTCTTGATTTGTAGGACTCCCCTGATGGATGCATCTGAGGCATTGGTTTCCATTTGGTATTCCCTGTCATGTTTGGGGTATTGCAGGATGAGAGCTATTGTGAGCTTCTCCTGAGGCATCTAAAACAGAGATCAAATTGGGGGGGTCCACTCAAACTTGGATTTGGCGCCTGTTATGGCAGATAAGGGGGCAGTCAAAACGCCACAGTCAGGTATGAAGCGGCATACATAGGCCACCATCCCCAAGAAGGTGTAGAGTTCCAACTTATCCTTGGGTGGCGCATCTTGCATATGGCCTGTATCTTTTGACTGTTGGGTTTGATGCTGTCCTTTGAGACTATATGTCCCAGGAAAGGTAATTGCTTACAGAAGAACTAGCACTTGGAGGGCTTGGCCAACAGTTTGTATTGTGCCAGGGTAGCAAAGAATGCCTCTAGATCTTTGTTGTGCTGTTCCACCAAGGGGCTATAGATGATGATGATGTTGTCCAGATAGACTAGGACATGCTTGCCTATTTATGGCGCAAACACTTTGTTCATGAAGATCACAAAGGTAGAAGAGGCGTTTGTCATGCCAAAGTTGAGCACCACACATTTGTATGAGCTGTATTTAGTGTGGAAGGCTGTTTTGGGAATGTCTTCCTCCTTAATATAAATCTGGTTGTAGCCTGAAGTCAGATCAATCTTGGAGAAGACTGTGGCTCCTCCTAAGGCGTTAAAGAGATTGTCAATCAGTGGTAGTGGATAAAAATTCTTGATGGTAACTTTGTTTGGGGCTTGGTAGTCTGTGACCAGACATAAAGTGCCGTCCTTCTTGGCCACAAAAAACACAGCGGCCCCAAAAGGAGACTGTGAGGGGTGGATAAGTCTTTTCTCCAACGCCTCCTTGAGATAGGCATGTAGGGCATCATCTTTGTTTGGGGTCAGCCTGTAGATAGGGCATGCTTTAGGGACAGCCCCTTTGAGTTGGATGGAGTGTTGGATGTGTTTCTTAGGGGGTAGCCCAGGTAGCGCTTCCTTGAAGATTTCTGGATGGTGGGTCACATATTTGAAATCCTGAGGTTTGGAGGTATCCTGGTGAACTTTGAAGTGTATGATCTTTTAATGACAGGAGTCCCAGTCAATAGCCTTCAGGGTTTCCTTTTTGTCCAGGTTCTCTGTGATGCGCACAAAGATGTGGTTGTGTAGGAGTTGGTCCACTGAGTCATGGTAGATCTGGTGGTTGACACATTCATGCTTAATGGTCAACACTGAGGTCACCCAGTCTACGTGAGGATTGTTATTTTTTAACCAATACAACCCCAATACAATATCAAACTTTGGGAAGTCAATGCTGGGGCCTTGGATAGTGGAGTGTAGGTTCTTGAGCATGACAGAGAAGGGGGCTGTTCCCTGTCACAGCAATGTGATGTTTATCAGCCAAAACCACATTTTTAATCTGCAAAGGATTAGTGGCTAGCTTGAAATTGTCTACAAAGCTGCTGTTGACTAGGGTTCAATCTGCACCCAAATCCAGGAGTGCTGAGCCTGTGTAACTGCAAAAACAGAAAAGATAGGACATCAGTTTATTGGGATGTCTGGCAATGGTGTACAGTACCAGGTACTCCAAGGGTACTTGGATCATTGGACATTGAACCACGTCTTTGGGTTGGTACTCATCATTGGGAAAGTTGGGAGTTGTGTGGGGAGAGCTTGGCTTGCTTAATGCTCTCCCCAGGCTTTCCCCTCATCTTGATTCCCTTGTGTGGCAGTGATACAGAAATGGTACAGTTTGACTGGCCATTGTTCCCATTCCCATGTCCGTTTGAGCTTGTGGGTTTATGGTTGGTGTTATTCCTGTTGTTTCCAGGGGGTAGTCAAGTAGAGCGCTCACCTTTGTGGGAATCCTTGGGTCTCTCTTGTTTTCCCGTTTGTGCCTTATGAAGGGCATTGGAGGTTTGTTCCGCTTTCTCCACTTCACAGTATAGGCTTTACAGGTTGGTCACCTGATCTAGGTTCACGTGTCTCATCACATGTGACTTGAGAGCGTCATAGTACATGAGGTGTGTGGCTGGGGTGTCAAAGGCCATGTCAGATGGTGCACAAATTTGGAGTTCTTTGTTGGCGCGGGTGAGTTCCTTCAAAGTGCCTGTCTAGGTTAGGTTCTTTACTTGGCATATGATCATGAGCTCCGTATCCTTAATCACAAATCTTGCCAAGAAGTCTTGCTTGTAGGTATCCCAGTTCTTGTTGGCGTGTTTCTTGTGCCACTTGTCACACCAGGTGCCAGTGTCATGGGTCAATCAGATGGAGATTTCTGCAATCCAAAATTGCTGCAGACATTCCATCTGGGCCATCCTGCTCTGGGCAGAATGGATCCATGTGGCAGCATTGTTGTCGTTGGCCCCAGAAAAAGGTTCCAAGGCAGCACTTTGCAGTCTTTGGGCTACGTAGACAGGCATGGTGTTTTTATTGGTTGGTTGCGGAATTGAAGAGAGAGCCTGAAAGAGCCCTTGTGCAGACATGGCATTGAAGGCAGGTAGTGGGATCACTGTGTTCTGGTACAGGACAAAGCCATTGGGTATCTCAGCAACAGGGGTGTACAGGGTCCAGTCAGGCAGGAGGCCAGACATAATTCTGTCAAGGATTTGTTGGCTATGGCGTGTGTGGGCAACAGGTGGTATTTTTCAAAATAAGCTAGGATGGAGAACCTACCTGTGCTACCAATGTTGTAACTGTGCTGTTTTAGCAGAGTTACAAGGGGGAATATTTAGAAGCTAGATCATAATCTTTATTGAGAGATAGTGATTATATAGTCAATGTGAATCAAGGATAACAGGAGCATGATTGTGTTGATCATACAGCTGGATGGTGAAGGGGGTGGCTTGATCCTGGTAATGAGTCAAGCGTCAAAACAAGTTATCCACCATAAAGGATCATCACCTGTTCATGTTGTTGGATTTGGTAATTTGAGTTGACTTCCTAGTCTGGCTTCGAGTGGCCAAGTAATTGGATTGCGGGTCACAAACCTGCTTGTTTGGAACCTTGCTGGCGGGTTGAGCCTGCTTTTTTGACATTAAAAAGACTTTTTTAATTGCTAAATTTTGGGGCTTTACACAGCTTTGTTACTAATAATAGCACCCTTATCTTTATTATAGATTTGAAATTATGAGTCTTTTCTAGTATAGCTATGATTTTTTAAAGTATTTTTATGTTTTTTGGCTTCAACATAAACACTGTTTGAGATAGTATTTTCTTAGCTACAATTCTTTAAATTAAACTGGGATGTTTACTATTGCTTTAAGATAGCATAGTTTGATATAGTGTATTTTAAGATGCTGTGTTGTACCCCTTTTTTAAGAAAAAATTAGTAACCTTATGCTATCAATTGATTAAAGAGCCCTCAATATGGCCATAGCCAAAAATAAAAACATGGTATCAGTTTTTAAGGCCTTTTTCAGGACTTTGGAATATTAAATAATTAACAGTTTCAACCAATTAACACAGACCAGTAGTTAAGCACTCCTAGGAATAGTTTCAACAAAAAACATTGAGTGTGTGGGCCATAAGATTAATAGATCAGCAATCAAATCATATCTTGGCATTAATAAATTCCCTATTACTAATTAATGAATGGAACCTGAAGATATTGCACAATTAATTAGTTAAATTCAACAGGCATTGTCAGGGAGCCAGCCTGTGGGGGGTTCCTGGGAACTTACAGGCGGGCAACATGCGGGTCCTGCAGGCAGGGCCCACCACAAGATTGGTTCTAACTTCACAATATAAGATATTGATTTGCCCAGAAGGGCCCAGGGTCCGCTTGCGGGTACCATTGAATCAATCAGGCTGGTGAGAGTGATATACATCCCTCCAAATATCTGGGTTGAGGTGGACTCACTGGCTGTTACAGATTCCTGCGGGCAGTTGGGCTGCAGGGTGAGAGATGGTGTCATCAGAACTAAATAGGCGGGCAAATAGTTGTACTTGTTGCGTAATAGAAGAGGAGGTATGGTGAATATAGTCCCTTCTCTGTAAACGGTCTCCGTCTCTCTAGTTCTAGCCTCTGGGTTGTGGATTAAGATTTCCTCTAGCGTGAACTCTGAATATGCCGGGTTTGGGGGATATTCTGTGAAATGTACCAGGCCAAAGGGAGCTCCTAGGGGATAATATAGTTTGGGCAGCTGGTCTGCGGTTTCTTCAGATGAATAGGTAGGAGGCACAGAACTGCAGGAGTTGGTCTTCAAATGAAATAGAACTAAAATCAAATATGGGATGATCTGGTTGAACCAAAGGTTAATGACACTTTATTGCAAGAATGGCAATGGGTAACTTCCTGGCAGCCCAGGGTATAAGTATACCCATCTGCCATGAAAAAACTTTTACAAATTCCTTTGGGCCAGGTGCTACTGTCTACCAGGTTTTTACAGCCCTTGGCAGTATCCATTGCAGAAGTTATTTCATTGGCTAGTTCATACTGAGAAAGCTCAATTTTCCCTTTCAGGTTGCAGGATTTGTCATCTTTGGGTGGCCCTCATTCCATGGGAAGTTTCTTTGCCTCCTCCGCCGCAGTGGCCCAAGTTATTTCAGGATCCTTGGCTTGGCCTGCGCTCTCATTGGTTGGGTTAACAGGAACCTTTGGCGTGGGAGGCCTCAATGTAAGTCATTTCTGTTAATCAAGCCTAAGGAGATTCTCCAAAGTCAAATCCCGTTCTGGTTCAAGCCCAAAAATCTGTGGGCAGCCGGGTGGCTGGTCCTGCGGGCTGGCAGCCTGTGGGGTATTGGGGTTCAAATCCTGTAGTTGAGGTTTTCCTATGAGTATATTCAATAGGAGTCTGTCATTTGTGACAGGCATCCAAACATACATCTCATAATAATCACTATTTTAAACTTTAATGATGTCCCAGAACAAGAGGGCCATTCTATGGACCATAATCTGCATTACATCTAGAAGAGTCCACCATGCACTGGGCTGCCAGGCTAAACACTCTAAGATAAAAGGCTCTGAGCCTATTATATTAGAGTAGCTTTGATTGAGAAACAACTTCCTTCACCTCCTAGTAGCTGTAAAAATTGGGGGCATATTAAGAAAAACAAAACCTTGCCCTCAACCAAAATTGAAACCATGGTTTCAGAAGCAATAAAAAGGCTATTGCCAACAATTCCAGGGAGACAAAAAGAGAGAGAAATTAACTGGCACCCTAGAGCAACAAGAAAAACTTAATGGCTAGGGTTACTAAAAAAATTCAAACTTTATTAGATTAGAGAATAATAAAGCAAGAGTATATTACAAATTTTTCATTAATTTAAGGGGGGAATGGGGTTGGAGAAGGAGTCAAATAAGCCAAGACTAATTAACAAATTATATGAGTTATGTGTGCAATTTTTGAGGCAAGAAAGTTGAAAAAAATATTTGAATGAACAAAATTAAAAAGTAAACCAACTCAATCTAAAATTTAAGAAGCTTTCTTGGATGTGAATTACACTGCCCTGGCTAATTCTTGCACATGATATTTAACCAGATGTATCTCTTGATTGGGTTAAGTGGGGGCATCATTGAAATGATTCTGCAAGTAATAGTGTGAGGAATTTTCTTGGGATTTTTTAGCTAATATTTGGATGATATCCAGGCTTGTTTTTGATCCAAATCCCCAAGAATTTGATGAGGATTGAAGTGGAAGTCCAAGGGGGTGTAACTTTACAGTAGTCATCAACTGGCTAGCTAGCCCTGGGATGTAGCCCAGGTAGACAGCTAATCCTCTCAGCTTGAGGAATATGCTTTATTGCATATCAAGAACAAACACAGGTGCTAGGAAGTTATCAAGTGAGCTTCCTTCACAAACCATACAGCCCCTGTGACCATAATAAAGTCATGCTGGGCTGTGGTTTAACAAAGTGTTTGATTTGTGATGAATTTGATAGGTTGAAATTAAACACAATAGAATTACTCTTTGATAAAATTTCCAATATAGTGATGAGTACCCATGAATCAATTAGGCTGTACTAATTGAGGGACTAAATGAATAATCTGACTGATTCATATTATGAAACTAAATGTCTTAAACTAATTGATTAATTGGGAAGGTTAATTACTATCCACAAATATAATTAATGAGGAGTTAATAATATAGATAGATTGAAATTGACTTGACTGTGTCAAGTAGAGATTGGATTTCTCAAATAGATTAATTAACTGGGTAGAATAATTGATACCCTGGAATATGATTAATGAAGATTTAATAATAGGGCCAAAATGAACTTGAATGTGTCAAGTAAAGACTCAGTGGCTTGGAAATTGGTTAATTAAACAGGAAGAATAATTAATTTGTACCTGTGAATATTATTAATGAGGATTTAACTATAGGGTTAAAAGGGACTTGAATGTGTCAATAATATTGGTTAAGGTTAACCAAAATTAAACCCCCAATATTGGTTTAAAAATGCTGTGTTGGAAAATTTATTAGGCTTTAAAGAAACACTGCACCAACCAATCTTTTTTAAAGCGCTGGGGCGCCTTCTGAGAGCATTTCTTGGCGCTGGGGTGGCACCTGGTTCAAGTTTCAAACCATTTTGTTCAGTTTTAATGGCAAAAATTAGTTATTGCCAAAACTGCTAATTAAAGACAATGGTGTCTAGGTATTCAGGATTAGTTGGCTGTTACCCAGGTGGGAAAATGGAATATTGGACTAGGAATATGTATATTCCACAGAGTTTTGGCACTGACAGTCTTTAATGCTTCAAGGCATGAAAGTAAATGTCAACAGAAGGAATCAGGTAATTCTGGAATGTACCAGAGCACATTTTTATAGGTTAAGAATGTGAAGATCTTTTTAGTAAGGGTCTTGATTGAATGATGGCATTATGTCATAGATCATGTGATAGGAATACAGGTGTTATTCCAGAACCAGAGTAACTTTCAGCCAATTATACTCTGATTGGTATGTAATGAAAACATGAATGTAATAAATAAAGATGTTTATATTGGTGGAGTTGATGGTTTAGCTACATGACCTTCCCGTGGTCTCTGTTGATAACAGGGTGATTCCTGGCAAACAGGAAGAAATAAGGGATGATACTACAACGTGTTCTGGTAATGGTCAAATCAAGGTGGAACGTTGCAACAAATGGGCATGAACTACCAACTTGAGGGTGTTGCAGCTCTGGATCTCAGCAATGGGTGAAGGAGTAACAGTTTGTCAAGGGGAGAGTGAGAGTTGGGCGCATTGCCTGTCACACTGCTCTGCTACGAGGCTGGCTGGGTTGTACAGTTACTTTGGTAACTAGACCTGGTAAGGATGTGCATAGGCTGCCCAGCAACAAGGAGGGGACACTCCTGTTTGCTCCAAAAGGACAGGTGTATTAACAATGGGGTGGTAAGTTCATGCCTTAAATTTACTATATTCTAGATTGGTCTGGGTGTGCCACTAGGACAAATAACCATAGCCTGCAAAAAATACAATATCAAATGGAAACAGTACTGCCTCTAACAGACCAGAAAAAACAATCGGACAAGCAAGAGAGGGGAGCCATGCTCCTTGCTCCCAAGGGACAATGGACAACGCAAACGGACTCTGGACTAAGAAAAAAACCGCATCTTTCTCTCAAACAATGATTGCATTGTGGGCAGAGAAGGCAGCAGCAATACCAAAGGAAGGACAAACAGAGTGTGGAAACGTGGGAACCACCAGGAACCTGCTGGCCAGTGTGATCAAAAGTTTATGCAGGCTACACGCTGTAGAAGTAATAACGGTGGTGAATAGAGATTGGCTCTTTTGCAGAGTGGTGGAAAAGTGTGGGTTCACGCCTGTACATATTTCAAAACTAGGTAGGGGAACAATACTAATGACATTTCAGACAAAGGCACAGAATGAGCAGGCCATGAGGACAGAATTTAGGACAAAGACAGAGGAACTCACGGTTTGCGGTGTGGGAACTGAGGTCAGGAAATTCTTAATACAAAATGTACCGCCGGTAGTAAACGTAATGGAAATCAAAGAAAAGGCAAAGGTCTTGGGCAGGGTTACCAGCTGCGTGAAGAACCAAAAGTCATTGAGTATTAAGAAATTGGATGGAACGCAAAAGAAGTTTGTCACAGGAACCAGGGATTATGTCTTGAAGGTGGAACTAGTGAAAGCAGTGAATGAGCTACTGTGTTCATTGAGTGTAGGTGGTTGGAAACTCCCACTCTGCTCTTTGGACAGGTGTTTCCACTGAAGGCTAAAGGGACACATCAGGGCAAAATGTCCGGTAAATATGGCAGCTGGGGAGGAGAGAAGAAAGAGAGTGGAGGAGGGAAAGAAGTTGGAGGCACAATCAGCCATAAAATTGGCAAAGTTGAAGGAGTTGAGTGAGAAGGAGAAACAGGCAAAGAACCTAGTTCCTGTAAGCAAAAACCCAGTTGTCCCTAACAACAAAAGTAAGAAAGCGGCAAGGAAGCTGAAGTTGGCCAAATCTTTGGCTATTGAAGGTTTTGGAGTCACTCAAAATGCTACCCAAAGCGATTCTCAGCTAGGACCATTGATAGCAGAGAATGGTGGAAGAAAGCGGCATGCTACTGTAGGTAATGCAGATATCCTAAAGGCGCAGTTCCCAAAGGGTGCTGAGGTTCTGGCCAAAGTATCCTTTGTCAACACAAGCCTGAAGGAAAAGGATACAACCAATGCTCAGACGGAAACAGAGACCCTGGTTGAAGTGGAAATCAGAGAGGAGGAAAGATGGAAACAGAAGACAATCTAGGTCAAGGGAAGTCCAGAGGCCAAACAAGATCACAAGGTTGTCAGAAAGAGAAATCTGCTGTACCCAGCAATGTGATTGTCAGTGTGGATAACCCCACACAGATAGTTCCATCTGCAAACAATATTGATTAAATGAGTATGAAGCTAGAGTTTGACAACGTCCAAGGTTTTGGGGAACTTAAATAAAGACAGAGGCTTTCATATATACTATTACAAAATGACATTGATATAGGAGTATTCACGGAGACCAAATCAAAACCAGGTGTGGAGGAAGAGTGGAGATATCAACTTGCTCTGACACAATTATTTTACTCTCACTTAGTTGAGAAAACAGAGGAAACATCCAAAAGGGCGGGACCAAAGGGACCAATGAAACCAAAGGGAGGTGTAATAATCTAGTGAAAGAAGAAAGTCAAAGTAATACAAAAATTGGAAATAGTACATGGAAGAGCCTCAGCCATCAAGGTTGAGGTAAAGTCAGGATGGCAATGGGTAGTGGGCCTATATGCACCAAACAATCCTACATAACAGAAGGCCTTCTTCCAGGAGGTCCAAAGGAAAGTGGGAGAGTTAGGTATAGGCAGAAATGTGATAATGGGGGGAGATGTAAGCTGTGTGATCTCTGTGTGTGACAGAATTGGCGCATCAAGCAATTGGTCTGCAGATCAAGGAGCAACAGAGTTAACACAGTTAATGGCATCAAAGGGGGTAGTAGATGTGTGGAGAAAGGGTGATCAAGGAGGTTTAGAGGAGGCTGAATGGTGGACTTTCTTTAGAGAGAAACACTTCTCCTGAATTAACATCATAACAGTCCCTGAAGTAATGCTGCAAAGGTGTAAGATTAGTGTCAGAAATTTGGTGTTGACAGATTCAGATCACAGACCACTGGAACTGCTGGTGAAGGAGGAGCAGGAGGCTCAAGCAGGGAAAGTAATCTGGAGGATGAACCCTAGACTCTTAGAGTGGTCTCCACTCCAAGATCTTCTTACAAAGAAACTTAATTACTACTGGAACAGGTTACACTACATATACAAAATGAAGGAGGAAAGGGCTTATGATGTCTGGAAGATGACCAAGGAGGAAATCAAACAGACTTGTGAGAACTTTGTGAGACTGATGAATTCAAAAATGACAAGATATCAGGATAAGGAGTCCAAATTTGCCAAGGTATGTAGTAAAGCAAGTGAAATGGAGACATCAGTCTTCAAAGAACAAGCAATTCAATATGCCAAAGCAATTGGAGATTTCACAGCAGATAGATTGAAGGCTTCAAAGGCAAAATGGAATGAGAAGTCCAACACAAACCTAGCGCTCCTGAAGAGCGCAATTGGAGTATTCTGACTGTCAGCTAGGATTGTAGAATTTTTGTTTCATGGAGCCACAGTAGACACAAGGGAAGGTTTGACAGAGGCGGCCAAGGAGTATTCTGTGGATCTGTATAGTGAAGCAGAAAGCAACAAGGCAGCAGCTGAAGAGCTCATTGAAGGTTTACAGGTTTTATCAGTGGAAGGAAAGCAGTCCTTGGGTTTGCCCATTGGATGGCAGGAGGTAGCAAATGTGATTCAACATTCTAATAATAGAAAATCACCAGGAATTGACATAATTGTAATGGATTTTTACAATTTTTACAGGGAAGAGACGTCATTAATATTATGCAAAGTTTTCAAAAAGATCTTAGACCTAGACATAGGTGTAACAACCAAAGAATGGGCGAGGGGTATAGTTACAATGCTGTATAAGAAAGGTGATCCAACCAACCTTGCAAAATATAGATCCCTTAGGCTTTTGAATGTAGATTACAAAATACTCATGAGAGTTCTGACCAGGAGCTTGAAGCACCAGCTGAAGGATATTGTCAGTAAAGAACAGACGGGATTCATTCCCGGACAATCAATAGCGGATAACCTAACACAGTACTTCTTAATCAAGGAATAAACAAAGAAAAATGATATCCGGAAAACTGGATGGATGATGTTCTTAGACCAGGAGAAGGCCTACAACAGAGTGAGTCAGGAGTTTTTGTGGAAAGTGTGTGTTAAGATTGGGTTTCCAAACAATGTTGTGAGTATGTTAAAAGCAATATACAGAGTGGCAAAATCTAATATTAATGTGAATGGGAATCTATCTCAGCCCTTTGAGGTAAAAAACAGTGTATGTCAGGGAGATCCATTTTCTCCATTGTTGTTTGTCCTTGTAATAGAATCACTGTCAGCAGCCCTTCTAAAGGCCAATTGAAAATTTCTAAAAATCAACAGAAAGTGTTACTCTCACTCAATGTATGCGGACAATACGTGGATTTTCTGTAGAGACGTGGAGGACAAAGCGAGGGTAATGTGTGTCTTAGATAAGTACCAGAGGGCAAGTAATTCAAAGGTGAATCTTTCCAAATCCTGATCCATTACTATTGGAAAGACGGCAGCATGGATGAATGACTCAAGCCAGCGAATCCCTTGTTTGGAAGACGGGGAGGAGTATAAGTACTTGGGGTATCCCATCCAGGGAGGTATGTTGCCAGAGAAAATCAGGAACTCCCAGGTAACCAAGATAACTAAAGAGGTGGGAAAGTGGAAGTGGCTCAATCTTTCCTACCGCGGCAGGGTCTTGGTTCTCAACACTTTTGTAATATCCAAACTATGGTACTTGGCCAGGGTGATTCCACCAACACTATCAGCAACTAGGACAATAAAAAAGATAATAAATTTTTTTATATGGAATGGCCAAGCAGCAAAAATCAGATACAAGGATCTATCCCAGGAGACGTCAAAGGGGGGCATTGGACTAATCAACTTTGAGACTATGCTGGAGGCAATTCAATTACAGTGGTTAGCGCACATTGCAGACAATGAGAAGCCAAAGGTGTGGTTATCTATATTGGAAGATTATCTGAACAAGGCACAACTGACCAAAACAAAGGTCAACCAAGGTGTGAGCTGGGGGATTAACTAGAACACTAAGGTAGCAGCAAAATACCTACCAGGCTGCTGGAAGGACATTTTTAGAACTTGGACAAAGAACAATGGTAAAATTTTGGTAGACAAGTGGACATTACAAAAAGCAAGAGCCATTCCCTTGTGTTGTGGGGACTGTGAATTAGACATAGATGCTTGGTCCCAGAAGGCCTTTTTAAGATCACTGGGGCAACACACTGGGGCAATATCATTACAGGCAAAGGCAGATTACTAAGAAGATTGGAACCACCAAAGAACTCTAAACCCTTGGACAAGGCTTACTTTAAAAAGGGATGGGATATAGTGGAGGATCAAAGTCACTGGCCAGTGGAATTGAGACAATACTGTAGACCATATGAGAGCTTAGATGGGGATGATCAAAACAGGATTTTGACAGAAGCAGAAGCAGAGCAAGGGCAGTACCAAAACAATGGACCAAGGTTAATGCGGTCTGAATTTTTGGTGAAGTTAAGAAGAATTTTGAGGGTAGGGAAAGATGATGGGATTATCCTGGCTGAATTCTCTACTTGTTACTATTGGAAAAACCAATCCAAGGGACTAGCTCTGAGACACATGCTGAAGCTAATGACGGAAAAGGAGGTGAAACAAGGGCTAGTCAACCTTTGGGGGAAGATAGGAACGGGATGGGCCATTGTGGTTCAGAAATTTCTATAACAACTCAGAGGAGGGATCCTTCACACAGGAGAGGTGTTACAAAAGTGGCACAACAAAGAATACCCTGCAAACTTTGCTTGCAAGGTTTGCGAGGAAGTGGAATTGGCAAAACACATATTCCTAGAGTGCTCAGAAGCAAGAACAATATGGCCATGTGTGTTCCACTGGTACAATTGGTACCATCTTGAGAAGGAAGCAGTTTGGGTCACTTGGCAATGGCCCAAACTCTTGGCTGCAATCCCATCACAGGTGCTTTACGCTAATGTGACGGGTGAGAAGGTTTAGAGATTGGTGTGGGGTGAATCCCTCTTTGGTTTATGGCTTGCCAGAAACGAGAGAACCTTTTTAGGTCCCGGTCAAAGAGCGCGTCCAACTCAAGACTTTGTGAAGCAACGGCTGCTTGCAGCTGTTGGTAGCAAGAACAATCCTCTTTCTGCTGAGTCTGCCAACTCACAGGTCAGTCTGGTATCTTGTTTCACAGAAGAAACAGATATGCATGTTTCAAGTCCGGCTTGTCTTCCTTTGCAGACTTGCACTCTAAACAGATAAGAACATGTAAGTTAGATATAGTGCAAGCTATCTCAATTGTGGGTGGGAAACTGCTTCATGCAGCAATTGAGTGTTTCAAGGTGTGAGTTCTTGGGATACATCCTGTCAAGTTGACACATACTCAATAACTTTCTTTGGGGGGTAAAACAAAAACTCAAAGATGTTTATATTATGTGATGATTGTTGATTTCCCCCCAATCAATATATGTTTTGTTTTTTTGCTTTTAACTGGAAGAAGACTACCATTTAATGAGAGAGATAGCCTTTAGCTAAGATTATGGGAAGTTATAAAGCATGTAAGTGATAACCAGATTGCAGAGAGTTGAATGCCAATATTATTTGACTGGAATCTGAGTCATCAAACTCACATAAAGGATTCCCTGCTATACCGTAAAAGAGTCCAGCCAGGATAATGAAAAAGCAAGCATGAATTTCCTGGATCTTCTACATAACTGAGGTTGGGCCCAATGCTGCTAGCCCTAATGCTACTTTGGTCTCTACTTAGAATTGTAAGCTACCTCAGGAAAACATAGGCAGCTGGGCCAGCTTCAATATCAGTTATCTAATAAAGATCTGTTATTACAAATCATTTCCTTCATTTGATTCATATACATGGAGAGAAAAAGATTATAATTTAGTCATATAGTATAATTATATATAGTAAAATATAGCAACACAAATTATGAACCTTTATTCAGAAGTAGGAAGAATGTCCCAAATTCTTTAGGCCGTGGGCCCTTTCAGACTTGCTATTTCTGAAGATAACAAAATATTCCAGGCTGTAGGTTACTCCAAAGCCACAGGCTCTCCTGTACTTTCCTAATGTTAGAAGATTTAGAATATCCTCTTGGTGGATGATAAAATACCACAGTCTATGGATTTTCTGATACATGCCCTATGTTACACTGCCCAGTTTAACTTAGTAAATTAAGCCTGTTGCCTAAAAAACTGTCTGTGTTGTCCCATTGGCACGCCAACCAGTAAACAATCTAGCAGCTGAGAAGCCAGTGGTTGAGATCTAGATTGACTACAGGTTGGCATTCCAATAAGACAACACAGACAGTTTTAGACAGCATGCTTAACTTACTGAGTTAAACTGGGTAGTATAATAGAGGGTGTATCTTGTCCTAGCCAATTATTAAAAACAAAGAAAAATCAATGCCAAACCTGACCAGCTGGTCTGTTGTACTTGCAGTTTCTTTAATGCATTTTATTGTATCATTATACAAAGATTCAATTATAAATTAAATAAAAATTAAATCTGCTGTATTAAGCTTGGGTCATTATTAAAATCAATCAGCACTTAGTTAAATGTCTTTAATATATTATCACATTGAAAAGACCAAAAATTAAATGAATTTATATTGTATAATAAAATAAAATAAGTTTTATGGGATAGGGTTTAATTGGAAAAATTTGCTATGAAGGGTGGAAACTAGTTGACAGAATGACAGGGCTTAGTGACAGGGGCATAACTAGTTTAGTGGATGGTTAGTTGGGATTTGCAGGGTTGGGAGGGTTGGCTAGGGTCTGTGACAGCTGGAGGTCTTAGGGGTGTGTTGTTGCCTTGATTGGCTTGTACACCAGGGGCTTGTGAGGGGCAGCTGTGCATCTTTTGATGGTTGGCTAGTGCTATAGCCATTGAGGGCTATCTTAGTGAGGATGTCAGCAAACTTCTGACAGAGCCAGGATACCAAGTGTACCATGCTGCCCCTTCAGGTCAGGGAGGGGAGGAAATAGGTACAGGCATGGCCCATCAGATGATTGGACCTAACTTCACCAGGTAGAAAAGCGCCTTCCCAGCCACAGCCCAAGGCCCAGCTGCTTTCAGGGAAGATTCAATCAGTCCAGTGAGTGCCAGGTATATCACTCCCAGGAATTAACTACTCTGGCTAGTGGCATCAGAAGTAGGGGGGTTGAGATGGTTGGTTTGGGTGTTGGGGGCGGTTCCATTGGGACCAAGTAGGCGGCAGGATTGTTGTACTTCCTGTTGAAGATCAAAGGTGTAGATGGTGATTTCCTTGCTGTCACAGAAAATTTAGTAGGGATCTTTGGGAGCATCTAGGCAGGTGTACCACTGCAAATATACCAAATTTAAGGGTTCTTGATTTGGGTTTGAGGGATAATCAGTGAAGTGTACAGGGCCAAACAGAGCATCAGGGGCGTAATAATCAGGTACTTCCGGATCTCCAGATGGGGCTTGATATTCAACTCCTGGGGTCAAGCTGGGGTTTCTGGGCAATTGAAGGTAGAATAGTATCAGAAATATGTATGGAAATATTTTGGTGAACTAAAGGTTCATAACAAACTTTTATTGGGTAAAAATGACAATACAGATCCTTACTGGGGCTCATGACTTATATAGTTACTCACCTTTAGGTGCCTCTGGGAATCCTTCCTGGGCTATCTGAGTGGCATGTTTAGGCATTTTAAATTCTGTTGTCTGGTTGGCTGGTTTGTTATTATTTTTGAGGTCTTCAGGAATAGCTGCTTGACCTGCTAGTGGCCTATCTTTACTTGACTGTTCATTGTTTCTGGCAGGTTTGGCTTCAGGTCCCATGGGATCTTTTCCAATTTGATTACCATTTTGGGACCGGCTTGACAGGCATTCCTGAGGCAAGGGAACTTGATTAAAAAATGAGCCCTATTGGGAACTCCAAATTACCAAATTTAGGGTGGGCTTGAGCTGGGAGCCCTGGGCAGCTAAAATTAGCTTGCCCAGGCCCAGCCAACCCCCCCCAAAGCTTGGGCATAGCTTTTGGGACCCAGAAAGGTCCCTGCATGTCAGGAATGAAGTATGGAAATAATATTCCATGAGCCACCAGAACTTCAAACCATTGACTACTCCAATTATCTTATAAGTCATCCAAGAAGATCCAGAAAGAGACAAGACAAGATAATTCATAAGATAAGGACAGGAGTGAAGAACCATAAGATTTATTGAAGCACCATAAGGAGAATGATGGATAAGGGTTAAGAGAAAGGGAAAGGGAATTTATACTCATCAATTCTTGAATGAGAGAATCAAGTATGCTACAAGAGGGATATAGCATTTCAAAGGTATATTAAAACATGTAACAGTGGTTCAATAATTGCACCAATAGATTTCTCTTGGTCTCAGCTTTCAGGAATGCCTTTAAACGTTGAGATTGGTTATCTAGCCGCAGAGATATGATTTTTTGAGGATCAGCAATTATCTGTAAGAAGAAAGATAGTTTGAAAGGTAATTGGACTGCAAAAGCACTTGGAAATGGCACAATTGAATCAAGTTAATATAAAAACTTATTTGAAATTGAGTTCAAACATGATAAAATCAAGTAAATTAATATAAAATGTTGTCAGGATTCTGAATCATGACACTGCAGCTGCAGGCAGGGAAGGAATGATTCCTGCACCTGAATATTTGCTTTTCAAACCAAATTCAGATGTGTGCAAATTCCTGCTCCCCCTGCCTGGTGGTTGGATGCAGTTTCAAATCCTGCCCAGGGGTTCAAATATGTTAATTTCATAACAGAAAGGGGAAAATCATATTGTGGTTGTTGAGCTGCAAGAACCACCTGGGTGAGAGTTTTGGAGTTGCGCTCTCTGATTAGTGTCCCCAATGTTGAAGAACAACACATCTCCTAGGTGTACATTGGCATGGCCAGCAGGGAAAATTGAGATGTCATGGACGCCTGCTTGGATCTTCTCATAGGCTACTTCAGTGCATTCCATTTGATGGCTCAGGAAAATCATAAATTTGGAATTGCCCAAGCTCCAGATGGCAGCAGGTCAGAAAGGAACTTGCTATACCAGTATCCATTGGTGTAAGTGGATGTGGTTTGGTAAAATACAGTCCCTTTTGAGGAAGCTGCAAGGAATGCACCAATGATTATGCTATATTTTCCTTCTTTTTACCCTCAGAGGTGTTCTTTTTCATAACCATCCTGTAATCCTGGGAATGTAAGGCCAATTTATAATAGGATATGGAAATAACATCAACTGATATACTAGGCAAGCAGCAAATGATTTCTGTACCAATTCCTGGGTTATGACAGCAAATCATTGTCACTATTACATTTTTCTCCTGCACAATTAGTCAGAACCAGGATGTCAACAACAAGCTCATGAATACCAAGCTGTGTGGTGCAGCAGACAATGAAGATGCTGTAAAGCCCAAGTAGGTGTCTGAACTCAGTCATTTGGAGGTATATATTGCATTGAAGGAGGTCAAGAATGATGGGATAAGCATTCTTGAGCTAGGAATCTGGCTACTTCTTTGGCTTCTTAGTAAGCTTTGTACCACCTCCCTCTAAGAGGGCTCAAAATACTTGTCTGACTATAGCATCAGAGAATTGTAGTCAGGTAGTAATTTCCACAAATACCATGCTACTTTAATTGAGGCTCAGTATCTCCTCAAAAATTTTATTGATTATCAATTGTTGTTTAGGGGAACACTTGCCATTCTGGTACCTGGATTAAGTAGGACTCAATCAGATTGGTCCAAATTGTCATGCAATAATTGGCTTGAGTTGGAGGGGATCACAGTTGCCCAGGCTTGTGATGGGCCTGGTCTTGAGGTTCCTCATCTTAACTGTTGAAAAACAAATTCAGTGCTGCATCCAGAAAACCATACAGCTCATCCTCCTCATGACTTATGTTGAATTGCTGGGTGTAAAAAGATATTGTATTAGCTGTGCTCTCTTGCTCAGTAACCTGGGATTGTATTTAATCCTGGTTTTCTGCCTCAATGTTTTCAAAGCTATCTTCATCTTTAAAAATTGTTTTTAAGAACCATAATAAAAATTCTATCAAAATCAGAGAAGTGAAATATTTCCATATCACTAATTTATTTAGATGTGTGTACCTATTTGAGACTTTTTGAAGACATAAATGGCCAATTTTAGAGGCACATAAATTGAAAATCATGTTTAGTTTCCTGAATAGCTTTTGGTGGATTTACTCTTGAAAGACACTATTTCTATTTTGAGTCATAAAAACAGTTGAGATTGTCAAAAAGTGAGTTGTCTTGTGTTTGAAAATATCACTTTTGTGACTGAACCAATTTTGTTCTGTTTGTATCAATTTTGTTACATCTTTGATATCACAGTTGATGCAGTTTGCTTCAAATGTGATTGGGTTATTCTCATTTTGAATATTTATTAATTTTTTATTGTCTCAGTTTTAGGATTGTATATTTGATTTTATTTGAATTTCATTTTATGGTTGACTTTTTTATAATCCAGACCTAGATAAATGGAACTTTTATTGATTAAATTAACCTTTGAGTGGAACCAGTTGCCTTTTGTTATGTGACAACCAATTTTGTTCTAAACTTAACCATCTTGTTTATCTCAAAAGGTTTGTTGCAACTGAACCAATGAGAGTTCAGTACTTGGAATTGGGGAAGACAACAGTCCAATAGGAAAGGACAGAATAATAAGAATAAGGTGTCGTTTATTGTAGAATATTGTGATTAATATACTATATGGGGAAGGCCACAATGGGGTGGCATAGTGGGAATTTCCATAAAGGTTCAGAGCCAAGGATTAACTTGTGCGGGGATCAACAGGTCAAATTGGCAACACTCCTAATTAGGATGAAGTACCTGCCATTTGACATTGTCATCAGATCAATCCATAACGTTAGATACGTCAAGGGGCAACTCATCTAGCACCCCCTGTGTATTGTAAGATAAGTTAGCAGACAAGCCTAGAAACTTGGTTGCAACACCCCCCCTTTCCCCCTGTTTGTTGTCAGACACCAGGACTGGAGTTTGCGGAAGGTCTGGGAAGGTCCGCACAAACAACTTTTGTGTGGGGATGGCGCGGCAGGGGTGCAAGCAATAATGGTGAAGCTTCTTGGTGTTTCCTTGGGCATCTTCAAGTTGATAGGTGTGGTTGTCATAGACTGTAGCTATCTTGAAAGGCCCTAGGTGGTTGGGTTCTAACTTGGCAGAATTGGGATTGAGGGTGTAGACAGGGTCACCTATGGCATATCTAGTTTTGAGGTGTTTTGTCCCTCCTGCAATCCTCTTGTGTTTGATCTCCCGGGCTTTGGAATGCCATTGGTCTAGGGATGGAGTTGTCACTAGGGGGCTTGTTGGGAACCTTAGACCGTAGTTTCCCCTGTTACACTCCTATCAGACTGTCAGGTGTTCCAAAGGCCAGGGTGCTAGGGCTGAACCCAGTGCCCCTGTTGATTCTTGCTTGCAGGATCAGTAGGGCGGTGGGGAGATGTTCAGTCCACACAGTGTTAGGGTGTTCTTGTGAGAGCTTGGTGTCAAAACCGCAGGCTTGACCCGCCAACAAGGTTCCAACCAAGCAGGTTTGTGACCCGCAATCTGATTACCTGGTCACCTGAAGCCAGACTAGGAAGTCAACTCAAATTACCAAATCTATCAACATGAACAGATGATGATCCTTTACAGTGGATATTTTTTTGGCGCTTGACTAATTATCAGGATCAAGCCACCCCCTTCCTCCATCCAGCTGTGTGATCATCAATCTTGTTCCTACTATCTTTGATTCACATGAACTATATAATCATTATCTCTAAATAAAGATTATTATCTATCTTCTAAATATTTTCCCAGTGTAACTCTGCTAAAACAGCACAGTTACAAAATTGTAGCACAGGTAGGCTCTCCATCCTACCTTATCTTGTAAAATTCTGCCTGTTGCTTGCACATGCTGCGGCCAGCAAATCCTTGACAGAATTATGTCTGGCCTCCCGCCCAACTGGACTCTGTATACCCCTGGTACCAAGATACCCAATGGTTTTGTTCTCTACCAAAACACGGTGATCCTGCTACCCGCCTTCAACGCCCTGTCCGCCCAAGGGTTCTTTCAGGCACCTTCCTTGATGCCACAACCAGTGGACAAAACCACCATGCCCGCCTATGTTGCACAAAGACTTTGCAGTGTCGCCTTGGAACCCTTTGCAGGGGCCAACAACAACACTGCTGTATGGATCCAGTCCACCCAAAGAAAACTGGCTCAGATGGAATGCCCACAGCAAATTTGGATCACAGAGATTTCCATTTTCCTGACCCACAATGCTGGCACCTGGTTTGACAAGTGGCACAAAGAACACACTAAAAAGAACTGGGACACCTTCAAACAGGACTTTATGGCAAGGTTTGTGCTTAAGGATACAGCACTCATGATCATACGCCAAGTAAAGAACCTGACCCAGACAGGCACCATCAAAGAACTCACCCGCGCCTACAAGGAACCCCGTCTTTGTGCCCCATCTGACATGGTTTTTGACACTCCAGCCACACACCTCATGTACTACAACGCTCTCAAGTTGCACGTGATGAGACATGTGAACCTGGAACAAGTCACCAACCTGTAAAGCCTGTACTTCAAAGCAGAAAAAGCAGAACAAACATCCAATGCTCTACACAAGGCACAGACTGGGAAACAAGAAAGTCCCAAGGACTCCCATCCAAGCAGGTGCTCCTCCTGACCACCCCCTGGGGGCAACAGTAACAACAATAACCACAAACCCACGGGTTCAAATGGGAATGGAAATGGGAATAACGGCCAGTCAAATTGTACCCACTTCCGCGTCACAGCCACCCAAGGCAACCAGGATGAGGGAAAAGCCCAGGGAGAGCACTAAGCAAGCCAAGCTCTTCCCATGCAACTCCTGACTTGCCCAACAATGAATACCAACCCAAGGACGTGGACTAATTCCCAATGATCCAAGTGCCCTCGGAAGACCCGGTACTATACACCATTGCCAGACATCACAATAAATTGATGTCTTACCCTTTCTGCTTTTGCAGTTACACAGGCTCAGCACTCCTGGACTTGGGCACAGACCAAACTTTAGTCAACAGTAGCTTTGTGAATAAGTTCAAGCTGACCACTAATCCTTTGCAGAATAAGAACGTGGTCCTGGCTGATGAACACCACATTGCTGTGACAAAGGAAACTGCCCCCTTCTCTGTCATGCTTGAGAACCTCCACTCCACCATCCAAGGTCCCATCATTGACTTCCCTAAGTTTGACATTATACTGGGGCTGGACTGGTTACAGAAAAACAACCCCCACATGGACTGGGCAACCTCAGTGTTGACCATCAAGCGTGAAGGTGTCAACCACAAAATCTACCTGGACTCTGTAGACCAACTTCTACGAGACCACATCTTTGTACGCATTACAAAGACCTTGGACAAGAAGGAAAACCTGAAAGCAATTGGCTGGGACTCCTGCAAGTATGAAATCATGCACTTCAAGGATCATCAGGACACCTTCACACCTCAAGACTGCAACATTGTGGCCTGCCATCCAGAAATCTTTAAGGAGGCGTTACCTGGGCTACCCCCTGAGAAACACATCCAACACTCTATCCAACTCAAGGGGGCTGTACCCAAGGTACATCCCATTTACAGGCTGACCCCAAACAAGGACAACACCCTGTGCGCCTATCTCAAGGAGGCATTGGAAAAAGGACTTATCTGCCCCTCACAGTCTCTCTTTGGGGCCATCATATTCTTCCTGGCTAAAAAGAAAAGGTACCTTACGCCTGGTTACAGACTACCACGCCTTAAACAAAGTTATCATCAAGAATTTTACCCACTGCTGCTCATTGACAACCTCTCCAACACCCTGGGCAGTGCCACAGTCTTCTCCAAGATTGATCTAACTGCAGGCTACAATCAGATTTGTATCAAGGAGGAAGACATCCCCAAGACAGCCTTCTGCACCAAGTACGGTTCCTACAAATGTGTGGTGCTCAACTTTGGCATGACAAAAGCCCCTTCCACCTTTTTAATCTTCATGAACAAAGTGTTTGCACCACACATAGGCAAACACGCCCTTGTGTACATGTACAATATTATTGTCTACAGCCCCTTGGTGGAACAGCACCACAAAGACCTGGAGGAAGTCTTTGCAACCTTGGCACAGCACAAACTGTTGGCCAAGCCCTTCAAGTGCCAGTTCTTCTGAGAGCCACTACCCTTCTTGGGACACATAGTTCAAAAGATAGCATCAAGACCAACAGTCAGAAGATACAAGCCATCTGCAAGATACCACCTCCCAAGGATAAATCAGAACTCCACACCTTCTTGATAATGGTGGCCTATGTACAACGCTTCATACCCAACTGTGGAGTTTTGACTGCCCCCTTGTCCGCCATAACAGGCGCCAAGTTCAAGTTTGTATGGACCCCCCAACATGACCTCTTTTTTAGACGTCTCAAGGAAAAGCTCACAACAGCGCCCATCTTACAATACCCCAAACAAGACTGAGAGTACCAGATGGAAACCAATGCTTCAGATGCATCCATTGGGGGAGTACTACAAATTAAGAATAGTGAGGGTGATTTCCTGCCTGTAGCCTACAAATTGCGCAAGCTGACAGATGGCAAGTGTTGATACCCTATCCACAACAAAGAACTAATGGCCATTGTACACTGCCTAGTCAAATGGCGCTGTTACCTGGAACAACAGGAAGAATTCACAGCACTAACCAATCATAAGTTGCTCATCTACTTCAAGACACAAGCAAACCTGTCACGGTGCCATGTGTGGTGGATGTAAATCTTAGAAAGGTTTAACATGCTCATCCAGTATAAGCCCAGGGCCAAGCTTGCCATGGCAGACACCCTGTCCCGTCTGTATGTCTGCGCTTCTAGGGGAGAGAATGGGCTCGACCCAGACTGGCCTCTCCTAGTGCTCTGTAAAAAAGACAAAGGGTTTCCTGCAGGCACAACCAATATCACCAAAGAAACGGTCATCAAGAATGAGCACCTCTTTGCTGATGTATACAGGATTCTTCACAGAAAAATGTCAGATGGCACAACCATTCCCTACATCCCCACACATCAACAAGTTGATACCATTCTTTGCTACCACAGAGATCTTTGACATACCAAGAGCCAGAATCTATATGAATTCCTAAAACATAAAGCTTGGTGGCCAACCTTATACTGCAATGTCCAGGAAGTGCTAGAACAGTGCAATGTCTGCAAAAAGTTTTCCAAAAGCAAAATCCCGCCTAAGTCTGTACTCCCCATTCAAACCCAACTGCTGTTCAAAGTATGGGCTCTTGACATTGTGGGACCCATGCCAGGAAGCACAAAAATAAAAAATACATCATCACAGCCATCAATTTTGCAACAAGGTGGCCAGTAGCCCAAGCGGTGAAAACACATACTGGTAACAATGTCCGACAATTCATTGGCAAGGAAATAATCAGCAGGTTTGGAAAGCCAGAACTCCTGATAACCAATGGAGGCAAAGAATTTACCTCCAAAGACACCAACGTGTACCTCACCAAAAATGGGGTCAAACACACCGTCACAACACCATACCATCCACAGGCCAATAGACGCGTAGAGCAGCTTAATGGTAGCCTCATGCAAGCCCTAGCCAAACTCACTGCCGGGAGACCAAAAAGACTGGTATAAGCAGCTATTGACTGCATTACTTGTATGCCAAACCTGAGTGAGCAGAACCACCGGGAAAAGCCCGTTTGAGCTGGTATACGGCACACAGCCAAATATCATTCAAGCATTGACAGGACCCAACCTGGAAATTCCAAGTCAAGTCCCCCCCTTGCTCAGACCCTCAAATAATAGAGACCAATAGCAAACATGCAGCCAAAGAAAAGGAGCACTTACAAAAGACCTTTGTTCCCATCTGCCAAAGGCATGAAGTCAGGGACAAAGTCTGGGTCATGAATGTTGACAAAAGCAAACTACAACCCAAAAAAGTAGGGCCAGCAATTTTCTAAAGGTAAACGACAATAACACTTACCTTGTGCAAGGGCTTGGGAAACGCAAGCAAGACAAGACCTTTCACCACAACCGCCTACAACCCTGCAAAGCAAGACAGAAACAACGGGAAACCACCCTGCCTGCCACCAAACAACAACTGGTTTGATATGGCGCCCGGGCTCCTGACAACCTCCCTGACAACCTGCCCCCAGAGAGGGCTGACCTTCAGCCAGGGGGGGTCAAAACCGCAGGCTTGACCCGCCAACAAGGTTCCAACTAAGCAGATTTGTGACCCGCAATCCAATTACCCAGTCACCTGAAGCCAGACTAGGAAGTCAACTCAAATTACCAAATCTATTAACATGAACAGATGATGATCCTTTACAGTGGATATCTTGATTTGACGCTTGACTCATTATCAGGATCAAGCCATCCCTTCCTCCATCCAGCTGTAATATCACCAATCTTGATCCTACTATCCTTGATTCACATGAACTATATAATCATTATCTCTCAATAAAGATTATTATCTATCTTCTAAATATTTTTCCCAGTGTAACTCTGCTAAAACAGCACAGTTACAACATTGGCAATCAGTTGAACCAGGGAGCCATTTAACTGTCCCTGTGTTCATTGGCTTGCAGATGATAGGGGGTTGTGACTATATGTTGGAGCGCGTTCTTGACGCATTATGCCTTCATGATGTGTCCAACAAGTTTAATCCCGCCATCTGTGATGAGACACTTAGTCACCCAAAGCAAGCCACAATCTCTTTACCAATGAAGCAGGTGATGGTGGTGGCGGTATGGTTGCTTGTGGCCCAGGCCACTGGCCAACAAGTGAAGTAGTTGATGGCTGTGATAATGTACTTCTTTCCCAGTCTGTCTTTGGGGAGTGGCCCCACAATGTTGAGGGCCCACTGTTCAAAGGGTTCCATGGCCTTAATGGGCAGGACAGACTTGGGGGGTGCAGGTTTGGACGTGTTCTTTTCACACAACACACTTTTCTCAAGGAGGTTCAAGATGTCTTGACGCATGCACGGCCACCAAACCTTTTGTTTCATAGTCTCAAAGAGGTTACGCCCTCTGATGTGACCCAAGGTTTGGTGATAGTGCAGGATGGTGTCCCCTTGTTGTGTGGTGGGAATGTAAGGCGTCTTCTCACCTGTCTCTGCTTGGCGGCAGACATTACCAGCATTGATGGTGAATGCACTTTTGTTGTCCTTCAGCTTGGAGATGGTGACTGAGTTAAGGCCCTTGTAGCAAGTTGCCTCAGGGTGGAGGTAGAGCATGGGCCAATCTGGATCTAAACTGCTGTCCCCTGTGATGGACGCTACATAGAGTCATGAAAGAGCGTTAGCTGTGATGAGTTCCTTTCCAGGCTTGTATTTGATGCGTAACTGATAGGGAGATAGACACTCAACCCAACCTGCCTGGCGGCGTGTCAAATGAGACTGTGTTGAAGTACTGAAGTGACTTGTGATCCGTCAGAACGCGGGGTGGGAAGGTAGCACCTTCCAAGTAACAGTGCCACTTCTCAACGCAGTGTACAATGGCTGCCAGCTCTTTATCATGGATGGGATAACATTGTTCCAAGTCAGTGAGCTTCCTGGACTCATATGCTACGGGGAGGAAGACGCCATTGTCAGTTTCTACCCTCAGCACGCCCCCTATGGCCCTGTCAGAGGCGTCATTCTTGAGTTTGTACTGTTGGTTTTGGTTGGGAAACTGCAGTACTGGTGCCGTTGTGAGCCTTTGCTTCAACATCTTGAAGGCTCAATCCCTGGCGGGGGTCCAATGGAAGCGCTGTTTGGTGTTGAGGAGCTCAGTGAGAGGTGCAATTAGTTCCCCGCAATTGGGGATGAACTTGCGTACATAGGCAACCATGCCCAAGAATGTTTGCACTTGGCCCACATCAGTGGGGGGCAGCATGCTAGTGATTGCCTTGATTTTGGCAGGGTCAGGCCTTATCCCTTGGGCAGAGATGGTGTGCCCAAGGAATAGCAGCTCCGACTTGAGAAACTCACATTTGGAAGGTTTAGCTTTTAGCTGATTTTTCTGAAGGGTGTTGAGGACAGCGCAGAAGTGTGGGAGGTGTGTGGTTTGATCTTGACTGAAGACAATAATGTTATCAAGGTACACAACCATGTATGTTCAAATCAGTTCCTCAAAGGCTTTGTTCATCAACATGGCAAAGGTGGAGGGAGCGTTGGTCATTCCAAAGTTCATGACACAACACTCAAACAACCTGTAGCGTGTGCGGAAGGCAGTTTTTGCCTCATCCCCTGGTGCAATGCGGACCTGGTTGTACCCCGCAGTGAGATCAATCTTACTAAAGACCTTTGCGTCTGCGAGTGTATCAAACAGGTTGTCAATCAGCGGCAGGGGGTATTTATTTTTAACTGTCACCTCATTTAAGGCGCGGTAGTCTGTGACCAGGCAAAAAGACCTGTCCTTCTTTGCTACAAAGAAGACAGCTGCCCTGTATGGAGACAGCAAGGGGCAAATAAAGCCCTTATTGAGCGCGTCCACAAGGTGCTGGCGGAGGGTTTCATCTTCCTTTGGTGTGAGACGGTATAATAGTTGTGCTTTAGGTACCAATCCTTGAAGTTGTACAGCGTGCTGGATCTCACGGGGCAGAGGTAGTTATTTGAGTGTTTCACTGAATACATCCTTGTACTCCTCGAGGAGTGCAGCTAGCGCTGGTGGTGGTGATGATGACAAGGGGGGACTGCAGATGATTCTGCACAGATAACTTTGACTGAGCATTGTTTAAAGTTTAGTTTCCCCCCTTGAAGTCATATGAGCCTGTCTCTGTTATCCTGACGTACACAGTGTCATGTAATAGCTTGTTCATTTCCACAGGGTAGATCTGGAACCCCACCCCATTCCTATTGAGGGTGATGACAGAGGTATCCCAGTCACTGTATGAACAGTTATGCTGGAACCAGTTGAGGCCAGCAATTACGTTGTGGCTGAGGCCTGCCATGATTGGCCCAGAGAGCCTAACCTGGATGTTCCCCATTATTACAGAGAAGGGTACCATCTTGTGGGTGATGACAACTCTGCGGGAGTCAGCTACATGTACTGCTTTGAATCTGCTGGGTACTTGGTTTAACTGCTGGGAGTCAGCAAACGCCTGTTCTACCATGGTGTGATCAGCCCCAGTATCTACCAGTAACTTGTGGGTGTTCCCACAGAAACAGAAGGGATAGGACAAGTGTGTTACTTTATTTGAGGAATGAGCGGCTTGCAACACAGGGTCATTGCTATGGACCTGAAGGACGTCCAGAGTTTCAACCTCGTGAAGATTGTAGTCGCGGGGATTCTTTGCAAGCAAGGACTGAGAGGACGGGTTGGTTGGGGTTGTAAGGCCTCTTGTTGTTACAACCCCCAGGCTTTTCTCTGGTCCTCAATTAACGCTAATTGGAGCTCCCCCTTGCGGGAGCGCTTAGTTGCACTTTCTTATTGACAAGGTTGGCAACAGCCCACTTGACTTTGACCATTGTTAGGTGCAGAACGTGGTTAGGTTGGAGCATTGTTGGTGCAGCAGAAGCCCATCAAAACCTGGTTATTGGCCTCTACAATGGCTTTATAACAGTTATTGATAGAGGTGCAGCAACCTACGGGAACCCACTTACAAATATGGGGTTTGAACCCATTAAAAATGAGGGTGAGCAACATGGCATTCCCATTGGTCACTGCTTTGGGGGCGGCAGCAAGGGCTTGTTGCCACGCAGCAAGATACTCAGTGACAGAATCAGTCTGCTTGATGGCTAAGAGGGGAGTCCCCAAGACAATGGGAGAGAAAGTTTTGCTATATTGGGATTTGGCAGTGTCTTGAAATGTTGCCCAGGTGACGTCAAACTCCTGGCTGGCCCAGTTGGTGAACCACACAGCGGCAGGCTCTGTGAGGCGGCCAGATGCGGTGGCAACCCACATGGACTCAGGAACCTGACAGATACGGAGGCGCATTTTGGTGGACTGGAGCCAACTAACAATGTCAGCTCCTTTGACACTGCCAGCAAAGGACTCTAGTTGAAGGTTGAGCATACGTTGCAACAGATCCAACTGTGGCAGGGTGACGCTAGCGTCACGCTGCCTGAGGCGGAGCCAATTGTATAAACTGGTGAGAACTAGCTGATCTTGATAGATGACATAACCCTTGGGAATGTCCCCCTTGGGGATTGGAAGGAATGTCTCTTGTTGTGGAGTAGCCATGTGGCCTGTACTCCGTCCTTTCTTGTGGGAATTTTGTTTTAAAATAGGTCAAAAACCTACTTCTGCTACCACTGTTGCAACTGGACCAATGGGGATCCAGTATGATAAATTGGGGAAGATAACAGTCCAATAGGAAAGGACAGAATAATAAGAATAAGGTGTTGTTTATTGTAGAATAGTGTGATTAATATACCATATGGGGAAAGCCACAAGGCCAAAAGGGGGTGGCATAGTGGGAAGTTCCATGTAAGGTTTGAAGCCAAGGAATAACTTGTGCAGGATCAGCAAGGCAAATTGGCAGTGCTCCTAATTAGGATGAAGTACCCGCCATTTGATATTGCCATCAGATTAATCCATAACGTTAGATACGTCAAGGGGCGGCTCTTCAAGCGCCCCCTGTGTATTGTAAGATACATTAGCAGGCAAGCCTGGAAATTTGGTTGCAACACCATACAGGGCTGCTGTCTTTTTTGTAGCCAAGAAGGACAGCACCCTACACTTGGTCACAGACTACCGCGCCTTAAATGAGGTGACTGTTAAGAATAAATACCCCCTGCTGTTGATTGACAACCTGTTTGACACGCTTGCAGGTGCAAAGTTCTTTAGCTAGATTGATCTCACCGTGATGTACAACCAGGTCCACATTGCACCAGGGGATGAGACAAATTCTGTCTTCTGTACACTCTACAGGCTGTTCAAGTGCCAGGTCATGAACTTTGGTATGACCAAAGCTCCTTCCACCTTTGCCATGTTAATGAACAAAGCAATTGAGGATCTGATTGGAAATTGTGTTGTTGTGTACCTTGACAACATCATTGTCTTCAGTCAAGATCAAACCACACACCTCTAACACCTCTGTGCTGTCCTCAACACCCTTTAGAAAACCAGTTGAAGGTTAAGCCATCCAAATCCAAATTCCTCAAGTCAGAGCTCTTGTTCCTTGGGCACACCATCTCTGCCCAAGGGATAAAGCCTGACCCCGCCAAAATCAAGGCAATCACAAGCATGCCACCTCCCAACAATATGGGCCAGTTGCGTACATTCTTAGGCATGGTTGCCTATTTGTGCAAGTTTATCCTCAATTTCAGGAAAATAATTGCACCCCTCACTGAGCTCCTGAACACTAAACAACGCTTCCATTGGACCCCTGCCAGAGATCAAGCCTTTGAGACATTGAAGCAAAGACTTACAACTGTGCCTGTATTGAATTTCCCCAATCAGAACTGCCAATACAAACTTGATACTGATGCCTCTGGCAGAGCCATAGGGGGTGTGTTATGTGTAGAAACTGACAAGGGCGTCTTTCTCCCCATTACATACAAATCCAGGAAGCTCACAGACTTGGAACAACATTACCCAATACCATTTTCAAGAGTTAGCGGCAATTGTACACTGCATCAAGAAGTGACGCTGTTACCTGAAAGGGACCACCTTTCCACCCCGCCTCCTGGCCGACCATATATTGCTCCAGTACTTCAGCATGAAGTCCCACTTGACACGCTTCCAAAAAGGCTGGGTCAATTGTCTATCCCCCTACCAGCTGCACATTGAGTACAAGCCTAGGAAGGAGCTTGTCACAACAGATGCCCTCTCAAGGCTCTACATAGTGTCCATCACTGGGGACAATGGCTTGGACCCAGATTAGCCAATGCTTTACCTCTGTCCTTAGGCAATCCTTTACAAAGGCCTTAACTTGGTAACTATCTCCAAGATAAAGGACCAATGATAAGCCAGTTCACTACTAATGCTGACAATGTCTGCTGCCAGGCAGAGACAGGTGAAAAGACGCCCTATATTCCCACCACAAAACAAGACAACACCATACTATACTACCACTGCACCTTGGGTCATATCAGATGATGTAACCTCTTCAAGATCATGAAACATAAGGTTTGGTGGCTATTCATATGTCAAGACATCCTGGATCACCTCAAAACATGTGTGTTGTGTGAAAAGAACACATCTAAACCTTCACCCCCCAAGTCTGTCCTGCCCATTAAAGCCATGGAACCCTTTGAGCAGTGGGCCCTCAACATTGTTGGACCTCTCCCCAAAGGCAGAATTCAGAAGAAGTACATCATCACAGCCATTGGCTACTTCACCTGTTGGCCAGTAGCATGGGCAACCACTAATCACACCACCACCATCATCACCTGCTTCATTAGCAAGGAAATTGTGGCCTGCTTTGGGCAGACCCAAACACCTCATTACAAATGGTGGCCCTAAACTTATTGGGCATGTCATGAAGGTTTACTGCGTCAAGATTGCCCTTTAACAAATAGTCACAGCTCCATACCATCTGCAAGACAATGAACACATAAAGCAATTGAATGGTTCACTGGTCCATCTGATTGCCAAACTCTCACAGGCACATCCTAATACTGTATGGACTGAACACTTGCCCACCGCCCTACTCATCTTGCAAGCAAGAGTCAACAGAGGCACTGGATTAAGCCCCAGCACCCTAGCCTTTAGAACGCCTGATAGCTTGACGGGGATAGAACAAGGGAAATTACAATCCATGGTTCCCAGGAAACCCCCTTGTTGACTACTTCTTCCCTGAGCCAGTGGTGCACCAAAGTCCAAGATATTGAACACAAGAAAATTGAGGGAGATACAAAGCACCTCAAGGCCAGATACACCGTAGGTGACCCTGTCTACACCCTTAACCCCAATTCAGCCAAATTAGACCCCAACCACTTGGGACCCTTTAAGATAGCTGTGGTTTATGAAAACCACACCTACCAACTTGAAGATGTCCAAGGAATCACCAAGAAGCTTCACCACAATTGCTTGTGCCCCTGCTGTGCCATCCCCACACAAAGGTTGCTTGTGCAGACCTTCCCAGACCTTCTATAGACTCCAATCCTGTTGTCTGATAACAAGCAGAGAGCAAGGGGGTTTTGCAACCAAGTTTCCAGACTTGCCTGCTAATGTATCTCACAATACACAGGGGGCACTTGATGAGTTGCCCCTTGACGTGTCTAACAACATGAACCAATCTAATGGCAATGTCAAACTGCAGGCACTTTCTCCTAATTAGGAGTGCTACCAATTTGACCTGCTGATCTCCTGCACAAGTTCTTCCTTGGCTTCAAACTGTACATGGAATATGCCACCATACCACCCCTTTGTTGCCTGGTGGCTTTCCCCATATAGTATATTAATTACAGTATTCTAAAATAAACAACATCTTATTCTATTCATTCTTGTCCTTTCTAATTGTACTGCTCTCTTCCCCAATCAATACTGAACTATAATTGGTTCAGCCACAACACTCTGCCCTTCAACTATTGAAGGGGTCCAGGGTGCAGAACAAGACGCCCCCAAGGAGCACCAGAATACTGAACTAACTGGTAACCAGTCCAATGCTCTTGTAGCCTTGGTATGGGGAACTATGTCTGAAAATGAGGTGGTCAAGCCAATCACATTGCACTAAAAGAAGGCTCATGCAAAAGCCCAGTCCCAACCTCAGCCTCAACCAATAGTGATCCCAGATTCTGACCATTCAGATGCACCTCAGACCAACCAAATGCCTGCACAAGTGACCTAGTCCTCCCCTGGCCCATGTTTTTAATGAGCCAATGGCAAATCCAGCCCTGATGAAACAGGAACCAATAGCCAACCTGGCCTGCGTTTTATTGGCTAGCTCCCCCACTATGGCAACCCAAGAGAATATGCAACAAGCACAGAACCAGGACACACCCAATCAGGAGCAGCCACCTTTAGCACAGGAGGGGAGCATACCAAGATGCAAGGCCCAAACCAAAATTTCTGCAGATATCAAGCCATCCCCATACACAGTTGGGGACCCCAAACAGTCTAAGGTACCCAAGAAAGCCAAAGACACAGCAGCCAATGACAAGAGTGGTCCTACCTCTGGTGGGGCCACTTTGACATAGTGGCTACTGGAACCACAATTAAAATAGGGACCCTTAACATTGCAGGATTTTCTAGCCTGCAGTCCCAAAAAAAGAAATATCCTGCTCTCCCTCAAAGAGGATCTGTTTGGCTTGACTGAATTCAACTGCAGCTCTGAGGCTGTGCCCAGTTTTTAGAGGCTCATGTTACCCCCACACAACCAGGTGGCCCCAGAAATGTTGCATCTGGATCATAAGGGGATCCAAAATCAAAGGAACAACCAAACAATCTTATCTTGAAGGTAGACTTCTTATGGCAGATATGGAAGGCAGCGGTGAAAATTTCACCTTTGGAGTTATTTACGGCCCGTTGGCCCATAAGGGCAAGCCCATATTCTTTGATCAACTTGCACAGATAGTGTTTCCTCCAAAAATTATCCTTGTAGGAGTTTCAATTTGTGGCTTTTGCCTTCAAACAAGGCTCCATCCATGCCCCTTAATCTCTATGTAAAAAACAAGGAGCGCACAGAGAACTCTTTCTGAAGTGACCAATGGTGGAGTAAGCCACACCTCAAAAGAGGGGGTGCTTGCTGCAACCCATTCCTTCTACAGCGACCTATACACCTTGGAACATGATCCTAATCCCACAGCCCTTGGAAAGTGGCTTGAGCTGGTTCCAGCAACCCCAAAAGGAAATATCTTTCACGCCCAATTGAAATGGAAGAGCTTGAGGAGGCCATCAATTGGGCACCAAAACTGAAGGCCCCTGGGCCCAACAGATTACCATATGAGTTCTATAGACACCACTTTGTGTCATTCAGTACAATTTTTCTGGATGTCTTTAACACAGCCCTTGTGAAATGGTCAACAATACCTGGGGGTGGGAATGGCCTGACCATTGATAAGGAGCGCCTTTTTGGGAAAGCTTCAAATATGGATTTAAGAAGAAGAGAAGTATATTTTATTGAACAATGATTTAGACTTATATAGATTTTGCTGTGGCAGGGATTTAATTTGATCAAACCTAGGGGTTGATCATGTGCAGGATGGGTTTGAGTCACTTGATACTTGGACAGTCATATGATATTGCCTTGTTGCCATTTCTGGCATGTCAAACTGTATATTGGAAAGGCACCAAATTGGGCAACAACTGGATGTTAAGTGGGTTGGAAAAAGCCATAATACTTGTACATCCTGCTCCTTGACACCCCCCTTAAGGGGTTACTCTGGTACATCAGGAGGGGGCTTTGTCTTGATGGCTGCCGCCGGATGTTCCTGGAGTTGTTTGCTAGTTGGTACCAGCCAAGTTGAGTGTTCTCCTTTGCTGAGGAAAAACAGGATCTGTGGCATTTTTTGATTGTAGGCTCTTTGGCGCCCTGGAACTTAACCAGGTAGATGTTCCTGTCTGGTCTGTATTTGATGATTCTTCCTGGTCCCCTGTGTACTGAGTCAAGCTTCTTTCTGTTCCTAACCAGGAACCAGACAGAAGAGTTGATGGGGAGTGGTTCCTTGGTTGAGGTTATTTTTTGTATTTTGAGTCTTTTAGTTTCTGCTATTTTAGCTTTGAGGCGTATGTGTTGTAGAGCTGGTGCTTGTTCTACTGTGGGAGGTTTTCCTGGGAGATTTTCAAACACAGTTGGTTATTGCGGATAACTATCTCTGGTTTTTATCCATATGTTAGTTCAAGCAGTGAGTAGCCCATCCCTTGATTGGTGCAGACCCAGGATACTAATAATGCATGTTTCACATATAGTGGTCATGTGTCTTTGGCTTTGCCATCGATTATTTTCTCAAGGGTTCTGATAAGGCTGCTGTTTAGGTGTTCAACTCTGCTATTGGCCTGTGGCCTGTAGGGCAAGGTTGTGGAATTTTTGATATTTTTTGACTTTTAGATTGTTGTTTACTATGTGACCTGATAACTCTGTTGCTCCATCAATTATGATTTAATCTGAAGTACTGTAGTCTTCTATTATTGCTTTGTTAATGAATTGGTTTATGGTCTCTGCTTTGTGGTCCTTTGTTGCCCAGCAGATGGGCCAACATGTGGCAAAGTCAATGGCTATAATTAGGAAACATTGCTTTGTTTTAGTTTCTGGGAAGGGTCCCACTATGTCCAGCCCCCAAACCTTAAATGGTTCAGAGTCAGGTACTGGGTTGACCATTGGCTGAGGAGCTTTTGTGCTGGTGTATTTCTCACACACTGTGAAATTTTTCAGAAAGTCAACTATGTCTTATTTAAAATTGTGCCACCATACTATCTCTTTTAATGTGAGGTATAGATTATCAGCCTTTGTGTGTCCTAGTAGATGGTGATGTCTTAGGATAGTGTCAACTCTTTGTGCAATTGGGATGTATGGGACATGTTTGTCATTAATGATTTGGTATACAGTGCCATTTGATACATGTAAATATTTTTCATTCCTTACTAATTTATTGTATGTCAGTTTATGTGTGGAGGGGTCTTTCCTTTTTGTCTTGTACTAAGTGTTATATAGGTTGGGCCAGTCAGGGTCCAGGTAGTCAAGATGATCCTCTCTTGGCTGACACAGCCTAGAGAGAGCGTCAGCCGTGATCAGCTCTGCCCCCCTTTTGTATTGGATGTCTAAATTGAGCTGTTCATGCAGGGACATCTATTTGGCTTGTTGCCGTGTGAGTGTGTTCTGAGTTTTGAAATAGATTAAGGATTTATGGTCAGTTAGTACTCAGATGTTTAAATGTACTTCTAGATAACATATCCATTTCTTTCATGCATGGTATATGCTATCAATTCCTTGTTGTGTATGAGTATCTCTGCTCAGTGTTGGTTAGTTTTCTACTTTTGTAACATACTGGCAGGAAATCTTGTTTCCCTGGCTGGCAGATGCATAGTACTGCGCTAATGGCGGTGTCACTGGCATCTGACTTAAGCTTGTAGCACCTGTTATTATTAGGGTATTGCAAAATTGGTGCTTCAATCAAAGCTTGTTTTAATAGTTGAAAATACTTGTTGCATTCTGGTGTCCAGATGAATTTCTTTTTGGCATTACCCTTGGTTAGGCCATTGATTAGTGCAGTGAGCTTTCTGCAGTCTTTGATATATTTCCTTAGGTAAGCTACCATTCTGAGAAAGCATCTAACTTGTTTGACAGAGGTGTGGCATTGTATATTATTTAAGGCTTTTATTTTTGTCTGGATCTGCTTTGATACCACTGTCTGAAAATGTGCCCCAAGAACAAGAGTTCCCTTTCCATAAATTGGCACTTACTAGGCTTGGCATAAAGTTTGTGCTTTACAAGTCAATTGAGTGTCTTGAAGACATGCGTGAGGTGTTCCTCTTTTGTTTTTGAGAATATGATAATATTGTTGAGGTAGCATAATGTATTCAAGAGACCATTTAGCGCTTGGTTCATCATAGTGACAAACTTTTCAGGAGTGTTGGTAATCCAAAAGTTTATTACTCTACATTCAAAGGATCCAAATTGTGTTTGGAACACAGTTTTTGGTATGTCCTTTTCTATTACTCAAACTTGGTTGTAACCTGAGGTGAGGTCAATTTTGGAGAAAAATTTGGCTCCAGAGAGTCTTGCAAACAGGTCCTCTATAAGTGGAAGGGGATATTTTTCTTCACTGTGCTTGCATTAAGAGCTCTGTAGTCTGTTACTAGACAGAGTGCCCATTTTTGCTATACAAAAAACACTGCTGCCCCCCACGGGGATTCAGATGGGCAAATGAAGCATTTAGAAAGGTTATCCTCAATGTGACTCTTTGAGGGTTTGTGTCTCCACGGGGGAGAGTCTGTAGAAGGGTTCAGGTTTGGTTATGGCCTTGCATAGGTTGATGCCATGTTTGACCTCCTGTTTGGGGGTAGTTCTGTTAGCTCTTCTTTTAATACATAAGTGTATTCATTTTTGAGTGCTGCAAGTTCTGGGCATTGAATTTTGGCTGTTTGTATGTTATTGAATTTGGTGTACCTCCTTATGTGGAGTTTACCTTCTTTAGTTAGACATTCTGAGTTGTCCTGATTTATGACTTGGACAAATACTGTGTCTTTTAGGATGAGATTGTTGGGTTCTTCAAGAATGTTGAAATTGACTTCATTGCATTTGATGGTCATGGTCTTTGTTTTCCAACATATGCTGGGGTTTACTCAGGTGAGCCAGTCCATGCCTGATACAATGCTGTAGTTTATTTTGTTCATGAAAATTCCTTTGATGGACGTTTTTATGCCTTGGAGGTCAATCCTGAAAGAAATTGTTTTGCCTTCAAGTAGAACCTTATATTTGTCTGCCATTCTGGGGTATTTGAAGTTGTATTTGACAACTGGTATATTTTATTTGATTACAAATGATTTGCTTACCATGGTGTGTTGTTCACCAGAGTCAAAATAAAATTTTATGTTCATGAGATTTATAAGTGCATGGGTAGACAAGAAGTTGTGAGAAATTTTTAATTTTTACATTCATAAAGATGGAAGATTGTGGGACACGTGGGATGCAAGCAGCAAAGTTTGTGCCTTGGTTCACTCTCTTGAAGAATTGGGGGAGATAGGGGCACTTAACCCTGTTCCATTATCTTTTTCCCCTGTTCCTCTGTTTCAAGACCTCTTGAGTCAGAGAATGTGGGGTCAGATTCATAGCAGGTTGCTATTTCAGAATTGTTTACTTCAGCGGTGTACTCTTTCTTGAGACTGGAGCGGTTTGCTCTCTGGCTGCAATTGAAATTGTTTTGAATGAAGTTGCTGTTGCTATTATTGGTGTTTTGGCGTTTGTTTTCATTGGAATTTTCTCTGCCATTGCTGTTAGAGGAGTGGTTGCTGTTGCGTGCAGCATATTCCATGTTTGCGCGTTTTTCTGCACACTTGGCTTCTGCAATGAGCGTGGGCATGGAGGTGTTGGCCTCTGGGCAGATGAGCACAGCAACTGAGGGTTTAATTCTGTTGATGAATGATGCTCTGGTGTGTACACTGTCAGCTTGTGCTGGGTTTTGGGTTTTGCAAGGTATCTCCTCAAATTCATTGGCGTAAGCTGTGATAGTGTTCTTCTGAGGAAGATTGCTGAGCTGTATTCCTATGTCTTGGAGGGATTCAGTTATGCGGAAGTTATGGGTGATGTCTGTTTTGAACTCTTCCAAGTTATTGAGCTGGTTGTCAGTTTTTGAGCCAACCCAAGTGGCAAACCAGTTATCTGTGGCCTTGTACAGGCGCTTGCTGGCTTCCTGGACCCATTTTTTGTGGGGAATGTGGCTGGCGCAGAGTTTAGCAGCTGAGTGGTCCAGCTAGCTGATGATTTTTTCTTTGTTTTTACCAATGAACTTGTTGATACCAATGTATTTGGTGTTGGTAACTTCACCTGTGATAGGTGGTTGTGTGTTTGTTTATTGTTGGTGAGAGCAACTGTATTGAATTATCTTGGTGCATGCTTTGGGCATGACCAGTCCTTTGAATACAGTGCATCCACTAGAATTTATCTTTATTGATGTTGTGGGATCAGAAGTATGTTTTCCAGTTATCCTGGGATGTAGCCTGATTTAGTACAAGAGCAAAGGTGGGCGGGTTCTATTCAGTCACTTTCTCTTTTGTGAGTGTGATCGAAAAACCGTAGCTGCTACCAGTGATAGAAAGCCCTTTTTGGGGAAGCTTTGAATAGAAAATTAATAAGGAGAGAAGTATCTTTTATTGAATAATACTTTAAAATTATATAGTTTTAGCTGTGGTAGAGATTTAGTTGAATCAAACCTAGGGGTTGGTCATGTAAAGAATGGGTTTGAGTTGTTGGATACTTGGACAGTCATGTGATATTGCTTTTTTGCCATTTCCAACATGTCAAACTGTATATTGAAAAGGCACCAAATTGGGTGATGACTGGATGTTAAGTGGGTTGGAGGTAGCCAGAATACTCATACATCTAGCTCCTTGACAATATTGAAAAATTGGCATTCATCTTGTCTATGCAAAACACCTATGTGTATGTCCTTAAAGGTTCCAACAATAGAGTAGTCTGGCATGCTTCAGTCTACGCCACAGCCTATTCAATAGTAGATCTCATTGGTCCAAAGGGGAATGATATGTAGCAAATGATATTGGGATCTCATAACAGCTGTACCTTCTTATCTTTTCTCCTATTAGTCCAGGAGCACTCAAGGAGCACCTGAGGCGTACAAGCCTGGGCTTCACCAATGTAATTGTGCTAGATAATGTTGGCCTCCATAAGGTGGTAGATATTTTCAAAGATTTTCCAATGATTGATACAGGCATTGCAGCTGGCCCCCAACAATCAGTCACATTAAATTTGCGCCTTCTATTCCTTCCTGGCTATTCCCCATTCCTAAATCCCATTGAGGAGATCTTTAGGTGGCTCAAGCAAGTTTTCAAGTGGGGGACATCAAATGGGCAAGGACCTGTTTGATTTGCTGCAGGCTGGGATCCACACCCTTCCAGCAGAGACCATGGCCCAGTTTTATGGCCACATTGATTCATATATCCCCATTTACCTTGCAAAACAGCCAATCAACTAAAGGGCTTAATAATTACAACTATTTTTTATTATTTTTAATTTACTCTTTTAGATTAATGAATTATCACTTTATACTTTTGAAGTTTCCAAGCCCACAATCACATAGAACAGCACCACTGATGCAGATGCTTAATTGTTGTACTGCAATTTTTTTTATTCTGTGGTGGCAATCCCAAGCACTTAATATTAAAGTATAAAAATATATATCTATGTCACTACTGGCACATAAATATATAAAGTTAATTAAAAAAGTTAAGTGTAGGCTATCATGGTATATGTTGACTTTTTTATAATAAATATTATTATTACTGTATAAGCATCTGCTTTTAAAAAATTGTTTCTAGTAATAGCTTACTGAGATTAAAAAAGTGCTTAAAAATTAAATAATAATAAAAAATTAAAATTATTTATATATATTAATTGCAGAAGAGGTTTCAATTGGAGCACCAATAATTGGCTTGGCAGTATGAACACACATGGCAATGGAGGTGGCACACCACCTCCACTGCCACACTGTATAAAGTGGATACTCTTCTATTGAAGTATTTTTAGCAGCTTGTAAAAGGTATTAGGGTTAGATGGGAGTGAAGCAGCAACTTTTCAGGCAGGGCTACAACCCTGTAAATACCAGCCAGGACCCGGGCTTCCCAGATCACATGGTCAACCAAGTTGTACCCATATGGGACCTTCTTTCCATTGAGGGAGAGCCTGGCCTTTTCAATCCCAAGGAGGACCCTGTTGTGAATTAAAATTAACTAGGGGTTATAATTAGCCTAGTGAATGGTGGTTCACATAATGACTCATGTGAAAGCCTTAGCTTTTACTTTTGACTCAATGAGTTCTCTTTACCCAAATATGGGTTGACATCAATAATTGAGCCTTCCAGATTCCTACCAACCTCTTTTCCACTTGGGATACCTCCACTTAGGCTATTAGGATAAAAACTTTGGGTACAAATACAAATTTAATTTCCTCCAATGAAATAAGTTCATTTTTGCTCATTAAGTTTGACACTGAATCTTTGGTACTCATCTTCCATTTTCTAGGAAGATATCTATTAGTTGTACCCAGATCAAACAGGCTTAAACCCAGAGCCAGAATTCTTCCTTATTTAAGAGTTTTGCCTGAGTTTTTATTAGTTCAAATAATAAAGCACAACTCAAAAAATTGGTGCTCACTACAGGGGCCACAAGCCCCACCTTCACACCTTTGACACCGCCTTCATTGATCCTGACTGCCCTCCTTCTGCTGACAGTATCTTGCCTACTATCTCTAGTCCTCTGCTGGAGGAGGACATCTCAGATCTTTCTGTCATCCCATTTGCAGTGGTCATCTTGACCCAACCGCACATCTTGCCTATCACCATGGACACACCTACCTTCAATCAAGTGAAAGAAACTTTGCTTTCTCTGATGCAAGGTGGTTATGCTACTGACACCATGGCCTCAAAGCTCAAACCTGTAATTAGGTGCCCTGACTACCCCTTTATTATGTTAGAACAAGGATTAGTCAATTTTCATACCTCTTAATTGGCAGCTACAGGACACTTCCTTCAACACTTTGTTTAGCCTGCTATTGTCCACCACCAGTTACTCCTGAGGTTCACACTCTTTTCAATCAAACACCATGCTGACTGCCTCCTGCAATAACTACAAGCAGCTTTTAGCCTTTCACCATTAGGCCCATGATCTCCTCTTTTTGTTGTTGGCCAATCAGCGTGACTCACTTTTGGTCCAGCAGCATCTAAAATCAACTGTGGATGCTATCCTGTACCTCTCTCCCTACTTATGTACATAAAGATTGACTCCAAGCTTAAAAAGTTAGCCAAGCTGCTTAGCAAGAGTCCATTGAGACCAGTCTCACTTAATAGGTAACTGTCCTAAATAATCTCATCCAACAGCTCAACCAATTCTGAGGTCACCTGAACAACCAGATGGAGACTATTAGAAGCTTATGTCACTTCAGCCTCTTCTTTGGAAAAAGAGGCTGTCCAAGGCTACACACACAGAATGGATAGCCAAACTCCAGAATCTCCAAGACTACATCAAAGAGCAGCTTCAAGTCTGAGAACTGTAATTCACCTATTTCTCCTGCTAGCAATCCTAACTCTGAACTTCAGGAGATCTGGGAAGCTATTTTTGATCTAAAGGCAACAACTGGGCAACATACTGCTGCTGCTTCTGCCCCTCCTCCTCTAACTCCTGATCCAAAAGTGACACAGTTGATTAGAAAAATGGCTGGCCTCTAAGCAGAAGTTGAGGCCTTGCAAGCATCTGTGGCTATCTCTGTTTCCCCTCTCCCTCATACTAAAGAGGAAGGCTTTTGTCCTGGGATAGAAGGAGAACCTCAGATTAAATGTTCTACCCTTTTTGCGCATTTGAAACAAGACATCAATGTGACCTCTCATAACTACAAGGCCCTTGACTCTGAACTACAAGAAATGAGCAAACTTACCAAGAATATGAAGGAATGTTTCTCCCCTCTCATTGTGCAGGTACAGGAGCTTTCTACACAAATTGCTGGTGTCTGTGCCACTGCAGAAATATAGCAGATTCAGATAGGAAATGGCCTCAAAGTGTCCATTGCCTCTAGAGACTCCGGAGTTCAGCAAGCAACCACTCTTAATACCTTGGAAGAGAGTGTAGACCAACTTTGGAAAATGAAACCACCTGTTGAATGTGAGGCTGAGTTCATTCCTGAGGTCCATGTTCTCAACTCCAACTCTCAAGATAGCTCTAATGGGTCTGCTAACACTGGTATCAATCCTAACTATAAGCTGTCCTTTAAGAAGGTGTTTGCCCCCAAGACTTTGACAATTACTTCTTTCCTCACCATCTACAAGACAGCCATGCACCAGGCTCTTGACAAGCTAAAAAGGAGCATATCTTGGCATTTCTCTATCCTACGTACCAAAAAGTGGTGGTTCCCAAACTAGTTAACATCACCACTTGGGCCCAAAAAAGGAAGATGTTGATCAAAGAGATTGGAGAGGATTTGAGATTAGAGGTCAAAAAGGATGCCTTTATGCACATTTTTTTGAGCCCAAGGAAACTCTTGCTGAATTTGCCAATTTCTTCTACATGGAAGGCCAACAACTTATCACTAGTTGCTAACTCACAGTGAAAGAAGTGTACACCTCCTGCACCAATGCCCTTAAAGTCAATCAGCTACTATGCTTGAACTTTAAGGTGCATAAGCCAATGCTGTCATTGATGGAGGGAATCAAGACTCTCCTACAATGAAGTGAATTTGAAACATACCAGCCCTGTAATTAAAGAAGCTTGTTCTAACTCATCTGGTTGAGATAATTGCCCTCTCCACATTATGACCCTTGACAACAATGGTCAACCCAAAAGCCAAGGCTGCCATAACTACAGGATTGTGGGTCATCACTATCAAGTCTGCAACAACCCAAAGGTAGAGGGCGAAGATCCTAGAAGTCAGTCAGGAAAAGCCCAGTCAACTTAGAGGAAGAGACGCTCTCTGTTGACCACCCTTCCCAGTCTCCTTCTATTGCTACTCTCTCCTCACCTCCTACTACATCTGGCGCCGCGACCTCTCTTACTGAACACTCCATCTTGCATCTTTTCCACAACCTGCCTAGTGAATCTGACTCTAACAATTCTGAAGAAAATGAACTTGGTGGGTATGGGTATACAGTTTTAGCTGTTCCTAATACTAATTCTGTACCTTCAAGCTACGCTCTGAGAAGATCACTACAACCCAGGATCTACCTGGATCTTCTACTTCTAGAGAGATGGTTGCTTTCCTTTACCTTGTTTAAGCCAGCTGAGCTCCTGTGTTATTTGAGTCCTCTTCTAAAGCTGATGAACTTACAAAAGCAATATTCCAAAATTTACAGTTATCCTTGCCTCTAGAAGTTGTGTATAAGGAGATCAAAGCCCTCTGTTGCACTTTGGAGAAGTGGGAGAAAGAAATTTTCTGCTGCCAAAGAAAATCTGTAAATTCTTCCTCTCTTTGGAAGGGATACCACACAAGTAGAAGTAGCTGTCCAAAAAGTGAATATTAAGGCTATAATAAACACAGGATCTCCTGTTAATGTGGTCTCCTCTAAACTCCTGAAAAAGCTCAAGCTTGCTCCAGACCTCACTTATAACCAATCTTATGGTACTGCAGGCTTGTTGAGTACTTGTGCTATTGGATATTAATCTGCCCTTCCCCTAAATTTTGAAAAGCTGATTCTAACCTCTCCAGCAGTGGTTCTAGAAAAGGAGAGCTATTATCTCCTGATTGGTACTCAGTTTCTCCAAGAATATAATGGTATTATTAATCTCAAAGAGGGGCTACTATCCCTCTTGAATTATAACATATCCTTATATTTGAAGATCCTTTTTGCCTTCCAGGGAAGCGATTAAAGACATGTGTTCTAGAATATCCTATGGGCATTTTCTCCTTGAATTTTATAATGCACTCTTCTAATCTCAAGGCCCCACTGTTGTCTTGCCCTGCAGAAGAACATGTCCCCTTATAAGCTCCACATGCCTTCTCTATCCCTCCTGGGTCACAAGTGATAATAGACTTGCAGGTCTCTTAAAAATTGCCTACCAAGACATTTATGGAACTATACACTCACGAGTCTCTGGGATGAAACAAGCCCTGTCTATGCCCTGGGATCCTAGACGTTACTCATAAAGAGCCTATTTAACTGTTGTTAGCAAACTTGACTGCAACTCCAATACAAGTTGCTAAGGGACAGATACTTAGACATGGTCAACTTTTGAGTGCACCAGATATTCATTCCCTCTACCCTTTTGGGACTTTCAGTGACCTTGCACTACCACAAGCTGAACCTCAGGTCTTTTCTCTCTTTTCAGCCCAGAATTTCCCAAATTTGACCCTGGTACAGCAATCTGAGGTGCTAAAGCTGCTAGAATACTTTGAAGGCATCTTTTCTCAAGGCCCTAACTATTATGAATTAGCCAAAGGGATCTTACATCAGATTAATACAGAAGAAACTCCACCTTTCAGAGCAAAGCCCTATTGTTGCAGCAAGGTTGATGACGCCCAAGTCTCTAAAGAGTTGAAACAACTTTTGGACGCCATGTTGCTAGCCCCTTATCAGAGCCCCTGGTCTTCTCTACTACTGATCCAGAAGAAAAAGGATGGAATTGACATTGCATTTTAATGGATCGCCAACGTCTCAATTCCCTGACCAAGAAGGCTTATTACCCTCTGCCCCATATTGATGACACTCTGCAGTGACTAGGAGGCTCTAAGTTTTTCTCAGCTAAGGATCTTGCTTCAGGATATTGGCAAGTAGATCTATCTCCTACAGATAAAAGAGAAGGCTGCTCTCATCACCTCTAAGGGGCTTTTCAAGCCCACCCTCATGCCTCAGGGGTTATACAATGCCCCTGATAGTTTCCAGCAAGCCATGGACTTAGTCCTGCACAACTTAAAGATGCCATGTGTGTTGGTGTATTTGGACAATATCACAGTCTTTATTTCTACCTTCACTGAAAATCTGGATCACCTGAAAGCTGTATTCCTCAAGATCCAAGAAGCTGGTCTCAAGCTTAACCCATCCAAATGCTCCTTTTTCAAGGATCACTTGGAGTTTATGGATCTCAAAGTTACACAAACAGGCTCCACCCAATGGTAAATAAATTAGATTCCATCAACAACATGCTGCCCCCAATAATATTTGAGAAGTTCAAGTTTTCTTGGGGATGATGGGGCACTATAGACAGTTTATCCACAACTTTGCCAAAATCTCAACCATGACTTCCCAGGGGGGCGCCCCTGGGGGGGGGGCCCGCCCCCCTTTTCTCCCCCCCCCCCCCTTCCAAATTTTTTTTTTTTTTTTTTTCCCCAATGAACATTTAGTACAGTTACTGAGAGGTGTGCATTTTTAGTGGACATAAAGTCAGCAGCAATCCTTTAACACCCCAAAGCAGAAGTTAAAATAAGCGCCCATACTGGTATACCCCAATTATGACAAAGAGTTTATTCTTTATATCAAAGTTAGCAGTGTTGTAGTGGAAGTCATCCTGGTACAACTGAACAATAAAAGTGGGGATCATCCTTTCATGTATTCTTCCTGTATCCTTAATAAGCACAAGAAGAACTATAGTGTGACAGAAAAGGAGTGCTTAGCTATGTTGCATGCAGTCAAGCAATTACACCATTACATATATGGAACACACTTCATTGTAGTCATGGACCACTACTTCCTTTTCTGTCTGCAACAACTAAAAGATCCAGAAGGGTGACTCACGTGTTAGGCCCTACAGCTACAAGGCTATGACTTCACTGTGATCCACCGCCCTGGAGTTCAACACCAGAATGTGGATGGCCTATCTTAAATGCCCATACTAGACTTTACACTCTTCTAAAACAGACCAATTCTATGAGCTCATTGGTTACTCATCAGCTTGGGATTCAGAGCCTGAAGAAATGCAACTATCTTCACAGAAGTTATCAAAAGACACAGTGATCAGAGAAAACAACTATTCAAAAAGGTTGGGTCCCTTTATCTGAAATATGTTTGCCCTAGCTTGCGTGTGTCAGTGGTACTTCAAGCTCATCCAGATAATGGCCATGGAGGGATATCCAAGACTCACAACTGGTTGTCAAAGCACTACTATTGGGAAAACATAAGGATATTGATCCCAGATGTACTGACCTCCTGTTACAACTGTCAGCTGAAACATCCTTGTCCCTCCCAAAATAAGTTCAAGTTGGTACTACCTAAGCACGCTTTCCACACTGTCAGTGTGGACACAGTATGTCCCCTTCCTTGCTCCTGCTCTGGATGTTGGTTCATCTTTATTGCAGTGTATCATTTCAGTAAATGGGTGGAGGCCAGGGCAACCAAAGATATTACCACCAAGACAACTGACACTTTCCTCCTCCAAGACGTGTTTTATTGCCATGGCTGTCCTCAAGTGCTCCTTTCTGACAATGTCACTAATTTCAATGCTTGCCTGATTACTTCACTGGTGGAGGCCATGAGTACCCACCAGTCCTTTGACGCTCCTTATAACCCCTCTACAAATGGTACTATAGAGCGCATCAATTCCACTCTGGTCTCTATCATGCACAAGCTAACCTATTTGGATGCTTCTAGCTAGGACTTATACCTGCCTGCTGCTCTCTTTGCCTACTTCCTTAGTAAACATTGTCTCAAAACAGCAGGCTCAACCCACCAGTAAGGTTCCAAGTAAGCAAGTTTGTGACCTGCAATTCAATTATCCAGTCACCCAAAGCCAGGTTAGGAAGCCAACTCAAATTTCCAAATCCATCAACATGAACAGATGATAATCCTTTACTATGGATACCTTGTTTTGGCGCTTGACTCATTACCATGATTGAGCCACTCCCTTCATCATCCAACTGAATGATCAACACAATCATGTTCCTGTTATCCATTGATTCACAATAACTATATAATCACTATCTCTCAATAAAGATTATTATCTAGTTTCAAATATTTTTCCCTTGTAACTCTGCTAGAACAGCACAGTTATAAACAGTGGTAGCATAATTAGGTTTCCCATCCTACTTTATTCCCTGAAATTCTGCCTGTTTCCCGTACTTGCCGCGGCCAACAAATCCTTGATAGAATCATGTCCGGCCTCCTGCTAGACTGGACACTGTACACACCTGGTGCCAAGATACCCAATGGTTTTGTCCTCTACCAGAACATGGTGGTCCCGCTTCCTGCCTTCAATGCCCTGTAAGCACAAGGCTTCTTCCAAGCACCTGCTTCCATGCCTTGAGCAACTGATGAAAATACCATGCCAGCCTACATAGCCCAGAGACTTTGAAGCGCTGCCTTGGAACCTTTTGACAGGGCCAACAACAACAATACTGCTGCAGCATGGATTCAATCTGTCCCAAAGCAAGCTGGCCCAAATGGAATGCCCACAGCAATTTTGGATTGCAGAGATCTCCATCCAACTGACCCAAAACTCTGGCACCTGGTGCAACAAGTGGCATGAAGAACACATCAAAAAGGACTGGGATATTTTCAAACAAGACTTCTTGATAAGATTTGTGCTTAAGGACACCACACTCATGATCATACGTCAAGTAAAGAACCTAACCCAGATAGGCACCGTGAAGAAACTCACCCGTGCCTACAAGGAACTCAGTCTATGAGCACCCTCTGATATGATTTTTGACACCCCAGCCACACACCTCATGTACTACAACACCCTAAAGTCGCACGTAATGAGGCACGTGAACCTGGATCAAGTGACCAATTTACAGAGTCTGTATTACAAGGCAGAGAAAGCAGAACAAACGTCCAACACTCTTCACAAGGCACAAACTGGAAAGAGAGAGACCCAAAGATTTTCACCCAACTGGATGCTCTAACTGACTGCCTCCTGGGAACAATAACAACAATTCAAACCACAAAGCCCACAGGCTCTAATGGGCATGGAAACAGGAAAAACAGTCAGTCAAACCGTGCCCATTTCTGTATCACTGCCACATAAGACAATCAAGACAAGGTAAAAGCCTGGGGAGAGCATTAAGCAAGCCAAGCTCTCGCCACGCAACTCCTGACTCACCCAATGATGAATACCGTCCTGAAGACGTAGACCAATGCCCAATGATCCAGGTCCCCTTGGAGGACCCAGTACTCTACACCATTGCAAGACATCCCAATAAATTGATGTCTTAACCTTTCTGCTTTTGCAGTTACACTAGCTCCACACTCCTAGACTTAGGAGCAGATTGCACACTCATCAACAGCAACTTTGTGGACAAGTTCAAACTAGCCACTAATCCTTCACTGATTAAAAACATGTTCCTAGCTGATGAGCACCACATTACTGTGACACATGCAACAAACCCCTTCTCTATTGCACTGAAAAATCTGTACTCCACCATCCAAGGACCTATCATTGACTTCCCCAGGTTTAATATTGTGCTTGGCCTGGACTAGCTGCAAAAAAACAACCCACATGTGGACTGGGTTACTTCAGTGTTAACCATCAAGCGTGAGGGGGTAAACTACCAGATTTACCCTGACTCTGTGGACCAACTCTTGCAAGATCATGTTTTTGTATGCATCACAGAGAAACGTGAAGAACAGGACAACCTCAAAACAATTGACTGGGACTCTTGCCAATACAAGTTCATACACTTCAAGAGCCACCAGGACACAACCACTCCCGAAAACCAGGAAATTGTGAGCCTCTACCATGAGATCTTCAAGGAAGCCTTACCAGTGTTGCCTCCAGAAAAACACATACAGCACGCCATTCAGCTCAAGGGAGCAGTACCTAAGGCACAACCTATATACCAGCTCACCCCAAATGAAGACAACACCTTACACACAATTATCAAGGAAGCATTGGAGAAAGGACTAATCTGCTTATATCAATCTCCCTTTGGTGCTGCTTTATTCTTTGTGGCAAATAAGGAAAGTTCTATTAGACTTTTCACTGACTACCAAGCTCTGAATGAAGTTACTATCAAGAATTGCTACCTGCTCCCGCTTATTGACAATCTTTTTGACGCCTTGGGCAGGGCAACTGTCTTCTCCAAGATTGATCTGACAGCATGATACAACCAGATCCAAATCAAGGAAGAGGACATACCCAAGACAGCCTTTTGCACCAATTATGGTTCCTAAAAATGTGTTGTAATCAACCTTGGGATGACAAACACACCATTAACCTTTGTCATCTTCATGAATGAGGTCTTTGTCCCTCATATTGACAAACACACACTGGTATACCTAGACAACATAATTGTTTATAGCCCCTCAGTAGAACAACATCACAGAGACTTGAAAGCCATCTTCAAAACACTGGCACATCATAAACTATTGGCCAAACCATACAAATGCCAGTTCTTCCACAAACAGCAACCATTCCTTGGGAAAGTAGTGTCAAAGAATGGTATCAAACCCAATGAACAGAAGATTCAGGTCATCTTTAAGATACCGCCACCCAAGGAAAAAAGCAGAGCTCCACAACTTTTTGGTTATGATAGCCTACGTCTGAAGGTTTATACCCAACTGTGGTCTTCTTATGGCTCCCCTATCCACAATAACAGGAATCAAATCCAAGTTTGTATGGACATCATAACAAGACCTCTGTTTCTGCTGCCTCAAGGAGAAACTTACAACCATCCCATTCTACAATACCCTAAGCAAGATGGGGACTATCAGATGGAAAACAATGCCTCAGACGCTTCCATTGGAGGTGTACTTAGAATCAAGACAGATAATGGTGAATTCCTCCCTGTGGTCTACAAGTCCCGCAAGTTAACTGATGGCAAGTGTCGCTACCCAATCCACAATAAGGAGCTACTGGGCATTGTCCATTGCCTTGTAAATGGCGCTGCTACCTCAAGCAATAGGAAGAATTCACCGCCCTAACTGACCATAAGTTCCTCATTTACTTCAAAACCTAGGCCAACTTGTCCAGGAGCCAAGCCCGTTGGATGGAGCTCTTGGAAATATTTAACATGAACATTCAATATAAGCCAGGGCCTGAGTTAATCATGGCTGATGCCCTTTTTCAACTGTACATCTGAGCCACAAGAGGCAAAAACAGGCTTGACTCTGATTGGACCCTCCTGGTACTCCAAACCAAGGACAAAGGTTTCCCACCAGGTACCATTGACATCACTAAGGAAACTGTCATAAAAAATGAGCACCTCTTCACTGACGTATATGGTACCCTTCATCAAAAAATGGCTGAAAAAAACACTATCCTGTACATTCCCACACACCAAAGAGTTGACATCTTTCTCTGCTACCATTGAGACCTAGGCCATACAAAGAGCCAAAATCTCTATGGATTCTTAAAGCATAAAGCATGGGGGCCAACCTTATACCAAGATGTACAGGAGGTCCTTGAACAATGTGAAGTATGCAAAAGGTTTGCAAAGAGTGATACCCCACCAAAATCTGTGTTACTAATCTACTCCTAACTACCCTTCAAGGTGTGGGCCCTTGAAATTGTCAGAATAATTCCCAGGAAACACAATTATAAGAGATACATCATCACCACCATTGACTTTGCCCTTTACTGGCCGGTAGCGTAAGCAGTGAAAGCACATACCAGCAACAACGTTCAATAATTCATTGAAAAGGAAGTAATTAGCAAGTTTGGCAAGCCCAAACTACTGATCACAGACGGGGGCAAAGATTGACCTCAGACAGCATTAACATCTATCTCACAAAGAATGGAGCTAAACACACTGTAACAAGGCCCTATCACCCTCAGGCCAATGGCCAAGTTGAGCAGTTGAATGGTAGCCTACAACAAGCTATTGCCAAGCTCACCGCTGGGAGACCTGAGGACTGGGCCAAACAATTGCCCACTGTACTCCTTGTATGCCGTACTTGAGTAAACAGATCCACTGGGAAGAGCCCTTTCAAGCTTGTATACAGCACACAACCAAACATTATCCAAGCCCTCACCGGGCCAAAGCTAGAAATACCCAATAAAATTACACCTTGTTCAGCACACCAATTAGTACAAGCAACAGTGATCAGCTCAAAAAGAAAGAAAGATGTCTTTGAGACATCTTTGTCCCTATCCATACCAGGCACACTGTTAAAGACAAAGTCTGGGTAATGAACGCAGATAAAAGCAAGCTATAGCCCAAGAAAGTAGGTATGCCATTATATTAAAGGTAAAAAAACAAAAACAACACTTACCTGGTACAAGGAATCAGTAAATGTAAACAAGGCAAAGTCCTGCACCACAATTGATTATGACCTTGCAAAGCTCAACAGAAGCAACAAGAGGCTGCACTGCCTACAACCAAACAACAGCTAGTCCAGTACGGCGCCCCCAACAACCTCTCTGATGACCTCCCTCCAGAAAAGGCCAACCTTCAGCCAGGGGGTGTTGAAACAGCAGGATCAACCCGCCAGCCAGGGTCCAACTAAGTGGGTTTGTGACCCACAATCCGGCTTTCCTGTGACCTGGTCCCAAACAAGGAAGTCAGCTTGAAGTCCTAAAAATGGCAACATGAACAAACAATGATCCTATCCAGTGGATGGCTTGATTTGGCGCCTGACCCTTTACCAGGAACAAGCCACCCCCCTTCACCACCCAACTGAATGGTCTGCATAAACATCTTCCTCTTAAGATGATTCACAGCAGCTATTCAATCCATATTTCAAATAAAGATAATTATCTGGTTTCCAATATTCCCCCCTTTGTAGCTCCTCTAAAACAGCACAGTTACAACAACATGCAGGTGCCTCTGGGCTTTCTTCTTGTGCTATCTGGGCGGCAAGGTTTGGCATCTCAAATTCTGTTGGCTGGTTGGCTGTTTTATCATCATTTTTTTGGGTCTTCAGGAACAGCTGCTTGCTTGCTGGTGGCCCATCTTTCTTGGCTGGTCATTGGTTCTGGCAAGGCAGGATGCAGGTGTCATGGGGTCAGTTCCAGTCCCGTCATCATTTTTGGAATGTCTTGCCAGGCATTTCTGAGGCTGGGGAAAGTGATTAAAAAAGGAGTTCCCAATTGGGAGCCCCAAATTACTAAATAGAGAGTGGGCATGAACTGGGAGCCCTGGGAAGCTGAAATTATCCTGACCAGGCCCAGCAAGGTTTGGAAATAGTTTTTGGGACCCAGAACAAGGCCCACAGCTGTTGCCAGGGCAGTAATGGTTCCTGCACCTGAATTTTTGCTTTTCAAAACAAATCCAGGTGTGGGCAAATCCCCTCCTGGCGGCTGGGTACAGGTTTCATTACCACCCAGGGCTTTGAATCTTTTACTTCCTTAACAACAATGTATTCATTAGATTTGGTTGGTGTGCTGCTCTTCATTTAGTATTAAACAGTTTGTTGTTACAATCAATGATAAACCCCCTGGGATTTTGTCCCACATTAAGAACTGTACAAAATTTTCTAAATCATTGCTTAGGCTATCTCTAAACCCAACTTGGGGTGAGCCTGCAACTCTGGGGGGAATTTAGAGGGGGTGAAAGCCATATGGATCTCTGGGAATAGCTTGAGCCAAACCTCAAATAATTATGAGACCATTAAATCTATTGCTCCTTTCTTGGGTACTTGTACAAATGTTGCCTTGTATAGGGATATGTCATTTTTATAGGTTAGACTGGATGCCTCAACCTGTCAAGATTGACAATTCATTACCCCAGGAAACCCGGGCCCAAGGGTGGGATTTGAACCCTGAACCTACATTCCTGCGGGCCTCTGGGCCCATGGACCAAGGGCCCGCTTGCCCGCGTTTTTTTGGGATCAAGCCCCTGCAAGCTGAGGCTCCCGCTAAGCCCCAAAGCCAGAATACCTGCACCAGCTCAACCATGGTGGCACCTGAAGAGGAGCCTCTCAAATTGCCTAACAGAAGCAGAGATGGCGCCTCTGTAAATTTCATGAGTTTGAAGTCCTCTCAAGTAACCAATCAAACCCTGCTGCCAAAGATAAACCCAGGCTTTGGGCCCGACCCCATGACCACAGCAAAGAATCAAGAAATTTGAGTGACTAAATTGGACGTTCTGATCAATGAGAGAACATCCAGCTGAGGTGCCATTTTGCCGCTCCCACACCCAGGCCCTCTGGCTACCCACCTGCACTTTTCCCGATATTTTGATAAAGCCCTGATGAAAAATACTAAGTTTGGAGGCAGAATGCTATATATGCCTATAGATTCAGCGCTCAAACCTTATTGCCATTTTTAAAATAAAGGTTATCTTACTTTGGCTCTTACAGCTATTGCTATATTTTGTATTTGTCATCTATCAATTCAGTTTGAGATTTCCCGATCCTCCTGCCCCTCTTCCTGCAGTTTTATGTCCACCTGGCGTCCCCTTTGGGCCTGTTTACTTCACTGATTATCCCTTGAAGCCCAAATATAAGGATTACACACCAGAGAAAATCCTTGAACTTGACCCGCTAGCCTGCATCCAATCCGCTATTAGATACAACCGCCAAGGCCTGTGGATATTCTCCACCCCAAAACTATTTAGAGGAAAATTCAATTATCTCCCGGCCTACAATATCTATATGGAACCACCCGTAACACCCAAACCAATGCCAGCCTCTTCACCCAACCTTCCAACTGACCATACCAGCAAGCTTTTTGGAATAGTCTACATCACCCTCACAGGGGTGGTGGACACCATTGTACCGGCCGCCGGCCCATGGTCTTGGGTGGGGAAGTCTGCTTCCTACCTTCTAAAGTTAGCTCCTCTCTTGTGGTGGGCCCTGCCCGCAAAAACTCCGGCCCAAGTTACCCCTGGAAACGGCGGGCCAGCTGCCTGAGACTGGGTCCCTGACACAACCCATCATCCTAAGAATAATGACAAAGAGATGTAGTTAATTTATATGAGCTTTGGTAAAGCCTTTCCAGACTTGCAAATATACATCAACTTAGATCCTTTATGGTTGGAGAAGAGAGGCAGACATGAATGATGACTATTTCAACATAAGACATCTTGGCCTTTTAAGCTAGCTGGGTGAATGTGAATTTTTCATCCTTAAATCTTTTAGCTTTTGGATAATCTACATTATATGTGATCTCTTGATGTGATATGAACCTGTGCTTAGGATTTTTTATGGTGCATCATCACGGAGTTAGAAGGGTAAGCTAAACATGAAGCTTTATTGGAAATCTGACTGCCCCAAAAGATATGATAAAATTGCATGTGCAAATATTTGAGAGACCTCACATTGTGTTTATTGCAATTTATCATTTTATTAATTGAAGGAAGGGCATACTTTTTCTGATCTACCACTTGATCTAGATAGGGTATACTGTTAGATATGAGGTCTTTGTTGTTTGAATTTTGATAACAAGATTGACATATTTTCAATTGCTGTGTGCAATTTCTTGTATCAATTGGGGTTGGTTGACTGAGCCTGAGGACTTGAAGAAGACTATAATTCTTTTATTACTGGCCTCAATTTCTGCATTAACACTTTCCACTATGAAAAGTTGATTACTGGGACACATCTAAAACTATTGTGGGGCTAAATTATGATCAGAGGAATTTTATTATGAGTTTTTTGTGCTTAAGGTAGCCTTCTGATCTGTGAGGTACTCTGCCATATTGCTTATTTTCTTGATGCTTATGAGATTTTCTTCGAGCTAATTGGTCATGTAGTGGGCTTGTGCACTGCTTTAAGTCTGCTATGTTTCCTTTTATTTTTAAACAAGGTATCATAATAGTTTTCAACTCTGCTGAGATGAGTAAGTTAATTACCTTAGCTTAAAATAAAACAAGCTTATAAAAACAAGTTGAGATGCTTAAAGTGAACTGATAAAGTTTTATATAAAAGTATGTCAAATTAAAGCTATTCCTCTTCAAGGATAGTGTCAAGGGAGGGGGCCAAACTAGATCTAGGGCCTAGACACCTTGGTTGGGGTGATGGTGAAGGGCGGACACTTGATACCGAAGGGCGTTGAGAAAGCAGACACCTTGAAGTTACCCGGCGGAGACGAGGTGCATTTGAGTCGGAGAGAGGGCGCTTGTTTCCCCTCAGGTTCAAATATGCAGCGTTGCTTGGCAGTATGATTATGGGAGAAATGCGGTTGATCATTTTGAAGATTGTGCTGAGGTGACAGCAGGTTTTATACCTAGCTCTGGGAATTATAGCCAATCAGCTAAAGGTTCATCTGAGCCACGCATGAGCAGCATGTATGGCGAGTGCAGAAATTAATTGGCTTTGATGCGGTGGCAGCTAATCTGCACGCGGGACTTTCCCGATGTGTTTGCCGTTATTTTTAAGGGGCATGGTTTTTTGAGTTGATGGGAGTGGTTTCTCAAAGTAGGCAATACCGTGCTGTGGATGTTAGATCAAATTCAGCCAAGTGGATTCTGATAGAAACATGTAATTCAACTTGCTAAGTGCCACACGGTACTAAAGTTTCGATTATAAATGCATAATTTATTTTTGTTAAATATTTATATGTATTAATGAGATTTAAATTGGCAAGTTAAACTCCACCTATGCTGCTTGTATGTGGGGATTAGCACATGAAAATCTATTACATTTATGTAAAAGTACATTTTAATTTATTGGTTCTAAATGGATCGGCTATTTTCACAGAGACTTAGTGGGCTGCAAGTACATATCTGTTTTGCATATTGGATTCGATAGCCATGCTTTGTATAAGTAAACCCACTTGTGAAATGTGGTGAAGCATCACACTCAACTTGAAATTCAAATAATTTAGTTTCACCTTCTTAATCTAAAGCCTCGCGGCTACTCGCAGGTTTGGCTAAACCTTACATATATGCCTTTCAACTGCGGTGGCGTCAATCAAACCCACTCGCCACTGCAGCTCCTTTTTGCTGAATCCAATTATTGCATTATAGAAGAGACCATACTTAGACAAACATTCTCCCTTTTCCATATTGGCAAGTCAAGAGAAATTAAATCTTTTGTAGCAACATTGATATCTTTACTCAGGAAGAGTCTTAAAACCGCAAATATCTTAAAATAAAACTACTTTGTTAAACAGACAAATATATTCGCATTGTCTACTTTATATTTAACTTCAATACACCAAAGGAATATATAAAAATAGATTCAATCAGCTAAATAACATCGCAATGTATCAACAGATCTCAAGCCAGTGGAGTCTCGGCCATCTTTTCTACAAAAGGAAAATAAGCAATTTAGCGTCCACGCAGAGTTTTCTCAGCAAACCTACAAGGTTCGGTACAATTATATTCCAGGGCAATGGGAACTAATCCTTTGGTGTGGCTGATGCGATGTAAATTTGCTTTGGCAAAAAATAAAGATTAAGCACTAGCCGGAAAGAGATTAAACCCGACAAGGAGAGTATCGCAAATCCAATCAAGCGATAACTATAAGCCCTGGCTCTAGATGAAATAAATTAATGGATAAGTAACTGCTCCTTGCTTCCCGTCCAAGAACTAAGCTAGACTTTAGTAACATGTTTTATTGAACTTTGCTCTACCATAGTTAATATTTAATTTAATTTAAAAGGTTACAGCAAGAAAAACATAAGAACAAAAACACAATATCAACACTACTAAAGGAATCATACCTTAGAAAGAGGTGAAACTTTGAAAAAAACTTTTCAACCTATGTAAAACTAGCCAACCTGGTTAATGAAGCATCGCAAAAAAATTATATGCCATCAAGAATAGTAAAACCCAGCCCCGTTAGATATATTTGGAGCTCCTAAAAGATTATATTAAAAAGATAGATAAAATAAAGACAGTTACCGCTATATTTTAAGCATGAGATACAGAATAAAATGATTAATTTTAGGCAACTGTGGTGAAGTCAACTCCCTGGTAGTCAACTATCAAGTGAGAATGTAGTTTTTTTTGGCTAGTTGACTCCTAGAAGATGACACTTTTTTATTAAAAATAATTTCTGTACTGAACATATTTAATATTCTATACTGCTATATTACCCTACAGAGACCCCAAAAAGCTCAAAATAGAATAAAATCATCCTTTTTAATATGAAAGAGGGAAAATAAGTAACTATTTCTCATTTTACTATATAAAATACACTCTTTACTATAGAAAATATTTTAAATTTCAATACTGTTGCAAAATATTTGATTACTCCCTCTTTGAAAATAATTCCCTGAGTGATTTCCCGTCTAATCATTAAATTGGTAGTACTCTTAGCAATTGCCTATATAATACAGGGATCAACCCTTTTAAGTCCTAAGCAGAGCATTGCCTGGAAACCCTCATGACTGTCATGACGTACATAGACAGTATGTGGCTTATCATGATATTATATAATAATCTAATCTCATACCAATAAAGTATCATTATCTTCTTAATTTTCCCCTTTATCTCTTTATTATACTTCTAAAAAGTATATACTCAACAGTGGTAGCACAGGTAGTTTATCCACACCTACACAACTTAAAGGGAAAATTCCTCCAAAGAAAAGAACCCAGAAGATGGCACTCCCCTCTGGATGGAGAAGATACAGAGAAATGCAGGATGTCCTCACTGGATACACTGTCTGCAACAATATCCTCATACCTGCCAAACAGTACAACTTCCTCAGCATGCAAGGAGCCTTGAACCTGCCTCTAATTCTTGACTTACCCAAAATACCCAACAATGTATTTCAGAGTCTTTGCTCAGCAGAAATTGAAACATTCTCAGGACTACACTGTGAAAACGCCAACCTCTGGATTCAAAGTAGCCAAAATAAGTTTATATAATTAGGCTACCCCCACAAACTCTGGGAAAGCAAAATTGCTCTACAGTTACTGGGTCCGCCTCACACTTTGTAAGCAAATGGTTTGATCAATACCCTGGTCATAACAAAGACTAGGACATGTTTGAGAACACCTTCCTGGAAAAATTTGTCATAACGGACTATGATGTTATGATCATGACAGAACTCAGAACCTTCAAAATGACAGGAACTATATAGGATTACAATACAGCCTATGAAGACATACATGATTGAGCTCCCAACACTATTAACTTTGACAAAGCTGGACCACATTTGGACTTCTACAATGGCCTTCTCACACACATTAGATGTCAGTTTGATATGACACGCTGCAAGAACCTTCAGATGTTTTCTTAGAGGTAAAACACGCTGCAAAGAAATCTGACAGCTTACATGTAACCAACAAACAAAAAGAAATTCCAATAGCAAAGAAGGACTCTCAACCTAATAAGCAGAGTAATCAAGTAAATAACACTCATCCTTAAAACGTGACTTGCACCGCTCAAGCTAACCAAGCAAGCACTGAAGACACCAACATAGAGGGAAAAGCTCAGGGGAGTGCTTAGGCAAGCTGCCCTCCCCCACATTACAAGACTTGTAAAGGGACCAAGATGTGGGCTTGATTACCATGATCCAATTATCCTCCAGTGCGCCCATACTGTTTGCTGCCCAAACTGGAAGTAAACTCCTCACTTATTCTTTCCATTTTTGCAGATATCAGGGAACAGCACAATTCAACACTGGAGCAGCCAGTCCCTTGTTGGCAAGATATTTGCCAACCTCATGAAATTATCCATAGCCAAGAGCAACATCAAGAGAGTTATCATGGCAGACAACAGCAAAACGTTAGGATACGCCATTTCAAAAACGGCATCTCAAAAAATGCCATCTTGAATTTAATTTGAGATGGTGTTTTTTGCATTAGTGATTTGAATCACAAAAAAATAAAATAAACAATAAAATAGTTAAAATTTACATATAATTTTATAATACAGCATCTTGAATTTACGCATCTTGATTCTGTCACTTTGAGTCAGATTAATTAAATCTTATTTTGTTAACTTTATTTACATATGAAAACACTTAGTGTGGGGCGTGTTTACGCCATCTCAACTTTACGTCATTTTGAATTACACCATCTACCTTAAACTAAAATAAGCTTATACCCAAACTAAAATAAAGTCTGTGGTATAGTGCCAGAAGATGTTCCTATAGTATTAATCTAAGACACTTATAATAAGAACAACCTAAATAGACGCCACTATGATAGTCCTTCTAGTGATTGTCATTGCTGGGTAAAAAAACCAGTTTTGTTATATTTAATTTATAACTTTATTATACATGGATACATTGATAAGGGTTTAATCAATAAAATATTTTAATAGTGATTTTAATATGGAAGAGGGTGATTACGCCATTTTGATTTACGTCACTTCAAATTCCACTGAGTTTCACATCACCCAATTGATTTGATGCGCACAATGAATAGGGGGAAATAAGGGGAAATTACATATGACGCCAGGCTACACTATATCAATTCCTCCATCGCAATTCTTGCTTTCCACTTTTCAAAAGTATAGTTTCACGTCAAAACCAATATTAATAAAAATGTAAGAAAACATGTGAAAATTTGCAAATATATATTTTTTGATCTTCTCTAAACAACTGGGTACTTTTTAACCCCAGTTGTATAAGCTAGTTTTTGAGAAATTCAGGTTTTACTCTTTGACCCGGTTGAGGTAGCTCCACCGTAAATTTGTTAATTTAATATAAAAAATTGTCAAAAACACTATGTTTTTGAGCTACGGCACCTCAATTACGTCACTTCAAAAACGCCATCTTGAGAGCAAGTTTTCAGTCAAAACTCAAAGTTTTGCCTACTTGCGTTACTAATAAAAAATTATTTTTTCAAAATAAAAAACAGTGAAATTTTGATAGTATATATTATTTAATCTCCTCTACAATTCTATGTAAAAAAATTGATACTTTTATATAAAAAACATTCTTGTTTTTTTCTTTAAAAACAACCCCCAAATTTCTCATATTTTGATACTAATTCACTTTTAGATGCCTCCCAAGTCCATCAAAAAAGCTGCGTCCAAGGCCTCCAAGGCCTCCAAAGTCAAGACCACTTCTCCCAAGGCCAAGAAAGCCAAAACCACCCCTAAAAAGCAGCCTTTTAAGGATAAAGCTCCTCCCAAGACACCTACGCCCTCACCAGAGCCTGAGGAAACAAGCCCAACCCCTCCCCATTCTCCTTTTGTTTACTCCCCTTCAGACCCTCAAGAGAAGTTGTTCAACTTCAATCGCCATTCTGACCCCACTTCAGAGCCTGAGGATGAAGAAGAGCAGGAGCCTGAGCCTGGTGCTCCTGCAGATGAGCCAATTGAGCTCTAGGATCTTAACTCAATCCATAATGTATACAACAGAAATGGCACATTTGCTGTGCCTGCCACATACCCTGTCAGCTATCCAATTATGACAAAGAAAGAGGGTGCTGGCTTTGTCCACAAGGGCTACAGCTTCAGCTTCAAGGACAAGAAGAAGCCCATCTGTCAGCATCACTTCAAATGTGATAACATTGGCTGTCCAGCTAGACTTACCACCTATGGATTCACTTGTTTTAAAGCCCTGACTATTGGGCATGACTGTGCTGAGCCCTTTGATCCACTGTATCAACTGATCCGCTGGTTTCTTTGCCAGGTCACACCAACCACCAAAGGCCAAAATGCAACTGAGGTTGTAAACAATGTGCTTATTAATCTAAATGATACCCAACTGGAAAATGTTGGTGGCGCCTCAAAACTTCAGAGATATCTCACTGACCAGAGATATGCTCTGAGCACTGAAGGCGTCAGTGCTACATCAATTGACTAGTTGATTTTAACTGAAGAGCAAAAGCTTTCACAGCATGAAGAGAGATTCCTCCTTCACAATGATGAGCAACATGCCCCAGAGCAGATCATCTGCTTTGCTACCTCCCAGGATCTTTTCAACCTTTTAAAATACAAGACCTGGCTTGCAGATGCAACATTCTCAACCTGCCCAAAGCTCTTTAGCCAGCTTTGGAATATCCATGGGCAGGTTGGCAATCTTGTTCTTCCCCTGGTCTTCTTTTTCCTCCCAAATAAGAAGCAGGAAACTTATGTCCGGGCTCTAAAAAATATAAAGGCCAAGTTGGATGAGATCCTCCCAACTATTGAAGAGGAGCCAAAAGAGACTAGAGGGCGCAAGAAAAAGGCCCAGTCAGAGGAAGCCACCCCAATCAAGAAAAAGCCCAAAAGCCTTCCATACCATGAATACCTGGTAGTTTATTTTAAGCAGGCTCAGGCCAATGCTTTTATTAGAGTCTTCAAGAGCTCCCCTCAGGGATGCTACTTTCACTTTTGGCAGGCACTCTGCCGCCGCCTTCAAAAGTACTCTGCACTTCATGAGCTGGTCTACACTAAAGGCACAAAGAAAGCAAAGGACATGTTCAACTGCTTTGCTGCCCTTGCCCTTGTGCGGAAGGAGGAGACAAATGCCTTCTACGACGCCCTCCTCCACCATCCCTACATTATTGCCAACCAGGCAGCCTTTGCTCCATTCATAGAGTATTTTGAAACTCAATGGGTTGGAGTGTTTCAAGGAGCACGCCACATCAGAAAGGGTGGTGACTCAATCCAGTGGAACTGCTTTAAGCAGGTAAAGGATGGCCTAATTAAGACCACCTTTTCTCTTGAAGGGTGACATAGTCAATTTGCCACAAGGGTCCGGGTTCAGAAGCCCAAGTTCAATAAAATCATAGTCCATCTCAAGACTCAACAAGCCATCTCCACCCGCCTCTTTAAAACAGGTATGAAGACCAAGGATGATCCCCCCAAGCAAACCAAAGCGGTGAAAAAGTATACAGAGATTAGCAAGGTGGTCCTTGCCTACTATCCCAAGGACAGCAAGCTTGAGCATCTCCAAGCTATCTCAGTTGCTCTTTCAACCAATGTATGATCCTTCCTCAATAAAAGTCTTCTTTATTCTCTCTCTTATTTCCTTTGATTTTACCATTCTTCAACTTTTTTGGTATTTTGTACAATCATATGCTTATTTTAAAGTATAGTTTATAGTTAAAATAGATGAAAATAGTTGTTTTTGGGATTATTTTTACTTTTGGGCTTTACGCAACTATGTTGCTACTAATTGACCCCATTTTTTATTGCAGATTTGGAATCCTGAGGCTTTTTTAAGCCTAAGAATATTTTTGATTTTTGATTTTTGGGAATTTTTTGGGTAGTTTTTGGAGTTCAAAAAATCTAAAATTTTAAAACTGTTTTTTCTTAGTCAAAATGCCGTAAATCAAAATGGCGTTTTTACTAGTAAATTGAGATAGCAAAAATTTGAGATGGCGTATTTCAAGATGCCGTTTTTTGAGATGCTGTTTTCAAAATGGTGTATCCTACCAGGAGAACTCCAGTCACTAAGGAGGCAAACCCTTTCTGGATACAAATAGGGGATGTACAAACGACTCTTAATGGCCACATCATTCTAATACCTAAATATGACATAGTACTTGGCTTAAATTGGATGAGAAAGAATTAACCTCAGGTTGACTGGGATAGGGCCACCAACAGATACAATGAGGAAAATTACACCATCATGTTTACCCAACTTACCTTTATAACCTCATGAGCAACCACATATTTGAGAAGACTACTAAAGCAGAAGAGGAAAAAGACGCTAGTAAAGTTGAATGGAATACCTGCACATGCAATATTATTGTTCCAAGAATGTGCAATCCTCACTTGAACCAGACCCAATGCACCAAAAACTTGTCCAAGAGTTCCCTTCAGTATTCCAAGAGAAGCTGCCAGGATTACCACCTGAAAGAGGTATCCAGCACAAGATTGAACTCAAGGGAAGCATGTCAAAGGCCTGTCCCATCTATTACCTAACACCACAAGAAGACAACACATTAAAATAATAACTGGATAAAGCCCTGGAAAAAGGGCTCATTTGACCATCAAAGTCTCTCTTTGATGTATTGTTATTTTTTATAGCTAAGAAAGAAGGAGGGCTATGCCTTGTCACTGATTACCAAGCACTCAACAAAGTCACAATTAAGAACAGGTATCCTCTGCCCCTGATTGACGGCCCTTTCAATGCTCTAGGAGGATCACAATTCTTCACAAAAATCAACCTAACAGCAGGATATCATCAAACCCTGTTAATCCTGAAGACATCCCAAAGACAGCATCCAGAACCAAATACAGATCATTCAAATGTGTAGTCCTCAACTTTGGTATAAAAAATGCTCCCTGTATCTTTGTGACTTTCATGAACAAAGTGTTTAAGGACCATATCAAAAAGGGCCATAGTCTATCTATATGATATAATCATCTAAAGTTCCAAAAAAGAACAGCATCAGAAAGAACTTCACATTATACTCACCACACTTAAAGACAACCAATTAGTAGCCAAGCCTTTCAAGTGATAATTCTTCTCAAACAAACTCCTGTTTCTAGTCCACATCATCAGTAAAGATGGGATCAAACCTGGCCCAAAAAGGTTAACAGTCATCACTGACATGCCAGCACCACATAACAAGAGTGAACTTCAGAAGTTCTTGGGAATGGTTGTGTATTTCAGAAGATTCATCCTGGATTAGGGAGCTTTAACTGCCCCTGTCTGAAATCACAGGCAAAAGAATTGTGGTACACCACTAAGAAAGAGCATTTCTGATAACTAAAAGAACAAATGTTTTCCATCCCATTCTACATTACTATAACTGTGAAAGGGTCTATTAACTGGAGAAAGATACATCCAACTACTCAATAGGAGGAGTGGTTAGGATTCAAACTGCAGAAAAGGGCTTCCTCTCTGTGGCATATGAATCAAGAAAGATGTAAAAAGGTGAACAAAGATATTCAATTCATGACAAGGTGCTGATAGCTATTTTCCACTATTTAATATAGTAGTGCTGCTCTTTGTAAGTCACACAAATATTCAAAGTGCTAGCCAACCACAAGTCCTTGATATTATTTAAGACACAATAACACCTATCAAGACAAAAAGCTGAGTTAATTAACATCATTCAAAGGTATCCAATGATAATTGAGTATAAACCAGGCAAGGAGCTAATCACTGCAGATGCTCTATTAAGGCTATACCCTAGGCACTTAATCTTCACTAATGAACACCCCAATTGGCTCATGTTAATCATGGGGAATCTCCAAGAGGGGTTCCCACCTGATAAATCAATGGGCATCTAAGAGAAAGTCACTAATACAAACACCTGTTCAAAAATGTATACAGCACTCTACAATGCATATTATCAAGCAGCAATACAGTGCCCTATGTACTGTCAACACAAAATATTGTCACTTTTTTGGCTACCACAGATATTTGGGACACACATGTAGCAGGAACTTACACAAGTATCTTAAGATACACTATTGGTGGCCCAGCTGTAAAGTTCTGTGGGCCACCATTAGCCCTGAATTGGGATGTCTTTCCCAGACCATCAAAAAAGATGGCCCAAGTGCAGGCAAAACCCTTCCAAAGCCTGGAGGACCTGGCCCACACAGTAGATGAGCGCTTTGTGTTGGCCTTCACAGTTGAAACCCCAATCCCTTCTCTGGAGTCCCCTCCAACTGTGGAGGAGACCCTAATCCGGCTGGATTGTTTGCTTTCCTGGTGCTGGCCTGTTTTGAGACAACTGGCGGGCCAACAGAAAAACACGGGCCACAGGGCACCAGGTGTGCCTAACCTGCAGCTTGGGAAAATTGGGTATAAAATCCCACAGTCAGCAGAATCCCAGGAAAGCAATTACTCCAGTCTGGAAGTCCCTTGACCCAAAATAATTGAGTTTGGGAGCCCTCCAGTTGGGACGGCAGAGGAAGGCATTAGGGGTAATGCACACCCTGAGTCCCTAGAAAGCGCCTAGACAATTGGTTAACTGTACCCTAAACCCAGGCCTGCTGCCCCTTATTTTCTTGGGCCCAGTCTATGGGAAGATTGGGCACCAATCTTCTACTGGCTTCCCTTTAGATTGCTTTCCGATAACCCCTTTTGAAAACCCCCGGCCTTTTCACCCCCCATTGTATATAATGGAAGCATGGGCCATCAGGTCCCTTGCTTACCAATTTCAATTGTTGAATAAAACTCCTGAATTTTCAAATCCCTTTTGTGTTTGAAGTTTTATTTTTTAATAAAGGTTATTGTCTTCCCTCCCGCTTCTGTCTGGTTTGTCTGCCCGTTCACCCGCCCACCTGCCCTACTGCCTGCCTGCCTGCCTGTGATTTTCTGTTGAGAATCAATCTGAGAGGATCCAAAATTGGCCTGAGTTCTTGACATTTCCCCAGTACTCACAATCCGTCTTCCCGGAAGTTTTGGTGGAAAATCCCCTCTGGTGTCATGTTGTCTCCTTTATATAAGGGAGTTATGATGGTATTGGTGCCCCTCTTCTTATTGTTTTGGTCCTCCAGCCCTGGCATTTGGGATAAACTTTCCCTGATCACTCAATTGCCTGGGTCTACTCCTGGTCTGCTTTCTAATGTCTTCTGTCACTTCACCCAGGTCCCCACCAACCTAGCTACTTTTGCCCAGTTGTATTTCTTGGTTCCTTATCCTAAGGGGGTTTCACATTCTGCCAAATTGGGGACTAACAAACACCTTTTCAATGATTTGACTAACCCTCTCCCCCACGTAGTCTCAGCTCCCTCCCTAGCCTCCTTGAACCAAATCCCCACGTTGGATCCAGATATTCCTCCCACCTGGGATCACTCTCTGTGATTGCTTACTGGGGCCCTGGTTATGGCCCTAGATGCCTACTTCCCTCCCTTTTCTCAGCTGGTCTCCTTTGGAAGGCCTCTTTTAGCAGCTATCCCAGTCTTGCACTGGATGGCATCCTGGTGGTTGGTCCCACCAGGATGGGAGCCAGATTTTGTTAGTCTAGCCCCCCTCTCTTACACCAACATGCTGGACGACATAAACAAGGTGCTTGAACAATGCAAAGTATGTGAAAATTACGCCCACTCCAAGGCACCTCCCAAATCAGTAATACCAGTGTCAATCATAAAACCTTTCAAAGAGTGGTCACTGGATATTGTAGGACCAATGTCTGGCAATAAAAAAGAAAAAAACGTATGTTATAACATATATCAACTATGCAACCAGGTGGCCTGTAGCATAAGCTACAAAAGAGCACAAAGGCAATGACGTGAGGTAATTCATTGGCAAAGAAATCACAGCTAAGTTTTGGGAAGCCTGAAATCCTAATTACTGATGGAGGAATGTTACTCACTGCCATCAATACCCTCACCCACCTTGCTAAGAATGGGATAAAGCACTCCGTTGCTGTCACAGTAGATAGCATTGTGCCAGGAATTATCCGGCCAAGTAGGAAGGCTTAAAAAGCCAACAAACCATTAACAAAATTGACCCAATTGACAGATTTAAATCAAACAGTCAATTGAAAATGGGTTACAGCTGCTCCAGTCTGCCAGCTGAAACCAAGTCCCCCTTGCAAACTGACGTTGATAAATCAACATAATTTGAGGGTTGCCAGATACAAGCTCATTAATCAGCATGGTTGTCAGAAATTGGTCACACAAGGGTTCTTTGCAACCTGGAATAGATACTCACTTGATTATGTGGAAGGAATAGGAGCCCAAGATCCAGGTGGTATTGCTTAGTCAATTTTTGATACATATTGAATAATTTTCACCGTTTCAACTATAAGAGTTGTGTCCTCCCAAAATTTACTCAATAAAAATCAAATATCCCTTGGTCTAATTTACTTTTAAAAATGCATCCTGTTGTTGGATTGTTGTGATACATACCCTACAATCTTATTCTAAGCCAGATCATTACTGGAAGATGGGGCCCTGCAGTTGGAACTTTGTCATTGGTACCACCCAATGTTAATTCAATGCCTGCCAATCTTGGAGTGGTCCCCCCTGTCCTTGAACCTAAAAATTGTGTTGCATCCCAATGTCCTAAATTTTATTCTGAAGATACTCTGATGCTTTCACAGGCTATTTATCTTGGGCTACTTTGGTTAGGGTTAATTATTTTACTTAATCCTAGTATCTCATTTGGAAATTTTACAAAACAGTATTTGAAGCTGCGTTGGTGGTTAATCATTAACTCTATGTGGATTTGGGTGGTCATTCCCCACCACTTAGAGACAGCTTCTTACTATCCTGCAATTTCTGTCACAGTTGCCAGCCCCTATCACCCACAAGCAGGTGAGAGAGTGAAAAAATTGAAGAGTTCCCTTGTAGAGGTGCTCAGTAAATTATCTTCCAATGACCTGCAGCTTTGGGCTGACATGCTCCCAACAGCGTTAATGGTATGTCAAACTTGAGCTAATAAAAAACAGGCAAAAGCCTATATGAACTCGTCTACAGGCATTGACCTGCCATTGCCAGTACTAAGTTAGGACTTTGATTACCCTTACCTAAGAAAGTACTGACCAGCAATAATCCTGACCTGCAACATGCCAGAAAGGACCAAGAAAACAAAGAGTCAAGAGAGAAACAATCCCCATTCAACAGGAACAGCTCCAAGTTGGGGATGAGATTTGGGTTGCCAACCACAACTTGCACAAGGTGGAACTTGGGTTAAGAGACCTGGGATTGTCATTGAAGTCAAACCTAGCACAACCTACCTCATCAAAGGAGTTGGTGAGTGTACTGAATTAAAACTCATGCACTATGACCAACTCCATCTATGTAAAGCAAGGACCACACAACACAATTCTTGACTATCTGTACCCAACGCCAAACTGGATTGATATCAAGCTTGGATCCCTGACACTTCAAGAAAATCCCTAAGGCTCCACCTTTCAGCACCCCAGGGGGAGATGTTGCAACATCTTTGACTACTCCCTATTGGAAAAGTAATTCCCTGAGTTATTCCTTGACTGATCATTAAGCTGGTGGCACTCTTATCAATTTCCCATCTAATATGGTGATCAAACCTTTTGAGTCCTAAGCGGAACATTGCCTAGACAAGTCCCATGACTGCCATGGTGTACATAGACAGCATGTGGCTTCCCATGATACTATATAACTCTCAATATTCATATCAATAAAGTATCATTATCTTCTTAATTTTCCCCTTTATTTTGTTTATTTTACATCTGAGAAGTATAAACTCAACACAATATTTCTACTATGGGTATTCGTGGTTAGGTTGGGCTCCTGGATTTCGACTGCATATCCATAAATTATAAACTAAACATATGTCAATTCGATACAAAGGATCAGGAGCCTGAGTTAGGGGATACTGGGGTTGTTGAGATTAAGTTATGTTTAGAAAGGTCATACATGCTGTTTATTGTGAAGCTAATGCTCTTCAAGGATAGTGTCAAGGGAAGGGGGTAAACTGGATCTGGCGCCCAAATACTTAGGCTCAGGCAATGGTGATGGGCGGACAAACGATGCCATAGGGCGCTGAGAAAGTAGACCCCTCGCTGTGACCCGGCGGAGACGGGGCGCACTTATGTCAAAGAGAGGCCGCTTGCTCCCATTAAGGTTCAGGTGCGCGGCGTTGCTTGGCAGTATGATAGTAGGAGAACTGGTGTTGAGCATTTTGTGAGTTGTGCTGGAGAAGTAGCAGCTTTTATACCTGGCTCTGGAAATCTCAGCCAATCGAGTGAGGGTTCGACTAGGTCATGCATGAGCTATGAGATGGTTTATTTTAATGCAGCAGTTTTAGCCATTAATTTATTCGCGAAACCTTTGCTGGGAAGTGATTTTGCTGTGCCAAAACTGCAGGCAGTTTTTCAAGGCAGCAAAGACACACTGTGGATATTGTATATTTGATCAATTCAGTCAAATGGGTTTTGATAGATAAGCTAGCAATTTGACATAGCAATAGTGGCAAAGTATTTAAGCTTCAAAAATAAGTGCATAATTTATTTTTAGAGAAGTCTATTCTATAACGGAGTTACAATCAATTAATAGGGCTTATGCAAATTTCCGCATAAGTTGAAAATAATAATTTATTTGAAATTTATTAAGAGCAGCTATTTTCTATGAGCCTTTGTGAAATCAGCTGCAACTCTGGTTCTCATAAAAGGCTGGATCAGCCTTGCATATGGCTAGGGGTCCAAGTCCCTATACAGGCTAATTAAAAAACTACTTTCACTTAGAATTTAAACGTTTTCAGATAGGAGTCATGAGTCCTACATGTTACCGACCAAGCTACAATGGCATAACTGGAAAATACTTGAACTTCAGTCAGAACCGCTGGTATTAAATTCAGCATTTCCAGTATCCACTCAATCTTAACCTATCCCTCTTAAACCCTCAAATATCTTATTTTTGCATGTATTCTATGAGTATTTAAGCTATACCTTTATTTTAAATAAGGACACAAGTATTACATAAATATTTGGTTTTGACTGCTTTAAGGTGTATTGTGAATCCTTGATTTTACTCCCGGTATTGCCCTTGAAACCGTCAACGTCTGGAAGGCTAATGATTCTGTCTTCGAACTTACACGGCCGTAAGAACCGGTCTTTTACCCAGCTATATCTTACCACTTTATAATTAGCGGTGACAGAACATTTCACCATTATAATTTGACATGGCGCAGCTAAACCTAAATGCAACTGTTACACGCAGGTAGGTCTAGCACGGCATTGATTTCAGCTAAATCGGATCAAATCTGCTTGATACCACATTTCTTCCTGAGACTCAACTATCATTCAATGTATTAATATTTAGTGCATACTGGCTAATCAGAAATACTGCAGCCACATGCAGGTTGACCTACCACAATATAAACATTGCTTTCTGAAACTCAGTTATTATCCAATGCCAATCAGCTCAGACAAATCATGGACACCCTCCATTTTCCATATATGAGCCTTGTAATGAGGTTGCATTACTTGCAACTGGCCTTAATCTTAAAAGGGGTTCCAAATCGCTTGATAAATGCATTTGAATCCATCTATTTTATCATTAGCACCATAAAGCGCTAATAAAATTTACTACATTGTAGACATGTACTTGCAAATCCTTCTACTTAGCCCTTTAATTCAATAGAGCTGTGGTGGTAGTGAACTACAAAAACACCAAAGAAGCAATGTAACAAAGAAAGTTTATTTTTTATTCCAAATTCACCTTTAAAGTTACCTGATAGCGTTATCAGAAATATCCAAGTCCATCAATTCAACGTTAACTCCATCACACTAGGCAGTGCCGTTAGATTGCGGACAATCGGACTTTGTCAGATAGCTTGTTTCTCGAAAGGTTGAGGCATGATTTTTCTTTGGAAATTCTTAATAACTTTGAGCTTAAACATAATTTCCCTATGTAATTTTTGGTGAAATGAAAACTAAGGTGAATAATAAAAACATAAATTTTGACACTTTATATAGTAAAACGTGACTTTTATGTCCAAGGTGTTTTATACTAATCGGTGCCCGTTTTTATTGTACAAAAATGTAGCCAAAAGATAAAAAGCATTCCCATTTAATCAGATAATTAGCTATTTAAATAAGTAAATTGAAATAAATTTGAGTTTAAATAAACCATCTGTTGTCAATCTAACGGTTTTAACTAGCCCCAAAGATAAACATCCATGAGTTGACCTAAGCTAGAAAGGGCAGCCGAAGACATACACGATTATTTCCCAGCCACGTATTCTTAATCTATCAAATTTAATCAGATGGGCTCAAAAATCATACCTCTGCCTTGAGCCCCTTTAAATAAAATGGCCATAAGAGGGTTCACAATAATTGTTCAATCAAAAAGGGGGTTTGGCCAAAAACATTAAAGCTGGAATTCTACACAACCTAAAAAGTTTAAACTGTAACCCTGATTCAGAGTAAGTGAGAGCAGCAAAAATCACAATATCGAATGGTGGGAAGTTCCCATCAGCCTGTCACACCTCAACCATCTGAACCCAAGCCATCAGAGTTTCAGCTTTCAAGTCTACCACACTCGCAAACATTATTTATTTAAAGTGGTATCTCCAAGTTGCACAGTGCCTTTTCATCGATTTGAGCTCATCTCCAACTTTCCTAGTGTCGAGTATATTTCTGGGAAGTAAATAAATGAGATAAAGGGAAAAATCAAGAAGAAAGAAATACTTTATTGGATATGAATATAGGGTATTATATAGTATCATGAGAAGTTACATACTGTCCATGTATGTCATGGTAGTCATGGGGCTTATCCAAGAAATTGTTCCTCTTAGGTCATAAGGTTTGTCCAAGTAGTGTTCCTCTTAGGACTCAAAATGTTTGATCCCCATAATAGATGGTCAAATGATACCAGTGCCACTGACTTAATGATTAGTTGGGAAATCATTCAGTGAGTCACTTGGGGAATTAGTTTTCCAAGAGGGAGCAGTCATAGATGTTGCAACAGCAGTCTTCATTTTTTATTGATTGTGGAATAGATCATAGGTACTTTATTTAAAATAGTGTGACAATTTTATATGCAACATGCTTTTTTTAATATTATATAGCATTGTGACGCCTTAGCATCCTTTGAGTTTTTGGTTTACTCTTTTAATCATAAAGAATCCTTAGAATTTTATACCACTTCTGGATGCAGGAAGTATTAATTAGACTCACCACTATGTTTTATGGGAGATATTGGTTACCCTAATTCTTTATAAGTGGAGGCCTTTGTGTATTATTTTTACAAACCCCATCACACCTAGCATGTGCTTGTATTAGAAAGCCTGTGACCAGTTTAATGGTTCAATTAATGTGATAAAGTCTTATTCAACAAAGGTCTAGCCCAAAGACAAAAGAAAGGCCCAAATAAAACAAACCCCAGGAAAAACAAATTTATTTTTTGCAGTGAAACCCAACAGGCATTTAAGAATCATATTTTCCTCAAAAGTCTGATATTACACACTATCTTTTTCACTGTTTTTGTACTAGAAAAGAATGATCCAAATGTTACCAGTAGTGTCAGGATACCGCATCCCAGTGGGGGTTCCATTGGCCTCAGCTGCCAACTTACTCTGTTGGGAGAAGGGTAGAGCCCACCATAGGAGGGGTGCTAACTTGATGAGATAAGATGCTGATTGGCCTACCAAGGCCCAAGGCCTGGTGGAGGATACCATGGTGTCAACTAACCCAGCCAAGGTAATGTAGGCTATGCCATCATATTGACTGGCTATGAGAGGAGACAGATATGGGCTAGGGGGCAGACAGTCAGGTTTGGGTGTTGGGGGTGCTTTCATATCTGTCTGATAGGCAGGTAAATAATTGTACTTCTCACGGAATAATATGACTGGGTGCTTTTACCAGGCTCATTTGTGAAAGACTGTTTGTGGGGTTCTCTGTTGGACCAGGTGGTCAAAGCAGAGGATGTTCTCCAAGGTGAAATCCTTGTATTCTGGCTTAAGCAGGTAGTCAGAGAAATTCAGCAGGCCAAAAGGTGCTCCAGGAAGACAATAAAACACAGGACAGATTTTGGGGGCTTCCTCAGGAACACAGGCTGTCAGGCTGAGGTTTTTGGTTGAAAAAGTAGTAAAATGAAAAACAACCAAGATTAAATAAGGAATAAAATGGTAGAACCAAGGTCCCATAATATTATTTATTTCAGAATGACAATACCATTTTTACAAGACTTTACGGAGTTTAAATATCATTCAAAATGCTAAGTTCAGAATTAACCTATCACCTGATAGCTGAGTTGCTCAGTTTCTTCCGGCACAAGAGCTCTGGGCCCATTCTGGACCTTCTGACCTGTCATTTCTTCTGTTGAAATGACCTCCATCTAACGGTCCAAAGATAACATCTTCATGGCTTCACAATTGCTACTAGTGTTCCTGTCATCCTTGATTAAGAGACCTTCAGAAACTACAATCCAGGTCAACCTATTCCCCATGAACTATCACAGTAAGTTCCATAATACCAGGGATTATTTGGCCAAGTAGAAAAGCTCAGAAAGCCATGAAAACTTTAACAAAACTGACTGATTTACAGCAGTGTTAAAAGCTATGATGACAACTGAAAATACCTCAGATTTAAACAGAATGATTTCAGATTTGAACAAAATCCAAGTTGCGCAAATTTCAGGATTCAATTAATTTATAAAATTTCAGTTGATAAATGAACTGTCAAACAAAAAAAATTTCACTAGCCCATTATACAAAATTATATCAAACATCAAGCAGTGTAGTTGAAACCACAAACAAAATGAACTGACGCAATAAGTGCAATGGATGTATGCTGTTCCGGAGTATATTATAATCCAATCAGGATTCATATGAGGCACCAACAGAAGGACTAAAATGAAACAAAATTTGAGCAATCTAGAAGAGAGATTACACAAGCACAAAACAGAATGAACTCACACAAGATGTGTAGTGTGAGCAGCCTAAAATAGAAATATAACAGTTTAACAGACAATCAATAGCTATCCAATTTAGGAACATAGGCATTTTATCCATTTTCATGCTCCAGATTTGTATGAAAAGGTTTTGAGAACCTTCCAAATATGGACTTAAGATTACAATAAAAATAAATCATTAAATTTTAAGTTTTCTACTTTTAGTGATTTTATCCTAGGTTTTTTTACAATGGTTTTTACAAGCAATATTTTTGACGGCGTCAGCAGCTAAGCCAGCTTCAATGGAGGCAAGGCTCAGAATGTGGAGGCACCTTTTTACACCCAAGCCTTTGAGGCGGGTAACAAGGAAGCTGACCTGTACCTGACCCCTGGCCCATATGGCTTTGAATTGTTCAGCAGTCACATAGTGTCTAGCTCTGCCCCTGCTCCCGTACTACCCCCGCACAAACTGCCCACCAACCAACCAATCAGGATGGTAACCTTTTTTTGGAAAAACTTCCTGCCACCAGCCAACCTGCCCCCTACAGCCAATCAGGCTTCAGCTCCCCTGGCCCAGCGCCCTAAGCAAGGAATCATCACCACCCAAATTCTTCAGGAAATTGTGGCACTGAACCTGCAGGGTCTGTCCTGGGAACAGATTCTGCCCCAGTTGCAATTTATCTGAGCTACTGTCATGCGGGAATTCAACAACCTGATGAACAGGGGGAATCTGATTGGGATGGCTAAGAAGCCCAAGAAGGCCCCTGAGTCACAAATATCTGAGGCATACCAAATCATGCTTGACCTCCTCCAGCAGGATTCCAAGCTTCCCTTGACCCAGGTCCAGAAGCAACTTGCGCACCATGGCATTTGGGTGTCTGAGCGCATGGTGCAGCTCTGGATGTATGAGAAGGTGGCTTTCATACAGGTTCTTACCAATTTTGCCGGCAACCAATGGGATGGCGCTGAGGATTCCCTGTATTACACCATCATTGAATCAACCCTGGTCTGATACCTGACTAGTCTAACTGATGATGTCATTTCCATCTCCTATTACAAGCTATCAATAGCTTTTGATGATTTTGGCAAGCAAGGAAGAGCCACCACTCAAAAAGGAAGAAAGAAGGTCAAGAAGGGGACTTTCATTGATGCGTTTCTGGCTGTTTCAGCCAAGGGTTTTGTCTACTATCAGAAAAACCCAGATTTCATTGATGGCTACTCATACAGCCACATTCTCAGTGGATTACTCAACTCCTGGGATGGCTTGAATTCCAAGTACCGGGGTTTCTTGAGCCACCAGATGGAGGGTAACTCCATACCCTCAAGGCCATCCAGGGACGCAGGCGCGAGGCCTAAGTCTACCCTGATAGCCATGCAGACATCTATCTGGCTGATGTTGTCTTCTTCAACATGGGATCCACATTATGGGAGCGCTGCCCTCAGGCTTTCAAATACCTCTATCTTGGGGTCCTTGACCACAATTCTCTCTTTGGCTGCCAGATGGTGGCTGTTTTGTTTGCACAAATGGTTTTCCATGTGAGCATGGGCAACCAATCACGTAAGGATAAGCACCTTCCACCTTGGGCCACTGCCACCTACCAGCCCATCTAGCCAATGACCAATGAGCAATACAACAAGCGTTATATGGCATCCATCATGCAAAATCCTCCTCCTCCTCCTCCCCCACCACCAACACCTCTCACTTGCAAGCCCAACCCACCCAATCCCAGACCCCCAGGCCAGTACCACCTCTACATCTTCCTTCCTGCGCTATTCTGCCTCCTAGGCATCACTCTCCCCCGCCCCAATAAACCCCTGTCACCAAACATTTTCTATTTATATTATCTTTTTTTTGAATTTCAATTGTTCATGTTCTCTTTGTTTATAGTTGGTTTTATTCTTTATGTTCAGCTTATTTTTATAAAATCATATATTTACTATGACATGTATCTAGATCCAGAACACAGTTATTTTTAGCACTTAAACACACCCCCTGTGAAAATATTAACAACAATTTGGTGATCAGCTAAATTTGAATTAGAAAATTATAGTGTTAACTGTTTTTAGATAAAGTTGTTACTAATCCAAATTCAAAACCTTAATGATAAACTTTAAGCCAATCAGGAAGCTGAGTGATAAAGTGATTGTTGTGACATAAAGGGTCATTCAATAATTCTTTGATGCATGTGCACTAATTAATATAATTGGCTGGATGTTTTGCTATTGTACGCCATTGCCACTGTGGCAAGTTGTTGATGGACTAGTGCCTAATCAGCTGCTGGGTTAGCACTAGTCCATCAACAACTTGCCACAGTGGCAATGGCGTACAATAGCAAAACATCCAGCCAATTATATTAATTAGTGCACATGCATCAAAGAATTATTGAATGACCCTTTATGTCACAACAATCACTTTATCACTCAGCTTCCTGATTGGCTTAAAGTTTATCATTAAGGTTTTGAATTTGGATCAGTAACAACTTTATCTAAAAACAGTTAACACTATAATTTTCTAATTTAAATTTAGCTATTCACCAAATTTTTGCTAATATTTTCACAAGGGGTGTGTTTAAGTGCTAAAAAATAATATGGTAATCAAGGAAACAATGCCAACACAAAGAAAATAACACATATTAGGATGTGCGTAAAACATATACAAAATGGGTAAAAATGGGATAATGTAGTAGATGGGAAAACAAAAAGTAATACACAAAGAGGCAACAGTATCAAAACAATACATAATTTATTGGGGTAAAAGCTGTAAAAACATATGAAAAGGTTAGTAAAAAATCAATGAGAGAATTAAAGAAGCTTTTGAAGGATCTTGACTTGGCAATTGCCAAAATCAAGGACATCAACCACAAGGTCAAAGCCAAAGTTAAGTCCACCGTCCTTGCTGGGGACAAAATTGACAAGGTGTCTGCAAAGGCACTAATGACAAAAATTCCAGATACCCCAGAGAAGACCATCAAGCGTCTTCTCAACATCCATAAGACAATGGTTGAGGGCCTCCAGTTTAAGGTGTACAATCTTTCTGCACCATCTGTTTGGGTCAACAACTCAGAGATGTATGAACATCTCAAACCCTCCAAGCGTGCCAGGGCAGAGGATACTGAATTTCCAGCGCAATTGCTTGCGCCAAGAATGGGCAAGTTGTCCAAGGCTGCAGGCAAGGAAGAAACATGTGAAGGTAACATAAAAAAATAAAATTAATAAAAATTTGCAAATACTTACCTGTTTTTTAGATAACATAGACAGTGAACTCCGCCAAGTCCTGGTCCCCTTTGTCCCTGCCACATCTACACCAACTACACCACTCATGTGGCCAAGAAGCTGTATCTGCCCCCCTGTCTTGCGGGAGCTGGAGGACCGCATCCACGGGTCCTTTCCTATGTCCAGGGAGACATTGTCTGGGCTGACACATGGCAAGGGGGCATCTGAGTGAGCAGTTACTGCCTACAAGGATGCCCAACTAGTCCACCTGGACCCGGTTAACCTCAGTGGAATTTACTGTGTAAACTCCATTGAGCTTGTTTGGGACGTCCTGGCAATGCTCCCATTCAAGAATGTACCGGAGATGGGCCAGGCCCGTGTGGCTGCTTGCTTCTGCTTCCCGGTGGAGCACATCCTATCTTACCTTCTGGACAACTTTGGGTGTGCAGTGGGGAAATTGGCTGTTGCAGACGCAACAGCCGTCAAGAAAACTAAGATCCTCCTGGCGGACTTTGGGCTGGCCTGGAGTGCAGATGAGACAGGGCTCCCCTTGGAAATGGATCTTACCTTTGCAAAGACCAGGAACAATAAGAAGATCAGTGTGGTCTATAATAAATTATGTGAGTTCACAGAAGCCTTTGCTGGGCAAAGGCTTCACTTGGCGGGTTACCTCAGGTATCTTTTCTTCTTTGGGATGAGCGCTAGCATGGAGGATCTAGATGGGGTCCTTCTAGGAATTGACAAGGCCTGGCTCACACTTGACAGGAAGAAGGTCCCCCCCAGATATGACTCAGTGGACCACGTGATACAAAATGCCCTGGTCCTGGCAGGGATTTACGGGTTTGCAGCACCGCCTGAAAAGCTGCTCCTCAGTTTGCACCTAACCCTACTTCCCTTCACCAGCAGGCAGGAGTTTTTTAATAAGGGCGTATCCACCTTTCACAGTGTGGCGGTGGAGGTTGTGCGCCACCTTCATTGCAGGGTGAGTACATACCAAAGAACTCACTACAGGTGTTTGTAAAAAATTCTCTCTTCTAATAAATTTCATTAAAATTAATATTATTTTTATTATAATAAAACTTTCTAATTCTTATTTCAGCAAACCAGTTTTGCAAAATATATTGTGGAAACAGGTTTCATAAAAGCATAAAATAATACATTAATAAAATAAATTCCAACTTGTACATTTTATGTTTAATTTTTATAAGACTATTTTATATTTATTTGAAAAAAGTGGTATAAATCTATTTGCGTAATCCAGTATCAAGCATTTGGGATTACCTCAGATGGCATAATAAAATAATATATACTAAAATAAATAAATTACTTACATCTATTGATGGTCCTTCTGAATGTGATTGTGGGCGTGGAAACATCTAAATATAAAATTATAATTAATTAATTTTGAATGGTAGATTAGAGAATATAAAAAAGTAGGACACACTAAGCCTTTAATTGATTGGCTGTTTGGCTAGGCATGCAGGGATGAACAAATCAGTGTGGCCATAGAATTTGACCACAGTCTCAGCTGGGAGGGTGTGGATCCTGGCCTGCAGCAAATTAAAGAGGTCCTTGGTCCCAGTTGGGGTTCCTTGCTTGATGACTTGCTTGAGCCACCCAAAGACTTCCTTAATGGGATTTAGGAAGGGCAAATAAGCAGGGAGGAAGAGCAGGCGCAAATTTGCCGTGGCCAATTGCTGGGGGCCCACTGCGCTGTTGGTGTCAATCATTGGTAATTCCTCTAGAATGTCAGCCCCCTTGTGGAGACCAATGTTGTCTAACACAATGACGTTGGTGAAGCCTGGGCTTGTGCGCCTCAGATGCTCCTGGACCAATAGTAGGAATGATAGAAAGGTACGGCTGTTGTGGGAGCCCAGTATCATTTGGTATAGCTCAACCCCCTTTGGACCAAGGAGAGCCATCATTGAATAGGCTGTGGCGCAGACTGCAGCAGGCCAAGCCATCCCGTCATTTGAGCCTTTGAGGACATAGCCATATGCATTGCACATAGACGAGGCAAATGCCAATTTGTCAATATAGTAAAATTTGACCGTCCCCTTGGCTTTGAGGGCAGTGTACGCCTCTGTGTAGTTTTTCCGGGTCTCAATGTTGGTTGGGCTATTCTGATTGTACGGAGATACCCCAAGCTTTTTCCAGGAAAAGCTGTTCTTCTTCAGCAGATGGTAGTAAAAGGAAATGGAAGCCTAAACCATAAAAGTGGACTTGACCATTGCCTGTATATTTGCCAGTTCAAGATGGCAATCCTGGGTTATCCACTGGCATATTGCCCATTTGTGCTTCTTGGTGAGCATGTTTGATATCAGGAATACACTTCTGAGCAGGCTTTGTGGGTTCAGACAAGACAGGATCCTGATTGGTGACAGGCTTGCAAGGCATGGGCACCTTGATGTAAAATGCAGCAACTTTCTTCAACACTAACTGCCCCTCATTGGTTTGATAGAACTTGGGCTCCTTGTCATCCTCCTAATTGCCATCACTGATATAGGGATTGTAGCTAGTATCAAGTACAGGCTTCACCTTCTCCAGCATGGCTGATGGGACCAACTCTTGCCAATACATAACGTCAAACACATACAAAGTAAGTTCTATCTCCTTTTTTCTAACTTTCTTTGTAGTGATGACCTTGGTGGGCTTCTGGGTCAGCTTTGGGACCTGAGGGTTGATTCTCTGTACCCTAGCAGCTTGTGCTCCTTGAACTGACTATGTCAGTGCAGCGTCACTATGGAACTATCCTCTCCTGTCTCCTCCTTGAGTAGTCACTTGGGTTTCACTAACTCTATTCTTTGACCCGTGGGGGCAACCGCAACTGCGGCACACAACAGGTGTATTGGTACTCTGGTGTTGTGTTCCTTCCATTTTAAAATTTAATAAAATATTAAATAAAACTTAATTAAGTTACTCCCTAATTTTAATTTTTGCTTTTATTTGAATATGGATATTTAATTAGAGTTTTTCCCACCTGATATCCCAATTATAGATTTTTATTTCTTAATTAGTTGTTTTTGGTTTTACAACGCCATTTTAGAATACTCAAAAAAAATCCACCCATTTTCCTAGATTTTACTGCCAAATTCAAACACTCAACACAATATTTTTAAAATTTATGTTTCAGATCTTGTGTCTTATTTTAGATACCTTGGTATCATTCTTGATTACAACCCATTGCACAAACTGATTGAGCAATTTTGTTTACATAGTGAGTTGCTATTGTGTTTTGTTTTTGGATTGAGTTTTGACACACCACGCTTGGGTGTATTTTGTCACCAATTCACATAGTAAACATATGTACACCAAAAGTCAACTCACACCATTTTGTTTGTGAATCAATGTATTTCAGATTGTATTTTGAATGGTTTCACTTTACGTATGAGCCCTTTGTTGCTGTGTTGACTCATTTTGCCCATTAACGCCAATAAACCCTATTAACAGAGTGTATATTTTAACCTGATATTTGGATTTTGTTTAAATCTGAGGTATGTTTGGTTGTTGCCATAGCTTTTAAAACTACTGTAACAGATTTGAATCAAACAGTTGATTGCAAATTGGTTACAGCTGCTCCAGTTTTCTGGTCAAATCTAATTCCCCCTGTAAGTTGACGTTAATAAATTGACATAATTTAAGGGTCACCAGATATGAACTTATTTATCAGCATGGTCATCAGAAATTGGTCACCCAAGGGTTCTTTGCAACCTGGACCAGATACTCACTTTTCAATGTGAAAGAAATAGGAGCTCAGGATCCAGGCAGTATTGCTTAGTCAATTTTTGATATATATTGAATAATTTTCACTGTTTCAACTCTTAAGAGTTGAGTCCTTCCAAAAAATTACTCAATAAAAATCATATATCCCTTGGTCTAACTTACATTTTTAAAATTCATCCTGTAGTTGGATTGTTGCACTACATTTCCTACAATCTGATTCTCAGCCAGATCATCACTGGAAGATGGGGCCCTGCAGTTGGAACTTTGTTGTTGGCACCACCCAATGTTAATTCAATGCCTGTCAATCTTAGAGCTGTTCTTACTCCTATTGAAACTGAAAATTGTGTTGTATCTCAATGTCCTGAATTTTATTCTGAAGATACTCTGATGCTTTCACAGGCTATTTATCTTGGGCTACTTTGGTTAGGATTAATTTTTTACTTAATCCTAGTATCTCCATTGGAAATTTTACAAAACAGTATCTGAAGCCATTTTGGTGGTTAATAATTAACTCTATGATGATTTGGGTGGTAATTTCTAACCACTTAGAAACAGCTTCTTACTATCTTGCAATTTCCGTCACATAAACTGTGCATCTCTTGGAGTAACTTTGGGATCACTACATGGCTGGGGATCACATGGCCTGGTGGCCCAGACTTCTAGCCAATCATCTGATTTTCCTTTAGATCTTTACTCATCATGCTGAGTAGCAAACCCCTTTTTAGACGGCCCATCAGCTAGGACAGGGGTGACACCATGTTGATTCAGCGCTTACAGCAATCTAGATTGGTCTGGATTAATCACCAGCCTATGACTCTCCTCCATTCTCTGAAAATTTGTGGCCAGGAAGACCTGCAAATTTTCTTGATTAATCAGGTTCAAATCACTGTCTGTTCCAACTCTTTTATTTGTTAGTCATAAAAAACACAGGCAGACAGCCTGAGGGTCCGCAGGATCCCCACAACCATCAGAGTCAGGTCCTGAGTTTTATTCTCCTAATTAGAGTTTACCACTTATTTTGGAAGAAATGTCATTCATGACAAGTATAGGGCCCTGAGAAAGAAGGAGTTCACAACCACCTCTGCCAATTGCTTTAATCTTTTTTAGGCTGAATTGACTTTGTTGATCTCAGCAGCTTTGAAAACCACTGTAGTAAAATAGTAAAGAAATATATTATCATACAATGGTTTATGATACTATTTAAAAGAACTAGAAATATTAGGGTGTAAATATGTTTCAGCTGAACCAATGAGGATTCAGTATTTGAGTTGAGAAAGACAACAGTCCAATAGAAAGGACAAGAATGAATAGAATAAGGTTATTTTTTATTATAGAATATTGTGATTAATATACCATGTGGGGAAAGCCACAAGGCTACAAGGGGGTGGCATAGTGGCATGTTTCATGTAAGGTTCAAAGCCAAGGAATAACTTGTGTGGGGATCAGCAGGTCAAATTGGTAGCGCTCCTAATTAGGAGGAAGTGCCCACCATTCAACATTGCCATCAGATTGGTTCATGTTGTTAGACACATCAAGGGGTGACTCATTGAGCGCCCCCTGTGTATTGTAAGATATTTTAGAAGGCAAGTCTGGAAGCTCGGTTGCAACACCCCCCCCTTGCCCCCTGCTTGTTGTCAGACACCAGGATCAGAGTCTGTGGAAGATCTGTGAAGGTCTGCACAAACAACCTTTGTGTGGGGATGGCGCGGCAGGGGCACAAGCAATCATGGTGCAGCTTCTTGGTATTCCCTTGGGCATTTTTGAGTTGATAGGTGTGGTTGTCATAGACCGCGGCTATCTTGAAGGGCCCTAGGTGGTTGGGTTCTAATTTGGCTGAATTGGGGTTGAGGGTATAGACGGGGTCAGCTACAGCATATCTTGCCTCAAGGTGCTTTGTCCCTCATTCAATTTGTTTGTGTTCAATCTCTTGGGCCTTTGCACGCCATTGGTTCAGGGATGGAGTTGTCAACAGGGGGGTTTCCCGGGAACTGTAGACTGTAACTTCCCTTGTTCAACTCCCGTCAAACTGTCAGCATTCCAAAGGCCAAAGCGCTGGGACTGAACCTGATGCCTCTGTTGATTATTGCTTGTAAGATAAGTAGAGTGATGGGTAAGTATTCAGTTCACAAAGTATTGGGGTGCTCCTGGCAGAGCTTAGCAATTAGTTGAACCAGGGAGCCATTTAATTGCTCTACGTGTCCATTGGCTTGCAGATGATAGGGAGTGATGACTATTTGTTGGAGGGCATTCTTGGTGCAGTACACCTTCATGACCTGCCCAACAAGTTCAGGGCCATCATCTGTGATGAGATGCTTGGGCCGCCCAAAGCGGGCCACAATTTCCTTGTCAATGAAGAAGGTGATGGTGGTGGCAGTGTAATTAGTTGTTGCCCAGGCCACTGGCCAACAGGTGAAGTAGTCAATGGCAGTTATGATGTATTTCTTTCCCAGTCTGTATTTGGAGAGGGGTCCCACAATATCAAGGACCCACTGTTTGAAGGGTTTCATTGCTTTGATGGGCAGGACAGACTTTGGGGGTGCAGGTCTAGACGTATTTTTTTGCATAGCACACATGTTTTGAAGAGATCCAAGATGTCCTGACACATACACAGCACCAAAACTTCCGTTTCATGATCTCAAAGAGGTTACGTCCTCTGATGTGATCCAGGGTTTGGTGATAATGCAGTATGGTGTCACCTTATTGTGTGGTGTGGATGTAAGGCGTCTTCTTTCCTGTCTCTGCCTGGCGGCAGACATTGCCAGCATCCATGGTGAAATGAATTTTGTTGTCCTTCAGCTTGGAGATGGTTACTGAGTTAAGGCCTTTGTAACAAGTTGCTTTGGAGCAGAGGTACAACATTGGCTAATCAGGATCCAAGCCGTCATCCCCAGTGATGGATGCTACGTAGAGGCATGAGAGAGTGTCAGCTGTGACAAGTTCCTTCCCAGGCTTGAACTTGATGTGAAACTGATAGGGGGATAGGCACTTAACCCAGCCTTCTTTGTGGCATGTCAAGTGGGACTGCATGTTGAAGTACTGGAGTGACTTGTGGTCTGTCAGGACGCAGGGTGGAAAGGTAGCCCCTTCTAGGTAACAGCGCCACTTCTCAACGCAGTGCACAATTGCCTCTAATTCTTTATCATGAATGGGGTAAAATTGTTCCAAGTTGGTAAGCTTCCTGGACTCATATGTCACGGGGAGGAAGGCACCATCATCAGTTTCTACCTGTAGCACGCCCCCTATGGCCCTGTCAGAGGTGTCAGTCTCGAGTTCATACTGGCAGTTTTGGTTGGAGAACTGCAGTATGGGTGCTGTTTTAAGTCTCTGCTTCAACGTCTTAAAGGCTTGATCTCTGGCAGGAGTCCAATGGAAGCGCTGTTTGGTGTTAAGGAGTTTGGTGAGAGGTGCAATTAGTTTCCTGCAATTGGGAATGAACTTGCGCACGTAGGCAACCATGTCTAAGAAGCTACACACCTGGCCCACATCAGTGAGAGGCGGCATGCTGTTGATTGCCTTGATTTTGGAAGGGTCAGGCTTTATTCCTTGGACAGAGATAGTGTACCTAAGGAACAGCAACTCTGACTTGAGAAACTCACATTTGAAGGGTTTAGCTTTTAGATGACTTTTCCAAAGGGTGTCAAGGACAGCACAGAGGTGTTGGAGGTGCGTGGTTTGATCTTGACTGAAGACAATAATATTGTCAAGGTACACAACCACACATTTTCCAATCAGGTCCTCAAATGCTTTGTTTATCAAAATGGCAAAGGTGGAAGGAGCATTGGTCATTCCAAAGTTCATAACTCGACACTCAAACAACCTGTAGCATGTGCAGAAGGCAGTTTTTGCCTCATCCCCTGGTGCAATGTAGACCTGGTTGTACCCTGCGGTGAGATCAATCTTACTAACAACCTTCACACCCGCAAGTGTGTCAAACAGGTTGTCAATCAACGGCAGAGGGTACTTATTCTTAACAGTCACCTCATTTAAAGTGCAATAATCTGTGACCAGGCAAAGAGACCCGCCCTTCTTGGCTATGAAGAAGACAGCTGCCCTGTATGGAGAGAGCAAGGGGCAAATGAAGCCCTTGTCAAGCGCATCCACAAGGTTCTGACAGAAGGTCTTATCTTCTTTGGGTGTAAGATAATATAAGGGGCGTGCTTTAGGTAATGGCCCTTGGAGTTGTACAGCGTAATGAATTGCTTGAGGGGGAGGTAGTTGGTCCAGAGTTTTGCTGAAGATGTCCTTGTACTCCTTGAGGAGTGTAGCAAGCGCTGGTGGAGGTGAAGTGGTCAAGGGGGCCGCAGATGGTTTTGCGCGGATAACTTTGACTGAACATTGGTTGAAGTCTAGTCTCCCCCTTGAAGTTGTATGATCCTTTCTCTGTTATTCTAAAAACACAGTATTGTGGAGTAGCTTGCTCATTTTAATAGGATAGATCTGGAAGCCCACCTCATTTCTATTGAGGGTGATGACAGAGGTATCCCAGTCAATGTAGGGACAGTTGTGCTGAAGTCAGTTGAGGCCAGCAATTACATTGTGGCTGAGCCCTGTCATGATTGGCCCAGAGAGATTAACCTGGATGTTCCCCATTCTCATGAAGAAGGGTACCGTCTCATGGGTAATTGCAACTCTGCGAGAGTCAGCTACTTGTACTGCCTTGAACCTGATAGGCCCTAAGTCCAGTTGTTGGAAGTCAGCAAACGCCTGGTCCACCATAGTGTGGTTGGTCCTGGTATTTACCAATAGTTTGTGGGTATTCCCAAAAAAACAGAAGAGGTAGGCTAAGCAGATTACTTTATTTGAAGAGTGGCTTGCTTGAAGTATGGGGTTGTCACTATGGACCTGGAAGACGTCAAGGGTTTCAACTTTGTTTGCACTGTAGTTGCAGGGATTCTTTGCATTCAGGGATTGAGAGGAAGGGTCAAGTGGGGTTGTAGAACCTCTTATAACTACAACCCCAGTCTTTTCCCTGGTCCTCAATTTGTGCTAGTTGGAGTTTCCCCTTGCAGGGGCATTTTTCCCCATTCTCCTGCTGGCGGGGCTGGCGGCAGCCTACTTGGTTGTGGCCACTGCCAGGTGTTGCACAAGGTTGAGGTAGAGCATCACTAGTACGGCAGAACCCATCAAAGCCTGATTGTTGGCCTCCACAATGGCCTTGTAACAGTCATCAATGGAGGTGCAACGACCCACAGGGACCCACTTACAGATATGGGGCTTGAGCCCATTGATTATTAGGGTCAGAAGCATGGCATTCCTGTCAGTTATGGCTTTGGAGGCGGCGGCAAGAGCTTGCTACCAGGTGGCAAGGTACTCGGGAACAGATCCAGTCTGTTTAATTGCTAAAAGGAGAGTTTCTACCAAAATAGGCAAGAAGGTTTTGCTGTAGCAAGACCTCACGGCGTCCCAGAATGCCGCCCAAGTGACTTCAGTTTCCTGACTGGCACAGTTGGTAAACCATACAGCGGCGGGCCCCGTGAGGCACCCTGAAACAGTGGCAACCCACATGGGTTTGGGAACCTGGCAGATACAAAGGCGGGTCTCAGTGGATTGAAGCCAACTGACAATGTTGGCTCCTTTGACTCCACCTGCAAAGAATTCCAGCTGAAGATTGAGCATACATTATGAAAGGTCTGACTGGGGAGGGGTGATGCTGGCGTCACTCTGTCCAAGGCGGAGCCAATTATACACACTTGTAAGGACTAGCTGATCTTGGTAAATAACATACCCGTTGGGGATGTCCCCCTCAGGGATTGGCAGGAAAGTTTCTTGATGGGGAGTAGCCATACAGCCCGTACTCCATCCTTTCTTAGGGGGAATTTTTGTTTTAGGTAGGTCGTGAACCTACTGCTGCTACCACTGTTGCAACTGAACCAATGAGGATTCAGTATTTGAGTTGGGGAAGACAACAAATATCAGGATTTTTAATAAGAATTTTATTATTATTAAATGCTGCTTTTACTAACTTCAAAAAATAAAGACTGTGACAACTATACAGTATGCATATTTATTTTGAATTTGGATTTCTTGTGATTCTTTACATACAATATATATTGTAATTTTTTAAAAGTTAAAACAAGAATTAAGCAATATAACAAAGGTTACGGTGCTCAAATTAATTATTTTGTGTAAAACAATTAACCTGATATATATATGTAAACTAACAGTTTGAATTGCGTGAAATTGCTACAAAATCATAATAGCGTAGTGATTGTATATCATGGCTAGATTTACTTTGTGGTTATAGCAATTTGAATCTGAAGCATTTAACATCCATATCTACTCTGGATGCGATTAAATCATCAAGTCCTTGCGCTTAAAATGCCAGCATGTAGGAGGCTACTAAGTTCACTTCGGCCGGGATATACCTTTTAATGTAGTCTATTTTTAGGTTAGATCTTTTGCTATTTCATAAATCTTATAGTGTTTATTCTAATAGGCGCATCAATGACATCATTAATTATACGAATTTCTTATTTGAGATTCAAGCGGCTTTTCATCATTTACATAGCATTCACGATGGAATGAAAGTCATATTAGTGGCATCTTGATCCAAAACAACCATGTGATCTATCACATTCCACCAGTTCCACTCCTTGTAAGTGGTTTACTCATGGGCAGTCATCCCTAAATTCTATTTGCTCGGTGATTCTATATCTCTTTAAATCATACACATGATTGGTTTATCTGGAATTCGGTCAATTACAATACATTTGGCAAAAGCCCATAATTTGTTAAATTCAAGTTGTATTTAGTCATGTCCGTGGTACAAACAAGATTAAATGGATCGTTTTCAATCTCCATCTTTACTGATGAGTAGGTATATAAACATTCTCATCAACACCATGAAACTCAAAATGTCCAGCATCCTTACTGCCGTCAACATCCAAGCTACTGAAGTTTCCCAGTTGAAAAGCTCCCCGGGGAGAAAACGCGCTATGTGCTCAAACTCTCCCTATTTCCACTCTGTGACTGTACGATATGTCCTTCCAAGGCGCCCCTTACGTCCTTGTGTGCACAACACGCCGTTGTCTGAACCAAACCGTCTACGATACAACTTTGCTCCTTCCCTGGGTACCATCGCTGAAGAGGACTAGTTTTCATTTTCCATTAAACATCCAACATTTTTACAAATAAAAAATCCTTTTAAATCCATGGTTTTTATGTCTTTTATGTTTCTATGTCTCAGTTGGCTTTCTTGATAATATACTGTAGTTTTTGGAGCTGTCGAGATGGATGAATCAGAGTCAGATTTGGACAAGCTAAAGCCATGTACGGAACAGTATAGCATTAAGCACAAAATTAACATATGTTAACATAAATACAGGCTTTAATGGATAAAATCAAATCAAATACACAACATTTATATCAAGAATACAGCCACCAAATTCATACAGCAAGATCAGGATCTCAAGATGCAAACAAAGCAACTCATACACATCAAGTATATATTATGTTTACTATGTTTTGAGATGATTTTACAGTATTTGTACACTATAATGTAAATCTCAATCATGAAACTAAGTAAAATAGCAAATCAAATCAACAGCACACAAAACCTAGATAAAAATGAATCATGTCAAGCACTATCTAAGTACTGGGTATCCAAATTGATACATACAATTTTAAATAAAAATTAGATATTCTTCTTCTTAGTTTACTTTTTTAGCATATAATTACACAAAATCTGCGTAATATTATAAAATTGATAACACTAAAACAAACAGGGCCAATTTGACCAAATATAGAAACACTGCCAAGTATACAATTACATGGAGCACATAATACAGAATAAACAGAAAACTTAAAAAGTAGAGTGATATCTTTTTTAGGTACAATATGCCCCATCTCAAAAATGCCATCTAGATAGACACCATCTCAAAAATGTGTCCAAAAACGCCATCTAGAAAGACACCATCTCGTACCCTATCTTGGATTTCTGGCTAAACTGCGCCAGATAACTTAAAATATTGATAAAAGCCTAAAAAAATTTCAAAAACTATAAAAAAATGACTAGACTCAAAATCATCCAAGGATTTCAAATCTGCAATAAAAATATGGGGTCAGCTAATACCAACTATAGTGCGCAAAGCTCCAAAGTCAACACATCCTAAAATAGTGCTATTTTTGTATTAAATTTTAACACTATATTAAGTATATATATATATATATATATACATATTAAAAGCTTTAAAAAAGCATACAGCTAGACTCAAAATCATTCAAGGATTTCAAATCTGCAATAAAAATATGGGGTCAGCTAATACCAACTATAGTGCGCAAAGCTCCAAAGTCAACACATCCTAAAATAGTGCTATTTTTGTATTGAATTTTAACACTATATTAAGTATATATATACATATTAAAAGCTTTAAAAAAGCATACAGCTAGACTTAAAATCATTCAAGGATTTCAAATCTGCAATAAAAATATGGGGTCAGCTAATACCAACTATAGTGCGCAAAGCTCCAAAGTTAACACATCCTAAAACAGTGCTATTTTTGTATTAAATTTTAACACTATATTAAACATGTATATACTAGTAATAAAGTTAAAATCAAATATTTGAAAGAAATAAGTTTATTGTTAAAAAAGTGGATTATAAATTAGATCCAAGGGCTGTGGCAATGTCATTGAGATGGGTAAGGCAGCCCTCTCTAGTGTAATAGGCCAAAACCGCTTTGGTAACACTTGTGAACTTGACCTGCTGGCCAGCATGCTTGGCTACAGAAGCTTTGCCTTTGACGGCCTGGGAGTATAGCTGATCTCTGTGCACATGCTGAATCTTCAGCTTTTTGACCATCACATTGAACATACCTTTTTTGCCTTAATCAGGTGGGGAAATTGATTATACCAACCTTCAAGTGAGGAGGTGGTCTTAGTTACGCTGGCTTTGACCTGCTTATAGCAGTTCCAATTAATTGAGTTGCCGTCCTTGCAGATGTGGCAATGTCCCTGGAATACACCTACCCACTGGTGTTCAAAATACTGTATGAAAGGAGCAAATGCTTCTTGGTTCCCAAGAATGTAATCATTGTTGAGAAGCTTGTTGTAAAAAGGTTAACCTCTTCCTTTCTGACCATGGCCAGAGCAGCAAAGCAATTGAATATCTTTCTGGCCTCCTTTGTACCATATTTGTATACCAGCTTATTGAGGGCTGGGTTTTTCATCAGGTTCTTGCGCAGAGCCTGACGGTAGTGAAAGAAGCAGCCTTGGGGCCTGCTCCTAAATGCCTTGATAAAAGCGTTGGCCTGTGTAGCCTCAAAGTCAACCATCAACATGGTATGGTAAGGAAGGGACTCTGGTGCCTTTCTGGTCATGGCCTGTTGCTCTTGGGTAGCCTCTGGGCTGATCTTCTTCTTCTTGCGGTCCCTTTTCTCAGTCAGCTCTTCTTAAAGCGTAGGCAAGATGGCATCCAGTTTTTGCTTGAGTATATTCAAGGTGTGAATGTAAGTCTCTTCCCTTTTATTAGGGAGAAAGAAGAAGACAAAGGGGATGATATGTTCATTGACCTGACCATAGATGGCCCAAAGCTGATAAAATAGCTTTGGACAAGAGGCAAAAGTCCTACCAGCAAACCAGGTATCACACTTTAGAAGGTGTACAAGATCCTCTTGTGTTGAAAAGCACAAAATACAGCTTGGTGAACCTTGCCCCTTGTTGTGTAGCAGAAAGGGCTTTTCAAGAATGGTAGTCTTCTGGACTTCTGAAAGTATAAGCTCATTGATACTTCTAGCGCTGACATCAATATTGGCATCAATTGACTGTTGATCAGTCACATACTGTTGGAGTCTGGTCTTTTCTTCAACCTCCTCTCTCTGATCCTTATTCAGGTAAAGGAGAGCATTAGTTACTAGCTCAGTTGAAGTCAAGTCTTTGTTGAAAGAAATGGCTTGACAAAGGTACCAGCGCATAAGATTGTAGAGAATCATATCAGAGCCCAAACAGTCATGCTCAATTGTGAGCTCCTTGACTTGGATAAACCCAATTGTAGTTAATTGCGGGGGGGCAGCCTGGACTATCACATTTGTATTGATGGTTCACCATATTTTTTCTCTGGTCATTGCATATGAAAAGGAAGCCGTCCTTGACAAAGCCAGCACCCCCTTCTTGGTCATAATGGGAAACAAGTCAGGCAAAACAGCTGTAACTATAAATTGCCTGTTGACGTTGCAGATATTGGCAGCTTCATGTAGGTCCTACTCTAGGATAGGCTCCTCCTCTGAGGATGAAAAATCATGGTCACCAGAGTTGTTTTTTGAGACTCTTTCATTCTCATCTTCATCATTGGAGTGGATGTGCTCCTCCTGGAGATCAGAGGGGGAGTAGACAAAGGGAGAGTGGGGAGGGGTGGGGCTATCAGCCTTGGGCTCAGGGGAAGATGTGGGGGTCTTGGCAGGCATTTTTTTCTTTAGGAGTCTGCTTGGAGAGGGTAGCCTTGGTCTTTATTGCCTGAGCAGGAGCAGCTGTGCTCTTGGGAGCCTTGGGGTAGTGTTAGTGGTAGGCTTGGGAGGCATCTAAGAGTGAATTTGCATCAGAAAAGTTCAAATTTGGGGACAACTTTTAAAGAGAAAAATGAGAATGTGTTAATATAAAAGTAGTCAATATTTTTAAATGTAACTGTAGAGAAACTCTTGAATTATATACCATCAAATTATTATGTTTTGTATTATGTAAAAATTAAAAATTTATTAGTAGCGCAAGTATGCAAAACTGTGAGTTTTGACTGAAAACTTGAAAGTGAAATGGCGTTTTCAAGATGACGTAATTGAGATGCTGTAGCTCAAAAATATAGCGTTTTAGACCATTTTTTTTATAAAATTAACAAATTTCTGGTGGAGCTACCTCAACTGGGCCAAAGAGTAAAACTTGAATATTTTTAAAACTAGCTTATACAACTGGGGTTAAAAAGTACCCAGTTGTTTAGAGGATATCATTTAATACTTATATGCAAAGTTTCAGACAGTTTCTTACATTTTTTTATTTAATTGAGATTTAATGTGAAACTATACTTTTTAAAAGTGAAAAACATGAATCACAGTGGGGGAATTAATATAGTGTAGCCTTGCATCATATGTAACTACCCCTTATTTTCCCCTATCCATTGTGCGCATCAAATCTATTGGGTGATATGAAACCCAGTGGAATTTGTAATGGGTACATTTTGCACAACAGAAATACCCTCATTACTAAATAAAATCACTAGTAAAGCATTGTATTATTGAAACCAAAATAGCAAAGTTCATACTATGATAAGGAATCAGGCTAGCATATTAAATATGGGTTTTTGAATGGCTGTATTATAGGGGGTAGTACTATAAAAGTGGTTCTAATTTAGGTTGATTTATTATATGGAGTCCTAAATTAATACCATACTTTATTCCCAATTAAAAAGGGAAAAGCTTGGATTTATCACATAAAAGTATGATTTTAGATACAAAAAAAATCAAAGAACATGCAGTTGCACCATTTTAATTAAAGCTTAGGCGCCGCAGCACTGTTTTGCAAATATTTTTGTTGCTGCGGCGCTGCTTTTCAGTGGGTTGGATTTTGTCTTTACAATTATAAATCTACTACTGAACCAAAATATCTTTTTTTGACTATCCTATTGAGACTAGTGCTTAGAAATATGATTAATAATTAGATTAACATTTTGGGGACTCAAAAATAGCGCCGCAGCAGCGCTTGATGTAAAAGTAAAGCGGCACCATGGCATCTAAAATATTTGCAAGGCAGCGCTGCAGCGCCTGGAGCTTTTTTTGGGTGGCGTGGTGGTGCTTTATGTATGATAGAGATGGCGCGACAGTACATGTCATTGGGTATTCTGCAGTAATGATCCAAAATCTACTGCCAATTAAATATATATAAATTTTATATTATAAATTTATGACAATAAGGTTGCAGTAATTCTATTCTGTGAGCTCTGTCATGATTGGCATCATTGATTTTATACTGCTAATTTATGGAGGTGGCTGCTGTAATCCTAATACATGAGCTCTGTCATAATTGCCATCATTACTTGATCAAAATTTCCAACATATCTCCCCACTTGACCAAACACTACTTTCTTTCTTTCCAAGATGAACTCAACCAACAACAACAGCAACACCAACATGCACCAAGCCTACAACAAAATGATGGCTTCAATGGACAAAGCGGAGTGGCGCGCTTTTTAAAAAGTCCCACACTCAGTTTGTATTGCTTTCTTGAATTGACTTTGGGCCAGTGACTCTCAGTTTCACAAACAGGACTGTGTGACCACTGTGGTGGCCTCTGAGCATAGTACTGCGCCAAACTCTAGTGCTGGGTATTTCCCTGATGAGGACTCCATGTTTGAGGAGCCTCTTCCTGTCAGCAGTGCGCCCCCCAGTGGCAATCCTTCTGGTGCTCAGCACCCATTTTCTCAATGCCTTCCTTCCACTAGCGCGCCTCCCCCTACCCCATCTGCAATGCTCTGCGCCTGCCACAACTCCGACAATGTGGTGGTGGACTACCCCAACCTTCTTAGCAAGTTTGGTATCTGCCACCATGAGGAGACAATGTACAGCTTTGTACAGGCTCTGCATTCTGACAAAGATGCAATGACCCCAATTTGGGCAGGGGAGTTATACCATAGCCAATAAAATGCCTCCTGTTTGTGTTATGCCCTGCCCCAAACGGCAGGCTCTTTAATTTTATTATATTTGTTGATTTTTGATTTATTTAAAGCTTCAGTATTTTTAAAATTGAAGTTTTTGAATTAAGAGTTAATATATAAGTATTCTGAAGTTAATTACCTTGTTTTCCTTTTGCAATTCACGTTGAAATTGTTGTTGTTGTTTGCTCTGTTGTTTACTATTGATTTATATATTTTTCTACTTTAAAGTTAGAATATTTTCACTTCACTTACTTTTTGAACTCCTGCTTACGTTGTTGCCGCTCTCCCCAGTTTCCATGTTGCTGATCTGCAACTTCTGTTGTGTTTTCTTGTCTCCTTTCTTTTTTCAGGTCACCCCAAACTTCTCCAGTTGCTCCTCTTCTTGGCTGCTCTCCCTGATGATCAAACCCAACTGGAAAGGCCTTTCTTCTATAAATAAAGAGCTTTTGAAGAGTAGTCTTTAAGCCAAAATTCTAAGTGATTTCTTCCCTTCAATCTTTTACAATTTTTTAAACTTGAGATCTTAATTTCTAGAAATTTATACATTTTTATGTAATTCATTTTTAAGTTTAGCTTTTCTTTCCTTAAATCAAATGGAACTTGTAAAACAACAAGCCTTAGACTTGTTGTATCTATTGTTTTTCCTTAAGGAATCTTTCAATAGTTATATGTATCAATTTGCTGATGGAGAATATCCTAATATTGACATTCCCTTAGTTACAAATTGTTCACTATTGAACACTTTATTTTATCTTCTTTGCTTAGGGTTCTTACACTCTATTACTCCATTTATGACACAATATAGGTTTTAGCAGGTTTCTGTAAGATTATCTTACAGACAGTTCCTACATTTTTGTATCTTTTAAATTTGAATCCTAATGCCTTGCACGCTCTAGTCTATAATCTTGAACCATTATGGGCAAGACCTTACAGTTTGGCTACTGAGGTGCGTCTAGGGCAGCAGTCAGCTACCTTGGCCCCCAGTGAGATTTCCGCGCAACATGCTCATACCATTGCCATCCGCAATGAGTATATTGACAAGGTGGCTCAGGTTTGGGCTCTTGAGCTTGCAGAAGATCCCAGCTTCCACCAGACCTTGGACTTGCACGTCCAAGTCAACACCAACTTTCTCTTCTCCTCCACATTCAAGGCATATCTTCAAGCCATTACCACTGGCAATGCTTCCCTTTACCTTCCTTTGGCTGCTGCAACTTGCCACTTTATGTGGTATCCTCCCAAAAGTTGCCAGCCTGGCCAGCCTGGGTATGATGGTCGTTTCTTGGAGCATTACCACTCCCTGGCTTACCAAATCCGCGTTCCCCTACCACTATCATATTCCTACATGAAATATGCGTTGATGGACTGCTTCACCATAGGCGCTGCGTTCTCTGCTTGTGGTGGCTGGGGTTGGTTGGTGCCAGCCAGTCAAATCCGCCTTCCCTTTGCAACTGGTTGTCAATGTCCTGCAACTCCCAGTTGGTCTGTGCCCAAATGCTGGTGATTCTGGCTCACGTGCGCCAGCGCCTGGACAACAACTGTTATACATTTCCACCCATGAGCGCCCAGTGATTACTATCCAGCACCCCACCAAGCATCCCTGCCCTGCCAACTGTCAGGCCTCTCCTCCTTCTATGTCTTCCGCTCATCAGCGTAGAGGTGCCCCCAACACAAGGGATCAATCCCAATGAGCCTGAATTTTCCTTTTCTTGCAATAAACTTGCTTTTGCTTATCCTCATTTTATTGTTTCTATTATTTTTTTGTTCTTATTTTTTATTATATTACGTTTTGAATTATTGTAGTTATCTTCTAAATTTAGTTCTTATAGAAATATTATTGATTAGCAGAGTTTTTATGTTGGGGATTTTAATCTTGCGCTGCTGCGGCACTAAATTTAAAAGTAAGACGCCGCTGTGGCATAAAAGATGTTTGCAAGGAAGCGCAGTGGCGCCCAAGACTTTCCCAAGTTGGCGCCACAGCACTTTTTAATTGTTTAAGGCGGCGCGGCGGCAATTAAAGCTGGGTAGTTTTCCAGTTGAATTTTTAAAGTTTTGATAGCCTTATTTTGATAACAGACTTTTTATTTTGATTCAAGATAGTGTTTTTGTGGTGCAGTTTTTTGTGATGGTGTATTTTAGGGTATTTATTAAGTGTTTTTATAATTAAAAAATCTTATTTGGATAACACTCTTTTTATGTTGATTTGAGATAGTGTTTCTGTGATGAGGTTTTTCAAGATGCTGTATTAGAAAAAAATGTGTAAAAAATAACTATTTAATACTTTTTATTAAGTTTTTTTTTAATTTTGCTGATGTAAATCCTGACGCCATCTCAAAATATTTTTGAGATTGTGTCTTTTGATCTGGTATTTTTGAATTGAAGTATTGCACCCTTTTTTAGCATAGAAGAAGAGTATTATATGGCCAACTGATAATTAATATAGTTTCTATATAGATCATTACAATCATAGGGATTTTGAAGATTCTGTTTACAGTGGAACTCAAATAATCAATCATAATGAATATAAGAATTGAATGTTGGTACCCCATTTTACTTTTCAATTGATTCTGTTTCATGAAAATGATTTCACAAGAGGGAGTAAATAAAGATGTTATGAAATCTCCCCTGAGATATTTGACATCAGAGCTTTGGGAATTTTATAAAAGATATTCTGAAGGCATTCTTGGTAAAGATCAAGTTTGGTCTTGGATACTGGTAGACTGTAATCTTTTGTGAATGTCTTGTGTTGCAACATCTTTGATTACTCCCTCTTGGGGAATTAATGCCCCAAGTAACTCATCAAATGAGTCATCAAATGGCTTACAACCAATCATTAAGTCAGTGGCACTACTATCATTTGGCCATCTATTAAGGGGATCAAACAATTCAGATCCTAAGCAGAACACAACTTGGACAAGCCTCATGACTTAAGAGGAACATTACTCAGATAAGCCCCATGACTTTCATGACGTACATGGACAGTATGTGGCTTTCCATGATACTATATATATTTCTATATTCATATCCAATAAAGTATCATTCTCTTCTTAAATTTCCCATTTATCTTGTTTATTATACTTCCAAGAAATATATATGCAACAGTGATAGCACAGGTAGATTATCCACACCTATACAACTTTAAGGAAAAATTCCTTCTAAGAAAAGGATCCAACAAATGGTCCTCCCCACAGGATGAAGAGATTACAAAGAAGGACATGACATCTCTGTGTATTTCACCATCTTCAACAACATCATTTTCACCACCAAACAATACAATCTTCTCCACGCTTGTAAACTTCTGAACCCGCCTCCAACTGCTGTAAGCCTGCAACCACCTGAGACAAATAACATCATATTTCAATGTCTGCGCTCAGGAGTAATTGGAACATTTGCAGGATTATGCTGAGAAAACACCATCCTCTGAATCAACAACACATAAAGTAAATTTATACAAGTAGGCTACCCCTGCTAACTCTGGACAAGTTAAATTGTCTTACATGTTACCTGGACCGCCTCATGTTTTGTAAGCAAATGGCTAGAACAACACCCTGACCAAAAAAAATTTGGGAAATGTTCAAACCCGCCTTACTCAAAAAGTTCTCCATGAAAGACTCTAATTTAGTGACTATGACAGAGCTCAGAACCTTCAAAATGACAGGAATCATTGAGAAGTACATTGCAGTGTACAAAAGCCTATGTGACTGGGCTCCCAACACTATCAACTTTGACAAAGCCGGACCACAATTGGATTTCTACAATGGCCTCCCCACACACATTAGATGTCAGTTTGACATGACAACCTGCAAGAATCTCAAAGATGTATTCTTGGAAGAAAAAACACAGCTCAAAAGTCTGACAACTTACATGCCACAAACAAACGCAAGGGAGCTCTACAGCTAATAAGGACTCTTTTCCTAAAAAACAAAACAACCAAGCTAATAATACCCATTCTCACATCAGGAATCACACTGCACAAGCTAACCATGCAAGCACTGAAGACATCAATGAGGAGGAAAAAGCTCAGGGAGTGCTTATGCAAGCTGCCCTCCCCCACTTAACAAGACTTGTACAGGGACCAAGACGTGGATTCAATCACCATGATTCAAGTCCCCTCAAACCAACCCTCTACTGTTTGCTGCCCAAACAGGAAATAAACTCCTCACTTATCCTTTTTGCGCTGAAATTGGAGACATAAAAACTACGCTCAGTGGCCCTATCATACCTGTTGTATATTGCGCCGGTAATGTTATTTTGATATGGTCTTCAAATAATGATATGTGTGAAGATTTGGTTGGTTTTGCCTTCAATTTTAGGAATTCTTTTCCTTCTGTAAATGGGTCTGTTCCAATGTCCACCCATTACAGAATACCATACCTGCCCTTGTCTGATCCTGGTATGACTTCACCCCAACATGACCCCCTCAACTACTCTGTCTACCTATTGAGTGATCATTGAACCTTGTCTACTATTTAAGTAGAATCTTTTCTCCTAATAAAGACAATTTTATCCACATTTGCTCTGGATTTACTATTCTTCAAGCCTTTTCCTTTCCTTTTTGCCAAAAGGAATTCCTCATCTTGTATTGCAGGAAATTAAGGTATGTGTCCTTATTTTTTCCCTGAAGGCTAACCCAAGGCTAGCTTTGAACCTCAAATCTTTTGTTATAAAGATTTCCTTCTGTGTCCTCCTGGATGTTGTCCCCAGGAGCCAAACACAACAAAATGGTGCTCACTACAGGGGCTGCAAGCCGCAACAGCACCCATGTTGACACTATAGTAAAGTGATGACCTGGTTTTAAATAATGTTGTCTTCTGGATGTTACACTTTTTTAAGTAACAGCACAATTTACCCTGAATATTTTTAATGTAAAAATATATTTTTAAATACATTTTTATAATAAAATGACCCCAGAAAGCTCAAAAATGCAAAAGAAATTACAATAAGTAATAATAATAAGGAGATATAAGCAAGTATTTTTCAATTTACTATGTAAATTACACTCTTTGTTATAAATTATTTTTTATTCCCATAAAAATTAAGATTCCAATAAACCAAAAATATAGATATTATATATATCATAATAACTACAAAATATAAGAAAATTATAATCTTAATTTATTATACTTTATAAAAGCATTACTGAAAAAATCTCATGCCTTAAAGATAAATTAATAAAATATAAGATATTTATTACTAAACCACATTGAAGCTGTATCTGAAACTTACCATTTATACCTAACAAAATTATTAATATCCAAAAAATAAAGTAAACGTTAAAATTTAAAAGTAAAAAATATTCAGGCAAAGCAAAGCAAGATTTATTGGGCTAATTAAAGCTACCAGCAAAAGAAGTGGTAAAATCTTCTAGGTACTTCTTAATCTCTGCCACCTTATACTTCTTCTTGACCACCTTCTGGACGTCTTCCTTGTAGTAATGTTCCTTGCCCTTTCTCTTCTTGGGGGCTACCTAGCTGGCCAGGTTGCAAAAATTGGAGACAGTTTTTGCTTGCTCCTCCTGCAGCTTAGAGAAGAACTTATTGTATTTGGGGTTGGCCCTAAACTTCACCTTCAGGTGCTTGTGCCACACTTCCAGGCTGGAGGTGGTCTCCATCTCCCCCTTGATTCAGGTGCTTTGACAGTTCCAAGGGACAGTGGCCCTGCTCTTTCCTCTCCGGGCAGTCACCTTCTTGCCTACCCATTGCCGCTCAAAGTAATCCAGATAGCCTTTGAAGATGGTGGAGTGCTTCTTGATATAAGCATCCTCCAGGAGGGCCTCAAAGCCAATCCCAGTATGCCCCAGCCACACAAAAGCCAAGGCAGCAAACTGGGTGATGGCAACTTGGCACTTCCCTTTACCATCATTAAGATACTTGTCAAAAATCTCCTTCTCGCTCTTGAGATTCTTGATGAGGGCCTGCCTAAAATAGAAGAAGCAGCCCTGTACTTCTCCATTGAAGGTGGCCTTGAAGGATCTGAACTAAGCTTACTTGAAGTCCATTATTATTATCTTTGGCCCAAGTGAGCGCGCGTGAGCTAGCTGCTCTGTGACTAGGGTGGACTCATCCTTCTTGGCAGAGGAAGGGTTTGCTCTGGTGGCGTGAGTGGGAGGGGAGAGCTAGTTAGTGGGAAGCAAGCTCAAAGCATCCTGGACAATTTGAATGCTCTGGCATAGACCTATGTATTGGCACCAAGCAGGAGAAAGAAAACAAGGGGGATAACCTGCACATTGAATTGCATATGCAGGACCCAAAGCTGCTTGAAAAGAGTTGGGCAGGTTGCAAATGTGCTGTTGCATAGCCAAGTGATAGCAGTGTTCAGCTGCTCCAGGTTTTGGGTTGTGGTGTAGGCAATGATCATATCCTCCACTTCCTGCCCATTGTCATAGAGCAGGAACATCTCTCCATCCTCATTTTTCTTGAGGGCATCAGAAAGGACCAGGTCTTCAATTGTGGTGACACTCTTGGCCAGGGGGTTTGAGGCTTGGCGCCTATCACTCACAAACTTGACCAACTGGGTGTAGGTTGGCACCCTCTTGAGGTTGATGAAGGAGAGGTACTTGCACGCAAGCATGGCCAGCTGGGTTGGGGAAAGGTCCTTTGAGGTGGGCATGAACTGCACCAGATATCATTTGAGAAGGCGGACAATGGTTGTGTTGGGCATGATGCAGGTATGCTCACCCTTAATGGTCTGTACCTAGTCCCAGCGCTCAGTATTGAGCTGCACTGGGCAGGAGCAGTCCTTGCAGGTATAGTGCCGGCTCTTGAAGCCCTGGTTGGCATTATTGCATGAGAAGATGTAACCGTTGGCCACCATGGCTGGCCCACCTTTGACACTTGTGACTGTACAACAGTCACTATTGAGTATTTAGCCAAATAAATGCTCTAAAATATAAAGTTATCTCTGTTTTTCTTATTATTGCAAGTAGATAGGTTGGATTGGAAGTCTTAAGGTTAAGATTCCTGAAAACTGGATATCTAGGTTTAATAAAAGAAAGCAAGATGGGCCAAGTCAATCTGGGAGACAGAATGTCTCAAAAACAGTTTAATTAATTGGGAAGATTAATTAATAAATACACGGGAATATAATTAATGAGGATTTAATTATATTGGTTAAATTGCCTTAACTGTGTCAAGAAGTTTGGTTAAGGCCAACCATAAGTAAACCCCAAATTTTGGGTTAAAAGCGCTGCTTTGGCAAATTCATTGGGTTAAAAGCGCCACTGCGCCGCCTAATGGATTTGCAAAGCGCCGAGGTGCTGCTATCAAATTTTTTCAGGCGCTGGGGCGCTGTGGCACCGCCTGGTTTGAGTTTCAAAGCGTTTTAATGGGTTTTAAGGCAAAAAACCATTAAATGCCAAGATAACTAGATAAAGGTGATGATGCCTAGGAATTCAGGGTTGATCAGCTGGTTCCCAGTTGGAACACCAATAGCTGAGTTTTGGGATGTTTAATCCACAGGGTTTTGGCGCCGGGAGCTGAGGAAGCTCCATGCTGAATTGGTACATTGGGATGAATGGAGTCAGGTGACTTCTTCCCATTGTAGGTTGATTCTCATAGGTTGAGAAATATTGGAGATCTTTTAGGTAAAGATCTAGGTTTAGATGACTCAAATATCATAGATCACATGAGATAAATCATAGATTGATTCAGGAACCGGAGGGGTTTTCAGCCAAATATGCCCCAAATGGTATATAAGCAAAAACAGCTAAACTTTAATAAAGATATGTTGTCAATTTTGAAGATTTACCCTCAACTACCTTTTCAATTATTATGTCTGTTTTGTTAAATTTTGAAAGGGCCAAATTTGGAGTACTTGCGTGGAAACTTCTGCTGCCAGGAAATAGGTTCCTGCCAGTCTATTGGAGGAAGCTTGGACAAGCTTGTAGGTCACCAAGACTGTGCCTGAGGAGTCCTTGGTGGAAGTAAAGGCTGTGTTTGAAGATTTATATTCCAATTACTTTTCAAAAGAAGGTGCTCCTGCCTAAGGAAACCAAATCTATGTGTGGGATTCCTGGAACCTGTTAGTAGGATGGGACAAAATCTTACAGCAAGTGAAAGCAAAGGCAAATTGTGAAATTGAGGCTTTAAGGGCAAGGGAGGAAAAGAGTGTTGAGATCATGGCCCGTTGGTGGGATGATAACAAAGTGTTGTCCCATAAAATTACCTCTCTGGAGACAAAGCTCTTCAAAGCTTTGTCAAAGGAAGGTAATGGGAATAAGAGTCAAGGGAAGTATAATGGCAGGATGAACTGGTTGGACCTGGATCCGCCACAACATTAATGATGGGAAAGAACTTTGGTAGGGAAGAAGGAACCTTAAACTTCATGTTGACATTGTAGATATTGTGGGCCAACAAGAGGGTCCCATGGGCCAGCAGGAGCATGGCAGAAGCCAGGAAAATAATTGGGGCAGGGCTTTTTATCATCCCCAGATGAACTTGAAGGGGGGAGTTTGGTGGTGGGGGAAGGAGAAGGGGGCTTATCTTGGTGCTCCTCATGTGCAGGAGACTTATCCTTGGGTGAGGATCTTTTTGACCTGGTGCCACTTTTTGGTAGGCTCCTTGTCTGAAGCTGAGTTGTAGAAACTGTGACCTGTAAGGGAAACATCAGTTTCCTATCCCCCAGTGGAGTGAGTGTGGCTCTTTTCAGGAGAGGGCTCAGGAGAGGTCTTTGGGGAGGGCTTGGGAGTGGCCTTCTTTGATGAGACAGGCTTCTTCTTGGTGGCTTTGGTGGGCTTGGAGGGACGTTTGGTAATCTTTGATTGTTTTGAGGTATTCTTGTCCTAAAATAATAAGTAAAAGGGTTTAAAATAAAGCAATGTATTTAAAAAACAAACAAAACAACTTAAAAACATAATATATAAAAAGTCAACTTTATTTGGCTTTTATTGGTATTTAAAAGGTAAAAAATACTTTTATAGTTTTTATTTTATTAAAGTTATAAATGACAAGTTAAATTTTTTAGAGATTTATGTGAAAGTATTAGCTTTATAAATAGAACTTATTTTAAAAATTTTAAAATACAAAAAAGAAAAGTTAAAAATTACAATATATCAAAAAATCAGATGATTTTATTATGTAAAACATAAAGTTTTAAATGTAAGAAATGAAAAGCGTCAACATTATAGTGACAATTAGTAAAAAAAGCTGAATTCTCACTGTTGATTGGAAAAATTTTAGACATTATTTTTGACAACATTCTTACTGTAAACATTTTTTTAAAAATTTACTATGAAAAAACATAGTACACTTAATTAAATTTACTCAGGCTAGCAAATATTAACCGTTTTCTGTGTGTTTTTGTTCACATAATAAAATTAAAAAAATTATGAAAATAAGTAAAAAATTATCAAAGCTCTTTATTTCTTTATTAAAAATCATATTTGGGTAGTGGTAATATGATATTTTACCACTGCATATATTGAAAGTTCTTAAGAAAGTTGTATTCAGTAATGAAAAGGGTAAAGTGTTGACAACGTCACTTATGACATTCTTTATATGAGGTGACATATTAATTTAAGCTTAATTGTGCCACTCTAATTTGCTTAAATCTACCCCAGAAGATAATCACAAGCAAATAAACAGCATTTCTTAGTGTTGACATTATTTTTAACAATAAATTCTATAGTAACTTATATAGTAACTTATATAGTAACTCACACTTAGATTATTAGATCCCTGTTAGCCACCAATCCACGCAATATATTAAAACTAGATTAAGTGCCACATATTTATTTATAACATGAACTTTTCAACAATCAGGTATATGTACAATGTCTTTTTTAATATATTAAATTAATAAAAAAATATTTTTAAATGTGCACTTAATTTTTTATTGTAGATGGTTTAGTTTTAGTATTAAAATAAAGTTTGGCTTAAAAAGTGTCAACATTGACACTTTTACGTTCTGAAAACAAATAAAAAATAAAAATTTTATTAGTAAAAATAAAGGAAAAATCTAGTTAAACTGAGTTTTTTATTAAGCTTAATATTAAATTGTATCTAAATGGCCACAATTTTGTTGTGTTTTCTGGGTTTGCACCCCTGAACACTTTTTAAAAAAGAATTAAGCTAGTGCAACTAGCAAAAAACATAGGAGATTTAGAGTTTTGAGTTAGCAGTGACCATGTCAACTAAAGTGCCAACATGGCCACTGTCAACATTATTATTGTTGACATGGGCGCTGTTGCCCTGCAAGCCCATTGATTACTCTGTCCCCCTGCACATTCTCTGGACCTTCCCCTTTTTTTCTTAAGTACCCAAACAACCTAAAGTTTCTAGTCCTCCTCTGGAAGAAGATATCACCAATATGCCTCAACTCCCATGGAAATGGTGTTGTTTCCCAGGCCTACTTGGGCCCCCTTCCAGCTTTCTCACTTAATTATGAGCAAGCTTGTGCCACTTCACGCTCCCCCTCTACACAGGCACTGTGGCAATGCACACTATCCCTGGTCTCTGTCCTGGGTATGCTTCTGAAGATCTGTATTCCTTTCTCTTGGACTTTGGTCTGCCCCCCACATTGATGGAGTCTATGGAGACTATTGGTGTATTAGTTAACCAATTTATCCAACCTGCCTTGGTTCATCATCAATTATTGCTAGGATCTAAGAGCCAGCTTTTGACTGCTGTAGCTCACTACTGTCTCCAACAACCATGCACAAAATATGGCCTATCAAGAATGGACCCATAGACTCTTTGCCTGTATTTCAGATAATCAGTGTGACTTGCTTGGTTCACAGAAGTACTTAACCTTTTCCTTGAACTCTCTTTTCTCCTTGCTCCCTGGTTATATCAAGGATCAACTGTGTGAACTAAATGATCACCAAGCTACATGATGTGGGCAAATAGAAGTGACCCTTCTAAAGTATTGTCAAGATTTTGAGACCTTAGTTGACAAGCTCAATTAATTTTGAGAGCATGTTAATTCACAGCTTGAGTTGATTGGGACCCACATCAATAATTGGGGCTAACATCTGCACTAACAATATGGTCTGGATAAGGCTGCTGCTGGGAAACACTCTGTGTCAGGTGAAAAACTACGTTGGCAATAGAGTAGCTTCCATTGAAGTGACTCCTCCTGCTCCTTCTGTTGAGGTCCCGTCTGCCTTTGAAGCTAAGGTATGGGAAGCCATAGCTAAACTCAAAGCCACTATTTAATGCCAAGCCCCTGTTACAAACCCTCTGCCAGCAGAGCCTACGCCCAACCCTTGTATTGCCTTGCTACCAGAACAATTAGCCACCTTGCAAGGTGAGATTGAATATTTGAGACAATGTCTCTCTCACCCTGATGATTTGTCCTCTGACTCTGATGACAAAGGGGAGGCTGGGGTCACTAGTACTCCTACCACTATCAATCATGGGTGCTGCCCTGGCTTAGAAGGCCAACCCTGTGTCAACTGTTTCCTTGCCCTGGATCAGCTAGCAGAAGTAACAAATAATGTTGCGGATAGGCAAGACGCTCTGGAAAGAGATGTACAGAACCTCTCTTGCTTGACAGAGACAATAAACGGACAGGTTACCCCTCTGGCTGCTCAAACAACTCCCCTGGTAACTTGTATCAACGGGATTGCTGATACACTAGCAGTGCAACATATTAAGATTGATGAATTCAGAGCTAATGCCTCTACTTCCAGGGATATCAGTGGACAAAAAAGCTCTATACTGGACACCCTGGAAGAGAGCTTTTGACCTCTCTGGGCTAGACAACCTGCTGTAAAATCTGAGTTTGAGGGCAATCCCCACATCAATGTTCTCAACCCAGGTGACAACAGCCAATCCACCTCATTGTCCATTGACCCCAACTATAAGCCTTCCTTCAAGAAGATATTTGACCCAAACCCTCTACCATTGCTGCCTTTCTGGAAATCTACAAAACTGCAATGTGTAGGGCTACTGATGATCTTAAAAAGGAGCATATTCTTACCTACCTGCATCCTACATGCCAAAAAGTTGTAGTTCCTAAACTCCCTTCCATTGTCACTTGGGAGGACATGAAACGCCTCCTTATTGAGGAATTTGGAGGAGATCTCAGCTTGGAGGTCAATAAAGATGCATTTATGCACATCACCTTTAATTCCAAGGAAACCCTGGCTGAGTTTGCTTATTGCTTCTATATTTAGGGACAACAGTTAATCACCAGTTGTCAGTTAACACCTGTGAAGCTTACACAGCATGTTCTAAATCTTTGAAGGTGAACCAGCTCCTATGCCTGCACTTTAAGGCACACAAAGCTTCTTTTACGTCCATGAAGAGTATTAAGACCCTCTTGCAAGACATTCATTTGACTCACAGGGGTACTGTGGTCTGTGAAAATAAAGCCAGCAACGCTAGAACCACCTCTTGTACTCTGTGTATTATGACTCTTGGCTCAAGTGGACAGCCTAAGAGACAAGGATGTAATAACTGTGGTCAAATAGGGCACCACTTGCGTACCTGAACCAATCCTTGGGTAGAAGGTTGTGACCCAAAGGAATAAGCAGGAAAAGAGAGGCCATCTTAGAGGCAGAGACGCTCTCTGCTGACCAATCTCCCATATCTCCCCCTGATCCTCCTTCTGTTGAGGAAGCTCCGTCTTCCTCTGGACCAACTATTCTTCACCTATTCCACAATCTCTCAAGTGATTCAGACCCTGAAGATTAAGACTGAAGAATCTGATAGTTATAGCTATTCTGTTCTGGCTATTCTGGAAACTGTCTCTGTCACTGTACAAGCTTTGCTCTGGGAAGACCATCACCACTTCTCAAGCACCTTCAAGTGAATCCAATGCCATGGTGGCTTGCCCTTACCTAGCCCAGGCCCATCAACCTCCTGTCTTGGTTAATTCTTCTGAGGAAGCAACCAATCTAGCCAAAGCTCTCTTCCACAACATAACTATATCTCTCTCACTGCAGAATGTGTATAGGGAGATTCCTGCCTTAAGGTACATGTTAGCTAAATGGGAAAAGGAGCTAGAGGCTACACAGGATGTGTTGGCTGTCTTGCCCCCCTTTGGGAAAGATACAACCTGCATGGAAGTATCAATCCAAAAGGTTAAAATCAAAGCCATCCTGGACATGGGTTCTCCAGTCAACGTAGTATCTTCAAAACTAATGAAGAAACTCAAGCTGGCCCCAGACCTCAACTACATACAGTTGTATGGCACAGCTGGCATGGCACAAACTTGGGCCATTGGTTCCTACTCTGCTTTACCCATGAGTTTTGGGAAACTCCTCATTGCTTTCCCCCTGTATTCCTTGAGAACAAAAGCTATGATCTCTTGGTTGGTATACAATTCCTTTGAGATATAATGGAATTGTAAAGCTTATAAGATGGATATCTTTTGCTCTTAGGTTATAAGGCCCCTTTAATTTTTGAGGAATCTCTGCGCCTCCCAGGAAAACGTCTTAAACCTTGTGTTCTTGAGTACCCCACGGGTATCTTCTCTCTCAAGTATAGGACTCACTCTTCCAACATGCGCACCCCTCCTCCTTCCTGCCCTGCAGAAGAAGGGGTACCTCTTCTTGCCCCAGCAGCTATCACCATCTCCCCTGGGCTCTCAAGTGGTGATTCACTCTCAGATTTCTTACAAACTACCTGAAAAATTGTTATTGGAACTCTAATCACCTGATTCCCTAAGCTGTAAGGAACCCCACCTGTGTCCTGGGATTCTAGATCAAACCCATAAAGAGTCTGTCCAATTATTGCTTGAAGACCTGACAGCCCTGCCCATGCAGGTGACCCAAGGCCAGGTTGTAGGGCATAGCTGTATACTGGGAGCAGAAAAAGTAGCATCCCTCTACCCTTTCAGCACTTTTAGTGATTTAAATCTACCAGAAGACAATCCCCAAGTTCTCTCCTTATTCACCGCTGCCAACTTCCCCCAATTGTCTCCCATCCAAAAAAGGACATGCTGGACCTGCTCAATCAGTTTAGCAACATCTTTGCCTCTGGACCTATGGACTATGGCCTAGCTAAAGAGGTTATCCATCAGATTGATACTGGGGATGCACCCCCCTTTTGTGCCAAACCATACTGCCGTAGTAGGGTGGAGGATGCTCAAGTGTCTAAAGAACTCAAGCAACTTCTGGACGCTGGATTACTGGCTCCTTCCCAAATTCCTTGGGCTTCCCCATTACTAATTCTCAAGAAGAAAGATGGCAGAGTATTGCATTTTAATGGACTATCACCGCCTGAAATCTCTCACTAAGAAGGACTTGTACCCCCTACCCAGAATTGACGATGCTCTCAGACGGCTGGGTGGTTCCAAGTTTTTCTCAGCCATGGATCTTGACTCTGGGTATTGGCAGGTTGACTTATCCCCTGAAGATCAAGATAAGGCCGCGCTTATTACCTCAGAAGGCCTTTTTGAACCCACTTGTATGCCCCAAGGATTCTACAATGCCCCTGCTACATTTCAACAGGCCATGGGCTCCATCCTATAAGACCTAAAGCTCTCTTGTGTTCTTGTGTACCTTGATGACATCAACGTATTCAGTGCTACCTTTACAAACCACTTGAACCATCTCAAGGCTGTCTTCATCAAGATTTGGGAAGCTGGCTTGAATCTCAAACCCTCCAAGTGATCCTTCTTTAAATAGCAACTCAAATTCTTGGGCCATGAGGTCGCCCAGACTTGAATATGTCTCATGAATAATAAGATGGAAGCCATTGACAAGATGCTGCCTCCCAGAAACCTACGGGAGGTCCAAGTATTTCTTGGTATGATGGAATACTATTGACAATTCATCCCTGACTTTGCTGAACTGAGTGAACCCCTTGTCCAACTTCTTTGCAACTTACCCTTTGAATGGACTGACAGCCAACAGCAATCCTTTGAGGCGCTGAAGGCCAAGCTTAAAGAGGCTCCCATCCCAGTCTACCCCAATTATGATAATGAGTTCATCTTGTACACTGACGCCATTGGAGTAGCTGTGGGTGTCATCTTAGCCCAGCTTGATGATGAGGGCGTGGATTGACCTGTGGTGTATTCTTTGTGAGTCCTCAACAAGCACAAGAATAGCTATAGTGTCACCAAAAAGAAATGCCTAGCAGTTTTACATGCACCAAAACAGTTCCAGCACTACATTTACAGAACTCAATTTACTGTAATCACAGACCACTCATCACTTAAGTGGCTGCAGCAATTAAATGATCCTGAAGGTCAACTAGCCCGTTGGGCTTTACGCCTGCAAGGATACAATTTCACTGTAGTACATCTTCCTGGTGCACAACATCAGAATGATGATGGTTTGTCAAGGATGCCTATACTAACTATCCATCTTTCTGACGCTAATTGCCTATATGAGTTGATAGGGTATCCTGACTCCTGGACCACTGAGCCAGAAAAATCTGCTTGGCACTACAGACCCTATCTAAGGATAATGTAATTTGAGATAGACAACTCTTGAAGAAAGTCAACAATGCATATCTGCCCTATGTTTGTCCTAGTATGAGAATAGCTATTATCCTCAAGGATCATATTGATACTGGGCATGGAGGTATGGCAAAAACTCATTACTGGTTGTGCAATAACTTATATTGGGAAAACATGTGTCTCTTAATCCCTGACGTCCTTGCCTCCTGTCATTCTTGTCAACTCCAACAACCCCCAACCTTCCCAACATAAGTTCAATCTCATCCCCATAAGCATTGCTTCCACACTGTGAGTATTGATGCTGTTGGACCTCTCCCTTGTTCTAGGTCTGTGTGTCAATTCATCTTGGTAACCGTAGACCATTTTATCAAATGGGCCAAAGCAAGAGCTACAAGAGATATAACTAGCAAGACCACATGTAATTTCTTGTTGCAAGATATTTTCTACTGCCATGGCTGACCTCAAGTCCTGCTTTTGGACAATGGCACTAACTTTAATGCTTGTCACATCATGTCTATTGTAAAAACTATGGGCACTCACCATTCCTTCTCTGCTCCATATAACCCTTCAACTAATGGGACTGTTGAACAAGAAAGTTCCTCTCTTGTGTTCATCATGAGGAAACTCACCCTCTTTGTGTCAGGGACCCACTTGGCAGGGAACAAGTTCCCTAATTGATGGGCCAAGGCCCCAAAGTTAAATCCTGCTATTACCAAGCCAATAGGAACTGTGACCATTGCAAGGTGTCCTAGGTGTCCCAGGTAAGCAAATCTTCTAAACATAGAACTGAACCAACCAATTAGGTAGTACCCCATCACGGACGTCAAGAGATAGAAGGAGGCGTAAGGTCTAATCAGAGCAGGTTTGGCAGGAGGCGGAGTGAACAAATGATCATATTGGAATTTATGTCCCCAGTGGCCGGAGGGGTACTTGAACCATCTGTGAGCGAGGGATTCCTTTTGATGGGCGTCATCTGGAGAGGATTTGTACCAGTCAGTTGTAGGTGTTGGGTTTTCCAAGGTTGATACCACTGGCAAGAAGGAAGCTAGAAACCAGAACAGGAATAAAATTTCTGTCATGGCTTCAAAAAATAGTTATCAGAAGGTGAATGAGTAGCAGGTATAGGATAAAGTCTTTATTGTTGGAACAAAGAGAAATGATGAAAATAACTCACTTAAATACCCTCCAAATGAAGGCTGGGACATTTAAGTGATATTTTAGAAAATAAGAGGGATTTTCATGAAACTTGTGATCAAAGTAATACCTTTTTAAACACTGATGAAAGTGGAGCTTAATAATATGGATGGTAATATGGTTGAAACAGTAGATCCAGGGATAAGCCATAAGGCTGAACATAATTAAGCAGAGTGTGGCCAGGCAATCACTTAAAATTAAGTACGGAGCCTTGCTCAAATATAGGCTCATTTGATTCAAGAGCAGCAAGGAAGACAAAGGCAGCCAATCAGGACGCAAGCGGTAAGTGACGTTGTTAAATGTATTATTAACCTTTTCAAAACCTAATTAAAAGGCCAGAGAAAAAGTTGAATGAATAACATAAACATAAGTAGGTAAAACAAGTTTAATAATTGATTCTGTATTAACACTGGGCCCTTCTTTAGGGTTCTGAGTTTGATTCCCGTTAATCCCATTGTCAGAGTACAAACGTGCCCCAAATACCTTGTTGTTGTGTTTTTTTGAGAGGAAATTCTTTCAAGGGTTGTCAATAAAATTAATATAGTCAGGGAAAGAATCCCAGACACTCTGATGCTGCCAAATGGGATATGTTCCTCACTGCTGCTCTCTTTGTGTATCAACCCAGTAGACACCAAGTGACTGACCAGTATCCCTTACCCAGCTGTATGGGTGTGAAACCACAACTCCCTCAATTTTGGGACCTCCTTTGATCAAAGTTGATGAGACTGCCAATCCTGAAGCTCATGTCAAAGACTTGACTAATTGTATTAATGACATTCAGGCAATAGCATATTCTACTGCCTATAAAGTTAAGACTTTAGAGCTCTTGCCTTCCAATGCTTCTAGAACCCCCTCCCTGAGTACCAAGTAGGTGACCTAGTCATCTACTATCATAATTGTACTAGAGGCAGAGCCCATAAGCTTGATTTCCTCTGGGCTGGACCCTGTGAAGTCACCTATAAGAAGGGTGTCAAGTATACTGTGAAGCTGCTTTCCTCTGGCTGTCCATTATGCCCGAGTTCCATTCCAAATTCCTCTACAAATATCAACTCCCTATGTCCAATCTGGAGGGGGGGATGTCATAAATTGCGCCACTAATGCTATTTTGATATAGCCTTTGAATAGTGATAATGTGCAAAGATTTGGTCTGGTTTTGCTTTTAACTTTGGAAATTCTTTGCCTTCTGTAAATGGGTCTGTTCCAATGTCCACCCATTCCAGAATACCATACCTACCCTTGTCTGATCCTGGTATGACCTCACCCCAACATGACCCCCTCAACCACTCTGTCTACCTAATGAGTGATCATTGACCCTTGTCTACTATTTAAGTAGAATCTTTTCTCCTAATAAAGACAAGTTTATCCACATTTGTGTTGGCTTTAATATTCTTCAAGCTTTTTCCTTTCCTTTTGGCCAAAAGAAATTTCTCATCTTGTATTCCAGGAAATTAAGGTATGTGCCCTTATTTTTTGCCCTGAAGGCTAACCCAAGGCTAGCTTTGAACCTCAAATCTTTTGTTATAAAGATTTTTACTGCTGTGTCCTCCTGGATGTTGTCCCCAGGAGCCAAACACAACAATACCAATCCCCAAACATGATGGTATACTAGGTTTATATTGGATGAGAAAGACTAAACCCCATATTGACTGGTATAGTGCTACCCTCACCATACAACAAGGCAAGATACACCACCATGTCTACCCAATTCACTTCAACACACTTATGAGAGACCATGTGTTTGTGAAAATCATGGAAAACAGAAGAGGAAATTGACCCCAGCAAGATCAATTGGAACACCTGCACGTATGAGATTATCCACTTTAAAAATACAGAAACCAGACATGAGAAAGACTACATCTAAGACCAGCTGGTCAGTGAATTCCCTTCCATCTTCCAAGAAGACTTAACCAGGTTTACCACCTGACTGTGGCATACAACATAAAATTGACCTCAAGGGAAGTGTACCAAAGACACATCCTGTCTATTACCTCACACCCCAGGAAGACAATGATTTGAAAGCCTATCTGGAAGGAGCTCTTGAAAAGGGCATCATTAGACCCTCAAATTGCCTTTTGGTGCCGCTGTCTTCTTTGTATAAAAGAAAGACAGAGGGCTCTACCTAGTCACAGATTACAGGGCGCTCAAAAAGGTCACAATTACAGAACAGGTATCACCTGCCCCTAATTGATGACCTTTTTAAAGCCCTGGGGGGTCCCAAATCTTCACAAAAATTGATTTGACAGCAGGCTATCACCAAATTTGTATGAAGCCTGAAGATACCCCAAAGGCCAAGTTCAGAACCAAATACAGATCCTTTGAATATGTTGTTCTCACTTTTGGTATGACAAACGCCCCCAGCACCTTTGTGACTTTCATGAACAAGGTTTTCAAAGAACATATCATAAAAAGAGAAATCATCTACCTGGAAAAAATAATCATCTACATTCAAACCTTAAAGCAACACTAGAAAGACATCCGCCTGATCCTCTGCACCCTCAAAGAAAACCAACCTTATTGCCAAACCATCAAAGTGTGACTTCTTCTTTTCTGAACTCAAATTCATTTATCACATTATCTGCAAGGACATAATCAAACCAGACCCAGAAAAAATATGTGCCATAACTGAAATTTCAGCCCCCAGAAATAAAAGCAAACTATATACCTTCCTAGGCATGGTAGCCTATGTTAGAAGATTCATCCCTGACTGGGGTGCTCTGACAGCCCCCCTGCCAGCTATTACAGGCAAAACAACCAAGTTTTTGTGAACACCACTACAACACCAACACTTCTGCCAATTAAAAGAATGTATTGTCACTGCCCCTATCCTCCAATACCCAAATTGTGAGGGAATATACAAGTTGGAAGCCAATACATCTGACTACAGCTGAAGATGAGGTACTCCATATCCAGACAGCAGAAAAATACTTCCTCCCTGTGGCATTCAAGTCAAGGAAACTATCTGACGGCAGACAAAGATACCCCATTCATGATAAGGAAATAGTAGCTATTGTACACTGCCTCATAAAATGGCAATTTTATCTAGAAGGGGCTCAAAAGTTAAAGGTCCTCACCAATAACAAATCATTAATATTCTTCAAGAGACAACAGAATTTGTCAAGAAGACAAGCCAAATTGATGAACCTCATACAGAGATATCCAATACAAATTGAATACAAGCCAGGCAAGGAAATGCTTTCTGCAGACGCTCTACCAAGGCTATACAGTAAACATGTTCTATGCGCAGGTGGGGACCCTGATTGGCCCATGTTAATCATGGGGAATCTCCAATAAGGGTTCCCACCTGGCACCCTAATGAATATCCAAGAGAAGGTCCTTAAGAAAAAAAACATCTTTTCAAAAACGTATATGGCACACTACACTGAGTACTTTCAAATGATGACACTGTACCTTACGTCCTGTCAACGCAAAAGATTGACACAATCCTCCAATACCACAGAGACCTGGAACACACCTGTAGCAGGAACTTGCACAAATATCTAAAGACACGCTACTGGTAGCCAAAAATACTAGATGATATCAAAGAGGTACTGGAGCAATGCAAAGTCTGTGAGAAGTACACTCAAAACAAGTCACCACCCAAGTCAGTAGTACCTGTATCTATCACACAACCCTACAAGGTGTGATCACTGAATATTTTGGGACTAATGCCTGAAAAAAACAAAGGCAAAAATTACATCATAACAGCCATTGACTATGCAACCAGATGGCCTGTAGCCCAAGCTACAAAAGAGCACAAAGGCAATGGTGTGAGACAATTTATTGGGAAAATAATCATAGACAAGTTCTGGAAACCTGACCTCCTTATCACAGAAAGAGGCACCAAAATAAAGGCCATTAACACCAACATCTACCTTGCCAAAAAATAGAATAAAACACATCACAGCCAGCCTGTACCACCTACAAGCAAATGGACAAGTAGAACAACTAAACAGCACACTTGTGGAAGTCCTTGGTAAACTGTCTGCCAACAATCCAAAAGCCTGAGTTGATATGTTACCAACAGCACTCATGGTATACAGAACAAAAGTCAACTGCAACACAGGCAAAAGCCCATATGAACTTGTCTATGGGCAAAAGCCTGCCCTTGTTAGTACAACTGCAGGACCACAATTACCTCTGCCAAAAAAAGTGCCAGACAACAGTGATCCCAGAGTACAACATGCTGGAAAAGACCAAGAAGAAATGTAACAAAAGAGAATTGAGAGAGAGGTCAATCCCACCACAAAAAGAAAAATTCCAAATCAGGGACAAAATCTGGGCTGTCAACCACAACCAGCACAAGTTGGACCCAGGGTTATTTGGACCAGGCATTGTCATGGAGGTCAAACCCAACAATATCTACCTAATCAAAGGAATTGGCGCACAAAATAAATTAAAACTCATGCACCATGACCAACTCTGCATATGTAAGGCAAGAAAAGCCCACACAATTCCAGACTCCCTGTTCCTAACGCCAAACTTGATCAATACCAAGCTTGTATCCCTGACACTCTAAAGCAAATTCCCAAGGCTCTGCCTTCCAGCACCCCAGGGGGAGATGTCACAACATCTTTGACTAATCCCTCTTGGGGAATTAACACCCCAAGTAGCTCACCAAATAAGTCACTGAATGGCTCACTGACCAATTAGCCATTAAGTTGGTGGCACTACTATCATTTGGCCATCTATTACAGGAATCAAACAATCCAGATCCTAAGCAGAACACAACTTGGACAAGCCTTGTGACTTAAGAGAAACATTCCTCAGATAAGCCCCATGACTTCCATGACGTACATGGACACTATATGACTTTCCATGATACATATACATATTCCTATATTCATATCTAATAAAGTATCATTCTCTTCTTAAATTCCCCTTTATATTATTTATTATACTCCCAAGAAGTATATACACAACACTTGCTTTGCATAATCTGAGTCTGTTGTGGTACATTATCTTCAGAGTTGCTTGTATGCCAATTTATTTGATAAGATAAATGTTTTTAGGCTTGATTTCACTGACCATGCCTGGTTCTCTAAGACCAGGATAAAGTTTCTGTTGATCATTGTTGACTACTGTTGTAACTGTGCTGTTTTAGCATAGTTACAAGGGAGAAAATATTTAGAAGCTAGATAATAATCTTTATTGAGAGATAGGGATTATATAGTCAATGTGAATCAAGGATAACAGGAACATGATTATGTTGATCACACAGCTGGATGGTGAAGGGGGTGGCTTGATCCTGGTAATGATTCAAGCTCCAAAACAAGGTATCCACCATAAAGGATCATCATTTGTTCATGTTGTTGGATTTGGCAATTTGAGTTGACTTCCTAGTCTGGCTTTGAGTGGCTGGGTAACCAGATTGCAGGTCACAAACCTTCTTACTTGGAACCTTGCTGGCAGGTTGAGCCTGCTGTTTTACCACACACACACCCCCAACTAAAAGTTGGTCCTCCTCTGGGGGTAGTTTATCAGGGAGGTTGTCAGAAGCCCAGGCGCTATACTGGACTAGTTATTGTTCTGTGACAGGCAGAGCGGTTTTGCATTGCTTTTGTCTTGCTTTGCAGGGTCTTAGGCAATCATGGTGTAGGGTCTTGTCTTTTTTGCACTTCCCAAGTCCTTTCACAAGGTAAGTGTTATTGTTGTTTACATTCAGAATGATTTCTGGCCCCACTTTCTTGGGTTATACCTTGCTTTTGTCAACATTCATGACCCAAACTTTGTCCCCAACTTCATGTCTATCTTGCAGATGGGGACAAATGTCTTTTGCAGACGTTCATTCTCCTTTTCTCTTTGCTTACTGTTAGCCTTTATCACTTGAGGGTCTGGGCGAGGAGGGACTTCACTTGGAATTTCCAGTTTAGGCCCTGTCAATGCTTGAATGATATTTGGCTGTGTGCCGTATACCAGTTCAAACAGGCTTTTCCTGGTGGATCTTTTCACTTGGGTTCAGCACACAAGTAGTGCAGTCAATAGCTGCTTATACCAGTCTTAAGGTCTCCCAGCTAGGAGCTTGGCTAAGGCTTTCACAAGGCTGCCATTTAGCTGCTCTACATGTCCATTAGCCTGTGGGTGGTATGGTGTTGTCATGGTGTGTTTGACCCCATCTTTAGCAAGGTATACGTTGGTGTTTTTAGAGGTTAAAACATTCTTTCCATCTGTCAGTTATCAGGAGTTCTGGCTTTCAAAACTTGCTGATTATCTCTTTTCCATTGAATTGCTGTATGTCATTGCCAGCGTGCGCCTTTACTTCTTGGGCTACTGGCCATCTTGTAGCAAAATCAATGGTGATGATGATGTATTTCTTATCATTATGTTTCCCTGGCATGGGGCCAACAACGTCAAGGGCCCATACCTTAAAGGGTAGCTGATCCAGATGGGTAGTACTGACTTTGGAGGGGCTTTGCTTTTAGCAAACTTTTTGCATACCTCATATTGGTCTAGAACTTCTTGAACATTGCGGTACAAGGTTGGCCACCAGGCCTTGTGTTTAAGGAATTTGTATAGGTTTTGACTCTTTGTATATCCAAGGTCTCTGTTATAGTGTAGGATGGTGTCAACTTGCTGATGTGTGGGGATGCAGGGAATGGTTGTGCTGACAGACATTTATATCGTGTAGGGTCCCATATACGCCAGTAAATAGGTACTCATTTTTGATGACTGTTTCCTTTGTTATGCTGGTTGTGCCAGGGGGAACCTTTGTCCTTTGTCCTTTGTTTGTAGTACTAAGAGAGGCAAGTCTGTGTCAAGCCCATTCTCTCCTTTTGAAGCATGGACATACAGGCACGGGACAGGGCGTCTTCAATGGCAAGCTCTGGCCCCAAGTTTGTACTGGATGAGCATGTTAAACCTCTCCAAGAGCTCCATCCACCAGGCTTGGCAGCGCAACAGATTTGCTTGCGTTTTAAAATAGATGAGCGATTTGTGGTCGGTTAATGCTGTGAATTCTTCCTGTTGTTCTAGTTAACAGCGCCATTTGACTAGAAAGTGTACAATAGCTAACAGTTCTTTGCCGTGGATAGGGTATTGAAACTTGCCATCTGTCAATTTTTGCAATTCATAGGCTACAGGCAGGAAGTCGCTGTGATTATTTTTGATTTTTAGTACTCCCCCAATGGATACATTTGAGGCGTTGGTTTCCATTTAGTATTCCCTGTCACGTTTGGGGTATTGTAGGATGGGAGCTGTCATGAGTTTCTCCTTGAGGCATCTAAAACAGAGGTCAAATTGGGGGGGTCAACACAAACTTAGACTTGGCGCCTGTTATGGCGGATAAGGGGGCAGTCAAAATGCCACAGTCAGGTATGAAGCAGTTGTACATAGGCCACCATCCCCAAGAAGGTGTGGAGTTCCAACTTATCCTTGGGTGGTGGCATCTTGCAGATGGCCTTTATCTTTTGACTGTTGGGTTTAATGCCATCCTTTGAGACTATGTGTCCCAGGAAGGGCAGTTGCTCACAGAAGAACTGGCACTCTGGAGGGCTTGGCCAACAGTTTGTGTTGTGCCAAGGTAGCAAAGACTGCCTCAAGGTCTTTGTGGTGTTGCTCCACCAAGGGGCTATAGACAATAATGTTATCTAGGTACACTAGGGCGTGCTTGCCTATGTGGAGCGCAAATACTTTGTTCATGAAGGTTACAAAGGTATATGGGGCATTTGTCATGCCAAAGTTGAGCACCACACATTTGTATGAGCCGTATTTAGTGTGGAAGGCTGTTTTGGGGATGTCTTCCTCCTTGATACAAATCTGATTGTAGCCTGAAGTTCAGATTGATCTTGGAGAAGACAGTGGCTTGTCCCAAAGTGTCAAAGAGATTGTCAATCAGTGGTAGTGGGTAGCAATTCTTGATGGTAACTTTATTTAGGGCTTGGTAGTCTGTGACCAGAAGTAAGGTACCGTCCTTCTTGGCCACAAAGAACACAGCAGCCCCAAAAGGAGACTGTGAGGGGTAGATAAGTCCCTTCTCCAACACCTCTTTGAGGTAAGAACATAGGGTGTTGTCTTCATTGGGAGTTAGGCAATAGATGTTTTGTGCCTTGGGTACAGCTCCCTTGAGTTAGATGGAGTGTTGAATATGTTTTTCTGGAGGAAGCCCAGGTAAGGCCTCCTTGAAGATTTCTGGATGGTGGGCTACAATTTCACAATCTTGAGGTGTAGTGGTGTTCTGATGATCTTTGAAGTGTATGATCTTGTACTGGCAGGAGTCCCAGTTGATTGCCTTGAGGCTCTATTTTTTTTCAGGCTCTCTGTGATATGCACAAAGATGTGGGTTTGTAGGAGCTGGTCTACCAAGTCAGGGTAGATCTAGTGGTTGACGCCCTTACATTTGATAGTCAATACAAAAGTTGTCCAGTCTATGTGGGGATTGTTTTTTGCAACCACTCCAGGCCCAGTACAATATCAAACTTGGGAAAGTCAATAACGGGGCCTTGGATGATAGAGTGTAGGTTCTCAAGCATGATGGAGAAAGGGGCAGTTTCCTTTGTCACAGTGATGTGATGTTCATCAGCTAGAACCACGTTTTTAATCCGCAAAGGATTAGTGGATAGCTTGAAATTATCTACAAAGCTGCTGTTGACTAGGGGTTGGTCTGCGCCCAAGTCCAGGAGTGCTGATCTCATGTAACTGCAAAAGCAGAAAGGGTAAGACATTAGTTTATTGGGATGTCTGGCAATGGTGTAAAGTACTGGGTCCTCTGAGGGCACTTGGATCATTGGGCACTGGTCCACATCCTCAGGTTGGTATTCATCATTGGGCAAGTCAGGAGTTGTTCAGGGAGAGCTTGGCTTGCTTAGTTCTCTCCCTGGGCTTTTCCCTTGTCTAGGTTACCTTGTGTTGCAGTGATACAGATATGGGTACAATTTGATTGGCTGTTGTTCCCACTTCTATGTCCATTTGAACCTGCGGGTTTATGATTGGTGTTGTTCCGGTTGTTTCCAGGGGGTGGTCAAGTGGAACACCCACCTGTGTAAGATTCCTTGGGTCTCTCTTGTTTTCCAGTTTATGCCTTGTGAAGAGCGTTGAATGTTTGTTCTTCTTTCTCTGCCTTGAAATAAAGGCTCTGTAAATTGGTCACCTGGTCACAGGTTCACGTTCCTCATTACATGCAATTTGAGGGTGTCATAGTACATGAGGTGTGTGGCTGGGGTGTCAAAGGCCATATCAGAGGGTGCGCGTAGTTGGAGTTCCTTGTAGGCGCGGGTGAGTTCCTTCACAATGCCTGTCTGGGTTAAGCTCTTTACTTGATGTATGATCATGAGTCCCAGTGTCCTTAAGCACAAATCTTGCCAAGAAGTTTTGTTTGAAGGTATCCCAGTTCTTCTTGTTATGTTCTTTGTGCCACTTGTCGCACCAGGTGCCAGAGTTGTGGGTAAGTTGGATGGAGATTTCTGCAATCCAAAATTGCTGCAGGCATTCCATCTGGGCCAGCTTGCTCTGAGCGGACTGGATCCATGCAGCAGCGTTGTTATCATTGGCCCCGGCAAAAGGTTCCAAGGCAGCATTTCAGAGTCTTTGGGCACATAGGCGGGCATGATGTTTTTGTCAGTTGGTTGTAAGATGGTGGTGGCTGTCTGGAAGAACCCTTGTGCAGACATGGCGTTGAAGGCGGGTAGTGGGATTACCATGTTCTGGTACAGGACAAACACCATCAGGTATCTTGGCACCAGGGTTGCATACAGAGTTCAGCCCACTGAAGGAGGCCAGACATGATTTTGTCAAGGTTTTGTTGGCTGCGGCGGTTACAGGAAACAGGCAGAATTTTACAAGATGCGGTAGGATGGAGAACCTACCTGTGCTACCAATGTTGTAACTGTGCTGTTTTAGCAGAGTTACAAGGGGAAAAATATTTAGAAACTAGATAACATTATTTATTGAGAGATAGGGATTATATAGTTGGTGTGAATCATGGGTAACAGGAACATGATAATGTTGATCACACAGCTGGATGGTGAATGGGGGTGGCTTGATCCTGGTAATGAGCCAAGTGCCAAAACAAGGTATCCACCATATGGGATCAGCATTTGTTCATGCTGTTGGATTTGGCAATTTGATTTGACTTCCTAGTCTGGCTTCAAGTGGCCGGATAATCAGATTGCAGGTCACAAACCTGCTTACTTGGAACCTTGCTGGCAGGTTGAGCCTGCTGTTTCAACACAGAGAAGAATTTAGATCTTCCCAACTGTCTAAGGGCACTTTCGATTTCAGGCAGAGGGTATAAGTCCTTTTTGGTAAGGGAGTTAAGGCGTTGATAGTTCATGACAATCCTGTGCCCTCTATTTTTCTTTTTGAGGTTAAGAAAAGAGAGATCATTGACTCTGGGACAGGGCTGGCAACCCAAAATCCAATAACTACTTTAACTCTTTAGATACTTGAGAATCTTCTACTCAACTGCATCTATAAGGCTTTGAACAGAAAGGGGGAGCATATCCTGTCTCAATTTGATGGATAATACCTTTTATTAACCCATAGTTGTTAGGTCCTGAGGCAAAAAAAACAAATTTATCTGAGAGATCAAGTATGTCCTTCTGCTAGATAGTCAAGAGTTGAGAAAAGTTGGCAGCAGTGAATAATGAGAGCACTTGGGGATCCTCTTCAGGTAAGTTGAAGTCACCAAATGCCCTAAAAGAATGGAGAGAGGCAAACTGTTCTACCCCTAAGATGCAACCATGCCCCACAGCCTGACCTTTCAAGACCTGCATGGGGGAAGAAGTCAAATTGGTCAGCAATAGTTGCACAGGCTCTTTGTGAGTTTGATCTAAGATCCCAGGGCACATCTGGGGTTCATTGCAAATTAGGGATTCAGGAGAGTAAACCTCTAAGAAAGGTTTCTCAGGCAACTCATAGGATATTTGAGAATCAATGATCACTTGAGAACCAGGCAGAATAGTGACAGCTGCAGGAGCAAGCAAAGGGACACCTTCTTCTGCAGGACAAAAAGGAGGTGGGGAGCACATATTGGAGGAGTGAGTTCTGTATTTAAGCAAGAAGATACCTGTGGGGTACTTGAGCACACAAGTCTTAAGAAGTTTGCCTGGTAGGCGCAGAGGCTCTTCAAAAATCAAAGGGACCTCATATCCTAAGAGCAATAGGTATCCATCTCAAAGGTTTACAATCCCATTATATTCCTGGAGAAATTGTGTACCAACCAGGAGATCATAGCTTTTTGTTCTCTAGGACAACAGCAGGGGAAGCAATGAGGAGTTTATAAAACCTCATTGGCAGAGCAGAGTAAGCACCAATAGCCCTGGTCTGGGCCACACCGCCCCTATACCAGCAGTCCCATAGGATTAAGTATATTTGAGATCAGGAGACAGTTTGAGCTTCTTTATCAACTTAGAGAATACAATATTTTTGGGAGAACCTGTAACCAAGATGGCATTAATCTTGAATTTCTGGGTAGATACTTTGACACAGGTAGTATCTTTTCTAAAAGGGGGTAAGATATCCAGGACATCTTGCGCAGCTTCCAGTTCCTTTTCTCACTTTGCCAACATACATTTCAAGGCGGGAATTTCCTTGTAAACAGGTTTCAACAGCAGAGATACAGAGAATTTCTGGATGAGGACCTCAGCTAACTCAGCAACTTTCTCTAAGGAGTCTACTAAGATGGGGTCAGTGAGCTTGAGCTAGATAAAGATGAGCTACCATAGCTTTGGCCTCAGCAGAAGGTGAGCAAGTTGTGGTGGTGGATTTCCTGGAAGAAATTTTGTACAGAACAGACACAGTTTCAGGAAAAGCCAGCACTGAATAGCCCTAACTACCAGAGTCATCATAGTCAGAATTCTAAGGTTCATAATCACTTGAGAGGTTGTGGAATAGATGAAAGAAATTTGGGCCATAAGAGGAAGAAAACTCTTCATCAGAGGGGGGATCAGGAGGTTATGGGGGATATTGGTCAGCAGATAGCGTCTCCACCTCTAAGTTGACCTCTCTTTTCAAAAATTCTTCCTAGGATTGCATCCTTCTATACCCAGATTAGTACAGGACTGCAAGTGGTGCCCTATATGGCCACAGTTATGACAACCCTGTTGTTTGGGCTGACCCTTGGATCCAAGAGTCATGATACAAGCAGTCCAAGAGGTAGTGCCAGAGTTGTTGGCCTTACTTTTGCAAACCACATTCACCATGAGTTAGATGCATATCTTGCAGGAGGGTCCTAATAATCTTCATAGAGTTGAGGTACAATCTGTGCACCTTAAAGCGTAAACACAGGAGTTAGTTTACTTTAAGAGCATTAGAGCAGGCAGTGTATGCCTCCTAGGGAGTCAACTGGCAACTCGTAATGAGTTATTGACCCCTAATGCAGAAGCAGTCAGAAAACTCAGCTAGTGTTTCCTTAGGTTTGAAAGCAATATGCAGGAAGGCATCTTTCTTAACCTCTATACTGAGATTGCCTCCAAATTCCTTGATGAGGAGTTTTTTCATGCCCTCCCAAGTGACTATTAATGGGATCTTAGGACTACAACCTCTTGGCATGTAGGATTCAGGCAGGTAAGAATATGCTCTTTTTTAATCTTGTCAGTACCCCTTTACATGGTGTCTCATAAACCTTCAGGAAAGCAGCAATGATGGAGGTCTTGGGGTCAAATATCTGTTTGAAGGTAGGCTTGTAACTAGGATCAATGAAGGAAGAAATAGATTGAATGTTATTGCCCTTATTGAGAACATTGATATGTGAAGTCCCATCAAACTCATATTCAGCAGCAGGCTGTATAACCCACAAAAGACAAAGGCTTTCTTCCAACATATCTATAAAGAGGTATTCTGGCCTCCAATCTCTCTAGCAGTAGTTGCAACAGTTTCTTCTCATCAATTTAAATCTGTTTTACAGCTAGCATACCTGGAACCCCATTAACTCAAATAACCAAGGCAGTGGCTTGAGGTATCAAAGGGGAGAACTTCTCATTCATAGTCTCTGATAGGTAGGAGAGATTCTGCTCTATTGTTCTAAAGTGTTCTGACTATTGGCAACATTGTTGGTCACCGCTGCCAATTTATCCAGAGCAAGGGCATAATTTAAGTGTGGCTGTCCTTATAGACCTGGACATCACCCATTATTGTTGAGGGCAGGTACTTTTCAGTTTCTTCTTTGCCTTAAACACTTGATTAAGAGGATAAGTTGTCTTGATCTGAGAGGCACTGGTATAGGTAAGCAATCTCACCTTGTAGTGTAGCTACCTGATAAGTCAGGATGGTGATACAAGAATCAGGTACATGCTTAGCAGTAGGGGGATTGGAAGCAAAAGCCTGATGACAAGTGTTTGCTTTGAGCTCTGTGATAGCCTCTCAAATCTTATCCTCAGATTGAGTAAGGCCTTCAGGGGGAGTAGATGGCACCACAGCCACTGCAGCCACCTTCTTCAAATGAAGTTTTGAGCTTGGCGTAGAGCATTGCTCAACATAGTTTTGTCCATGCTGTATTGTTGTTGTAATCTATGGCCCCAAATGTCCACACTGGACCCCACCAATTCTAGCTAAGCAATGTTATGCTCTCAAAATTGGTTGAGTTTAACTAATAAGGTCTTAAAGTCTTGTCAGTATCTTATAAGGATGGATTCAATTTTTCCTCACCAGACAGCATGATGCTCATCTAGTTCACATAACCACTCTCTAACGTATCCAGGGAGATAGGAGCAAAGTGTGTTCAGCAATGAGGTCAGGTATTCTTGGAAGGCCAATGAGTCATGTTGATTGTCCAAAATACAAGCAAAGAGACTGTGAGTCCATTCTTGATAGGCCATGTTCTTTGCATAATTGTTGATTACTACGGACACCACCAGAAGTCAGGAGTTAATTCTGGGACCCCAACACTAGTTGATGGTGAACCAAGGTGGGCTGGATGAAAGGGGGTTATCAGCACACCAATGATTTCTATTAATTCCATCAAACTAGGGGGAGGCCATAATCCAACAGGAAGAAGTACAAGTCTTTGAAAGAATAACCAGGGTGGAGACCAGGAGTTATATGCATGGCTACTGTACCAGTGTGGAGGAGAGAGCAAGCGGCGGCATTGGCTTAATCATAGTTCAAGGAGAAAGCAGATAAAGAGGCCCACAAGGGCCTGAGACAACAACACCATTATTATAGGTGCCTTTGGGAAGTCAGTAATATTCTCTTCAAGAGGAGGAATTAAAATTTTAGGAGAATTGGGTACTTTTGTAACAATAGGAGAAGGACCAGCAAATGTGCAGGGAACAGAGTAACCAAGGGTCAGGCTGCCCTTGTAGTGAGTGCCATTTTGTTGTTTTTGGCTCTTGGGGACAACATCCAAGAAGACACAGCAGGAAATCTTTGCCACAAAAGGGTTGAGGTTCAAAGCTAGCCTTTGGTTAGCCTTCAGGGCAAAATTAAGGACATGTACCTTAATTTCTTGAAGCAAAAGAAGAGGAGTTTCTTTAGAAAAAAAGGAAAGGAAAAGGATTGAAGATGATAAAAGCCAACACAAATGAGGATAAACTTATCTTTATTAGGAGAAATGATTCTACTTAAATAGTAGACTGAGCATGTTGATCATTAACTAGGTAGACAGTGTGGCTGATGAAGTCATTCTGAGCTGAACTTGTACCAGGATCAGTCAGATGCAGGTAGGGTAATCCAGAATGGGTGGACATTGATATCAACTCATTTAAGGAAGGTGAACAAATGCCAAAATTGAAAATGAATCCAGCCAAGTCTTTGCAAGTATCAATATTTAAAGCTTTTATTCAAATAGCACAAATGACACAACTTCTGACACCCTTGGATAAGTTGCATCCATTCAGCTTGCTTTTGTAAGAGGTGATGCTATATATTTAAGAAAACTAGTGATTTGTGTTCAGTTAATAATTTAAGTATTTGTGCATCTTCCAGGTAGCAGTGCCATTTTATTACACAATCATAAATTGCTATAAATTCTTTTTTATGAATGAGATCATTTTTTTACCATCTGAGAGCTTTCAACATTTTATTAAAAAGGGAGGAGCCCTTGTATTTTATCTTTATTTCACATACCCCTAATAGTGTTATCAATGGTGTCTGCTTCCAACTTTTATGCTCTGTCTTGGTTGGTGTACTGTAGGATGAGCACCATTATTATGTGTCCTTTGAATTTCTGTGAAGTATTGATCTCTGAGAGGAGTCTAAACAAAATTTCTAACCCTGCCTGTTTTTTAGACAAGAGATAAGTCAGCACCCCTAATATGTGATAAATCTTCTAATTTAGACAAATTTTTCTTGAAAAATGAAATGTTTGCTCTTATTTCTGGATATTAACATGTCAGTTATGGCTCTTAATTCCTTATAATCAGGGTTCACCCCATCTTTGCTGATAAAATGGCATAGGAAAAGAGTTTTTTTAGAGAAAAATTCCCATTTGAAATGCTTGGAATTTAGCTGTTTGTCTTTTGATGTTGTGATACTACACAGGCATTTTTTCAACACTGCTTCTTGTTAAGACTGTAAATAATTATATCACCCATGTACACTAGGTCCCTCTTTTCTTTTTAATCTTTAAATACTTTATTAATAAATTTTATAAAGGTGCTGGAAATTAATCATGAAAAAGTTTAGACCCACACATTCAAAGAAGCTTTATTTGGTTCTAAATGATGTTTTAGGAATATATTCAGGGCTGGATAGAATTTAATGGTATCCTGCAGCCAGTTCAAGATTTTAAGTTGTTTTAAACCTAAGAGTCAGCAAATAGATTATAAATCAGATGAAAAAGATACCTGTTCTTAAATGTAACCTCATTAAGAGCTCTGTAATAATAGCAAGGTGTAAACCACTGTCTTTATTGGTCACAAAAAGACTTCCACACTAAATAATGGAATGAAGAGTCAAGCTTCTCCTTTTTCTTGATTTATTTAGGTATTTATTTGGTATGCTATATTTTTATGGTACTAACCACTATATGAGTCTTGCTTTTGGGGCACTCCCCTTGGGATCAATCTCAGGCTGTATGCCTCTATTGAGAGGAGCCATAATGGTTTCTCCTGAAAGATGAATTTTAGGCCCCTGAATGACATTTATCCTTTTTGATGATTTTAAGTCAACTTTTATAACCTAATTCCAATTTTTAGCTACTTTAACATTTTCAATTTTGGCTGTCTATTTATTGACAGATACTGGTTTAATCCAGGTGTTTTGATATTTTTCAAAAGCCCTAAATATCAGCTCTATAAATATTAACCCTTATAATCTTCTTTTGATAATTAACAATCTTAAATAAAGGTTAGAATAAGCACTTGGGATCAGCTCTTCTAGTTGAAATTGGGTATGTAGACCCTTAAGCTCTTATAATTTCAATAATTCATCATTATTCTTGATTTTCCCTATCAAGAACTTATTTCCCTGAATTTATCTTCATCATTTTATCGGCAGTATTTTATCCTGCTCTTGGAAGATAGAATACTGGTTCAGTTGCCAGAGCTGCAGGGCTAATTCCCAGCATGGCTTTGTACAAGTAACCTCCTGTCTCCTGAATCAACTGTCCTGGCATATGTGGTTAAAGGTAGAAGCCAACTCAAATAACTAAACAACAAAACCTTGACTGAAACTAATCCAACCCCCATGAGCAAACGCAATTTAGTGCTTAGATCATTAATAGGATCAGGCCACCCCTACACATCTAAATAATTGATCTGCAGGTACTTTCACCTCTTAAAAGACTCACTCAATCTATATAAAAAAATCTCATAAGCCAATAAAGATATTGTTGAGTTTTTAAGCACTTTATCCCTGTAACTCTGCTAATACATCACAGTTAAAATTTAGTTTAAACACAGTTAAGAGGATGGTCTATGAATAAAAAGATGGCTGCTGTTAAAAGATTCTGATTCTTAAACATACCTTTAAAGGATACCACAGCATGCACAAGGTCAGAATCAACATATGGGATGAAATCTTTGCTATAAGCAAAGTCTTCTTCTCATATGCGGTATTATTATTGATTATAAAATACTTTATGGCTGTGAATGGCTCTTCAGTTATTATCATGGGCTCATAGAAAGTACTAAGTACCCTAGTACATGCACTGATAACTCTGTGGTGAAATGTACAAGGTTAAATGACTACTGGGTCTAAAGTGAAGGTGTATGTGCCTCATTGTTTTAATAAATTTTGTGCAGGTCCCTTTGGTAGCAGGCTTTGAGAGTCACCTTTTTCTGGGATTTAGGCTACTTTATCTGGCTTGAGCTGTAGGCTGAAGTTAGCTGACTGTAACTCCTCTAGAGGCCTGTTTCTTGGGTCCTATGCTGCTGTTCCTGACATTGATTATATTCTTTGACCCTCTGGGTATTCTCTTGTATAGGCTGGGCCCATGTTCTCTTGTGGGAGCTGGTTGGGTAGGGTGTTATCTAACCATCAGAAAATAAAGATAAAATTTATATTTGATCTGTGTAAATTTTTACTTTGTTTAAATTTTGGTTATTTTTTGCTCTAGTTTTATCCCTGGCTAGCATCAAAGTTTATACTTTAGTGGTTTGGAATGCATAATATCTTATTGAAACCTACTTAGGCAGTATTAAATTTTATTTCATTTCCATGTCCAAGCATATGCATTAAGATTAAATTTTTTATTGATTTTAGCTAGATTGTAGCTTCTCAATTTCTTTGATTTGCTTTACTTTCTGTAAATATGATTCAAATTCTAGGTACCACAATTGATTTTTGGAGTTACTAGTAGCTTCCACTGTGGTTTGAAATTTGGTTGTTGGACCTAACAATCCCGCAATCTAAAATAATATAGTAAACTTGGTAAAAATGGCTGGTAGTTTTGAAAAACTCATTTTTGGATTCCTATCAATCCATTTTCTTTCACTTGGAATATGCAGCCAGGACTTGAAACTTGCAATGTGCCTATGAGATCAAGCGTTTTTTTTGGTTCATTTAAATAAATGCCAAAAATTATTTAATTAAAAAGCCAAGTCATATTTTGAATTCCAAATCTTATATGCTGAATTTGGTAATCCTGTCTTTTACCCAACATGTTCTAAGTATACAGTATGACAAGAAAAAATAGTGCTGATTTTCTTAAGGGGATTGCGGGACATAAACATAAATTTGGATGCCTTAAAATCTAAACTTTAAATATAATAAACAAGAGATCAATCATAAAGAGTCAGGGCTGGACAATACCATATGTAGTATGTTAGCATTGCTTCTTTTATAAAAGGGAACTAAAATGTTTTAAGAATATTATATCAGTAAACAATAAAGCTTATTTATTAGTATTTTTTGTAGTTTCTAAAAATGCAAGGTGCTAATTATTTTTATAGAAGCAAATAATAATTTTATTCTCAAACAAAGTTAAGCTACCGGTACGATTGAAAAACGCCCTGTATGATAGCTTGGTGCAATCTAAAGTGAATTTATTTACTAGACTTTCCAGGGCATCCGTAGTACTTAACCTTGTACATTTACAAAGCTAAGCACAGCCTTATTTAAATTATGAGTAGATTTCCTTATCTGTTTCCCCTTCTATTGAGTGAGCAGAACGTATCACAAGTATGTTTTTACAAGGCATCACTATCTTTTTGAAATCCAGTTACATCAGTAGCCAAACTATAGCTGTGAGTTCTGCATACATCATTGATTTGATTGACAAATGATTTGATATATTCTAAAACAAGGCCACTGGAAATGATTTTAGTGCAGGTTATTATGATAATCTAGCAGGTAGCCAAACAAAGGATTTAAAAGCTAAACTAAATATAAAGTGTAAATTTATTAATAATGAGAATCAATCCTCTTCAGGGATGGTGCCCAAGCAGGGTGAGAAGGTGGATGGGTAACAGCTTGGCTCAGACAATGGCGTGTTATGCACACAAGAACGTAAGGGGCGCCTTGGAAGGACATATCGTACAGTCACAGAGTGGAAATAGGGAGAGTTTGAGCACATGGCGCGTTTTCTTCCCCGATAGCTTTTCAACTGAGAAACTTCAGCAGCTTGGATGTTGACGGCAGGAAGGATGCTGGACATTTTGAGTTTCATGGTGTTGATGAGAATGTTTATATACCTACTTATCAGTAAAGATGGAGATTGAAAAGCATCCATTCAATCTTGCTTGTACCACGGACATGACTAAATGCAACTTGAATATTAACAAATTATGGGCTTTTGCCAAATGTATTGCAATTGACCGAATTTCAAATAAACCAATCACGTGTGATTTAAAGAGATACAGAATCACCGAGCAAATAGAATTAAGGGATGACTGCTCATGAGCAGGCCACTTACGAGGAGTGAAACTGGTGGAGTGTGATAGATCACATGGTAGTTTTGGATCAAGATGCCACTAATACGACTTTCATTCCATCGTGAATGCTATGTAAATGATGAAAAGCCACTTGAATCTCAAATAAGAAATTCGTATAATTGATGACATCATTGATGCGCCTATTGGAATTAAGGCTATAAGATTTATGAAATAGCAAAAGACCTAACCTAAAAATGACTACATTAAAAGGTTTATCCCGGCCGAAGTGAAACTAGTAGCCACCTATACAATGATCTGTCCAAACTCTTAGTTTAGCTGGTGGAGGTGCTCAAGCCCACTACCAACGTATATTGTCTCTCGACGATTGTTTAGTCATAATTAGGTTGGACCAGTCTCTGCGAGTATCCGCTCTGAACCTCCGGACAAGCTCTGAGAGGATATCTGGCTGGGGGTAGTCCGATACATCCCAAGTTCTAATTGCCATGAAGCAGTTAAAGAAGAGGATATGATTCCGGCACAAAGATTCTCAAAATATTCTGAACGACCCACATGGTTTGGATGGATTATCCCTTGTACTGGAACCATTGCGCATATCAAGTGGCTTCAACACATCAGTTTGGAACCCATGACCTGGCAAACATGTTCTCATCCAAACTGTTCCATGTATAATGGTAAGAGGAATGGTGCAGTTTCACGCCAGTTGAGTTAGACCAATAAACCTCCGTTTATGATGGATCTAAGTTGCCCACTATACAATAATAAATTTATCACCAGCGATTCAGCTGTTTAAGCTAATTGCGCTGTAAATAAAAAATCAAATCCAACCAGCGACATATAAAAATTTAATACACGAACTCCTATAAAATCTCTAATTGGTTGGAAGTGATCTATTACCTGTTTCGATTTAAAATTACACCATGGTACCCATATTTTGATGAGAGTGCACAAGACTCGAATCAACTACAAAGCCGCTAAAAATCATGTCCGAATCACCTATCTTAAACTACTGGGACTCCCCGATTTTCACCCCATCGAATATAAATCTTAAACCAAATCTCACCCTTGAATCAATAAACTAAAATCATGGTGCTTGATAAACTACACATAAATTACTCAAGTTAATACCTCAGTGCTGACATCCAAGTTTTAAACTGACAATCAAAAGCAAGCCTTGGAGCAACCGTTGTGAGGGTCTAATTTCGAAATGGAGATACATGGCAATACTAAAGCTTGTTGCACTAGAATATCATAGAAGATTAATGAGTATTTTAAACTAATTAGGAATCCTAAGCTCCTAACGTGAGTAGAATAAGCATTTCAATGATAAAATTGCTGAAAAAAGTGATCTTTAAGAAGCCGTTATAGATTTAAGCTATAGAATTTCAAGGGAGAATAATACAGACCCCTGCAAACAAGATACAGCTTAGAAAGAGGTATTTTGCGCACAGTCAACACCCATGTCTACCACTAGATTGCATAGGCATCTGAAGGGAAAATAAGCAGCATTAATATCAAGGAGAAGAGAGAAGCCTTTCAGCCCAAAGAAAAGGGTGGGATACGCCATCTAGAACGACCCCATCTAGAAACCCTATCTCAAATTTCTGGCTAAACTGCGCCAGATAACTTGAAATACTGTAAATTCAGAACCTGAACGTAAAAATGAGGGATTGTCAAATCCTTGGTCTAAATTTTAAAATCATTCTTGTAGGATGGCCTTTTTTAATTAAATTTAATTCTTTGTATTTTTATCTGAATTTTTAAAAATGCAGGAACTCATAGACACTTTGCAAATTTCAAGTTTAACTATATATTTCAAATGGATCAAAATGAATTAACTGGAATCAGATTTGAAGTGTTCAAATCCATTAACCATTTTCATTAAGTTTACTATGTTTTTTGAAATTGCGGGATTGTCAAATCCAAGAACCAAATTTCAAATCACTTTTGAATGCCACTAGTAAACTCAGATATTAATTGCGGGAACTGGAATCCAAATTTAATGTACAGTAAGCACACTAGGAAACACCAATCCAAATAAAGAAGCTCCATTCTGGATAAACTCAAATGAAAAATTCAATCTCAACAACCATGTTTAGACATAAAAAGTGATTGAACTTTAAAATCATCCAAAACTGGAAAGGATATAATATTATACACTTCAAATTATGGATATAGAAAATCTGCTACTATTCAAGGCTAAATCAAGAGAAATCAACTACTCACAACTAAACCAATAAATCCAAATAAATACATATTTAATCTAAAATATATTTTTTATTTTATTTTATTTTTATAGACCGTCAATCACATTTCCAACCAGCTCCTGCACCAGTTTGCGGGGCAGCCTGTCCAGGAGGGCATCCCAGAGCGTCCAAGAACAGACCCAGAACCCAACTCAAGGGGAGTCATGCCAATACACAGGCCTCCCAAGGTGTCAGTGCCAGCTAACCACCTCCTGCATCCCAAGCCCAATCAACCAGCCTGAATCCCAGACAGAAGCCAGTCTCAAGGCCTGCCACAAAAGTCTCCTACACTAGGGTCGCCGGAAACACTGAGGTTACTTACACCTCCACCGTATACCCAGTTGTCACCTGGCCTCGCACTCTTGACCCAAGAGTTGCTACTTCCTGCCCCCGCGTTTTTGATACCTCCTATCAGCCATTGGCCACAACTGAGGAACCATCTGCACCTATTGTGTATTCAACCATTGACAGCTCCACTGCAAGCAAGCGTGATCCCACCTTCTACACAAAGGTCCCTGTCCTCTGTGTTGAGCCTGGTAGCCAGGATGCCGTGGTATCTTCCAAGGGCCAGCATCAGTTGACAGATAGTGAGTGTGAAGCTCTTCTCAACTGCTTGAACGGGGGGATGGTGGTTCAGGATATTGCGTCCCAATTTGGTGTCACAGCCAGATACATTGCCAATATCAACAACAAGTATGGCAATACCAGGCAAATTGCCAAATCCACCTGTGACTTTACTACAGTCACATTGGGCTGTGGTTTCACAAAGAGGTTGAATTGTGATGAATTTCATAGGTTGAAATTCAAAACAAAAGGATTGGCCTTGGAGAGACTTTCCAGTGTAGTAATTGATACCCAGGAATCAATTAGGCTGTACTGATTGAGGGCTGTAATGAATAATCTGAATGATTCAGATTATGAGGCTAGGTGTCTCAAATGTAAAATATTAACTGGAAAGGTTAATTAATTGATACCCTGGAATATGATTGATGAGGATTTAATCATAGGGCCAAAATGGACTTGACTGTGTCAAGTAAAGACTTGTTGTTTTCAAACAGATTAATTAACTGGAAAGCATGATTACTATATGCTTGGAATATAATTAATGAGGATTTAATTATATTGTTTAATTGCCTTGACTGTGTCAAGAAGTTTGGTTAAGGTTAGCCAAAAGTAAACCCCCAAATTGTGGTTTAAAAGCGCTGTTTTGGCAAATTAATTAGGTTAAAAGCGCCGCCTGGGAAAGTTCCTGGGCGCTGCAGTGGCGCCTGGTTTGAGTTTTAAAGTGTTTTAATGGGTTTTTAATGCAAAAAACCATTAAATGCAAAAAATAACTAAATATAGACAATCGTGTCTAAACATCCAGGATTGCTCAGCTGGTTTCCAGTTGGAACAAGGATAGCTTGGATCAGTAATATGTATATTTCACAGGGGTTTGGCGCCAGAAGTCTGGAATGCTTCAAGACAAAGCAATACATTTCCACAGAAAGAATCAGGTGATTCTGGAATGTATTAGAGCACATTCTTATAGGTTAAGAGTGTGAATATCTTTTTGGTAAAGATCTGGATTGGATGATGCTGTTATGTCATAAACCATGTGATAGAAATCCAGGTGTGATTCCAGAACCAGAGGGGTTTTCAGCTGAATGTACCCTGATTGGTATATAATGGAAACATGATAATAATTAATAAAAAAATGATAATTATGTGTGACAATGGTTGCTTTCCCCTCAATCTTTTTATGCTTTGTGGTTTTGGCTTTTAACTGAAATAAGACTTCCATGGAATGAAAGAGATGGTCTGCAGCTAAGACTATGGGAAGAGAAAAACATGGAAGTGATCACCAGATGGCGGCAAGTTTAACGCCAAGATTGCTTGCCTGGAATCTAAGCTCATTGAAGCTTACATAAAGAATTCCCCGTCAAACCGTAAAAGAGTCAGACCGGGATAATGAAGAAGCAAGCATGAATTTCCTGGATTTGTCACACCACCAAGGCACAAAGACAGCCCAAACTCCTTCATCCTATTCACATTGACATAATCAAGCAGTGGGTAGCCAAGGATTGCCATCTGGACACACTTGCTGTCCAATCAATGCTTGCCACAGAGTTTGGGCTTTCTGTTTTCAAAACCCTTGTCTACAAAACAATGGTTAATTTGGGCTTCTCCTGGAAAGTACTGGGAGTTTTGCCGTACAATAGGAACAGTGAAAAGACCATTGAGGATTGACACATTTATGTTGAGACATATCTGGCACTAAAGAAGAATGGGAATGTCCAGTTCTTCTATATCAACAAATTGTTGTTTTCCTCCTCACTCAGGTCTAGGCATGGGTGGGTTAAGAAGGGGTCCAAGCACGGTGTAGCCCATTGTGCAGCTGTCTGTTCCCAGACCTATTCCATGGTTGCGCTTCTTGGTCCTTGCGGGTTGGACCAGTATCAGATGATTAAAGGCTCCCATAACAGCAGGACCTTTCTCAATTTTCTCCGAGCCGTCAAGGAGTACCTTTGGATAAATTACAGCGGCACAACCAACGTTGTTGTGCTTGATAATGTTGGGCTCCACAAAGTGGATCTGGTTGTGTCTGAGTTCCCCCCATCAACAAAAACAGCCATTCTGCCAGCCACCGCCTTTCAGACTGCCCAATGAGACTCCTCTTCCTTCCGCCCTATTCTCCATTTCTGAACCCAATCAAGGAGGTGTTTGGTTGGATCAATAATAAGGTGAAACAAGGCCTCCCTCAGGACACTGAGGATCTCTTCAACATTCTTGAGATCAGCCAATTTGTGATGCCACCCAATGTGGTGGCAGCTTTCTATGAGCACTCAGCATCCTTTCTCCCTAAAGCCCTGGCCTCCAAGCCAATCAGATAAATGAGCGCTCTGGGTTTTACTTGTTTTTATTTTTATTTAGTTTGTTTTTATTAGGACTCAAAAGTTATTATTTATATATAACAATGTGACGTTTTATTGTATTATAGACATATAGGAATACATGGAAAAGGTAAGTAAAATTAAATTATACTAGGTAAGATGGATATATTTTTATTATAATGCACTGAATATTATTATTGGCTTTTGCATTAACAAATAAAAAAATTAAAAAAGATAGAAATAAATTAGTTTATTTAAATAATTGTGAATCCTTGATGGTAATTTGGCTTTTCTAAGCCACAAATTGGACCTTGCAGGTCATCATCTTATCCTTGTTATTTCAGTGCCACTATAGCCACACAACACAGAAACCAATGATTTTCATATATTACTTACTAATTGGTACTTAGGACGTAGGTCAAGCATATCAAATATGTTTATCAAATCATATTACAAGGAAAAGGCAATTCAAGTTCTAAACAATCATTTGTTTAGAATATAAGTGGAGCGGGCCGCATGATGCAGATAAATTCAATTCTCGTTGTTTGTTTATGTAATAAATGAACTTATACTCAATGTGCTGGTAAATAAACAAATTTATGAATCATATTTTATTATTACACATGTTCACTTTATTAAACTGTCCCTTTATTATTATCAACCTAATTATATATTACTATAATAATTTAAAAATTAAAATTAAAATATTAAAAGTAAAATTATAATTATAAATCTTAAAATTTAAATATTAAAGTTTAAATATTAGAAATTTAACTATTTTTATTAAATTATGATTTATTCAATATTAAAATATTTGATATTAAAAATTTTAGTATTATAATATGTATTATTAAAATTTTAATATTAACTTTTAGATACTAAAATTTTAATATTGAAATATGTAATATAAAAAATTTTATAGTGAAATTTTAATATTACATAGTTCAATCTTAAAATTTTAGTATTAAAATATAAAAAGTTAAAAAAAATAAAATTTAATTTGCAAGGGGAAAATATTTATTGGGGGGATGTTAATTGCAAAGGGATGTGATTATTCCAGGGAATTATACCCCAAAATTTAAATTTTTTGCTAAAGCGTCTAATTGGATCCACATACTCTTCTGTACGTGGTGGACAACCCTGGATGTGATTGCTAGAGAGGCGGCGCCCTGTACCCTGGTGGTTGTTGATTGTTTGATAAAAGAAAGGCGGGTGAGTGAATCAATAGGTTTTTTTCAGGGGGCATGTAGTACCCGTATAACGTTGCCAATGAAAATGAGTCATACAGGACGTGCTCAACTGTCCTATTTTATATGCTTCCCTCAACCACGGCGAGCACCCCGCAGGTGGTAAATATTCCTTATTTTTAGCTTCACTACTTGAAAAATTAAGCATATTCTGTTGAATTATTTTATTTATTTGGTTTTTATTTATTTTTTTACAGGGGCTACCAGTGACTGGTAACCCCTGTAAAACCAACTCAGCGTATAAGCTGCCACTTCCGCGACCTCATCCCCAAACCTGGTGATGACTAAAATAAATATAAGTAAAACATAAAAAGACTTACTAATTGTTTCCCCTGTGGCCCCCTCAGCCACAGGTGCCACTTCAGTAAACTTCATTAGCATTGGCTGCTCTTCATTAATTTTCCTGGGCTTAATTTTTCTTATTTTTTGTGTAACTTCTGCTTCCTTTTGATTTTCATTTGATAAAGTTTCTATATTTTGTGAAGCGCTCCTGCTTCTTGCTTGTGTTTTGTTTTTGTCTGTTTCCATTTGATTATTTTCCTCTTCATTGGTGTTAATTTACTTTAGAACTTCATTTCCTTCAATTAGTTTGATCTTATTATTTTCTTTGGCCTCCTGCCAGAACTCCCAAAAATTGTAGGCTGCATCGTTGAACTTCAGACTTGATATAATTGTTTCCTGGAGATTTAGTAATGCTTCTTTATTTTTTTGTCTATAATATTTCCTAGTTTGTTCATAGCATCTTCTTTTGACTGGATTAGTGACTGGCCCTTGTTACCAGCTTTCTTGTCACTATTTCCCTGATATTTTTCTCTATTTCAAAAACCTTTTACAGGTGTACTTCTAATTTGTTTATCAAGTTATGGATAGTTGACATTTGGTTTGAATTCTATCAAAAAATGGTTTTTATAGTACTATCTTCAACATATACATATTTTTCATCATCATTAATAAATTAAAGACAATAAACGTAAATATTACATTAGAACATTGCAATTAGACATCAACTCTTGATATTTTTGTATTATGTGCATAACTCAATGCATTTTGTTTAATAAATGTCACTGTAAACTAGGCCTTTTTCATTGTGATTTAAAATAAATTAACTGTGTTTATATTAGAGAGCCATTAACACTTAGTACAAATATTGATACATAGTAAATTTTATAGCCTGTATATTTACCTATTGGTAATAATTCTATAAACTTTTTAGTTGTATTTTGCAAGATAATAATAATGTAATATGCTAATAGAATACTGTTTATTGTCATTAATTGGCTGATTTTCTTTGCTGTGGCAATTGTGCATTTTTTGAAATTTACACACTAGTATCCAATTGGTTGGTTTCACATCCAATTGCACAGGTGATAGGAAATCAAGCTGCCACCCTGACCACATCTGGTCTTGGGGTGGTGGCTTGATTTCCTATCACCTGTGCAATTGGATGTGAAACCAACCAATTGGATACTAGTGTGTAAATATCAGAAAATGAACAATTGCCACAGCAAAGAAAATCAGCCAATTAATGACAATAAACAGTATTCTATTAACATATTACATTATTATTATCTTGCAAAATACAACTAAAAAGTTTATAGAATTATTACCAATAAGTAAATACAAAGGCTGTAAAATTCACTATGTATCAATATTTGTACTAAGCGTTAATGGCTCTCTAATATAAACATAGTCAATTTATTTTAAATTACAATGAAAAAGGCCTAGTTTACAGTGACATTTATTAAACAAAATGCATTGAGTTATGCACATAATACAAAAATATCAAGAGTTGACGTCTAATTGCAATGTTCTAATGCAATATTTACGTTTATTGTCTTTACTTTATTATTAATGATGAAAATTATGTATGCTCATAATTTTAAGCTATTTGTAAAATGTACAACATTGCATTAATTATGGGAAATGTTGATAATGTAAAAAGAAAATATTGCTAATTATGAACTGAAAGAGATATATCAATTTTAATAAGTTGTCACAAAGAAAAGATTTATTTACTAATCAAAGGACAGGAAGGGGAGGGAATGGGCAGAATTAACATTGCCTTCATCTGCACCTGTGAAAGGAGCGGCATCAGAGATAGTGGGGAGGGAATGGGTGGTGGTTTGGGAGTCAGGGTTGGAAGGCAGGTGGCTTGATGGGGGGTTGGGGAGGCATGGTTTGTTGACTGGGAAGGGGCAGCAAGAGCTGATTGCTTCAATTGCTTGAATTCTTCTTCTGTCACATATACTGGCTTGACAAAACAGATGGACTGGTGTGGGGGGAGACAGGGGTCCTTTATGGACTTATCACTATCACTTTCATAGAAGATGATGAGATCACATAAGTCCTGGATGGACGCGGAAGGGAAAAGCTCATATCCCTTATCAATTTGGGTGCATAGTTTGTTGTAGGTGACAGGCTTTAAGCACCTGAGGGCAGAACCAAAATTGTAGAGAATACATCTGCAAGATGCATGTTGGCGTAGTTGATGGGGTAGGACCAACAAGTATGCCCTGCAGCCCTGATTTCTTGGGTTGCCCATTCCCGCTGCTCCATTTCTGCACTCAGTACAGCTGTGTGTACGGCGTTTTGTGTGGACCACTCCTCCAGAATGGCCTTGAGCTCTGTCTGGTAGGCATACCCATCTGCAGTGTTTGATATTGCCAAGTAATAATTGACACCCAATGGGGAAACTGACAATAAAACCCCAACAAAACAATACAAGATTGGGCCGCGCTTTTACACATCAGATTGGATACACTTTTCTCTATAGTCTTGAATACTTGCAGATATCTTAGCATACAACAGAAAGATGATGTCATTATGGGCTCTCATTGCTCTCCCTTTGATAAAATTAATAATAGTTGAATTTTAGGGGTTGGTATCCATCAAAATGGGGCCACTGAGAACTTGATTGGACAAGATTCTAGTAGCAACCACAACTCTGTGCATCCACAAATTCACCATTCTTTTGTTGGTAAAGATGCTGTGGAGTCCCAACTGGAGATGTACCTGGACCAGGGGCATCCACGGGTCACATTCCATAATGGCCATCATAAGGGGATGGGCTGTGTCACATTTGGTCAAAGTACGGGCACTAGTTGGGGTCTTCTTGATAGGAGGGCTGCAGTTGGTATGGGCTCGCAGAGTTGCAGCCACAGTAGACTTTGCCAACCCCATTGCAGCTGCAATTTCCCTGAGGGACATAAGCTTCCCTTGCTTTTCAACAATTTCAAGAACAATCTCCGGAGTGATTAATTTTCTTCTGCCTCTTGCAGGCTGATTGGCTGGGGGAGGGATGTGTCTATCTTGGGAACTGGTCAATGCCATCTGATTGGCTGTTTTGGGGTTCTGGGCTCTCTGGGTGACCCTATGGCTCAAATGGCTGGTTCCAGATGCCATTGTTGATACAGGATTTGGGTTAGCAGCTGCCTGTGCATGATGGGCAAGCAGGGCCATGCTGGAAGTTGCAGGAGAAAGAACACACTCCTGGGTAGTGCTTTCAGAGAGGCCTGCAGGTTGGGAGTGGCCATATAGGGAGGCTTCACCATTAAGAGACCCAGTGTAGCCCTGCATGATTTTGTCAAGGCCAGGGAACAGCTTGTTGACTTGGTTGTTGTTGAAAGAAGACATAACAAATTTTTATTAAAAAATTTTAAACTCAAAAAGAGATGTGTATATTTTAGTCAATTTTATTGTTAAGTATGTTAAGTTAGTGAATATTAGGATCTAAATTTTAGCTATCCTAAACTGGAATAGGGTGAATTTTGTGATGCCTATGATTCCTAAAAGAATTAGCACAAATCCACTCTAGATCCTTTAGCATCCTTTTTGAGATGCCTATAAATTATATTTATTTCAAATTCCTTGAAATTATGATTTGAAACTTGGTTCTTGGATTTGACAATCCTGCAATTTCAGATTTGTTAATTTTTACATGATGTCTATAATTTGTTTGAAATACAGGAAATCTCAAATTGTAAATTAGAATCCCACATTTCTGATTCATGTATACCACATTTGTTTGTTGTGTTTTGTCTTTTGTTAGTTGAGTTATCTGCTCAAGAGATTTGAAATTTGCCAGTTTACATGAACCAAAAAAAGTCAAATTAAATGTTTGATTTTATTAAATATTTTAATTTTCACTCAGCTGAGTTGCCCGCAAAAGTGATTCAAAATTTGGACCAAGGATTTGACAATCCTGCATTTTTACGTTCAGGTTCTGAATTTACAGTATTAATAAAAGCCCAAAAATATTTCAAACCAATAAAAACATAAGACTAGACTCAAAATTATTCAAGGATTCTAAATCTTTAATAAAAACGTGGGGTCAGCTAGTAATAACTATAGTGCAAAAAGCTCCAAAGTCAACACACCCCAAACTGTGATATTTCTGTATTATTTTTGACCCTATATTAACATCTATATACTAAAGACAAAGTAAAAATTAAATATGATGCACTTTTTGTATGACATCAACACAATTATGTAGTGATGTGGGTCACAGGACATTTGCTTGAATAAAGTCATATGTGAGGATATGATTAGTATTGTATCAAAAGAGCTAGGATCTATGGAAACATGATTATTGTCAAAGGACAACTCCTGATCACAGAGAAGTACTTGTAGATTAAAAGAGGATTTTATTGTAATTCATTAATTCTTTATTATAATTTCAAAAGGTTAATCCCTGGCTACTAGCAATGTCTTCAAGGAAATTCTATTTCACCCCTATTTTGGGTAATCAGTAATCTAGGTTTGGCGCTTAGTGCACATCAACAAATATAATGTATTTGCCTTCACCCAGCACAGGTGGCCTTTGCTGGTGTGAGGGTTTTGGTAACTTCAGAATCACTTCCTTCTATCCTGAAAATACTTTGAATTATTTGCTTAGAAATAAAATAATTCAGGATATTTCTATTTTAGGGATTTTAACCTGGCACCACACGGCGCCTGTTGTAAAAGTATGGGGGAACATTGGCATCCAAAATATTTGCTAGACAGCGCCTGTAATCTTTGCTAAGTGGAGTGTATAATTGGTTGACTTTTTGACAGGGGTCCACAATCTACAGCTGATTCAACATACACATTATTTATACCATAAATTTATGACAACAGGGCTGTAGTGATTCTATTCTGCAAGCTCTGTCAAATTGGCATCATTGCTTGGTCAAAAAGCCCAACAAAGTATTTGAAAGGAAATGATTTTCTTGGTGAAGAAAGCAATTAGGCTTTAACTCCAAGAGCCATGACAATGCCTTTTAGATGGGCAATGTAGCCTTCCTTGGAATAATAGGCTAAGACTTCTTTGCTGACGCTTGCAAACTTGACCTGCTGGCCAGTATGCTTAGAGACAATAGCTTTGCTTTTGATAGCCTGGGAGTAAAGCTGGTCCCTGTGGGAATGCTGAATCTTCAGCTTATTGATGATCACATTAAATCTAGACTTCTTTACCTTGACCAATCAAGAAAATTGGTCATGCCAACCTTCAAGTGAAGAGGTGGTCTTGGTGACGCCTTCTTTAACCTGCTTATAGCAGTTTCAATTAATGAAGTCATCATCCTTTTAGATGCAGCAATGTTCCTGGAATACACCCACTGGTGCTCAAAGTACTTAATGAAGAAATTAAATGCCTCTTGGTGCTCAATAATGTAACTGTCCTTGAGAAGCTCATCATAAAAAAGCTTAACCTCTTCCTTTCTGACCATGGCCAGAGCAGCAAAGAAATTGAAGATATTTTTAGCCTCCTTTGTGCCATCTTTTGAATACAAGCTTATCAGGGGCTGGATTTTTCATCAGGTTCTTGCGCAGAGCCTGGAGGTAGTGGGAGATGCAGCCTGGAGCCTACTCCTAAAGATTTTTACTAACACATTGGCTTGAGCTGCCTCAAAATCAACCATCATATTTGAATGGTAGGAAATAGACTCAAGCACCTTTTTGGTTGTGGCATGTTCCTGGGTGGCCTCTGGATTGGCCTTCTTCTTCTTAAGGCCCCTTTTCTCAGTTGGCTCATCATCAAGTGTGGGAAAGATGGCATCCAACTTTTGCTTCAGGATGGTAAGATTGTGGATATAAGTATTCTCCCTTTTATTAGGGAGAAAGAAGAACACAAAGGGAGGAGTATGCTTGTTTACTTGGACATGGATAGTCCAAAGCTGGTAAATAGCTTTGGGCAAGATGCAAATGTCTTATTAGCAAACCAGGTGTTGCATTTTAGAAGGTGTGTGAGATCCTCTTGGGTTGAAAAGCACAAGATACAGTTTGGTTCCCTTGGCCATCATCATGTAAGAGGAATTGTTTACCAAGCAAAGTGGTTTTATGAGCTTCTGTTAGCACAAGCTTGTCAATATTCCTGACGCTGACACCAAGATTTTCTTTAATTGAGCGTTGTTTGGTGACATAGTGTTGGAGTTCTGTCTTATCTCCAACCTCCTCTCTATGATTCCCATTCATGTGGAGGAGGGCATCTGTGATCAGCTCAGATGAAGTCATGTCCTTTTTGAATGAAATGGAATGGCTTGGTGTAGGTACCAGCTCATGAGATAATATAGTATTATATCAGAGCCTAAACAGTTGTGCTCAATGGTGATCTCCTTAACCTGTGTGAATCTAATTGTTGTTAATCACACAGGGCAGCCTAGGCAGTCACAGTGGTAGTGATAATATGTCATTTTTCTCCTGATTGTTGCACGTGAACAGAAACCCATCCTTTATAAAGCCAGTGCACCCATTTCTAGTCATAATAGGGAATGAGTCAGGGAAGACACCAGGGACTTTGAATTGCCCATTGTCCTTGCAGATATTGGCAATAGAATGAATTTACCACTCTAGGATGGGCTCATCCTCTGAGGCTTCTGAATCATGGTTATCAGAGTTGTGTTCAGAGTCTCTTTCATTCTCATCTTCATCATCAAAGTGAAAGTGCTTTTTCTGGGGATCAGGGGAAAAGTAGACAAAGGAGAATGAGGAGGGATGGGGCTATCAGCCTCAGGGGAAGGGGAAGGCATAGGGGCTTGACAGATGCCTTTTCTTTAGGAGACTGATTAAATAGGGTAGCCTTTGGCTTTCTTTCCTTGGCGGTAGTGGCCTTGCTCTTGGGGGTAGCCTTGGTGGTAAGCTTGGAAGACATCTAAGGGTGAATTAGCATCAGAAAAGTTTAATCTTGGGGACAATCTCCAAAGTAAAAAATAAGAATGTTTGCAATATAAAGGCTTAAGATATTTTTAAATATTATGTAGAAAAACTCTCAATATATATAATATCAAAGAGATGGGAAATTAATTGTCTAAAAAGGTTTTTTACCAGTAGCAAAGGGTTACAAAACTTACATTTTTTTGGCCGCAGCTGCATTTCTAGATGCCATATTTTGAGATGGTGTTTTTGAGACAGTTTTGGGCAAAAACTTGGGGATTTGGCAAACTTTTCTTTTAATTTAAAAAAATCACAGATGAGCTACCTCAACCGGGCCAAAGAGTTAACTTGAATCTCTCAAAAAACTAGCTTATACAACTGGTGTTAAAAGTACCCAGTTGTTTAGAGGAGATAAAAAATACATGAATGAAAATTTTCAGATGTTTTCTTAAATTTCTTAATATATTTAATATAGGCGTCAAACCGTACTTTTCAAAAGTGGAAGCAGTCAACTTGTGATGGCGTGCTCTACAGTAGTTTTAAAAGCCATTGCAACAACAAAAATACCTCAGATTGAACCAAAATGATTTAAGATTTGAACATAATCTAAGTTGAAAAAGATTCAGAATTCAAATATTTTATATATTTTTGGTTAATAAATGAACTGTAAAACAAAAACAAAGTTTCACAAGCCCATTATACAAAATTATAGCAAATATCAAGCAGTGTTGTTTAAACCACAAACAAAATGAACTAACACAGCAAGTGAGATGGATGGATGCTGTTCCAGAGTATATTGTAATCCAATAAGGATTCATATGAGGCACCAAAAGAAGGACTTAATTGAAAAAAATTGAGTAATCAGGAAGTGAGATTCCACAAGGATGAAACAAAATGAAGTCACACAAGATGTGTAGTATGAGCAGCCTAAAATAGAAGTATAAAAGTTTAACAGTTAATCACCAGCCATCAAATTTAGGAACAGAGGCATTTTATTCATTTTCATGGCTCCTGATTTGTATAAAATGGTTTTGAGAACCTTCCAAATATAGAATGGTGATTACAATAAAAATAAATCATAAAATTTTAAACTTCTACTTTTAGTGATTTTATCCTAGGTTTTATTTCAAGATGGTTTTTACTAGCAACAACATTTTCAACGGCGCCAGCAGCAGCCAAGCCAGCTCAATTGAGGTGAGGCTCAGGACATGGAGACACCTGTTTACACCCAAGCCTTTGAGGCAGGTAACAAGGAAGCTGACCTGTACCTGACCCCTGACCCATATGGCTTTGACTTGTTCAACAGTCACCTAGTGTCTAGCTCTGCCCCCACTCCCGTACCCACCTCTGCACAAGATGCCCATCAACTTACCAATCAGGATGGCAACCTTGATTCAGAAAAACTTCCTGCCACAAGCCAACCTGCCCCCCAGCCAATCAGGATTCAGCTCCCCTGGCCCAGCGCCCCAGGCAATGAATCATTACCACCCAAATTCTTCAGGAAATTGTGGCACTGAATCTGCAGGGTCTGTCCTGGGATCAGATTGCAACCCAATTGCAATTTACCTGAGCCACAATAAAGTGGGAGTTCAACAACCTAATTAACAAGGGGAATCTGATTGGGACACCAAGAAGCTAAAGAAGGACCCAGAGTCCTAAATTGATGAGGCATACCCATTTATGCTTGACCTCCTTCAGTAGGACCCAAAGCTTTCCCTGACCCAGGTCCAGAAGTGACTTTCACACCATGGCATTTGGGTATCTGAACACATGGTGCAGCTCTGGATGTATGGAAAGGTGGCCTCAATTTGGGTTCTTACAAATGTTTCCGGCAACCAATGAGATAGCACTGAAAATTTCCTGTATGATCAGGTCATTGAATTAACCCTGGTCCAATGCTTGACAAGTCTATCAGATGATGTCATGTTTATCTCCTACAACAAGCTATCAATAGCTTTTGACAATTTTGGCTTTCAAGGAAGAGCTTCCACTAAAAAGGAAGGAAGAAGGTCAATAAGGGAACATTCATTGATGAGTTTCTGTATGTTTCAGCCAAGGATTTTATCTATTATCAGACAAACCCAGATTTTACCAATGGCTATGAGTACAGCCACATCCTCAGTGGATTAATCACTCCTAGGATGGCTCAAATTCCAAGCACTGGGTTTCTTGAGCCACCAGATGGAGGGTAGCTCCACCACCCTTGAGGCCATCCAGGGATGCAGGCACCAGGCCTCAGTCTACCATGCCGGCCACGCTGAAATTCATCTGTCAGATGTTGTCTTCTTCAACATGAGATCCACATTACAGGAGTGCCACCCTCAGCCTTTCAACAACCTCAATCTTGGGATCCTTGACCACAATTCTCTGGTTGGTTGCCAAATAGTGGCCAACTTGTTTGCCCAAAAATTGTCTTCCATGTGAATATGGGCAACCAATCACAGAAAGACAAGTGCCTCCTACCCTGTTCCACAGCCACCTATCAATTCATCCAGCCAATGATGAACAAGGAATATAATGAGCGTTATATGGCGGCCATCACACGCAATCCTACTACCCCTACTCCTGCCACCACTACCCCCCACCTGCCAGCGCCACCCACCCAATCAAAGACCTCCAGGCAAGCATCAGCTCTACGCCTTCCTTCCCGCACTATTACACCTACTAGGCATCTCTCTTCCCTGCCCCCAATAAACTCCCTGTCACCAAACATTTTCTATTTATATTACATTTATTCTGAATTTTATTTGTTATTTTCTCTCTGTTTATAGTTGGTTCTATTCTTTATGTTCTGTTTAGTTCTATACAATCATATATTTACTATGCTGTGTATCTAGATCCAGAACACAGTTATTTTTAGTACCTAAACACAGGTCCTTGTGAAAATATTAACAACAATTTGGTGATCAGCTAATTTTGAATTAGAAAATTATAGGTTAATTGTGTTTAGATAAAGTTGTTACTGATTCAAATTCAAAACCTTAATTATAAACTTTAAGCCGGTCAGGAGTCAAATGATGTAGTGATTGTTGTGACATAAAAGGGTCATTCAATAATTCTTTGGTGCATATGCACTAATTAATATGATTGGTTGGTTGTTTTGCTATTGTGCGCCATTGCTGCTGTGGCAAGAAGTTGGTGGACTAGTGCCCAATCAGCTGCTGGGTTAGCACTAGTCCATCAACAACTTGCCACAGGTGCAATGGCGCACAATGGTAAAACACCCAATCAATCAGATAAACTAGCGCACATGAACCAAAGAATTATTGAATGTCCCTTTATGTCACAAAAAACACTTTATCACCCAGCTCCTAATTTGTTTAAAGTGTATCATTAGGGTTTTGAATTTGGATCAGTAACAACTTTATCTAAACACAATTAACCTATAATTTTCTAATTCAAAATTAGCTGATCAGCAAATTGTTGTTAATATTTTCACAAGGGGCTGTGTTTAAGTGCTAAAAATAACTGTGTTCTGGATCTAGATACACAGCATAGTAAATATATGATTTTATAGAAATAAACTGAGCATACAGAATAAAGCCACCCCTAATAAAAAGCAAATAAACAGTTAAAATTCAGAATAAAGATAATATAAATAGAAAATGTTTGGTGACAGGGAGTTTATTAGGGGTGGGGAAGAGAGATGCCTAGTAGGTAGAAAAGTGCAGGTAGGAAGGCGTAGAGCCAGTGCTTGCCTGGGGGATCTGGGATTGGGTGAGTGTGCTGGCAGGTGGGGGTAGTGATGGTGGGGGTAGAGATAGGAGGCTTGTGTGTGATGGCCACCATATAACACTCATTATATTCCTTGTCTGTAATTGGCTGGATGGTTTGATAGGTGGCTGTGGCACAGGGTGGGAGGCGCTTATTCTTGTGTGATTAGTTGTCCATGTTCAAATAGAAAACCTTTTTGGCAAACAAGTCTGCCACCATCTGGAGACCAAATAGAGACTCATGATCAAGGATCCCAAAATAAAGATCATTAAAAGCCTGAGGGTGGCGCTCCCGTACTATGTCTCTAATGTTTAAGAACACAACATCTGCTAGATGAATTTAAGCAGGGCCAGCAGGGTAGACTGAGGCCTGATGCCTGCATCCCTGGATGCCTCAAGGGTGGCGGAGCTACCCTCCATCTGGTGGCTTAAGAAATCCTGGTGAAGGGGATTCAAGCTATCCCAGGAATCAAGCAATTCACCAAAGATTTTGCTGTACTTGTAGCCATTAGTGAACTCTGGGGTTTTCTGATAGCAGGTAAAACCCTTGGCTGAAACAGCCAGAAATGAACTAATGAGTGTCCCCTTCTTGACCTTATTCCTTCCTTTTTGGGTGGCAGCTCTTCCTTACACGCCAAAATTGTCAAAAGCTATGGATAGCTTATAGTAAGAGATGAACATGATGTCATCTTTTAGACTGGTCAAGCATTGTACCAGGGTGGATTCAATGGCATAATCATACAGAGAATCCTCAGTGCCATCCCATTGGTTGCCGGAAACATTTGTAAGAACCCAGACTGAAGCCACCTTACCATAAATCCAGAGCTACACCCTGCACTCAGACACCCAAATGCAATGGTGCGCAAGTTGCTTCCGGATCTGGTTCAAGGAAAGCTTGGGATCCTGCTGGAGGAGGTCAAGCATGATTGGGTATGCCTCTGATATTTGTGACTTGGGGGCCTTATTGGGCTTCTTGGCCTTCCTGATCATATTCCCCCTGTTCATTAGCTTGTTGAACTCCTGCATTATTGTGGCTCGGGTAAATTGCAATTGGGTTGCAATCTAATCCCAGGATAGACCCTGCAGGTTCAGTGCCACATTTTCCTGAAGAATTTGGGTGGTAATGATTCATTGCCTGGGGCGCTGGGCCAGGGGAGCTGAATCCTGATTGGCTGGGGGGCAGGTTGGCTTGTGGCAGGAAGTTTTTCTGAATCAAGGTTGCCATCCTGATCGGTAAGTTGATGGGCATCTTGTGCAGAGGTGGGTACGGGAGTGGGGGCAGAGCTAGACACTAGGTGACTGTTGAACAAGTCAAAGCCATATGGGTCAGGGGTCAGGTACAGGTCAGCTTCCTTGTTACCTGCCTCAAAGGCTTGGGTGTAAACAGGTGTCTCCATGTCCTGAGCCTCACCTCAATTGAGCTGGCTTGGCTGCTGCTGGCGCCGTTGAAAATGTTGTTGCTAGTAAAAACCATCTTGAAATAAAACCTAGGATAAAATCACTAAAAGTAGAAGTTTAAAATTTTATGATTTATTTTTATTGTAATCACCATTCTATATTTGGAAGGTTCTCAAAACCATTTTATACAAATCAGGAGCCATGAAAATGAATAAAATGCCTCTGTTCCTAAATTTGATGGCTGGTGATTAACTGTTAAACTTTTATACTTCTATTTTAGGCTGCTCATACTACACATCTTGTGTGACTTCATTTTGTTTCATCCTTGTGGAATCTCACTTCCTGATTACTCAATTTTTTTCAATTAAGTCCTTCTTTTGGTGCCTCATATGAATCCTTATTGGATTACAATATACTCTGGAACAGCATCCATCCATCTCACTTGCTGTGTTAGTTCATTTTGTTTGTGGTTTAAACAACACTGCTTGATATTTGCTATAATTTTGTATAATGGGCTTGAAAAACAATGTTTTTGTTTGAAAGTTCATTTATTAACCAAAAAATATTTAAATTGTTTGAATCCTGAATCTCGTGCAACTTGGATTTTGTTCAAATATGAAATCATTTTTCTTTAGATCTGAGGTATTTTTACTTGTTGTCATAGCTTTTAAAACTACTGTATAGCAATTAATGGACTCTAGATGGCATATTTCAGGGTATAGGTGGTTTTGTACTTGAAAAATCTTTGTTGGTATTGCAACTGAGCCAATTAGAGCTAAGTATTGATTAAGGAAGACAACAGTCCAATATAAAGGACAAGAATGAATAGAATAAGATGTTGTTTATTATAGAATACTCTGAATAATATACTATATGGTGAAAGCCACCAGGCCACAAGGGGGTGACATGTTCCATGTAAGGTTTGAAGCCAAGAATAACTTGTGCGGGCATCAGCAGGCTAAATTGGTAGTGCCCCTAATTAGGAGAAAGTGACCACAGCTCAACATTGCCATCAGATTGGTCCATGTTGTTATACATGTCAAGGGGTGACTCATTAGGCACCCCCTGATATAGTAGGTTACATTGGCAGGCAAGTCTGGAAACTTGGTTGCAACACCCCCCTTGCCCCCTGCTTGTCATCAGACACCAGAATCAGAGTTTGTGGGAGATCTGGGAAGGTCTTCACAAACAACCTTTGTGTGGGGATGGCACAGCAGGGGCGCAACAATTGTGGCAAAGCTTCTTGGTGATTCCTTGGACATCTTCAAGTTGGTAGGTGTGGTTGTCATAGATTGCGGCTATCTTGAAGGGTCCCAAATGGTTAGGCTCTAATTTGGCTGGATTGGGGTTAAGGGCGTAGACAGGGTCACCTACAGCATATCTGGCCTTGTGATGTTTTGTTCCTCCCTCAATTTTCTTGTGTTCAATATCTCAGGCTTTGGCGTGCCACTGGCTCAGGGAAGGGGTAGTTAACAAGAGGGTTTCCTGGGAACTGTGGATTGTAATTTCCCTTGTTCTACCCCCCCGCCAAGCTATTGGGGCGTCCCAAAGGCCAGGGTGCTAGGGCTGAACCCGGTGCCCCTGTTGACTCTCACTCAAAAAAATATGTAGGGTGGTGGGAAAGTTTTAAGTCCACACAGTATTAGGATGTTCCTGTGAGAGTTTGGTAATCAACTAAACCAGGGAGCCGTTTAATTGCTCTAAACGTCCATTGGCTTGCAGATGGTATGGAGTTGTGACTATTTGTTGAAGGGCATTCTTGGAACAGTACGCCTTCATGACATGCGCAACAAGCTTGGGGCTACCATCTGTAATGAGGTGTTTGGGTTGCCCAAACTGGGCCACAATTTCCTTGCCAATGAAGCGGGTAATGATGGTGGTGGTGTGATTAGTGGTTGCCCATGCTACTGGCCAACAGGTGTTGTAGTCAATGGCAGTGATAATGTACTTCTTTACCAGTCTGTCTTTGGGGAGTGGTCCCACAATGTCAAGGGCCCACTGCTTGAAGGGTTCCATGGCCTTGATGGGCAGGACAGACTTGGGGGGTGCAGGTTTGGATGTGTTCTTTTCGCACAACACACACGCTTCAAGGAGGTCCTAGATGTCTTGACGCATGCGCGGCCACCAAACCTTCTGTTTCATGATCTTGAAGAGGTTACATCCTCTGATATGACCCAAGGTGCGGTGGTAGTGTAGTATGGTGTTGCCTTGCTATGTGATGGGGATATAGGGCATATTTTCACCTGGTTTGCCCAGCAGCAGACATTGCCAGCGTTGGTGGTGAACTGAATTTCATTGTCCTTTAGCTTGGAGATGGTTACCAAGGTAAGGCCTTCATAGCGGGTCGCTTCAGGGCAGAGGTAAAGCATTGGCCAATCTGGATCCAAGCCATTGTCCCAGGTAATGGACACCACATAGAGCCTTGAGAGGGCATCTACCGTGACAAGCTCTTTCCCAGGCTTGTACTTGATGTGTAGTTGGTAAGGGGATAGACGCTCAACCCAGCCTGTTTGGCGGCGTGTCAAGTGGGACTGTGTGTTGAAGTACTGGAGAAATTTGTAGTCTGTCAGGAAGCGGGGGAAAATGTGGCCCCTTCCAGGTAACAATGATGTTGTGTTTATACTTCTGGGAAGTATAATAAACAAAAAGAAGGGTAAGATTAAGAAGAGAATGATACTTATTGGATAAGAATATAGAATATTATATAGTATCATGACAAGCCACATGTTGTCCATGTACGTCATGGAGATCATGGGGCTTATCTGAGTAATGTTCCTCTTGAGTCACAAGGCTTAATCAAATTGTGTTCCATTTAGGACCTAGATTGAGTGATCCCTGTCATAGATAGTTAACTGATAATGGTGCCACCAGTTTATTGACTGGGCAGTGAACCACTTGGTGAGCCGCTTGGTGATTTACTTGGGGTGTTTATTCCCCAAGAGGGAGTAATAAAAGATGTTGCAATATCTCCCCCTGGGGTGCTGGAAGGCAGAGCCTTGGGAATCTTATTGAGAGTATATGGTATACGGGTTTGATATTGATCCAGTTTGGTGTTGGGTACAGGGAGCCTTGAATTTTTTTGGGCTGCTCTTGCCTTACACAAACAAAGTCAGTCATGATGCATACGTTTCAGTTCAGTTTGAGCTCCAATCCCTTTGATGAGCTAGGTGTTATTGGGATTCAGATCCATGACAATGCCTGGTCCGCGTAACCCTGGGTCTAATTTGTGTTGGTTGTGATTGACAACCCAGATCTCATCTCTGACTTGGAACCTTTCTTGTTGTAATGGGATTGCTTCCCACTGAACCCTTTGTTGTTCCATCACTTCTTGGTCATTTCTGGCTTGTAGAAATTTTGGGTCATTACTGTCTGGTATCTTCTTTGGAAGTGGCAGTCGTGGTCCTGTGGTTGTACTGACAAGTGAGGGTTTCTGACCATAGACAAGTTCATAAGGGCTTTTGCCTGTATTGCGGTTAACCCGTGTTCTACAGACCATAAGGGCGGTTGGTAGCATATCAACCAAGGCTTTTGGATTATTGGCAGACAACTTACTGAGGGCTTCCACTAGAGAGCTGTTTAGTTGTTCTACACATCCATTTTTTTGTGAGTGATATGGGCTGGCTGTGACGTGTTTTATTCCGTTTTTGGCAAGATAGATATTGGTGTCAATAGCTTTGAGTTCAGTGCCTCTATTTTTGATTAAGAAGTCAGGCTTTCCAAAATTTTCTATGATTTCCTTGCTGATGAATTGTCTCAGGTCATTGCCTTTGTGCTCTTTTGTGGCTTGTGCTACGGGCCATCTGGTTGCATAGTCAATGACTGTGATGATGTACTTCTTGCCTTTTCTTTCACCAGGCATAGGTCCCAAAATATCCAACAACCATACCTTGAAGGATTGTGTGATGGATACAGGTACTATGAATTGGGTGGAGCTTTGGTTTGTGCGTACTTCTCACAGACCTTGCATTGTTCCAGTACCTCTCTGATATCATCTAGCATGTTGGGACACCAGTAGCGAGTCTTGAGATATTCATGCAAGTTTCTGCTATGGGTGTGTCCCAAGTCTCTGTGGTATTGGAGGATTGTGACAATCTTTTGTGTTGACGGGACATAGGGTACAGTGTCACCATTTGGGAGTTTTTGGTCAAGGGTACCATATATGTTTTTGAACAGATGTTTGTTCTTGAGGACTTTCTATTGGATTTCCATTGGTGTGCCAGGTGGGAACCCTTCCTGGAGATTCCCCATGATTAACATGGGCTAGTTGGGGTCGCCATCAGTGCAAAAGATGTGTTTATTGTATAGCCTTGATAGGGCATCTGCAGTAAGCATCTCCTTGCCTGGCTTGTATTCAATTTGCATGGGGTATCTCTGTATGATACTCATCCATTTGGCTTGTCTTCTTGACAGGTGTTGTTGTGTTTTGAAGAACATCAACAACTTGTGGTTGGTGAGTACTTTGAACGTCTGGGCTCCTTCCATATAGCATTGCCGTTTCTTGAGGCAGTGTATGATGACAACCAATTCCTTATTGTGTATGGGGTATCTTTGTTTGCCGTCAAATAGCTTCCTTGATTCATATGCCACAGGGAGGAAGTCATTTTGGGCCGTTTGGATAAGGAGGACTCCTCCTATGGCATAATCAGAGGTGTCAGTTTCTAGCTCATAGATACCCTCACAGTTTGGGTATTGCAGGATGGGGGCAGTAACCATGCGCTCTTTCAATTGGCAGAAATGTTGATCTTGTAAAGGTGTCCAGAAAAATTTGGTTGTTTTCCCAGTGATGGCTGACAAGGGGGCTGTCAGAGCGCCCCAGTCAGGGATGAACCTGCGTACATAGGCTACTATTACGAGGAAAGTGTGGAGTTTGTTCTTTTTCCTTGGGGCTGGCATCTCTGTTATGGTGCGTATTCTGTCTGGATCCGGCTTGATACCGTCCTTGCTAATGATATGGCTAAGGAATGGAAGTTCATTCAAGAAGAACTCACATTTGAACAGTTTGGCAATCAGTTGGTTTTCCTGCAGGGTATGGAGGACTGCAAAGACGTCTTCCCAGTGTTGTTGTAGGTTGGGACTGTAAATGATGATGTCTTCCCGGTAGATGATTGCTCTTTTTTGAATGTGTTTCTTTAATACTTCATTCATGAAGGTTACAAAGGTACTGGGAGAGTTTGTCATGCCAAAATTGAGGACAACACAGTCAAAGTACCTGTATTTAGTTTGAAATGCGGTCTTTGGGATGTCTTCAGGTTTCACATAAATTTGGTGATATCCTGCTATCAAATCAATTTTTGTGAAGATTTGGGACCCCCCCAGGGCATCAAAAAGGTCATCAATTAGGGGCAGGGGATACCTGTTTTTTATTGTGACCTTGTTGAGGGCCCTGTAGTCTGTGACCAGGCAGAGGCCTCCATCTTTCTTTGCCACAAAGAAGACAGCGGCACCAAAGGGTGATTTTGAGGGTCTGATGAGGCCTTTCTTGAGTGCTTTTTCAAGATAAGCTTTCAGAGCGTCATCTTCTTGTGGTGTGAGGCGGTAGATGGGTTGTGCCTTAGTCAAACTACCTTTTAGGTCAATCTCGTGTTGTAGACCCCAATCAGGGGTCAACCCAGGTAGTGTTTCTTGGAATACAGAGGGAAATTCATTGACTAGCTGGTCTCTAATTGGGTTCTGTTTGTGCTGAGTTTCTGTGTTTTTGAAGTGTATGACCTCATACGTACATGTGCTCCAATTGATTTTGCTGATGTCAGTTTCTTTTTTCTGTTTCCATGATCTTTACAAATATGTGGTCCCTCATGAGGGTGTCATGATGTGTCGGGTACACGTGATGGTGGACTTCTCCTTGCTGGATAATGAGGGTGGCACTGTCCCAGTTGATGTGAGGCTTTGTCTTTTGCATCCAATCTAATCCAAGTATGATATTGTATTTAGGGATTGGAATGATGGGGCCGCTAATTCTTGTTTGGAAGTCTCCAATTTGGGTCTGGAAAGGTTTTGTCTTGTGGGTAACTGGTGTGCTGCGGTTGTCCGCCATGATGACTTTCTTGATGCTACTTCAAATGGTAGGTAACTTTATGAGTTCTGCAAAACTCTTATTAATGAGTGATTGATTGACTCCAGTGTCAAATAGTGCTGTGTCCTGGTATCTGCAAAAACAGAAAGGATAGATAAGGAGTTTATTTCCAGTTTGGGCGGCAAACAGTAGGAGATCACTGAAGGGAACCTGGATCATGGTGATTGACTCCACGTTCTGTTCTCTGTACAAGTCTTGTGAGAGGGGGAGGCGGCTCACCTAAGAACTCCCTTGAGCTTTTCCCTCCTCGTTGGTATCTTTGGTGCTGGCCTGGTTGGCTTGTGCAGTGTGATTCTTGTTTTGAGGATGGGTACTGTTGGCTTGGTTGTTTTGCTTATTGGGGCAAGGCTCTCTCTTAGCTGCAGGGTTTTCCTTGCACTTGTTGGTGGCGTGTAGATTGTCAGACTTCTGAGCTGCGTGTTTTCCTTATAGGAATACATCCTCAAGGTTCTTTCAGCGGGTCATGTCAAACTGACGTCTAATGTGTGTGGGAAGGCCATTATAGAAGTCCAGGCGTAGTCCAGGTTCATCAAAGTTGATGGTGTTGGGCGCACAGTCACATAGTCCTTCATATGCTGCAATGTATTCTTTGATGGTTCCTGTCATTTTGAAGGTTTGAAGCTCGGTCATAATCACCACGTCCAAGTCCTTCATGGAGAACTTTTTGAGGAATGCAGCCTTGAACACTTCCCAATTTTCCTTCTGGTCAGGATGTTGGGCTAGCCATTTGGTAACAAAACGTGAAGCAGTCCCTGTGACGCAGAGGGCAATCTCACTGACCCAGAGTCTTTGGGGATACTCCACTTGTTCAAACTTGCTCTTGGTGCTGTTGATCTAAAGAGAAGCGTTCTCAAGGTGTAGTCCTGCAAAGGCGCCAATCTCAGCAGTATGTAAGCATTGAAACACAATATTAGGTATCTCAGGTTGCGTAGGCGCTGTTATGGTTGGCGTGGTGGGGAACAGTCTGTGGGCTTTGAGAGTGTTGTACCGGTCAACGGGTACAAGGACGTTATTGTAGATGACAAGGCCTAGGGGAATGTCTTGTCCTACTTTATAGTCTCTCCAGCCGTTAGGGAGTGACATTGTTTGGGTTCTTTTCTTGGGAGGAATTTTTCCTTTGAGTTGGGTAGGTATGGATAACCTACCTGTGCTACCACTGTTGTGTTTATACTTCTGGGAAGTATAATAAACAAAATAAAGAGGAAGATTAAGAAGAGAATGATACTTTATTAGATAAGAATATAGAATATTATATAGTATCATGACAAGCCACATGTTGTCCATGTACGTTATGGAGATCATGGGGCTTATCTGAGTAATATTCCTCTTGATTCATGAGGCTTAATCAAGTTGTGTTCCATTTAGGACCTGGATTGAGTGATACCCGTCATAGATGGTTAACTGATAATGGTGCCACCAGTTTATTGACTGGGCAGTGAACCACTTGGTGAGCCACTTGGTGATTTACTCGGGGCATTAATTCCCCAAGAGGGAGTAATCAAATATGTTGCAACAGCGCCACTTCTCAATGCAGTGTACAATTGCCAGTAATTCTTTTTCATGTATCGGGTTACATTTGTTCCAAATCAGTGAGCTTCCTGGATTCATATGCCATGGGGAGGAAGACACCCTCATCAGCTTCTACCCGTAACATGCCCCATATGGCGCTGTCAGAGGCATCAGCCTCAATTTTGTATTGGCAGTTCCAATTGGGGAATCACAATACAGACACAGTTGTAAGTCTTTGCTTCAACGTCTCAAAGGCTTGATCTATGGAAGGGGTCTTATGAAGTGCTGTTTAGTGTTCAGGAGCTCAGTGAGGGGTGCAATTAGCTCCCTGCAATTGGGGATAGACTTGTGCACGTAGGCAACCATGCCTAAGAATGCACACACCTGGCCCACATTGGTGGCAGGTGGCATGCTTGTGATTGCCTTGATTTTGGCGGGGTCAGGCTTCATCCCTTGGGCAGAGATGGTGTGCCCAAGGAACAACAGCTCTGACTTGAGGAATTTGGATTTGGAGGGCTTAACCTTCAACTGGTTTTCTAAAGGGTGTTGAAGACAGCACAGAGGTGTTGGAGGTATGTGGTTTGATCTTGACTGAAGACAATGATGTTTTCAAGGTACACAACAACACACTTCCCAATAAGTTCCTGGGATGCTTTTTTCATTAACATGGCAAAGGTGGAAGGAGTGTTGGTCATTCCAAACTTCCTGACCCGGCACTTGAACAACCCGTAGCATGTACAGAAGGCAGTTTTTGCCTCATCCCCTGGTGCAATGCAGACCTGATTGTACCCTGCGGGGAGATCAATCTTGTTAAAGACCTTTGCGCCCGCAGGTGTGTCAACCAGATTTTTGATCAACAGCAGGGGGTATTTATTCTGCACAATCACCTCATTTAAGGCGCAGTGGTCTGTGACCAAGCGTAGGAAGCCATTCTTCTTGGCTACAAAGAAGACAGCAGCCCTGTATGGCGAGAGCAAGGGGCAGATGGAGCCCTTATTGAGTGTGTCTACAAGGTGCTGGCAGAGGGTCTCATCTTCTTTTGGTGTTAAGCAATAGAGGGGACATGCTTTGGGGAGCAACCTTTGCAGTTGTACAGCATACTAGATCTCTTGGGGAGGGGGTATTTGATCCATTGTTTCACTGAAAACATCCTAATACTCCTTGAGGAGTGCAACAAGTGCTGGTGGAAACGGAGTGATCAAGGGAGGGCTGCAGGTGGTTCTGCGCAGATAACTTCAACTGAGCATCAATTGAAGTCTAGTTCCCCCTTGAAATTGTATGAGCCTGTTTCTGTTATTCTGACAAACACAGTATTGTGAAGCAACCTGTTCATTTTGACGGGATATATCTGAAAACCCACCCCATTCCTATTGAGGATAATTACAGACATATCCCAGTTATGTAGGGGCAGTTGTGACAAAGCCAGTCAAGGCCAGCAATAATGTTGTGGCTGAGCCCTGCCATGATTGGCCCAGAGAGCTTAACCTGGACATTCCCCATTCTCATGGAGAAGGGTACTGTCTCATGGATAATTGCCACTCTTCAGGAATCAGCCACTTGTACTGCTGTGAACCTGCTTGGCACTTGGTCTAGTTATTAAGAGTTGGCAAACGCCTGGTCTACCATAGTGAGATTGGCCCCAGTATCTACCAGTAGTTTGTGGGTGTTCCCACAGAAACAGAAGGAATAGGCCAAGTGAGTTACTTTATTTGAAGAATGGCTTTTTGGGGTACCGGGACATTGCTGTGGACCTGGAATACGCTGAGGGCTTCAACTTCATGCACATTGTAATCACAGGGGTTCTTTGCAAGGAAGGATCAGGAGTGAAGGTCAAGTATGGTTGTAGAGCCTCTTGTAACTACAACTCCCAGGCTTTTGCCCTGGTCCTCAATTTGTGCTAACTGGAGTTCCCCCTTGCAGGGACGCTTAACCCCATTTTCCTGTTAACGGTACTGAAAGTGACCTACTTGATTGTGGGCATAGCCAGGTGTGGAACAAGATTGGGGTGGTGCGTCATTGGATCTGCAGAAGCCCATTGAAGCCTGGCTATTGGCCTCCACAATGGCCTTGTAACAGTTGTGAATGAAGGTGCAGCAACCTATGGGAACCCACTTGCAGATATGTGGTTTAAGCCCATTAGTTATCAAGGTAAGAAGCATGGCAGTCCCATCAGTCAGGGCTTCTAGGGCAGCAGCAAGAGCTTGCTGCCGGTGGCAAGATATTTAGGAACAGACCCAGTCTGTTTAATGGCCAGGAGGGGAGTTCCCACCACAATGGGTGAAAATGTTTCACTGTAGCGGGACTTTACGGCATCCCTGAACACTGCCCAGGTAATTTCTATTTCTTGGTTGGCCCAGTTGGTGAACCAGATTACAGAAGGTCCTGTAAGGCGGCCTGATGCAGCGGCAAACTACATGGGCTTGGGTACTTGATAGATACAGAGTCAGGTTTTGGTAGAGTGGAGCCAACTGACAATGTCAGCTCCTTTGACGCCTCCCGCAAAGGATTCAAGCTGGAAGTTGAGCATGTGCTGAGATAGTTCCAACTGGGGCGGGGTGACACTTGCATTGTGCTGCCCAAGGCGGAGTCAATTATGCACCCTTGTAAGTACCAGTTGGTCTTGGTAGATGATGTACCCATCAGAGATGTCCCCTTGGGGATTGGCAGGAAAGTTTCTTGATGGGGAGTAGCCATATGGCCTGTACTCTGTCCTTTCTTGGGGGGATTTTTCTTTTAGGTAGGCCATAAAACTACTGCTGCTACCACTGTTGCAATTGAACCAATTAGAGTTTATTATTTGATTGGGGAAGACAAAAGTCCAATAGAAAGGACAAGAATGAATAGAATAAGAGGTTGTTTATTATAGAATACTGTGATTAATATAAGTATATAGGAAAAGCCACTGGGCCACAAGGGGGTGGAATGTTCCATGTAAGGTTTGAAGCCAAGGAATAACTCATGTAGGGATCAGCAGGTCAAATTGGTAGCGCTCCTAATTAAGAGAAAGTGCCTGCAGTTTGACATTACCATCAGATTGGTTCATGTTGTTAGACACGTCAAGGGGCAACTCATTGAGCGCCCCCTGTGTACTGTAAGATATATTGGCAGGCAAGTCTGGAAACTCAGTTGCAACATCAGGATTTTTTGACCAAGAAACAATGGCAATTAAGGCAGAATCTACAGATAAAAATCATAATACCAAGTGTCATAAAAGAATGATATAAAAATTGTATATAAGATCAGCAGTAGAAGTATGATTGTTATGACAAACCACCCAAGGATAACACAGACAGAAATTTATTCTAGGCGCCATCTTAAAAATGTTTTGGGTGCTAACCAGTAAAAGTTCCAGGCACTGTGGCGCCTGGAGCTTTTATTGAGGGGTGGGGCAGTGGTGCCTATCATTGAGTAGTTCTGCAGTGGTATGTGCCAAGTTTTGACAACCTTATTTGGATACCATGCCTTTTATTTTGATTCAAGATGGCATTTTTATGATGCAGAATTTGAAACTATCATGTAAAAGTTCGCTATTTAATAAATCTTATTAAGCTTTTTTAATTTTATTGATGTAAATCCCGCCGCCATCTCATTTTTTAGATGCCGTCTTTAGATGGCGTATCCCGCCAGATCAAGCTTGTGGCTGGTGCAGGGTAGTTTTGACTGACAAGCCCCAGGTTTGATCAAGTATGGTGGTTTATTTGAGAGGGTTGGTTTAGAGTGAGCACTATTTTAAATATACCTTCATCTGGCATGCAACCCCATAGAGTGCAATTGTATAGGCAAGAGCGGGGTTAGAAGTAATGGCTTTAAGGGGTGAATAGGCTGATAAGCGTAGTTTGTTGTGCTGAACATCTTGGATGGGTAGATTTGAATTATAAAGCGATGAGTGAATTTAGATCTGCTTGGGATTAAAATCTTGGGTCGGTTGCATCATCTAGGCCTGGGTTGGGGGTTTTTGTGGGATGGGCCAGACATCGTCTGCGCACCTTGGAGTGTGAGCTAAGAAAGGGCTGGAAGTCTATCAGCTGGCCTAGCGCAACCTTTTCCGGGTGGGAATAGTTATTTATCGCATTGCGGGTAATGAGATCCAGAGAATATTTTAAGTTGATATGATTGGCTAGGCCTAGGTTGGGGTGGAATCAATGAATGGATATGTTATCGATTACTTTCATGCCATGGGGTGGTTGAGAATCCCATGAGGAAATACGTGTGATGGGTTTGTGGCATGTATGGGTTGAGGAGTGAGGGTTGGTAGAGTTTTGGAGCGTAGTAAATACTAAAGGGCGGTTGGGTTTAAGCAGTAGGATGTTTAATGAAGGTGAAGTTTATTCCTCCTCGAGGATGGTATCGAGGGAGGGGGCAAATGCAGACCTTGGGCAGCTTGGTACAGGCACGGGGGCGTTGCGTACGCCGGAAGACAACGGGCGTTGTGGCAGAACGTACCTCACAGTTGTGCTGCGGAGACAGGGAGGGTTTGCGATAAAGGGGCGGTGGGTTCCCGTAGAGAGTGGGTGAGGGGTAGCATTCATAGTGTTGGCGATAGACATGATGTTGTGCATTTTGAGTTTAGCTGTATGGATGGGGAGGTTATATACTATTTGCCACCAAATATAACCAATTGGAAAAATGATCGCCTGGCATAGATCTCAACGACAACTAAATGCAACTATCACCTGCATAAATATATGCCCTTTTGCATGACCGATTTATCGAACATCAAATCAGAGCTGGCTTTTGGACCGAAAACAAATGAACTGGGTGGAGTGTAATATATCGCATGGTGATAAGCATGGCAAGGGTGGTGCAAGCAAGATCTTTCGGTCCAGCAGTAAATGCACTGCCAGTTTCGAATTAAATAATTTAATGCATCGAGGATCAAAATATTCCTGTAGTAAAAATGATGTCACTATTCGGTACCGATGGTTAATTAGAGTCAGGGGATTGGAATAGTGAGTCGCCACTCAAATTAATCTGGATAAATGATATGATTCACCCTGGCCAAAGTGGTACCTAGGGCACCATGGTTTTGAGCGCATTGCCTTTAAAAAGTGAGGTTTGATTTAACTTTTATATTTGGTACTGGGAAAATAGGGGCCCTGAGATACCATAGCACAGGCTGAGATCAGGTTATTAAGGGTGCTACTATAATCTCATTTCAAAAGATACAGTCAGAAAGGTTACAGATGAACATAAATTCCAAATAAACTCATACCATACATACAGTGGCCCAAAAAATACCCAGCCAGCAAAATTTTAAAGAAAAAAGTAAATTGAATAAATAAACTTTCCTATAAAAAGCACGAGCAGATGCACCGCGGATTTCTGCACAAGCATGGTGCATTAAAACATGGAAATAAATAAACAGAAGGAATAAAAATGTTTCAAAAATATTTAATAGCAAAAGCTGTGCCTTTAAGCATATTGAAGCACATGAAATGAATATGAGACAGCCCCTCTTATTCAAACTTACCTAGATTATAAAATTGGGGGCTAGGGAATCTTTTGCACAGAAAATATGGCCAAGACAGGAGAAATACCTGATTTTATTTGTGGCCAAGCTGTTCAAGCTAAGGAAATGGGACTATCCTATAGAAAGATAGCTAAACAACTCAAGATTAGCAAAGAAAGTTGCTCAAGAAATTTACCTCAAGTTCCAGGGAACTAACTGAGTAAAAAATTCCCAAGATCAGGTCACCCTAAAAAACTACTGCTTGAGATTATCAGTCTATTAATAGAATAGGTTTGAAAAATTGGTTTATAACTGCCAGTCAAATTAAAGAGACCATCAAAACTGCCTTGGAGATTGATATCTCTGAGGCCACTGTTTGCAATAGACTCCATGAACTGGGGTACTATGGTTGTGTTGCAAGAAAAAACCTAGATAAGTCTACAGAATAAAGCCAAAAGATTGGCCTTTGCTCACAAGTATGTTAACTATCCCATATCCTTTTGGAAAAATGTGGTTTGGTCTAATGAGACTAAAGTTCAGCTCTGTGGATCTCAGAGGTACAAAAGTGCCAATTGCAAAGCTGATGAAGCTTACAAAATTGAGTGCTTAAAACCCACTGCTAAAAAGGGACGCCCATGTGTCATGTTTTGGGGCTGTTTCACAGCCAACACAAGAGGGGTGATCCAGCCAATTAGTGAGAAGGTGAATGTGGATATTTACGGAAGAATCCTTGGTTAGAATCTTCATCTGTTTATGAAGGATCTGTGTCGTGAATGCCGCTATTCACAATGTTTTGATTTTGCCTTCATTGGGTTATTTCAAGGATAAATCTCTCTCTTTTGCTTTTGCCCTTTGAAATGAGGCTGGCTCCAAATTGGGAAATACAATTGTTCAGTTTCCTGATCCTGCGCAGCTCACTTTCCCCACTCATGCTTGTGGCAAGTGATCCTACCATCCTGGTATTGTTTTGTGGTATTGCAAACCACTATGTAATACATTTCCTATTTTCCAATAAAATTAAGTTCTGTTCACATTTTTGTCTTTGTGTCTCCACGTACTTTGGCGCCTCTCTAGCCACGTCTAGTAGATATTATTCATTCAGGGCCACAAGGTAATTGCATAGCCTTCCCTGCCATTATAACCAAGACTTAGTATAAATCCAATCCTAAGGTTAGAATTTCCTGTTGTGACTCTGTGCCGCGCCTCAGATCATGACAAAAATGGTGCTCACTACAGGGGCTGTAAGCTCATAGGTTACCCCTTTGGCAACTACGTTTTCAGGACCTTTGCCTCCACCTATACAAGATCCAACTTTTCCAGAAATTACCTGTCCTCCTATTGAAGAAGACATTGCCAACCCACCTACTGTCCCTACTGTGCTGAACCTTGGGAGTGGTCCCTGCCTAGTGGCCTACCCTTTGGGTACCCCTGACTTGGAACAAGTCATGGCAGTAGCCCTTGAGATAGCCAGTGATGGGGCCATCCCTTGCCTCCAGCTTCAGTTCAATTGGGCAGAATACTATGGATTGATTGTAGCGCCACAATTTCCCCAGAATCTGCACTTGGCGGCTGGCTCTGCTAAACATCTATTGTCCTCCTTTGTAAAACCTGCCTTAGCCCATTATCAAATGGTATTAGGGCTTCATGGTTAGGAAATTTTGTTGTTGCAAGCTGCTGTCACCCATCACTGGGATCAGTTTGCAGCCTACCAGCAGTGGATTCATTCCCTATTTTCCTTAGTACCTGACAATCAGCGCGGCTCTGTCACCTCCCAGTCTCATTTGGTCACTTTCATCAAAAGAATGCACCAATCCATCCCCAAGTATGTCAGAGAGCGCCTTCATGAGTTCCACCAGTTGAACAGCCCTGGTGTGTTCAAGTAGACTCTGCTTTAAACGCCTATCTCACCAACTTTGAACAACTTGCTCAACACCTCAACAAGTTCAGTGCTTACTCCTTTGACCAATTACAGCAAGTAGCATTACATGCTGCAAAGGGCCTCTGCAAGCTTGGCCAGGACTTTGATCAAGAAAGGTAGCTACCGCCACACCATTGCCAAACTCCAGACTCAAGTAAATGAACTGTCTGCCTCCAAAGCAGATGCCCCACCTTCTCCTCCATCTGACAAGCTAGCAGATAGAGAACAGAGGCTCTGAGATGCCATTCAAGAGTTGAGAACATCTACCCACAGTCAGGACTGCTCCCCAAAGTCCCTCAGCCTGACCCCCAAGTGCTTGCACTGACAGCTCAGGTTGCTGAATTACAACAAGAGGTTGTTACTTTGCATGAGGCAATGGCGTCTGTAGTGAGTCCACCTGAAGTTGTGGGCAAAGATGGTTATTGCCCTGGCTTGTCAGGAGCCTCCCACATTCATTGTGCTATAGAGCTGATAGCTCTAGCCAATGAAGTGGACCTCCTGAAGCGAGATTGCTCTGAGCTTGATAAAGACTGACAAGAATTAAGCAGAGTGATTGATTCAGTAAATGACAGGTTCACCCCTTGCCTTTTGGTGGGCCTGTCTCTTACTTCCCAACTGGCTGAACTGTCCTTGGTAGTAACAAAACAGGACCAGCGCCTGGATGTTACTGAGCAACAGACCATCCTAGTTAATAATACAGGCACCTGCACTGCTGACACCTTGACTACTCTTGAAGATAGTGTTTGCCAGCTGTGGGCCAGGCTGCCCCCACCAAGTCAGAAGCGGAATTCTCCCCACGCATAAATGTACTCAATAGCAACAATGGTAGCCCAACTCCAGAAGCACACTTCAAGCCTATCTTTAAGCAAGTCTTTGACCCTAAAACCTCAACCATTGCAGCTTTCCTAAGTATCTATGAAATTGCCATGAGAAGAGCCTTGGATGAGGTCAAGAAGGAACACATTCTAACCTCTCTGCACCTGGCCTGTCAAGAGGTAGTAGTACCAGAGCTGCCCATCATTGAAACCTGGGAGGATATGAAGCAACTTCTGATTGATCAGTTTGGTGGTGACCTTAGTTTGGAAGTGAAGAAGGACGCCTTCATGCACATTGCTTTCAAGTCAAAGGAGACCCCAGCTTATTTTGCATATAGATTCTACATGGAAGGACAACAACTGATCACAAGCCGCCAGTTGACCGCACATGAAGCACACATGGCTTGCCCTCAAGCCCTCAAGGTTAACCAGCTCCTGTGTCTTCACTTCAAGGCCCATAAAGCCATGCTTTCTTCCATGAAGAGCATAAAGACACTGTCTCAGGATATGCACCTTACCCATTCTGGTGCAGTTGTGCAGGAGAATTATGCTACTTCTACCTCTGGTTTGTCCTCACATGGCCCGCGTATCCTTACCATGAACTTGCAGAATCCCCCATGATGCCAGGGTTTCCATAACTGTGGACAGATAGGTCACCATTCCCGAGTCTGCACCAATCCTCAAGTTGAAGGAGCTGATCCCAAAGAACAGGCGGGAAAAGAACAGTCAACCTAGAGGCAGAGACCCTCTTGGTTGACAATTCTTCCCAGTCTCCTTCAATTCCCCCCTCCATTGCTGACTCCAAGCCTGCTGAAACTGAGGTTACTCCCATTCTACTGCTATTCCACAACATATCTGATGACTCTGAAATGGATGATTCTGATACAGGAGATCCCAACGCCTATGGGTATTCCGTCCTGGCCGTCCCTGAAACTATTACAGTCCCTTATAAGCTACATTCTGGGAAGACTACTACAACTGTCAAGCCTCTTCCTGAAGCCAAGGAGGTTGTCTCTTGCCTTTACCTCACCCAAGCCAAGAGATCCCCTGTGCTTGCAGAATCTTCTGAGGAAGCTGCTGAGGTTGCTGACACTGTGTTCAAAAATATCTCAGTCTTGCTCCCTCTCCAGACGGTTTATAAGGAGTTCCAGGGCCTAAGATGCATGATCAAAAAGTGGGACCAAGAACTGGAAGAAGCCCAAGACCTTCTGGCTGTCCTCTTTCCCTTTGGTTGTACTACCACTTGTGTGGAAATATCCATCCAAAAGGTGAAGATTAAGGCTGTCTTAGACATGGGGTCTCCTGTTAATGTTGTCTTTTTGAAGCTTGTCAAGAAGCTCAAACTTGCCCCTGACCTTAACTATCATCAACTGTATGGCACAGATGGGCTGTCCATGACTTGTACTATAGGAACTTATTCTGCTCTGCCCATGCAATTTGGCAAGCTGCTCTTGGCCGCGCCTGCCGTTGTCCTGGAGAACAAGAGCTATGACCTGCTAGTTGGTACTCAATTCCTTAGGAAATGAAATGGGATCATCAACTTAAAGGACAGCTAACTCTCTATCTTGGGATACAAGGTCCCTCTAATCTTTGAAGAGCCAGTTAAAGTTCCCAGGAAGCGCCTCAAGACATGTGCCTTGGAATATCCCACTTGTCAGGGCCCAGAGTGCCCTGGACAGTCAGCTAGCCTCTTTAGAGGTGATTAAACATGCAGCTTGGAAGCCCCCACAAAGCACTTTCCAGGGCAAAATCCCCCCTTTCAACTAAAAAATGGCCTGGGATTTGAGAGGCACACAATCCTCAAATCCCTGGCATCAAGCCTTTTAACAAATCTGGGCCACCTACCTATCAGAAAATGGCACATCAGGAGCGCAACTGTTTTATTTTACAATCAGGTGATCAATTCATTGTGGGAGCTAAAAATAACTGTACCAACTTGCCATGCTGCAAAATTCAAAGGGTTCATGTTATAGCAGCCAATGAGAGCTCACCCTCTTGACCAAACATGAAAATTCCAGGTAAAATTGCAAATCCACCTCCAAATGATGCCATCAGTTCTCTGGTGGCACAAAAGGCCATAGAATCATCAGTAAGTATAAGTAGTGAGGGATAGAAGCCCTCCTCACTGTTGACATCTTAATAAAGCAAGTTTATGCCTAGAAATTATTATCTTATTGCAGGAATTGTCTATTTTTGCTCAAATTTAATTATTCTCATTGCATCTATTTGTGAATCCACTACTCAATACAAGCTTGCATACCCATATCCTCCTGGCCATACTACTGTTGTCCTTGCCAAACTGCCCCGCACCCTTGACCTGGAGTACTTCCATCCCCATCACCTGGATCTACCACCAGTAATGAAGGATATACCAACTTCTCCTCCTCTCCCTGACGCGCCTCCTGCCCAAGACTTCAGAAAACTGGGGTTTGTCTACATAACAGTATTGGGGCTGGCCAACCAAGTTGTTCCCCATACTGGGAGTTGGCGCCCCCTAGCCACTGCTCTGAACTACCTGGTTTGCATAGCGCCTATTGTGTACATGGCCTTTCAGGCCTGGCCTGCCTCCCATGTGGGAGTCCAGCCGGACTCTAGTATGGGCCGTGACACCACTGGTGTTTTCACTTTAAAACACTGTACCCATTCCTCCAACATGAAGTGTCCTCCTATGGCTTGTCCTGCATCAGAAGGATTTCCTCTCTTGGCCACTTCCACTGTGACTATTCCTCCTGGGTCTCAGGCTATCCTAGACTCCCAAATATTGTATGAGCTGCCCAAGTGTACGTTCCTAGAGTTGTACTCTCCTCCCTTGCTAGGACGCAACAAACCCTATCTCTGCCCAGGAATCTTGGATGTCTCCCATAAAGACCCTGTTCAACTGCTGGTTGCCAACTTGACTTCTCTCCCCATACATGTTTCTAGAGGGCAGGTTGTTGGCTGTGGCAAGTTTTGAATGCTCCTGACATCCTATCTCTACATTCCTTTGGTACGTTTCAGGGCTTTAACTTACCTGAGGATGAGCCGTAAGTCCTATCATTGTTCACCGCTCAAGACTTCCTGCAGCTATTTCTGGTTCAACAGAAAGAGGTGCTTGACCTACTGGACCAGTTTTGGGATATATTTGCTAAGGATAGCACAGATTACAGATTAGCCAAAGGCATCATTCACCAGATTGATACTGGTGATGCTCTCCCCTTTTATGCTAAACTCTACTGCTGCAGTCAAGTAGAAGATGCTCAGGTATCTAAAGAGCTTAAGCAACTTCTAGACACTACACTGCTTGCTCCTTCCCAAAGTCCAGGGTCCTCCCCCTTGCTCATATTGAAAAAGAAGGATGGAGGTCACCGTATTGTGATGGACTACTGACACTTGAATTCCTTAACCAAAAAGGATTCCTACCCCTTACCACGCATTGACAATGCTCTCTGCCGCCTTGGGGGCTCCAAGTTCTTCTCTGCCATGGACCTAGCCTCTGGATACTGGCAAGCTGATCTCTCTCTTGAAGATAAACAGCAGGCTGCACTCATCACTTCTGAAGGATTGTTTGAGCCCACTCAAATGCTGCAAGGACTCTGCAATGCTCCAGCTACTTTTCAACAAGCCATGGATTCCATCCTCCATGATTTGAAGCTTTCATATGTTTTAGTGTACTTAGATGATATAACTGTCTTCAGCGCCACCTTCACTGATCACCTGGCCCATCTTAAAGAGGTGTTCATAAAGATTTGTAAGGCTGGATTCAAGTTAAAACCATCTAAGTGTGCCTTCTTCAAGGAACACCTTGAGTTCTTGGGGCATGAGGTGACTCAGACAGGAATTCTCCAAATGACTAAGAAAGTCAAATCCATTGAAGAGATGCTTCCACCCACCAACTTTCAAAAAGTCCAAGTCTTTCTGGGCATGATGGGATGCTACAGAAAATTCATCCATAATTTTGCAGACACTAGCAAACCCTTGGTCCAGCTGCTGCGTAATGTCCCTTTCAAATGGACTGCCAGTCAACAACAAGCCTTTGAAGCCCTCAAACAAAAACTCAAAGAGGCTCCCATCTTAGTATATCATGACTACAGTAAAGAATTCATTCTATATACTGATGCTAGTGACCTGGCTATTGGGGATATCTTGGCTCAACTGGAAAATGAAGGTGTGAATCACCCTATAGCCTATACCTCTTGTGTACTGAATAAGCATGAGAAGAACTACAGTGTGACCAAAAAGGAGTGCCTTGCTGTGCTGCATGCCGCCAAGCAGTTTTGCCACTACGTGTATGGCACCCATTTCACTGTGGTTACTGACCATGCTTTGCTTAAATGGTTACAACAACTCAAGGAACCCAAAGCACAACTAGCTAGATGGACTCTCTGCCTGCAAGGGTACGGCTTTACTGTGCTGCACTGCCCCAGGATTCAACATCAGAATCCTGATGGACTGTCCAGAATGCCCATCCTTGCTCTACAACATGCTGAGGCCAACAGGTTGTATGAACTAATTTGATATCCTTCCTCTTGGGAGAGCAAGACAAAAGAAGTCCAAATCGCCCTATCTAAGCCATCTGAAGATACACTCATTTGTGACAATCAGCTTTTCAAGAGATTACAAGACCACTACCTGCCTTATGTACAGCCTATTCTTTACCTTTTGTTGGTGCTTCAAGATCATAAGGAGACAGGACAAGGGGGCGTTGCCAAGACTTATGCCTGGCTCCAGAAAAACTACTTCTGGGAAAACCTTTGCCTGCTGATCCCAGATGTCATTTCTAGTTGCCATGATTTCCAACTCCAACAACCTAAAGCTGCCGCTCATGAATTCAAGCTAGTCCCCCCTCAACACACATTTCACACTGTCAGTATCAACTCTGTAGGGCCTCTCCCCTGCTCTTTTTCTGGTTGCTGCTTTATCCTAATTGCTGTTGATCATTTTAGCAAGTGGGTAGAAGCTCATCCTACTAAAGACATTACTGCCAAGACAACCACCATCTTTCTGCTACAAGATGTATTCTTTTGCCACCATTGCCCTCAAGTGTTGTTGTCTGATAATGGGACTAACTTCAACGCCAAGTTAGTGACCTCTGATGTTGAAACCTTTGGTTTCACCAGTTTTTTCTGCCCCCTATAAGCCTTCCACCAATGGGGCAGTTGAGCGCGCAAACTCAACTTTGGTTTCTATCATTAGGAAACTCACTTACTCTGATGCTGCCAATTGAGACCTATACTTACCTGCTGCTCTCTTTGCCTATTGCCTTAGCAAACATTGTGTCACCAGGTATTCTCCTTTTGCTATAGTGTAAGGTCATGAAGCCACCACTTTGTTGCTCCTGGGGGCCCCCTACTCTCCTCTGATAAGGCCATGAATCCTGATGACCATATCAAAAATCTAGTCAATCAAATCATTGATATTCAGGCCTCTGCCTACACAACCACCTATAAGAACAAGCTGCTTGAGCTCTCTCCTGAAAATACTGGGCGCTCTCCCTTACCTGAGTTCATCATCGGAGACCACGTTTTGTATTATCAACACAGAGTAGGAGGACAAGCTCATAAACTATACTTGTTGTGGATTGGGCCTTTGGAAGTGACCTACAAGCGAGGATCAGAGTATACAGTAAAACTCCTCTCTAGTGGTTGACCTTTTACTTGCATGCATACTAAGTTCCTCTGCAAGTATCACCTCCTAAGGCCAATCTAGAGGGGGCAATGTTGTGAATGCTGCCATTCACCATGTTTTGATTTTATCTTTGTTGGGTTATTTCAAGGATAAATCTCTCTCTTTTGCTTTTGCCCTTTGAAATGAGGCTGGCTCCAAATTGGGAAATACAATTGTTCAGTTTCCTGATCCTGTGCAGCTCACTTTCCCCACTCATGCTTGTGGCAAGTGATCCTACCATCCTGGTATTGTTTTGTGGTATTGCAAACCACTATGTAATCCATTTCCTATTTTCCAATAAAATTAAGTTATGTTCACATTTTTGTCTTTGTGTCTCCACGTACTTTGGCGCCTCTCTAGCCACATCTAGAAGATATTATTCATTCAGGGCCACAAGGTAATTGCATAGACTTCCCTGTCATTCTAACTGAGACTCAGTACAAATCCAATCCTAAGGTTGGGATTTCCCAGTGTGACTCTGTGCCGCGCCTCAGATCACAACAAGATTTGAGCTGCTGGATACCTGGGCAATTCATGTGGTATTATTTTGTTGTCATTTCTGGCATATTGGACTGTATATTGGATTGGCAACAGACTGGGCAACAGCTGGATGTTAAGTGCATTGGTGGCAACCAGAATCCCCATAAATTCAGCTCCCCAACACAGCCACCCTTAAGGGGTTACTCTGGTACATCATGAGGGGGCTTTGTCTTGATGGCTGCTGCCTGATGTTACTGGAGTTGTTTGCTAGTAGCTACTAGCCAAGTTGATTGTTACCCTTTGCTGAGGCAAAGAGGGCATCAGTGGTACTTTTTGATGATGGGGTCTTTGGCGCCTTGGAACTTGACCAGGTAGGTGTTTCTGTCTGGTCTGTATTTGACAACTCTTCCTGGTCCTCTGTGTACTGAATCCAGCTTATTTCTGTTTCTGGCAAGAATCCAGACGGGGGAGTTGACAGAGAGTGGTTCCTCTGCAGTGGTCACCTTTTTTACTCTGAGTCTCTTGGTTTCTGCTATCTTAGCTTTGAGGCCTATGCATTGTAGCGCTGGAGCCTGTTCCACTGCAGGGGGTTTCCCTTGGGGAATCTTTAAATATGGTTGGTTATTTTGGGTGACTATCTCTGGTTTGTACCCATATTTTATTTCAAACAGTGAGTAGCCTGTCCCTTGGTTGGTGTGTAACCGAGATACTAATAATGCATGTTTCACGTATAGTGGCCATGTGTCTCTGGCTTTGCCATCCATTATTTTCTCCAGGGCTCTGATGAGACTGCTGTTTAGGTGTTCAACTCTGCCGTTGGCCTGTTGGGCAAGGTTATGGAATGTTTGATATTCTTTGATTTTAAGTCATTGTTCACTATATGCCCTGATAGTTCTGTGGCTCCATTGGTTATGATGGAGTCTGGAGTGCCATAGTTGGCTACAATTGCCTGGTTAATGAAGTGGTTGACTGTTTCTGCTTTGTGGTCTTTGGTTCCCCAGCAGATAGGCCAGTATGTTGCAAAGTCAATGGCTACAATTAAGAAGCGTTGTTTTGCTTTAGCTTTTGGGAAAGGTCCTACTATGTCCAGCCCTCAAACTTTGAATGGTTCTGGGTCAGGTACTGGGTTAACTGTAGGTTGTGGAGCTTTGGTGCTTGAGTATTTTTCACATATGTGCACTTCTTTAGGACGTCAATTATGTCTTGTTTTAGTTTAAGTCACCATTCTATTTCCTTTAGGATAAGGTATAGGTTATTGGCCTTTGTGTGCCCCAGTAGGCAGTGATGCCTGAGGATGGTATTACCCTTTGTGCCAGAGGAATGTTGGGGATGTGTTTTTTATTGATGATATGGTATACTGTACCATTTGAAACATGGAAATATTTTTTGTTCCTTACTAATGTATCATGGGTTAGCTGGTGTGTTGAGGGGTCTTTTCCTTTGGTTTTATAATCAGTGTTGTATAAGTTTGGCCAGTCAGGGTCCAGGTAGTCAGGATGATCCTCTCTAGGCTGACATAGTTTAGAGAGAGCATCAGCCGTGACCAGCTCTGCCCCCTTTTTGTATTGAATGTCCAAATTAAGCTGCTCTAGCAAGGATATCCATCTGGCTTGTTGCTTTGCAAGTGTGTTCTGATTTTTGAAATAGATTAAGGATTTGTGGTCAGTTAGTACTCAGACGTTTAAATGTCCTTTGAGATAACATCTCCATTTCTTGCATGTGTGGTATATTGCTAGCAATTCCTTATTGTGTATAGGGTACCTCTGCTCAGTGTTAGTTAGTTTTCTACTTTATTAACATACTTGCAGCAAGTCTTGCTGCCCTGGCTGGCAGATGTGTAGGACTGCGCCAATGGCGGTGTCACTGGCATCTGACTTGAGCTTGTAGCACCCATTGTTATTAGGGTATAGCAATATTGGTGCTTTAATCAAAACTTGTTTTAATAATTGGAAATTCTTGCTGCGCTCTGGTGTCCAGATGAATTTCTTTTTGGCATTACCATTGGTTAAGTCATTGATTGGTGCAGTGAGCTTTCCTCAGTCTTTGATGTATTTCATTAGGTAAGCTACCATTATGAGAAAGCATCTAACTTGTTTAAAGGAGGTGGGGTGTTGTATGTTATTTATGGCTTTGATTTTATCTGGATCTGCTTTGATAACACTGTCAGAGACAATGTGACCCAAGAACAATAGTTCCTTTTCCATAAATTGACACTTGCTAGGCTCTGCGTAGAGTTTGTGCTTTGCAAGTTGATAGAGTGACATGTGGACATGCGTGAGGTGTTCCTCTTTGGTTTTTAAGAATGGAATAATATTGTCAAGGTAGCATGATGTGTTTGAGAGGCCATTTAGTTCTTGGTTCATCATTGCAATAAATGTTGCAGGCGCGTTAGCCATCACAAAGTTCATTTATCCAAGTTGCCCAGACATTTCTGACTGGTACAACGGGCCCATAGGGCCAAAAGGAATGATCAAAAGTCTCATATACAATATAAAAAAAGAGAAGGAGGCAAGGAAACCTGCAGGGCAGGGCAATAACCTTGGGTGAGGGCAGAAATTTAGAAGTGGAAGAGAACCTTGAGCTATATATCCCATGTAGGAGTAATATAACTTTCAGTATTTTTGGATAGTGGATGCTGTCAGTTCCAGATTGAATTGTTATTGATCCCAGAAAAACCAATCCAGACAAAATTTGGGCCTTTGGCCTGCATTTTTTTGTTGCTTGATTCCTTCTGTATGTGTGGCCAGTGGTGTGCATGTGGTTTGTGAGGGCTAAGATTTTGGGTTAGAGCCCCATTTTTGGGCCCTAATGATAAAAACAGCGAGTTGAAACTGGGAGGAAAGTCCAATTGAAATGTGCTGATATGGAATAATCTGGGCAAAAATTCCCTTGGACTGGCTGCATGCGTTTTTTTTTGAACAGGCTGATACACATCTTGTGTGGCTAAATCTGTGTATGGCTATGATTTAAGAGCTGATGCCTAGGGTTAGCACCCCAAAAGGATGGGATGCAATCTCTAGGGTCTGGTGTGGCGTGGAGTGATAGATCAAAGGGCTAATAACTGATCCAAATTAATCCAGACCATTAGTCCTTGGGCTGTCTGCCCGGATTTTTTGCTGGAGGGTCTGTGCCTGTTACAGAATGACCTATTCTTTTTGTGGCTGAGTTAGGGTGCGGAATTTCTAGGCTGTGCCCTCAGCATCAACTGGTATATCACACATGAGTACCAATTAACTGAGAATGTGGCTTTTACATTTTTGGTGTTAACTGCTGGGCCACATTTTTAAAATTGTGGACCGCCTTGGATTGTGTGGCGCTTTATGGTAAATATATAAAGGATCTGAAGGTGGAATGTGTTGTTCAGTGGGAGTAAATAAGGTGCATTTTTGCGGGCTGAGTATATCCAAAAAATGTAGTCCTTTGGCCTGTGTTTTATTGTTACCAAATTACTTCCTTGCTTGACTGCTGCTATGGTGAACTCTATTGATCCAGATGCAGCTTCTTATGGTTCATTATTATCTGGGAGAGTCAAGGCCATAAATTGACCTTGCTCAAAGCAGTTATTAGCACATCTGGGCCAATTGGTACTTCTTTGAAGTTGCAGGAAAATCTTATTCATTACTGGGACTAGGGCCAGAAATCCTGCGGAAGAGTTTGTCCCATTGGTGAAGTTCATCAGCCACTATACATTAGCCACCTCACCAGAGCTAGGACCATTTTTGTCATTGTCTGCTGCATCTTTGACTTTCTGTGATGTCCTGGACTGTTTGGGATACCTTACTGTGTAAGGGGATGGCTTAGTTACTGCAATAAGTTTGGTCTGGACCTTGTGTCTTGGTATTCCATTATCCTGTGCAGAAGGTGCCTGCTCCTGATTGGGTGTATCCTGGGTTTGAGCCTGCTGCATATTCTCTTGGGCCACCACATTGTGGTGACTATCCAATAAAACTTGGGCCAGGTTAGCCATTAATTCCTGTATCACCAGTACTGGAATTTCCATTGGTTTGACTACACATTGTCATGAACTGCCTGGGTTGCTTGTGCAGGCGTTTGCATGGGTTTAGGTGCTTCTTCTTGGACAGATTCTGTTTCCTTGATTTGTTGAGGCTGAGACAAATTCTGAGCCTTTGCATGAGCCTTTTTCTGGCGGGATGTGATTGGTTTTACAACTGCATACTCAGCCATGGTGCCCCAGGCCAAGGATACAAGAGAATTAGTTGGGTACCTGCTGACTCACTGTTATGATGCTCCTTGGGGGTTTCTTGTTCTATGTCCTGGACTCCTTCAATAGTTGTAGAAAAGAGAGCCTCTCTGTGGCCAAGAACTGAGCATAGCACACAGATGGGTGGAGTTTGCTCCGTGAATACCTTTGACTTGCTACTAAGGGTGCCATCATTCTTGAGAATGGTTGAGCAACAGAGAATAGATGTCAAGCTGTCATTTGCAAAGGGTTTGAGCATGACCATGGCTTTTGATGTGGTCATGTGGCCCATGTAAGTATTTTTGAGCAGTTCAAACTGCACTATTCTTCATAATTGGCCAGCCCTTCCTTGAGCTGGGATTCAACCTCCTCTCTGGATATGTCTAATGGCAAGGCCTAAAAGCCATAAAGAGGATGCTATCTTGATTGAACCGGGTGTGGGTGATTGTTAGGACTTTCTGGGTCTTCTTACCCCTGGGGTCAGTGATCTCAAGAGTGAATATTTCCTCAGCTACCTGATCAGCAGCCTCTTTACAGAGGAAGCCAAGATCAAAGAAGTCCTTCATTGGGATTTGGTGAAGTGACACAGCCTTGGGGTATGCTGTGACAAAAGCTTTTGCTGCCTCCTGGAACTGAGTAGAGTCGCCTCCAAAGTTGACTCTGATCCCATGGGGCACAGGAGACTTGGGGAGGGTCTTGTAATGTCTTGGAACCAGCGTTCAGAGGTCACAAACTTCATCCATCCTTCTGATGGAACAAATGGTCCCTTCTTGGTGGTTCTTGTAGGGCTCACCAGTTGACCCTTGACAGGGCGTTTCTGGTCCTGGACCAACTTGGCCCAGGATCTGGGATTGTTGGTTGCCATACCTTTCTTACCTATAATAAAAGCCTACATTAAACTTAGAATCTTATGCGCACTGATTGCTTTATTAATGCTTAGATTCCAAAAAGCGGAGATAAGCTGTGAAAGAGAGGTGCCATCACACAGTTCATTACCTTACACTCAAAGGATCCAAATTGCGTTCAGAACGCGGTTTTTGATATATCCTTTCCTTTTACTTCTACTTGGTTGTAACCTGAGGTGAGGTCAATTTCAGAGAAAAATTTGGCTCTGGAAAGTCTTGCAAACAGGTACACTATGAGTGGAAGGGGATATTTATTTTTTACTGTGCTTGAATTGAGAGCTCTGTAGTCTGTTACTAGACGGAGTGAGCTTTTCTTTTTCTTTACAAAAAACACCACTGCCCCCACAGGGATTCAGATGGGCAGATGAAGCCTTTAGATAGGTTATCCTCAATATGTTCTTTGAGGGTTTATGTCTCCATGGGAGAGAGTCTGTAGAGGGGTGTCAGTTTGGGCATGGCTTTGTATAGGTCAATGTCATGTTTGACCTCCTGTTCAGGGGGTAGCTTGGTGAGTTCTTCTTTGAATACATGGGTGTATTCATTTAGGAGTGCCGCAAGCTCTGGGCATTGAATGTTGGTTGTTTGCATGCTATTGAATTCAGTGTACCTAATTATGTGAAGGATACTATCTTTGGTTAGACGTCCAAGTTGTCCTGATTTATGACTTGGACAAATACTGTATCTCTTAGGATGAGATTTTTAGGTTCCTTGAGGATGTTAAAATTGACTCCATTGTGTTTTATGGTCATGGTCTTTGTTTTCCAACATACGCTGGGGTTCACTTGGGTAAACCAGTCCATGCCTGCTACAATATCATAGTTTATGTTGTTCATAATAAAAGTCCTTTGATGGAAGTTTGTTTGCCTTGGAGATCAATTCTTAAGGGAGTTGTTTTGCCAACAAGTAGATCCTTTGATTTTTCTGCCATTCTGGCATATTTGAAGTAGTATTTAAAAACTGGTATTTTGTACTTGGTTACAAATGGTTTTATTACCATGGTGTGTTGTGCACCAGAGATCAAATAAAAGTATGTGTATTAGATTTATAAGTGCATGGCTAGACAAGAAGTTTTGAGCAATCTTTAATTTTTACATCCATAAAAATAGAAAATTGCAGGAAACATGGGATGCAAGCAGCAAAGTTTGTGCCTTGGTACAATTTCTTGTTGGTTTGGGGGAAGACAGGGGCACTTAAGCCTGTTCCTGCTTCTCATTTCTCTGTTCCTCTGTTTTTAGACCTTTGAGGTCAGAGAATGTGGCGTCAGATTTGTAGCAGGTTACTGTTTCCACATTGTTCACTTTGGCAGTATCCTCTTTCTTGGGACAGGAGCAGTTTGCACTCTGGCTACAATTGTCATTGTTTTGATTGGAGTTGCCATTGCTGTGGTTGGTGTTTTGGCGTTTTTTATCATTGGAATTCTCTCTGCCATTGCCGTTGGAGGAGCAGTTGCTGTTGTGTGCAGCATATTTCATGTTTGAGTGTTTTTCTATGTGTTTGGCTTCTGCAATGAGGACAGGCATGGAGGTGTTGGCCTCTGGACAGATGAGAGAAGCAACTGAGGGGTTCATTATGTTGATGAACGAGGCTATTGTGTGCACATTGTCAGCTTGTTCTGGGTTCTGGATTTTGCAATGTATCTTTTCAAATTCATTGACATAGGCTGTGACAGTGGTCTTCTGAGGAAGATCACTGAGCTGTATTTCAATATCTTAGAGGGATTTGGTGGCACAGAAATTGTGGGTGATATCTGCTTTGAACTCTTCCCAGTTTTCAAACTGGTTTTCAAATTGAGAGCCAACCCAAGTGGCAAACCAGTTAGCTGAAGCCTTGTACAGACGCTTGCTGGCTTCCTAGACCCATTTTTTTGTGAGGGATGTGGCTGGTGCAGAGTTTAGTAGCTGAGTGGTCTAGCAAATTGATGATGTTTTCTTTGATTTTACCAAAGAACTTGTAAATACCAATGTACTTGGTGTTGGTAAATTTACTTGTGATAGGCAGTTGTGTGTTTGTTTGTGGTTGGAGAGAGCAACTGTATTGAATTATCTTGGTGCATGCTTTGGGAATGACCAGTCCTTTGAATACAGTGCATCCAATAGGTATATCTTTGTCAATATTGTGGGCGCAGAAGTACGTCTTCCAGGTATCCTGTGATGTAGCCTGGTTTAGTACATGAGCAAAGGTGGACAAGTTCTGTTCAGTCATTCATTCTTTCATAGGTGTGATCAAAAGACTGTAGCTGCTACCAGTGATGAGGAGCAACTTTTGGGGAAGCTTTAGATATGGAATTAAGAAGAAGAGAAGGATCTTTTATTGGATAATACTTTATACTTATATAGATTGCCTTTGACAGGGATTTAAATCAGACCAAAGATAGGGGAAGTCATGGGCAGAATGGATTTGAGTTGCTGGATACCTGGACAAGTCATGAGATATTGGTTTGTTGCCATTTCTAGTATATCAAACTGTATATTGGATTGGCATCAAACCATACAATGTCTGAATGTTAACTGTGTTGGAAACAGTCAGAATACCAGTACATCCAGCTCCTTGACACTATAAGTAAAAGCTCTTTTTGAAATATATGGTTTTTATTTATATTTACCACTTAACTTAAGTAAAAGTACATAATCAAATAGGCAAATTAGTTTTAAAAACCCTGATTAATTTTTATTTTTATTTTTTTATTGGGTGCATGGATCAAAAATACAACCATTAATCATCAGTCTTTAGTTAATCAATGACTCTTTAAAGAGAGTAAGCTTAAGAAAAGATAAATGCTGGGTTTATATTAGCTAAGTTGGATTGCCAACCATCTGCTTTGACATAGCTGTCTAAAACCAATCTGTTGTGCCACAACATCTACAATTACTTCCTCTCAGGGAAGTAATTCCCCAAGTTATTCCCTGATCAATAATCAAGTTGGTGGCACTCTTATTAAAACCCCATCTTATAAAGGGATAAAACCTTTTGAGTCCTAAATAGAATATTATCTGGAAAAGCCCTATGACTACCATTGCATGTATGGACAGTATGTAGCTTCTCAAAATATTGTATAATACTCTAAACTCATACCATTAAAGTATCATTCTCTTATCAAATTTCTCCTTTATTTTGTCTATTATACTTCCCAGAAGTATATGCTCAACAGTGATATCAGAAATTAGGTTATCCCCACCTACACAACTTGAAGGAAAGATTCATTTGAAGAAAAAAAACTGTAGATGGTGCTCCTACTGGCTGGAGAAGGTATGAAGAAGGTCAGAACGTCCTCATGGGATATAATGTCTTCAAAAATATCCTGATAACGACCAAAAATACAACTTGCTCATTACGCAAGGGGTTCTGAACCCCCTTCAATCCATTGCATGCCCAAAATACCCAGCATCAGATTTAAATCCCTCCGCTCAGCAGGGATTGGGACTTCCTCAGGGCTATACCGTGGAAATGCCCACCTCTGGATCCAAAGTACAAGAAATAGGTTCACACAAGTTGTCTACCCACAAACACTCTGGGTAAGCTTAATTGACTTACCAGTTAACCAGGCTGCCTCCTGATTTGTGAGCAACTGGTCCAAACAGCCTCCTGATGGTAATAAGGACTTGGAAATGTTTACAAATGCCTTCCTTTGATGTTTGCTATAAAGGACTCTGATGTAATAATTATGATAGAAAATCAGGTTAGTATGAAGAGGTCTCCATGTGGTGAGGAATAACCACCCAAATCTATTAAGGAGGTGATTATTAGCCACCACCAAAGCTTCAGATGTCGTTTAGTGAAAATTTCAAAAGAAACACTGGGGTTCAACAAGATTATTAAACCCAACTAAAGAAGTTCCAGATAAATGGGCTATGAAAAAAGCAAGGTTTCTTCTGAATAGAACTCTGGTCATTGGGAAGTCACAGCGGTCTCAGGTTCAGATTATGCAGGAAAAACACCAAGGTTTGAAGGCATTTGGGTAAAGTTAAGGGGCACTGACAACAACAAACCCAAGGCAGGGCCCCATCTTTTAGTGATAATCTGACTCAATATCAGTTTATACAGAATTTTGCAGAGTAAACTGACTACAGGATGTATTTAAAATAAAGTTAAAATGTGAGATAATTTTTAGTTTACTGAGTAATTTTTAGGGAGGATCAACTCTTAGAGTTGAACAGTGAAATTTTCCAATATGTACCAGAATTTTTGACTCAGCACTAACCATTAAATCCATGGCTCCTATTCTGTTCCATTATCCAAAGAGTACCTTGCCCAGCATGCATTAAACCCTTGTGTGATTATTTTTTTTGTTGACCATTATTTTAAACAATGCTGTATTGAGTGAACCTCATATTACTTCTATTTATCAGTGTCAACTTGCACTGGGTCATCAAATCAGGCTGACAAATTGGAGTGGCAGTGACCCATTTCAATCAATAGTTTGATTTAAATATGTCATCTTGGTTAACTTGCTTGACTGCTTTACTGAATCCCTGGCTTTGCAATTAAGACAGGCAATATCAGGCATTATGGAAACTACTGTGACAGTAATCATGACAGAAATCAGAACCTTCAAAGTGACAGGGACCATTGAGACGTACATTGCAACATGTAAAAGCATACATGGCTGAGCTCCTGATACATCAACTTTGATGATAATGTATCACGTTTAGATTTCTATAATGGTCTCCCTGCACACATCAGACGTCAGATTGAAATAAGTAGTTGCAAGAACCTCCAGGATGTATCCTTGGAAGGGAAGCAAGCTGCTCAGAAATCTAGCCATATGCATGCAACTAACAAGCAGAAGGAGAGTCCCTTGTAAAGAAGATACTCTACCCAGCAAAAAACCAAATTAGCCAATAACCCTCACCCTTGAGGCAGGAATGGTACAGCTTGGGAAAACCAGATGAGTACTGCTGATGGACCCAAGGAGTGAAAAGCTCACAGAGTGCTTAGGAAAGCTATCCTCCCCCAATTTACAAGACTTGTACAGGGACCAAGACATTGACTTATCACCATGATTCAAGTACCCTCCAGTGATCCCATGCTGTTTGCTGCCCAAACTGGAGATGAACTCCTCACATATATGTTCTGTTTTTGCAGGTATCAGGGCACAGCACTATTTACACTGGAGCAGACCATTCCCTTATTGCCAAGAAGTTTGCCGGCCTCATAGAACTACCTAAAGTCAAGAGCAACATCAAGAGAGTTATCATGGTGGACAACTGAAGCACCCCAGTCACTAAGGAGGCAAAATATTTTTGGGCACAGATAGGGGCCTTACAAACTACCCTTGGTGGCCCCATCATCTCAATAACTAAGTAAAACTTAGTGCTTGGTTTATATTGGATGAGAAAGACAGAACCTCACACTGACTGGGACATTGCTATACTTATCATACAGCAAGGAGAAGTCCACCACCATTTGTATCTGACTTATCTGGAAACCCTCATGAAAGACCATGTATCTGTATATATTACTGAAACAGTATAAGAAAACTACACCAGTAAAAATGATTTTAACACCTGTACATATGAAAATATCCATTTTTAAAATATGAAAAGCTCACATGAACTGGACCTGATACATCAACAGCTTGTCCAAGCATTCCCTTCAGTATTTAAGGAGAAACTTCCAGGTTTATTACCCAACAGAGGCGTCCAAAATGAGATTGACCTAAAAGGAAGTGTTGTAACCAAGTTTCCCTCTTTTCCTGCTAAAATATCTTACAATACACAGGAGGGTGCTTGAAGAGTTGCCCCTTGATGTATATAACAACATGGATCAATATGGTGGCAATACCAAACTGTGGGCAATTCCTCCTAATTAGGAGCGCAACTAATTCAACCTTCTGATCTCTGCAAAAGTTATTCCTTGGCTTCAAACCTTACATGGAACATGCCACCCCCTTGTGGCCTTCCCCATATAGTATATTAATCACTATATTCTACATTAAACAATACCTCATTCTATTTATTTCTGTAATTTCTATTGGACTGTTGTCTTCCCCAATCAAATACTGAACTCTAATTGGTTCAGTTGAAACAGTGGTAGCAGCAGTAGGTTCACAACCTACTTAAAAGAAAACTCCCCCTAAGAAAGGGCGGAGTACGGGCTGTATGTCTACTCTCCATCAAGAAACTTTCCTTCTAATCCCCAAGGGAGACATTCCTGGGGCTATGTTATCTACCAAGACCATTTGGTACTCACAAGTGTGTATAATCAACTCTGCCTTAGGCAGCACAACATAAGTGTCACCCCACCCCAATCAGACCTGTCACAACACATTCTAAATCTCCAGCTTGAGTCTTTTTTGGGTGGTGTCAAAGGGGCTGACTGTCAGGATACTGCATCCCAGGGAAAGGCCTGTTAGCCTTGGCTGCCAGCCTTCTCTGTTGGAAGGAGGGTAGAGCTCACCATAGGAGGGGTGCTAACTTGATGAGATAAGATGCTGATTGGCCTACTAAATCCCAGGGTCCAGCAACTGGAACCATAGTGTTGACTAACCTAGCCAAGGTAATATAGACAATGCCTGCATATTGGTTGGCTGTGGGAGGAGTCAGTCCTGGGGTGAGTTGTAGGTGGTCAGTCTTGGGTGTTGGGGGTGTTCCATATCTGTCTGGTAGGCAGGCAAATAGTTGTACTTCACACAGATATTGGGGGCTGGCTTCTTGCACCAAGTATCTTTGTGAAAGGCTATTTGTGGAATTTTCTGCTGGTCCAGGTGGTCTGGGTGGGGGGTCTCCTTCACAGCAAGATTCTGGTACTCTGGTTTAAGCGGATAGTCAGAGAAATTCAGTGGGCTAAAGGGAGCTCCAGGAGGACAATAAAACACAGGCTGGGTTTAAGAGGCTTCCTCAGGAATGCAGACTGTCTGCCCAAGTTTTTCTGTTAGAACAGTAGTAAGGTGGAAAACAACCAAGACAAAATAAGGAATAAATTGGTATAACCAAGGTCCCAAGTTATGATCTGAGGCGCGGCACAGAGTCACAATGGGAAATCCTAACCTTAGGATTAGATTCATACTAAGTCTTGGTTAGAATGGCAGGGAAGGCTATGTGATTACCTTGTGGCCCTGAATGAATAATATCTGATAGACTTGGCTAGAGAGGCGCCAAAGTATGTGGAGACACAAAGACAAAAATTTTAATAGAACTTAAATTTTATTGGGTATAAAGATTGGGATTATATACTGTGTAGCTTTATCACAAAACAGTATATGGACGGTAGTATCACTTGCCACAAGCATGAATGAGGCAAGTGAGTTGCGCAGAATCAGGAAACCAAACAATTGTTTTTCCTATTTGAAGCCAGCCTTTTTTCAAAGAGTGAAAGCAAAAGAGAGGGATTTGGCATCAAAATAACCCAACAAAGGCAAAATCAAAACATGGTGAATGACGGCATTCACAATTTCCCATATTCTTATTTATTTCAAAATGGCAATAACAATTGTCAAGACTTCATAGAATTTAAATACCATTTCAAATGCTAAGTTTGGAATCTAGCCCATCACCTGATTGCTAAGTTGCTCAGTTTCTTCTGGCCCAAGAGCTCTGGCCCCATCCTGGATCTTTTGGCCTACCATTTCTTCTTTTGGAATGACTTCCATCTGACAGTCCAACAATAATATCCTCATGGCCTCATCATTGCTACTGATCTTCCTGTCATTATAGACAAATGACCCTCAGAAACCCCAAGCCAGTTCAACCCTGTTACCATGGTCTGAAAATCTCTGGGAGTCACTTCAAGGTCATCAGAGGCCCAGAGATCATGTGGCCCGGCAGCCTGGCAGCCCAGACTTCTAACCTATCATCTGATTCTCCTTGAGGCTTCAACTTATTAAGCTGAGCAGTAAATCCTTCCCCAGATGACCCATCAGACAATTTAGGAGTTACAGCATGTTGATTCAGTGCTTCTAGCCATCTAGACTGGCCCAGATCTTACACTGTCCTATGACGTTCCTCCATACTTTGCAAATCTGTAGCCTGGTGGACCTGAAATTTTGCTGATTACCCAGATTCAAATCACAACTTGTTCCAGCTCTTTCATTGGCTAACCACAAAAAACACAGGCAAACAGCCCCATGGTCCGCAAGATCCTCAAAATTATCAGAATCAGGTCCCAAGTTTGATTCTTCTAATTGAAGATTACTACATATTTCAGGAGAAATGTCATTCATGACACTGACATTATCAGTTGGCTCCACTCAACCAAAAACCCGCCTTTGTATCTGTCAGGTGCCTGGGCCCATATAGGTTTCCACTGCATTGGGGTGTCTTACAGGGTCTGCTGCAGTGTAGTTCACTAACTGGGCTAGCCAGGAGATAGATGTCACTTGGGCACTATTCAGGGATGCCACAAAGTCCCGCTACAGTGAAACCTTTTCACCTATTGTGGTGGGAACTCCCCTCCTGGTCATTAAACAGACCAGGTCTGTCCCTAAATATCTTGCAGCCTGGCAACAAGCCCTTTTTGTTGCCTCAGAAGCTGTCACCATTGGGAACAACATGCTCCTTACACTAATATTCAATGGGCTCAAGCCCCATATCTGTAAGTGGGTTCCTGCGGGGCGCTGTACTTCCATCAACAACTGTTACAAGGCCATTGTGGAGACCAGTAACCAGGCTTCCATGGGTTTCTGTAGATCCAATGACACACCACCCCAGGTTTTCCCACACCTGGTAGTGCCCACAATCAATTGGGCCACTGTCAACCCGCCAATAAGAGAATGGGGTTAAGTGTTCCTGCAAGGGGGAGCTCCAATTAGCACAAATCAAGGACCGGGGAAAGCCTGAAAGTGTAGATATGAGAGGTTCTACAACCCCACTTGACCCTTGCTCTCAATCTCTCCTTGAAAAGAACCCCTGTGATTACAATGTGCATGATGTTGAAACTCTCAATATCTTCCAGGTTCATAGCAATGACCCTGTACTCCAAGCAAGCCATTCTTCAAATAAAGTAACCCACTTGGCCTATCCCTTCCGTTTCCATGGGAAACCCACAAACCTTTGGTAGATACAGGGGTCAACCACACTATGGTTGACCAGAAATTTGCTGACTCTCAATAACTAGACCAAGTGCCCAGCTGCTTCAAGGAAGTACAAGTAGCTGACTCCCACAGAGTGGCAATTACCTATGAGACGGTACCCTTCTCTGTGAGAATGAGGAACATCCAGGTTAAGCTCTCTGGGCCAATTATGGCAGGGCTTGGCCACAAATCATTGGTGGTCTTGACTGGCTGCAACACAGCCATCCCTATATTCACTGTGATATGTCTGTCATCACCCTTAACAGGAGTGGGGTGGGCTTCCAGATCTATCCTATTGAAATGTGCAAGTTATTGCATGATACTGTGTTCTTCAGAATCACAGAGACAGGTACATACAATTTCAAGGGAGGAAAACTGGACTTCAATCAATTTTCAGTCAAAGTTATCCGCACCAAATCTCTTGTGGCCCCTCCCTTAACCACCACATCTCCACCAGCACTTGTAGCACTCCTAAAGAAGTACAAGGACGTCTTTAGTGAAACATTAGACCAACTGCCTCCTCCCCAAGAAATAAAGCATGCTTTTCAATTGCAAGGGTCACTAGCCAAGGCACATCTCCTGTATTGTCTGACAACCAGGAAGATGAGACTCTCCGCCACCACCTTGTAGACACACTTGACAAGGGCTTCATCTGCCCTTCCCTCTCACCCTACGGGTCTGCAGTATTCTTTTTAGCCAAGAAGGGAAGGTCCTTTTGCTTAGTGACTGATTACCGTGCCCTAAACAAAGTGACTTTCAAGAACAAGTACCCCTGCTGTTGATTGATAAGCTGTTTGACACACTTGCATATGCAAAGGTCTTTAGAAAGATTGATCTCACCATGGGGTATAACCAGGTTTGCATTGCACCAGGGGATGAGGCAAAAACTGCCTTCCACACAAGCTACAGATTGTTTGAGTGATGGGTCATGAACTTTGTAATGACCAACACTCCCTCCACCTTTGCCATGTTGATTAACAAAGCATTTGAGGATCTGATTGGAAAGTGCATTGTTGTGTACCTTGACAACATCATTATCTTCAGTCAAGATTATACCACACACCTCTGTGCTGTCCTTGACATCCTTTGAAAGAACTAGCTGAAGGCCAAGCCTTCCATATACAAATTCTTCAGGTCACAGCTCCTATTCCTTGGGCACACCATCTCTGCCCAGGTAATAAAGCCCAACCCTGCAAAAATCAAGGTAATCACAAGCATGCCAACTCCCATTGATGTGGGCCAGGTGTACATTCCTAGACATGGTTGCCTACGTGTGCAAGTTTATCCATATTTGCAGAGAACTAATTACACCTCTTACCAAGCTCCTAAACAAAAAACAATGCTTCCAATGGACCCCTGCTAGAGATCAATTCTTTAAGACGTTGAAGCAAAGACTTACAGCTGTGCTTGTATTACAGTTCCCCAATTAGAACTTCCAATACAAACTTGAGACTGATGCCTCTGATAGAGCCATAGGGGATGTGCTACGGGTGGAACCGTATGAAGGTGTCTTCCTCCCTGTGGCCTAAAAATCCAGAAAGCTCACTGACTCAGAGCAACACTACCCCATACATTATAAAGAGTTAGCGGCAATTGCGCACTGCATCAAGAAATGATGTTGTTACCTGGAAGGAGCCACCTTTTCACCCCACGTCCTGAAAGACCACAAGTTGCTCCAGTACTTCAATACACAGTCCCATATGGCTCAATGTCAGACAGGCTGGGTCAAGCGCCTTTTCCCTTACCAACTATGAATCAAATACAAGCCTGGAAAGGAAATTGTCACTGCTGACGCCCTCTCCAGTTTGTATGTGGTGTCCATCACAGGGGACAACGGCTTAGACCCAGATTGGCCAATGCTCTACCTGCGCCCTGAAGCTGTCACAGTAAATTTCATAATTCCAGGAATTATTCATCTAATAAGAAGGCTCAAAAAGCCAGAAAACCTTGACAAAATTGACCAATTTAACAGATTTAAATCAAATGGTTGATTGAAAATGGGTTACAGCTGCTCCAGTTTGCCAGTTGAGTCCAAATCCCTCTTGTAAGCTGATGTTGATAAATTGACGTAATTTGAGGGTCACTCAGTATGATCTTATTTATCAGCAGGGTCATCAAAAGTTATTCACTCAAGGGTTCTTTGCAAACTGGGCCAGTCACTCACTTGACAATGGGGAAGGAATAGGAGTCCAGGATCCAGGCAACATTGCTTAGCCAAATTTTGATATATATTGAATAATTTTCACTGTTTCAACTCTTAAAAGTTGAGTCCTCCCAAAATTTTTACTCAATAAAATCAAATATCCCTTGGTCTAACTTTAATTTCAAATGCATCCTGTAGTTGGCCTGCTGCGCTACATTCCCTACAATTTAATTCTTAGCCGGATTATTACGGGAAGATGGGGCCCTGTTGTCAGTACTTTAATGTTGCCTCCACCCAATGTTAATCCAACGCCTGCCAATCTCAGAGTTGTTCCTTGTACTGTCAAAAATGAAACTTTGGCTCTATTTCAATGTCCTGAATTTTATGCTGAAGGCACTCTGATTTTCTCACAGGGTATTTATCTCAGGCTCTTTTGGTTAGGGTTGATTATTTTACTTAACCCTAGTTTCTCATTTGAAAATTTCAAAAAATGGTATCTGAAGCTGCGTTAGTTGTTAATCATTAAATCCATGTGGATTTGGCCGGTGATTCCCTACCACTTGGAGACAGCTTCTTTTTATCTGTCAATTTCTGTCACATTACTCAACTCTTCTACATCTGAGTTTTTGGAAGCAATTTTCCATGAATTTTTGTTTCTTTTCTCCTGCTCCGTTGAGATATCTGCATTTACCATGTTTATTTGTATCAGTTCATTTCTGAGCTTTCAGTTTGGGCTCTTCTTTAATTTGTGGTTTTCATCTCTGGTAACAGTTGTTGAGACTGGATCATATGTTTCTTATTTCTGTTATGTCATGTCATTTTGGCATCTGAATTATTTTCCTGCTCCACTGTCAGGATTGACAATTCTTCCTTTCTGGAAACCCAGGCCCAGGAGCAGGAATCAAACCCTGACCCTGGATTCCTTTGGGTTGCCAAGCTTGTGGACTGCAGGACCGCCCACTTGCGTTTTTCTGGGATCAAGTCCCCACAAGCTGGATTTGAGAAGGTTGACCCATGCGGTAAAAAGAGCCAAATCAAAGAAATATTCACCAAATGGAGGATTAATCACAGCGCCTAATGGAGGTGCTGATTTGGCAACTATTAGCTTCATAAACTTGAAGTTTATACCAGAAACCAATCAGGAGCCAACACAGGAAAGAGGCACAGGCCCGCAGCCCAGTCCCATGACCTTGACACTAAAGCAAGATAATCAGGTAGCCAAATAGAGTCTTGACCAATGAAAGAACTCCCAGGCCAAGTGCCATTTTGCTGCCTTTGGACCCAAACACCCATTTCCCCTGACCCTGCCCTTCCCAATGCCTTGATGAACCCCCCATGGAAAATGTTAAGTTTGGAGGTGGGGTACTATATAGACCCAAAGACCCCGTGCTCCAAAATTATTGCCATTTTTGAATAAAGGTTATGTTAATTTGTCTCATACAGATATTGCCTTATTTTTTATTTGCTGTCTACCAATTCAGTTTGAGATCTCCTGGCCCGCCTGCCCCACTGCCTGCTGTTTTCTGTCCTCCTGGTGTACCCTTTGGACCTGTCCACTTTACCAACTACCCTCTGAAGTCTGAATACAAGGAATACACCATGGGAAAAGATGCTCAAACTCAATCCCCTGGCCCACATACAATCCGCAGTTAGATACAACCAACAAGGCCTGTGGATATTTCAACACCCAAGTTGTTCAGAGGGAAATTCAACTATCTCCCTGCTTACAACCTGTTCATGGAACCGCCTGTGACCCCAAAACTTAAGCCAGATTCTTTGCCCAACCTCCCAACCAACCATTCTGGAAAGCTGTTTGGGATTGTGTACATCACTCTCACAGGGGTGATTGACACTATAATCCCAGCCGCTGGCCCATGGTCTTGGGTGAGGAAGTATGCCTCATACCTTTTAAAGTTAGCTCCCCTCTTGTGGTGGGCATTGCCTGCAAAAAACCCGGCTTGAGTTACCCCTGAAAACAATGGGCTGGCCACCCAAGACTGGATCCCTGACATCCACCCACTGATGAAATTTGCGTGATGTTTTGTCATCCTTATCATTCTATTCCAGCTCTAGCTTTAGTCACAAATCTCAAGTTTACCATGTGATGACAAAGGTTTCAGAGGATGCTTCCAAATGGTTATTGTCTGCGGTGGAGCGCAACACATGTGTTTTAACTAAGATTGTATCTTTATACCCTTTGTTAAATAATGTGTGTTTATCTATTGAGGAACTCAAAGTATATCATTAGTTGTACGCCTTTCAGCAGGGTACTACTCCGCTCTTGGTATTTCTTCCCAGTTTCTTGCCTACTGCCATACAATTGATGTTCTCAAAGTCAATAAGCTCTCAGTGTTGTGGTTAGCAGTTGACTAGACTGCCCAGAATTTGAGAGCTTGGGATTCTCTGTTAACCACAACTGAGGCCCTGGTAAACCAAATTCTAACTCTGGTCTCAAATCTGTCAACTTCCAAACAAGGTGCTATAGAAATCAAAGCCAAACCTGCTGCACACTCCTGGTTTTCTGGTAATTGTTCTGCGGTGGCTTCAACTAGTCAGAGTTGGTATTGCTCCCCTTACACTTATTCTCAGTTGCAATTGGCAATTTCGAACAAACCTGCCAAGGTAAACAAAGTGCCAGTGGTGGCTGTCCCCAAGAATTTGTTGGCTATGCTTCAGCATGTTGTACCTGCAAAGTCTTTGGTAGTCAAGTCTAAAGAGTTGCCCCTTGTTCCAATCAATTGTGATCATCCTGTACTTCCTGCTGCTGTCCAAGAGATGATTGATCAATATTTTCAGGAGCACCCTGCCTCCTTAGCCGCTGTCTGTACCACTGAAGAAAAGAAAGATCCTGCTGAGATTGCCGTATTTGCTGCAAATAAATCTGCTTCTGGTTACTTCTTGTTTTATGGTAGCATTGATAACAGCCAAACTATCTATCATCCAGCTATTTTGTTAGACACAGGTGCTTCTGAGAACTTTATGAGTGAATATACTGCAGATTTGTTGTAACTCAAGTACCACCCGGGAATGCTTGTTAGGAGTGGGAACTGCTAAATGTTTCCCTCTTTCCAGCTCAAGAAGCCTTGACATTTGTAGTTGCAGGTCAATATTTTACCTCAAGGTTCTCCATATGCTCTACTCTGATGTATTCAATTATCTTAGGAGTGGGCTGGTGGCAGGACCATATGTATTGACATTGCTGAAAGAAAATGAGCTGCAAGTGGAACACTCTTTGGGCATATCTATCCATATTCTGTTGTTGGTGTTGAATTTATACTTCTGGGAAGTATAATAAACAAAATAAAGGGAAATATTAAGAAGAGAATAATACTTTATTGGATATGAATATAGGATATTATATAGTATCATGACAAGCCACATGTTGTCCATGTCATCATGGAGATCATGGGGCTTATCTGAGTAATGTTCCTCTTGAGTCACGAGGCTTAATCAAGTTGTGTTCCATTTAGGACCTGGATTGAGTGATACCCGTCATAGATGGCTAACTGATAATGATGCCACCAGTTTATTGCCTGGGCGGTGAACCACTCAGTGAGCCACTCAGTGATTTACTTGGGGCGTTAATTCCCCAAGAGGGAGTAATCAAAGATGTTGTGACATCTTCCCCTGGGGTGGGCAACCTCCAGAATTAACTCATACAGAATGGAACATCCTCCATGCCAACAATTTCAAAAATTGTTTTTGCTTTATCTTTTATAATTTCAATTAAAAGCTCAAAATAAAAATCAAACATTACTTCAATTATCAGTGTCAATTATTTAATCAAGAAAAAAATAATCTTTAATATTGAAAATAAGAAAATTTTTTTTGAGAATTGTTGACATGGAGGATGTTCCATTCTGTATGAGTTAATTCTGGAGGTTGCGCTGGGGTGCTGGAAGGCAGAGCCTTGGGGATCCTCTTGAGAGTATCTGGTATGGAGGCTTGATATTGATCCAGTTTGGCGTTGGGTACAGGAAGCCTTGAATTTTGTTGGGCTGCTCTTCCCTTACACAAACAGAGTTGGTTGTGAGGCATATGTTTCAGTTCAGTTTGAGCTCCAATCCCTTTTATGAGGTAGGTGTTATTGGGCTTAACTTCCATGACAATGCCTGGTCTGCGTAACCCTGGGTCTAATTTGTGTTGGTTGTGATTGACAACCAAGATCTTGTATCTGACTTGGAACCTTTCTTGTTGCAATATAATTGCTTCCTGCTGAACCCTTTATTGTTCCATCACTTCTTGGTCCTTTCTGGCTTGTAGTACTTTTGGGTCATTACTGTCTTTTATCTTCTTTGGAAGTGGCAGTTGTGGTCCTGTGGTTGTACTGACAAGTGAGGGTTTCTGACCATAGACAAGTTCATAAGGGCTTTTGCCTGTATTGCGGTTGACTTGTGTTCTTCAGACCATAAGGGCGGTTGGTAGCATGTCAACCCAGGCTTTAGGATTGTTGGCAGATAACTTGCTGAGGGCTTACACTAAAGAGCTGTTTAGTTGTTCTACACAACCATTTGCTTGTGGGTAATATGGGCTGGCTGTGACATGTTTTATTCCATTTTTGGCAAGATAGATGTTGGTGTCAATAGCTTTGAGTTCAGTGCCTCCATCTGTGATTAAGAGGCCAGGATTTCCAAACTTTATTATGATTTCCTTGCCAATGAACCATCTCACGTCATTGCCTTTGTGCTCCTTTGTGGCTTGTGCCACAGGCCATCTGGTTGCATAGTAAATGGCGGTGATGATGTACTTCTTTCCTTTGCTTTCACCAGGTATAGGTCCCACAATATCCAATGACCATACCTTGAAGGGTTGTGTGATGGATATGGTATTACTGACTTGGGTAGAGCTTTGGTTTATGAGTACTTCTCACAGACCTTGCATTGTTCCAGTACCTCTCTGATATCATCTAGCATGTTGGGCCACCAGTAGCAAGTCTTGAGATATTCATGCAAGTTTCTGCTATAGGTGTGTCCCAAGTCTCTGTGATAACAGAGAATTGTGTCAATCTTTTGTGTTGACGGGACGTAGGGTACAGTGTCACCATTTGGAAGTATTTGGTGAAGGGTACCATATACATTTTTGAACAGATGTTTGTTATTGAGGACTTTCTCTTGGATGTTCATTGGTGTGCCAGGTGGGAAGCCTTCCTGGAGATTCACCATGATCAACATGGGCCAGTTGGGGTTGCCATCAGTGCAAAGGATGTGTTTATTGTATAGCCTTGATAGGGCATCTGCAGTAAGCATCTCTCTGCCTGGCTTGTATTAAATTTACATGGGGTATCTCTGTATGAGACTCATCCATTTGGCTTGTCTTCTTGACAGGTGTTATTGTGTTTTGAAGAATATCAATAACTTTTGATTGGTGAGTACTTTGAATGTCTGGGCTCCCTCCAGATAGCATTGCCATTTCATGAGGCAGTGTATGATGGCAACCAATTCCTTATTGTGTATGGGGAATCTTTGTTTGCCGTCTGATAGCTTTATTGATCCATATACTACAGGGAGGAAGTCCTTTTGGACCGTTTGGATACAGAGGACTCCTCCTATGGCATAATCCAAGGCATTGGTTTCTAGCTCATAGATACCCTCACAGTTTGGTATTGCAGGATGGGGCAGTAAACATGTGCTCTTTCAGCTGGCAGAAATGTTGGTCTTGTAAAGGTGTCCAGACAAACTTGGTTGTTTTCCCAGTGATGGATGACAAGGGGGCTGTAAGGGCACCCCAGTCAGGGATGAATCTTTGTACATAGACTACCATTCCAAGGAAAGTGCAGAGTTTGCTCTTATTTCTTGGGGCTGGCATCTCTGTTGAGCGTGTATTTTGTCTGGATCCAGCTTGATGCCATCATTGCTGATAATATGGCCAAGGAATGGAAGTTCAGTCAAGAAGAACTCACATTTGGACAGTTTGGAAAACTAGTTGGTTTTCCTGCAGGGTACAGAGGACTGCATGGACGTCTTCCCAGTGTTGTTGAAGGTTGGGACTGTAAATGATGATGTTGTTCAGGTAGATGATTGCTCTTTTCCCAATGTGTTCCTTGAATACTTAATTCATGAAGGTTACAAAGGTACTGGGAGAGTTTTTCATGTCAAAATTGAGGATAACACATTCAAAGGATCTGTATTTAGTTCAAAATGCGGTCTTTGGGATGTCTTCAGGTTTCATGCAAATTTGGTGATATCCTGCTGTCAAATCAATTTTGTGAAGATTTGGGACCCCCCAGGGCATCAAAAAGGTCATCAATTAGGGGCAGGGGATACCTGTTTTTTATTTTGACCTTGTTGAGGGCCCTGTAGTCTGTGACCAGGCGGAGGCCTCCATCTTTCTTTGCCACAAAGAAGACAGCAGCACCAAAGGGTGATTTTAAAGATCTGATGAGGCCTTTCTCAAGTACTTTGTCAAGGTAAGCTTTAAGGGTGTTGTCTTCTTGTGGTGTGAGGCAGTAGATGGGTCATGCTTTAGGCACGCTACCTTTTAGGCCAATCTTGTGTTGTATACCCCAATCAGGGGGTAACCCGGGTAGTGATTCTTAGAATACAGAGGAAAATTCATTGACTAGATGGTCTCTAATTGGGTTCTGTTTGTGCTGAGTTTCTGTGTTTTTGAAGTGTATGACCTCATACGTACATGTGCTCCAATTAATTTTGCTGATGTCAGTTTCTTTTTTCTGTTTCCATGATCTTTAAAAATATGTGGTCCCTCATGAGGGTGTCATGATGTGTTGGGTACACATGATGGTGGGCTTCTCCTTGCTGGATAGTGAGGGTGGCACTGTCCCAGTTGATGTGAGGCTTTGTCTTTCTCATCCAATCTAATCCAAGTATGATATTGTATTTGAGGATTGGAATTATGGGGCTGCTAATTGTTGTTTGTATGTCTCCAATTCGAGCTCAGAAAGGTTTTGTCTTGTGGGTAACTGGTGTGCTGCGGTTGTCTGCCATGATGACTTTCTTTATGCTACTTCAAATGATAGGTAACTTCATGAGGTCTGTAAAACTCTTTTTAATGAGTGATTGATCAGCTCCAGTGTCAAATAGTGCTGTGCCATGGTATCTGCAAAAAAAGAAAAGATAGGTAAGGAGTTTATTTCCAGTTTGGGCGGCAAACAGTAGAGGATTGCTGGAGAGAACCTGGATCATGGTGATTGAGTCCCCATCCTGTTCTCTGTATGAGTCTTGTGAAGTGGGGGAGGACAGCTTGCCTAAGCACTCCTCTGAGCTTTTCTCTCTTCTTTGGTATCTTTGGTGCTGGCCTGGTTGGCTTGTGCAGTATAATTCCTGTTTTGAGGATGTGTACTGTTGGCTTGGTTGTTTTTCTTATTGGGGCAAGGCTCTCTCTTAGCTGCAGGGTTTTCCTTGCACTTGTTGGTGGCGTGTAGATCTTCAGACTTCTGAGTTGTGTATTTTTCTTCTAGGGATACATCCTCAAGGTTCTTGCAGCGGGTCATGTCAAACTGACGTCTAATGTGTGTGGGAAGGCCATTGTAGAAGTCCAGGTGTGGTCCAGGTTTATCAAAGTTGATGGTGTTGGGTGCTCAGTCACGTAGTTCTTCATATGCTGCAATGTATTCTTTGATGGTTCTTGTCATTTTGAAGGTTTGAAGTTTTGTCATAATCACCATGTCTGAGTCCTTCATGGAGAACTTTTTGAGGAATGCGGCCTTGAACACTTACCAATTTTCCTTCTGGTCAGGGTGTTGGGCTAGCCATTTGGTTACAAAACGTGAAGCAGTCCCTGTGACGCAGAGGGCAATCTCACTGACCCAGAGTCTTTGGAGATACTCCACTTGTTCAAACTTGCTCTTGGTGCTGTTGATCCAAAGAGAAGCGTTCTCACGGTGTAGGCCTGCAAAGGCGCCAATCTCAGCAGTATGTAAGTGTTGAAACACAATATTGGGTATCTCAGGTTGTGTAGGCACTGTTGTGGTTGAAGTGGTAGGGAACAGTCTGCAGGCTTTGAGAGTCTTGTACTGGTCAATGGTTACAATGACGTTATCATAGATGACAAGGCTGGGGGAACGTCTTGTCCTACTTTGTAATCTCTCCAACCTGCGGGGAGGGCCATTTGCTGGATCCTTTTCTTAGGAGAAATTTTTCCTTATAGTTGCGTAGGTGTAGATAACCTACCTGTGCTACCACTGTCAAGTTTATACTTCTGGGAAGTATAATAAACAAAATAAAGGGGAAGATTAATAAGAGAATGATACTTTATTGGATATGAATATAGGATATTATATGGTATCATGACAAGCCACATGTTGTCCATGTACGTCATGGAGATCATGGGGCTTATCTGAGTAATGTTCCTCTTGAGTCATGAGGTTTAATCAAGTTATGTTCCATTTAGGACCTGGATTGAGTGATCCCTATCATAGATGGTTAACTGATAATGGTGCCACCAGTTTATTGCCTGGGTAGTGAACCACTGATGAGCTGTTTGGTGATTTACTTGGGGCGTTAATTCCCCAAGAGGGAGTAATCAAAGATGTTGCAACACCTGCATCATGCCAAATACCACCATAGCCCGCCTCCTCAAGTAAAATCTTGTCCAGGTGATGCCCACTTCCAAAGATATTTCCGCCACTCAGCTGGCTGTGCTTGCTTGCAAGTACCTCTCTCCAACCAACTTGAAGAGGATGCCAACCCACAATCAGTTGGTCAAGCTTGTAAGTGATAGGTGTCAAGCCTCAAACTTCCTGGCCAAGAGCGCCACTAAAATTGAAGACCTGGTCCTCACAGATGCCCTCAAGAAGACAGAGGGTGAGATGCTCCTGCTTTATGACAATGGGCAGGAAGTGGAGGATAGGATTATAGCCTACGCCACAACCCAAAACCTGGAGCAGCTCAATACTGCTACCACCTGGCTGTGTGACAGCACATTTTCTACTTGCCCCTCTCTCTTTAAGCAGCTTTGGGTCCTGCATGGGCAGTTTAATGACCAGGTTATCCCTCTTTTGTTCTTTCTCCTTCATAGTGCCAAGACTGAAGTCTACACCAGACCCTTCAAGAACGTCAGGGATGATTTGTGCTCCCTTCCCACCAACCAGCTCCCCCCTCCCACCCATGCCACAAGGGCAAATCCCTCCTCCGCTGAGAAGGATGAGTTGATCCTAGCTGCTGAGCAGCTAGCTCATGTTTGCTTACTTGGGCCAAAGGTTATCATAATATACTTTGAGCAAACTCAGTTCAGAGCCTTTAAGGCCACCTTCAATGAAGAAGTCCAGGGCTGCTTCTTCCATTTTAGGCAGGCCCTCATCAAGAATCTCAAGAGTGAGAAGGAGCTTTTTGAGAAGTATCTTAAAAATATTAAGGGGAAGTGCCAATTTGCCTTGACTCAGTTTGCTGCCTTGGCTTTTGTGCACCCGGAGCAACTGGAATTGGCTTTGAGACCCTCCTGGAGGACGCTTACATCAAGAAGCACTCCACCATCTTCAAAGGTTACTTGGATTACTTTGAGCGCCAATGGGTGGGCAAGAAGATTACTGCCCAGAGAGGTAAGAGCAGGGCCACTGCCCCTTGGAATTGCCAGGGCGCCTGCCTCAAGGGGGAGATGAAGACCACCTCTAGCCCTGAGGTTTGGCACAAGCACCTGAAGGTGAAGTTTGTGTCAAACCTTATATAACAAGTTCTTCCAGAAGCTACAGGAGGAGCAGGCCCGGACTGTCTCCAAGTTTCACGGCCTGGACAACAGGGTGGCCCCCAAGAAGCAAAAGTCCAAGGAGCAGGAATACCAGGAGGACGTTCAGAAGGTGGTAAAGAAAAAGTATAAGGTGGCAGAGATTAAGAAGTACCTTGAAAACGTTGCCACTGCTCTTGCTGGTGGCTTTAATTAGCTTAATAAACCTTGCTTTGCCTGTATATTTTTTACTTTTAAGCTTTTAATTTTTTAATTTATTTATAGTGTACTAATCTTTTTATGTATAAATGGTATGGTTCAGATACAGTTTTAATGTGGTTTAGTAAGAAATACTTTATATTTTGTTAATTTATCTTTAAGCTATGAGATATTTTCAGTTAGGCTTGTATGAAAATAATAAATTAAAATTTTCTTGTATTTTGTAGTTATTATGATATATAAAATATCTTTATTTTTGGTTTGTTGGAATTTTAATATTTATGGAAATAAAAAATAATTTTATATCAAAGAGTGTTATTTACATAGTAAATTGAAAATAGTTGCTTATATCTCCTTATTCTTATTACTTACAGTAACTTTTATTGCATTTTTGAACTCTCTGAGGTCATTTTTTGTATTATAAAGTAATTTAAATTATTTTTCATATTAAAAATGTTCAGGGTAAAGTGTTTTGTAATTAAAAAAGTTTCAGCATCCAGGAAACAACATTAAGCAAAACCAGGTTGTCACTTTACTATAGTGTCAACATTAAAAGTTTCAACATGGCCACTGTTGACATTATTATTGTCAGCATGGGCGCTGTTGCCAAAAATCTCATGTTGTTTCTGTCTTACCTTGTAGGGTCTCAGGCATTCATGGTGGAGGACCTTGTCTTTTTTACGTTTCCCCAGTCCTTACACAAGGTAATTGTTGTTTTTGTCTACCTTTAGTATGATTGCCGGGCTCACTTTCTCTGTTTGTAATTTTATTTTATTGATGTTCATTGTCATGAATGCCGCCATTAACTGTGTTTTGATTTTTTCTTCAATGGGTTACTTTAAGGACAAATCTCTCTCTTTTGCTTTTGCCCTTTGAAATGAGTCTGGCTCCAAATTGGGAAATTCAATTGTTCAGTTTCCTGATTCTGGGCAACTCACTTGCCCCACTCATGCTGGTGGCAAGTGATACTACTGTCCATGTACTATTTTGTGGTAAAGCTACACAGTATATATTACATTTTGCTTTTACCAATAAAAATTAAGTTATATTCACATTTTTGTCTTTGTGTCTTCACGTACTTTGGCGCCTCTCTAGCCATGTCTAGCAGATATTATTCAATCAGGGCCACAAGGTAATTACATAGCCTTCCCTGCCATTCTAACTGAGACTTAGTAAAAATTCAATCCTAAGGTTAGGATTCCCCGTTGTTTATCTGTGCCATGCCTCAGGTCACAACAAAATTGGTGCTCACTACAGGGGCTGTAATCCCTTTGGTTACCCCCTTTGCAACTATGTTTTCATGTCCTTTGCCTCCGCCTATACAAGAGCCAACTTTGCCTGAAATTACCAGTCCTCCTATTAAAGCAGACATTGTTGACCTGCCTATTGTCCCTATTGTGCTGAACCTTTGGAATGATACCTGCCTAGTGGCCTACTCTTTGGGTACCCCTGACTTGGAACAGGTGTAATACCCAAGTATTGAGGGTTAAACTTTAGAACATAAGCTAGCAGGTTAGGCAGCTCAAAGCCATTCAAGGCGTAGACAATTGAATAGAAGTTTACTGCCTGACAGAAGGCTTTGGCAAGGATGTTGAATTGTCTAAGGCTGATGGCAAAGTACAGTAACGTAGCTGCAGGGATCATATAAGTAGCCAAGTTGGGAGTTGGGCGAGATGACACCAGAGGTGTCCACAGATTCAAAACCATTGAGTTTAGTTGAGGTGAGCTGGCTCACTGTATGATATCACTTTTGGTCCCTGTGATTCAGGACCAAACTGAGCATTGGTTGGCTGGTGGCCCCCTATCCCAAGGTAAGCTGTCAAGACATCTATGAAGATGATGTAGTTCATCTTCTGACTTGGGGAGAGGTAATGGGTTTAGTAAGGTTACTTGCTTAGCCTGGGTAAAGGATTGATTAATGTGATAATATTGAGGAGGACATTCACTCAATGATAGCATAAACTATCATTGAGGGGTCTGTCTTTATTTACACTAGTGGACCTGCAAGGCATGATTATTGGAAGGAATAGCATTGGGGAACCAAGAGTCTGAGTTGCATCTGTTATTCCCTTTTCTGGATTGGATTGGCTTGGCTGGCTGGCAATTGAGAAGGTTTGGCTGGATCCAAGTTTGCATTGGCATAGTGCAAGTTTGATCTTCTTCATGCATCCAAATTCAGTAAATGAATTTGGTGCATGATTTCCATTTTTGAATAGCCTGTCAGTCCATTCCCCATTTGGTAGGCTCCCAAATTGGGCAGCAGCTCCTCCCAAGTTTGGCTTTGGGGAAATTGCCTTTCCTGATTTCTTGATCTGGCTATTTCCCAAAGGAGTGGATGGAGACTGGCCTGCTGGCATGGGAGGGCAAAGGCTGGCAGGCTGGCCCACAGGTGCCTGGTTTGAGGATGGCTTGCAGGTGGGGCTGGCAATAGTGGTGGGCAACTGTGAAGTGGTGGTGGGCATCTTCTCAATGGCAGCAAGTGTCTGCGTGTTGGCAGCGGGCGACAGCTTGGTGGTGGCGGGCTTCTGTCATGTGGCGGTGTGTATCTGCTTTGCAGCAGCGGGGGCCTGCGCGGTGCGGCAGACGTCTGCTCAGTGGTGGTGGGTGCCTGCATGTTGACAGCAGGTGACCACTTGGTTGTGGCGTGCTTCCGCATGGTGGCAGTGTGTATCTGCTTTATGGCGGCAGATGTCTGCACGTTGGTGGCAGACATCTGCTTGGTGTTGGCAGATGTCTGCACGTTGATGGCAGATGTCTGCTCCGTGGCGGCGGGTGACAGTTTATTGATTACACAACTATAAGTGTCAGGAATATTCCTGACAGCAAGTCATGGCAGTAGCCCTAGGGTCAGCCTGTGATGGGGCCATTCCTTGCCTCCAGCTACAGTTCATTTAAGCAGAATACTACAAATTCTTTATGGCTCCAAAATTTCCACAGCATCTCCTCTCAGTGGCTGGCTCTGCTTAGCACCTATTGTCATCCTTTTTTTAACCTGCCTTAGCCCACCATCAAATGATGTTAGGGTTCCAATTTCAGGAGATTTCATCCCTACAAGCAACTGTCACAAACCACTGGGATTGATTTGCTGCTTATCAGCAATGGATCCACTCCCTGTTTTCCTTGGTGTCAGACAATCAGCATGACTCTGTCACTTCTCAAATCTGCTTGTTCAATTCCATTGAGTGAATGCGCCAGTTTATCCCTGAATATGTAAGAGAGCGTCTGCATGAGTTTCACCAGCTAGAACAACCCTGGCAAACCCAAGTAAATTTCACCTTGAACGCCTATCTCACTGGTTTTGAACAACCTGTACAACAGCTTAATGCATTCAGCGCCTACTCCTTTGAGCTACTGCAACAAGTAGCAGACCTTGCTGCTAAAGATCTTTGTGAGCTCAGTGAATAATTCAATCAAGAAAGGGGTGTCACTGCCGCTGCTATTGCCAAGCTCCAGACTCAAGTGAATGAATTATCTACGCCCAAGCCAGATGCTCCCCCCTCCCCCCCTCTGAAAATTTGGTGATAGAGAGCAGAGACTATGGGATGTCATTCAAGAGCTATAAGTGTCTACCTGTAGTCAAGGTTGCCCTACTAAAGCGCCTCAGCCTGATTCTCAGGTGCTTGCCCTGACAACTCAAGTTACTGAGCTATAGCAAGAGCTTGCTGCCCTACGCAAAATGGTGGAAATTGCTGCTAGCCCAGTTAGAGTTATTGATGAAGATGGCTGTTGCTCTGGCTTGTCAGGAGCCCCCTGCATTTGTTGTGCTAGAAAGTCAATTGCTCTAGCTAGTGAGGTGGACTATTTGAAACAAGACCACACCAAACTCAATAGGGACGTGCAAGAAATGGGTGAATTGATTGACTCAGTAAATGACAGGTTTGCCCCTTGCCTCTCAGTGGGGCCTTCCCTTACCTCCTGGCTGGCCAAGCTTTCCTCAGTAGTAACAACACAGGGCCAACGCCTAGATTTTATTGAGCAGCAGATTAACCTAGCTAATAATACAAATATCTGCACTGATGAGACCCTGACTACTCTTGATGAAAGTGTTTGCCAGCTGTGGACCAGAAATCCCCCCTCCAAATCTGAAGCAGAATTCTCCCTGCGCATAAATGTAATTGATAGCAACAATTGTGGCCCAACTCCAGAAAAAGATTTCAAGCCTACCTTTAAGCAAGTCTTTGATCCCAAAACCTTAACCATTGCAGCTTTCCTAACTATCTATAAAACTGCCATGAGAAGAGCCTTGGATGAGGTTAAGAAGAAACAAATTCTAACCTGTCTGCACCTGACCTGCCAAGAAGTAGTAGTGCCAGAGCTTCCCACCATTGAGACCTGGGAAGATATGAAGCAACTTCTGATTTGACCAGTTTGGTGGTGACCTTAGTTTGGAAGTTAATAAGAATGCCTTAATGCACATTGCTTTCAAACCTAAGGAGACTCTAGCTGAATTTGCAGATAGATTCTACATGGAAGGACAGCAACCAATAACAAGCAGACAATTGATAACCCATGAAGCTTAAATGGCTTGTACTTAAGCCCCCAAGGTGAACCAGATTCTGTGCCTTTATTTCAAAGTCCATAAGGCAATGTTTTCCTCTATGAAGAGCATAAAGACGCTGTTACAGGATATGCACCTTACCCATTCTGGAGAAATTGTGCAGGAGAATTGTGCTGCCTCTAACTCTGGTTTGTCTTCCTGTGACCCTTGTATCCTCAGAATGAACTTTCGAAATCCTTCTAGACGTCAAGGTTGCCCCAACTGTAGCCAGATATGTCACTATTATTGAGACTGTACCAATTCTTGGGTTGAAGGGGCTGATCCCAAGGAACAGATGGGAAAAGAACAGTCAACCTAGAGGCAGAGACGCTCTTGGTTGACAATTCTTCCCTGTCTCCTTCAATCCCCCCTCCTTCATTACTGACTCTGAGCCTGCTGACACTAGGGCTCCTCCCATTCTGCTGCTGTTCCAAAACATATCTGATGACTCTGACATGGACAATTCTGATATGGAAGATCCTAATGCCTATGGATATTCAGTTCTGGCTGTCCCTGAAACTATCATAGTCCCTTAAAAGTTACGTTCTGGGAAATCTACAACAACTGCCAAGCTGCTGCTGGAAGCCAAAGAGGTTGTCTCTTGACCTTACCTCACTCAAGCTAAGAGGTCCCCTGTGCTTGTAGAGTCATCTGATGAAGCTGCTGAGGTTGCTGACGCTGTATTCAAGAATGTTTCAGTCTTGCTTCCTCTCCAGACTGTCTATAGGGAGTTTCTAGGCTTGAGATACATGATCAAAAAATGGAACAAAGAGCTAGCAGAAGCCCAAGACATGCTGGCCATCCTCTCTCCCTTTGGTCTTACTACTCATGTGGAAATATCCATCTAAAAGGTGAAAATCAAGGCCGTTTTAGACACAGGGTCTCCTGTTAATGTTGTCTCCTCAAAGATTGTCAAGAAGCTCAAACTTGCCCCCAACCTTCATTACCACCAGGTTTATGGCACAGCTGGGCTATTTATGACTGGCGCTATAGGGGCTTATTCTTCTCTTCCCATGTGGTTTGGAAAGCTACTCTTGGCTGCGCCTGCTGTTGTCTTGGAGAAAGAGAGTTATGACCTCCTAGTTGGTACTCAATTCCTTAGGGAATACAGTGGGATCATCAACTTGAAGGATGGTTACCTCTCCATCCTAGGGTACAAAGTCCCTCTGATCTTCAAAGAGCCTGTTAAAGTCCCAGGGAAGCACCTCAAGATGTGTGCCTTAGAGTATCCCACTGGTGTTTTCACCCTAAAATACCGTACTCATTCATCTAACATGAAGTGTCCTCCTATGGCTTGTCCTGCATCTGAAGGGATTCCTCTCTTGGCCACTTCCCCTGTAACCATTCCCTCTGGGTCTCAAGCTATCCTAAACTCACAAATATCTTATGAGCTACATTAGTGTATGTTTCTAGAGTCATACTCTCCTTTTTCTCTAGGACGCAACAAGCCCTACCTATGCCCAGGAATCTTGGATGTCTCTAATAAAGACCCTGTTCAATTGCTGATCACCAACTTAACTGCTCTCCCAATACAAGTGTCTGGAGGGCAGGTTGTTGGCTATAGCAAGTTGTTGAATGCTCCTGATGTCCTGTTGCTACATCCCTTTGGCTAGTTTCAGGATTTCAATTTACCTGAAGACAAGCCCCAAGTTCTGTCCTTGTTCACTGCTCAAGATTTCCCGCAACTATCCCTGGTACAACAGGAGGAGGCGCTGGATTTGCTAGGTCAGTTTTTAGATATCTTTGCTAAAGATAGCACTGATTATAGTTTAGCCAGAGGTTTCATCCACCAGATTGATACTGGTGACGCTCCCCCCTTCCACGCTAAACCTTATTGCTGCAGTTGCGTGGAAGACGCTCAAGTGTCTAAAGAGCTCAAGCAACTATTAGATGCTGGGCTATTAGCTCCTTCCCAAAGTCCACGGGCCTCTCCCCTGCTCATACTGAAGAAGAAGGATGGAGTTCATTGTACTGTGATAGATTACAGATTCTTGAAATCCTTAACCAAAAAGGATTTCTATCCCCTACCACAAATTGATGATGCTCCCCACTGCCTTGGCGGCACCAAGTTCTTCTCCACTATGGATTTAGCTTCCAGATACTGGAAGGTTGATCTCTCTCCTGATGATAGACAAAAGGATGTTCTCATCCCTTCTGAAGGACTGTTTGAGCCTACATGCATGCCGCAAGGGCTCTGCAATGCCCCAGCTACTTTCCAACAAGTCATGGACTCCATCCTCCATGATTTAAAGCTCTCATGTGTCCTAGTGTACTTAAATAATATAAAAGTCTTCAGCGCTACCTTTACAGATCACCTGGATCACCTCAAGGAAGTTTTCATAAAGATTCAAGAGACTGGCCTTAAGTTGAAACCATCTAAGTGTGCTTTTTTCAAGGAACACCTTGAATTATTGGGCCATGAAGTAACCCAGAACAGGATTTGTCCAATGACCAAGAAAGTTGAGGCCATTGACAAAATGCTTCCGTCCATCAGTCTGTGAGAGGCTCAAGTATTTCTGGGTATGATGGGATACTACAGACAGTTTATCCCCAACTTTGCCAACACTAGTGAGCCTTTGATCCAGCTGCTGTGTAATTTCTCTTTCAAATGAACTGCTAGTCAGCAACAAGTCTTTGAGACCCTCAAGCAAAAACTCAAAGAGGCTCTCATCCTATTATATCCTGACTACAATAAGGAATTCATCCTATATAATTATGCTAGTGACCTGGCTATTGAGGCTATCTTGGCTCAACTAGATGATGAAGGTGTAGATCATCCTGTAGCTTATACTTCTTGTGTCCTCAACAAGCATGAGAAGAATTACAGTGTCATGGAGAAAGAATGTCTTGTTGTGTTGCATCCGTCAAGCAGTTCTGCCGTTACATATATGACACCCATTTCACAGTGGTCACCAACCATGCCTCACTTAAGTGGTTACAAAAGATTAAGGAACTAGAAGGACAACTATCTAGATGGGCTCTCTGCCTGCAAGGTTACAACTTCCCTGTGCTGCATCACCCTGGATTTAACATCAGAATCCTGATGGACTATCCAGAATGCCCATCCTCTCTCTACACCCTGCTGAGGCTGATTTCATATGTGAACTAATTGGATATCCTTCCTCCTGGGAGAACAAGACAGAAGAAGTTTGTATTGCCCTATCCAAACTATCTGAAGACATACTCACTTGTGACAACCAGCTTTTCAAGAAATTATAAGACTGCTACCTACCTTATGTATGGCCTAGTCTTTTCCTTTTGTTGGCATTTCAAGCTCATAAGGAGACAGGACATGGAGGAATTGCTAAGACCTATGACTGGCTCCAGAAAAACTATTTATGGCAGAAGCTTTGCCTGCTGATTCCAGATATCATTGCTAGTTGCCATGATTGCCAGCTCCAGCAACCACAAGCTTCCTCACACGAGTTCAAGCTAGTCCCCTCTCAACACACCCTTTATACTGTCTCCATTGACGCTGTAGGGCCTCTCCCCCACTCTTTCTCTGGTTGCTGCTTTATCCTAATTGCTGTTGATCATTTTAGCAAGTGGGTAGAAGCTTGCCCTACTAAAGACACCACTGCCAAGACAACTACTGCCTTTCTGTTGCAAGGTGTATTTTTCCGCCACAGCTGTCCACAAGTGTTGTTATCTGACAACAGAACTAACTTCAACACCAAGTTGGCAACTTCTGTTGTTGAAGCCTTGGGATCTCACCAGTCTTTCTCTGCCCCCTATAATCCCTCTACCAATGGGGCAGTTGAATGTGCAAAATTTTCTCTGGTCTCTATCATGAGGAAGCTCACTTACTCTGATGCTGAAAACTGGGATCTATACTTACCCGCTGCTCTCTTTGTGTATTGCCTTAGCAAACATTGTGTCACTGGGTACTCTCCCTTTGCTGTGCTATATGGGCATGAATCCACCACTCTGTTTCTCCTAGGGATCTCCTTTTCTCCTCTTCTCTGATAAGGCTGTAAACCCAGATGAGCATATCAAAGATCTAGTCAATTGAATCATTGATATTCAGGCCTCTGCCTACATTTCCGCCTATAAGACCAAGATTATTGAGCTCTCTCCTGACAATACTTGGCGCTCTCCCTTGCCTGAGTTCAATATTGGGGACCATGTTCTATACTATCAGCATAGAGTAGGAGGACGCGCTCAAAAGTTAGATACATTATGTTTTGGACCTCTGGAAGTAACCTTCAAGCAAGCATCAAATACACTGTTAAACTCCTCTCTAGTGGTTGACCATTTTCCCAAGTGCATGTCAAGTTCCTCTGCAAGTACCACCCCCTAAGGCCAATCTATAGGGGGGCAATGTTGTGAATGCTGTCATTCACTGTGTTTTGATTTTGGTGGGTTATTTTAAGACAAATCTCTCTCTTTTGCTTTTGCCGTTTGAAATGAGTCTGGCTCCAAATTGGGAAATTCAATTGTTCAGTTTCCTGATTCTGGGCAACTCACTTCCCCAATCATGCTGGTGGCAAGTGATACTACTTTCCATGTACTGTTTTGTTGTAAAGCTACACAGTATATATTACATTTTGCTTTTACCAATAAAAATTAAGTTATATTCACATTTTTGTCTTTGTGTCTTCACGTACTTTGGCGCCTCTCTAGCCACGTCTAGCAGATATTATTCAATCAGGGCCACAAGGTAATCACATAGTCTTCCCTGCCATTCTAACCAAGACTTAGTATGAATCCAATCCTAAGGTTAGGATTCCCCGTTGTGTATCTGTGCTGCGCCTCAGGTCACAACATTCACGACCCAAACTTTGTCACTGACCACATGTCTGTTTTGGATGGGGACAAATTCTTTTTTAGATGCTTGCTTTCTCTTTATGTTTGATTGTTATTGACTTCTATGACCTGGGGATCTGAGCAGGGTGGAACCTTGCTTGGTATTTCCTGCTAGGGTCCTAATAATGCTTAGATGATATTAAGCTGTATGCTATATACTAACTCAAAGGGGCTTTTCCCAGTGGATCTGTTCACACAAGTCCAGCATACAAGCAATGCAGTTGATAGCTGCTTGTACCATTCCTCAGGTCTTGTGGAAGTGAGTTTGGCCAAGGCTTGCACAAGGCTACCATTTAGCCGCTCCATACATCCATTGGCCTGAGGATGGTAAGATGTTGTCACTGTGTGCTTGACCCCATTCTTGGTGAGGTATACATTGATGTCTTCAGAGTTCAATGTTTTGCCTCTTTTGGTTATCAGGAGTTCTGGCTTTCCAAACTTGCTGATGATTTATTTTCCTATGAATTGCCGCACATCATTGCCTGTATGTGTTTTTACTGCTTGTGCCACTGGCCATTGTGTGGCAAAGTCTATTGCGGTAATGATGTACTTCTTCTTGTTATGTTTTCCTGGCATGGGCCCACAATGTCTAGGGCTCACACCTTGAAGGGTAGTTGCGTGCGGATAGGTAGTACTGACTTAGGTGGGGTTTTGCTTCTAGAGAATTTCTCACATCCTTTGCATTGGTCCAAGACTTCCTGAACGTCTTGATACAGGGTTGGCCACCATGCTTTGTGTTTAAGGAATTTGTAGAGGTTGCGGTTTTGTGTATGCCCTAGGTCTCTATGGTAATGTATGATGGTATCAACTTGCTTTTGTGTGAGAACATAAGGGATAGTGGTTCTGTCAGACATTTTTTGATATAGGGTTCCATACACGTCTGTGAATAAGTGTTAGTTCTTAATGACTGATTCCTTTGTTATATCCATGGTGCCAGGGGAGAGCCCCTCATCCTTTGTTTGGAGTACTAGGAGGAGCCAATCTGGGTCAAGCTCATTCTCTCCCCTTGTGGCTCTAACGTACAGGTGCAAGAGGACATCCACCATGGCAAGCTCTGGACCAGGCTTGTACTGTATGAGCATAACAAATCTCTCCAGGAGTTTCATCCAGAAGGTCTGATGGTGGGACATATTTGCTTGAGTTTTGAAGTATATAAGCAACTTGTGGTCGGTCAACACTGTGAATTATTCCTGTTGTTCTAAGTAGCAATGCCATTTGACTAGGAAGTGCACAATTGCCAACAAATCCTTGTCATACATAGGGTATTCACACTTTCCTTCTGTCAGTTTGAGTGACTTATAGGCTACAGGCAGGAAGTCCCCATAATTTTTTTTGATTTATAGTACTCCCCCAATGGATGCGTCTGAGGCGTCAGTTTTCATTTGGTATTCCCCATCACGTCTGGGATACTGTATGATGGGTGTTGTTGTGAGTTTCTCTTTGAGGCACCTAAAACAGAGGTCTTGTTGGGGGGGGGGTCCATACAAATTTGGATTTGGTGCCAGTTATGGCAGACAGGGGTGCAGTCAGAATGCTGCAGTTAGATATGAAACAACATACATAGACAACCATTCCTAAGAATGTGCGGAGTTCCAACTTGTCTTTGGGCAGCGGTATTTTACAGATGGCCTGGATCTTCTGACTGTCAGATTTAATGTCATCTTTTGAGACTATGTGGCCTAATAAGGGCAGCTGCTCCCGTAAGAACTGGCATTTGGAGGGCTTGGCTAGCAGCTTGTGTTGCTCCAAGGTAGCAAAGACTGCCTCTAAGTCCTTGTGATACTGTTCTACCAAGGGGCTATAGAAAATTATTTTGTCTAGGTAGACTAAGGTGTGCTTGCCTATGTAAGGTGCAAACACCTTGCTTATGAAGTTCACAAAAGTTGACGGGGTGTTTGTCATACCAAAATTGAGCACTACACATTTATATGAGCTGTATTTAGTGCAAAAGGCCGTTTTTAGGATATCTTCCTCTTTGATACGGATCTGATTGTAGCCTGTGGTTAAGTCAATCTTGGAGAAGTCTGTGGCGCCACCCAGGGCATTGAAGAGGCTGTCAATGAGTGGCAGCAGATAAAATTTCTTAATGGTAACTTTGTTTAGGTCTCAATAATCTGTGACTAGGCACAGGGTACCATCCTTCTTGGATACAAAGAACACAGCAGCACCAAAAGGAGACTGTGAGGGGCGGATAAGTCCCTTCTCCAACGCCTCTTTGAGGTAAGCACATAGGGTGTTGTCTTCATTAGGAGTCAGGCAATAGATGGGTTGTGCCTTGGGTACAGCTCCCTTGAGTTGGATGGAGTGTTGGATATGTTTTTCTGGTGGCAACCTGGGTAAGGCCTCCTTGAAGATTTCTGGATGGCGGGCTACAATTTCACAATATTGAGGTGTAGTGATGTCCTGATGGTATTTGAAGTGTATGATCTTGTACTGGAAGGAGTCCCAGTTGATTTTCTTGATGTTCTCTTTTTTTTCCAGGGTCTCTGTGATACAAGCAAAGACATGGTTGCGTAGGAGCTGGTCTACCAAGTCAGGGTAGATCTGGTGGTTGACGCCCTTGCGTTTGATAGTCAATATCAAAGTTGTCCAGTCTATGTGGGGATTGTTTTTTGCAACCAGTCCAGGCCTAGTACAATGTCAAACTTGAGAAAGTCCATGACGGGGCATTGGATGGTGGAATGCAGGTTCTCAAGCATTACAGAAAAAGGGGCAGTTTCCTTTGTCACGGTGATGTGATGTTCATCAGCTAGAACTACGTTTTTAATCCACAAAGGATTAGTGATTAACTTAAACTTGTCCACAAAGCTGCTGTTGACTAGGGTTTGATCTGCGCCCAAGTCCAGGAGTGCTGATCCTGTGTAACGGCAAAAACAGAAAGGATAGGACATCAGTTTATTGGGATGTCTGGTGATGGTTTAAAGTACCGGGTCCTCCAAAGGTACTTGGATCATTGGGCACTGATCCACACCCTTGGGTTGGTACTTGTTGTTGGGCAAGTTGGGAATTGTGCAGGGAGAGATTGGCTTGCTTAGTGCTCTCCCTGGGCTTTTCCCTTGTCTTGGCTGTTTTGTGTGGTAGTGACACAAAAATGAGTATGGTTTGATTAGCCATTGGTCCTGTTTCTGTGTCCATTTGAGCTGTAGGTTTATGGTTTGCGTTGTTGCCGTTGTTCCCAGGGGTGGTTGGCCCAAGCGCCCGGCTGAGTGAGAGTCTTTGGGTCTCTCTCTTTTTCCAGTTTGTGCCTTGTGGAGAGCGTTGGACATTTGTTCTGCTTTCTCTGCCTTGTGGTACAAACTTTGCAGGTTGGTTAATTGGTCCTGGTTTATGTATCTCATTACGTGCAACTTGAGAGCATCATAGTACATGAGATGGGTAGCTGGAGTGTCAAAGGCCATATCTGAGGGGGCACGTAGTCGGAGTTCCTTGTAGGCACGGGTGAGCTCCTTCTTGGTGCCAGTCTGGGTTAGGTTCTTTACTTGGTGTATGATCATAAGTGTGGTGTACTTTAGCACAAACCTTGCCAAGAAGTCTTGTTTGAAGGTGTCCCAGTCCTTCTTTGTGTGCTCTTTGTGCCACTTGTTACACCAAGTACCAACGTCATGAGTCAGTTGGATGGAGATCTCTGCAATCCAGAATTTTTGTGGGCATTCCATTTGGACCAGTTTCCTTTGGGCAGATTGGATCCATGCAGCGGTGTTGTCATTGTTGGCCCCAGCAAAGGATTCCAGGGCCACACTTTGAAGTCTCTGGGCTACGTAGGCTGGCATAGTGTTTTTGCCAGTTGCTCAAGGCATAGCAGTAGGAGCTTAGAAGAACCCTTGGGCGGACAGGGCATTGAACATGGGGAGTGGAATCACCATGTTCTGGTAGAGGACAAACCCATCAGGTATCTCGGCAGCAGGTGTGTACAGTGTCCAGTCTATCAGGAGGCCAGACATGATTCTATTGAGGATTTTTTAGCCGCAGCAAGTACGGGCAACAGGTGGAATTTTGAAAGATAAGAATGGATGGAGAACCTACCTGTGCTAAAATGTTGTAACTGTGCTGTTTTAGCAAAGTTACAAGGGGAAAAATGTTTAGAAACTATATAATATTCTTTATTGAGAGATAATGATTATATAGTTTATGTGAGTCATGGATAACAGGAACAAGATTGTGTTGATCACACGGTTGGATGGTGAAGGGGGTGGCTTGATCCTGGTAATGAGTCAAGCGCCAAAACAATGTATTCATTGCAAGGGATCATCATTTGTTCATGTTGTTTAATTTGGAAATTTGAGTTGACTTCCTAGTCTGGCTCTGGGTGACTGGATAATCAGATTGCGGGTCACAAACCCGCTTACTTGGGACCTTGCTGGCGGGTTGAGCCTGCTGTTTTGACAAACTGATGTCCTGAAAATCCACCGCTTAATTAGCACCAATCTTGTGGCGTATACCTTATGCTCCTGCACATATTATTTTGCTATTCATTTTATTAAGCTTCATCTTAACCAGGATATGAAAAAGGTACTATTTCTGATTATAAGTCTCATTAAATTCCCTCTCATTCCTCAAATAACCACTTAAATGTTCCATCCTCCATTTTAAGTTTATTTAAGTGAGCTATCCTTATGATTCCTACTTGTTCCGTCAATAAAGATATTTTCTCCTATTCTAAAGCTTGTCCATACTTATCTTCCACACCCTCTTTTTGAAACCATGAGAGGAAGTTCATTCCTGTTCTGGTTTCTAGTTTTTTTGCTCTTTGTGGTATTGGTCCTGGAAAATCCAACTCCCATCACAGACTGGCACAATTCTTCTCCTGATGACTCCCATCGGAAGGAGTCCCTGGTGCATGCTGGTTCAAATACCCTTCAGGTCACTGGGGAAGAAAGTTCCAGTACAGCCGGCCCACAACCTTACCTCCCCCTTCTGAACCTTCCTTGGTGAGACCAAATGCCTCATTCTATCTGTTGTCCTCCCTAGTTGGATATTACTTGCTGAGTAGATTCAGTTCAATGATGGGTTGGTTTGCATTCCTAGGGCACTTTGGTCACCTGGCTATAGTTACAGTTCCTATTGGTTCGGTTATTGCAGGGCTTGACTTAGGGGCCTTGGCTCATCATATTGGGAACTTGTTCCCTCTCAAGTGGGTCCCTGACATTTATACAGGGTTCAATACCCTGGTAAAGCTTTGAGGAGATGTATACTTTATAGTATGGAATTATATGTGGTAGTATATCCTATTGATTATCAAAGTATATTGAGAATTAATAGCTTATTTTTATAGGGAGGGTACTTTAGATATAAAGTGAGTAGATTGCTTTCTGTCCAATTTGCAAAAAATTGTTGGTAACTTTTTGTGGCAGATAGGGTAGAGTGGTGGTGAATGCTGGCTATTGGATCCAATTGATGACATTAAAGATATAAATTGCTGGTGTCATGCTAAGGATTTAGTGGGGTACATTGTTGATTGGGTGCTATTAACATAAGTCTGGATCGGGAGATGGGTGTCGCTGTCAAAACTTTGGCAAACGATGGATAAGTTTGATTGGAAGTATTAACGCCAACCAAACTGGGCTTGTCTTTATCTTGCATGCTTTAACCGTCACGTGTGTGGAAATGCACGTTTTGTTTCAGGGTTGAGGAACATCGCTTGTGGGAATGGGCTCCCAGGTTAAACGCTGCGCTTCAAAAAGCTATGAATCGCGTTTATATTTGATGTGGCCAAAAATAATGCCACGGCTGGGAAGCAGTTCTCAAGAACCCTCGCAGGCTGGATTTTAAGCCAATCACAGCACGGTACTGGGAGCGAGAATCTGATTAGTTCAAGTTGTCAGGGGGAAAGGCCAATGGGAATCAAGGTGTCAAATTTCCTGCACCTCTGGGGTTTCGCAAGCATCACCACGTCCATTGATAGGGTGTTGTTTAGTTTAGAATTTATTGGATCATGTGCGCTGTAGTCTGGGAGTGCTTTGCTTAAATGCCCAGGCAGGGATTATAGTTGAAACACAACGCGCCAGGTCAAAACGACTATTACATTACATTCAACCACGCGTCAGCATTCAATAGAGAATTCTTGTGCACATAAATGAACGTCAATGTGAGATAAATTGCTATACTTATTAGGGCCCGGGCCTCTCAATTAAGTGGCATGGGATGGGGTATAAAGATCGTCCACCTAATGAGGGTTGGGCATGGCGTCCACTTGCACCTATTCCAGCATTACTGTACCAACTCAACTGGTACCCCTTCGAAAGGAGCGTACCATCCGACCCCAGCACCGCCGTACTCAGTCTAGAGACGCCAATTCCGCCACCAAATCAGTCAAACGAATGCACAACCTGCGCTTTCTGCCCTCGCTGGAGACCATTGCCGAGTAACCAATCAAAATTATGCATCTATTTGGTGACCTCTAACCATTCTCCATTCTTGAGATATAATAACACATCATCCAAATCCCAAGCTACTCCTAAGAAACATATTCAGCATCGGAAGCCTTTTTTGAATTTTTCTGTGAAAGCTTAACCTTGAAAGCTTTTCTTTGAAACTTTCCAAACTATAGTACCCAATAAAATCCAAATCATTCCACAAACACGTGAATTTAACATCCAAAAAGAGAGGATATTGGTAACTTTTAATGAATGCCTCTAGCATCAAAACCTGATTCATGGACAACCAGTTCAAACTATTCATGTCATTGAAATCATACTTCGGAACAGCCTTGGCTTGGAACCATACTTTAAAGTCAAGTTAATGACCATCATTAAGCAGCAGTAGATGCGCAGGAACATACGTCGCGGTGAAATTAAAAGTTCGTTGAATAACTTAAGTTTTTAAAACTTACTGATCAGATATATTGATTTGTTTTTAAAACGAGCGCTGTAATTATCAATTATCTAATAAACTTTTATTATGTCAAAGGTCATCTTTAACTGCTTTTATTTTATGCATTTATTGCAGAAAATCGTCTACTTAGTCTATAACATGGTTGGCTGAAACATCATGTACAGCCCAGGCTTGCAAGAATTTGGTAGATGTGAACCAATCTTGCTCTTTGCCTGGTAGGACATACTATCTCAAATTTAATTCGAGATGGCATTTTTAGTATTAGTGATTTTGAATCACAAAAAAATAAAAAAAGATAATAAAATAGTTAAAATTTACATATACCCTTATAATGCAGCATCTCAAATTTACACCATCTCAATTTGATTATTTTGAGTCATATTAATTAAATCTTATTTCACTAACTTTATTTACATATGAAATCACCTAGTGTGGGGCGTGTTTATGCCATCTCAATTTTATTTCATCTTGATTTACACCATTTATCTTAAACTAAAATAGGCTTATTCCTGCACCAAAACAAAGCCTGTTGTATACAATCAGAATATATTCCTATAGTATTAACCCAAGACACTTATACTAAGAACAACCTAAAATAATGCCACTATAGTAGCCCTACCAGTGATTGTCATTGCTGGGTAAAAAACCAGTTTTGCTATTGTCAAAACTGCAGGCTTGACCCGCCAGCAAGGTTCCACCAAGCGGGTTTGTGACCCGCAATCTGATTATCCCATCACTCAAAGCCAGACTAGGAAGTCAACTCAAATTACCAAATTCAACAACATAAACAGATGATGATCCTTTATGGTGGATACCTCGTTTTGGCGCTTGACTCATTACCAGGATCAAGCCATTCCCTTCACCATCCCACCGTGTGATCACCAATCATGTTCTTGTTATCCTTGATTCACATGAACTATATAATCACTATCTCACAATAAATATCATTATCTAGCTTCTAAATATTTTTCCCCTTGTAACTCTGCTAAAACAGCACAGTTATGGCACTATATGTAATTTACAACTTATCTATACATGAATACATTGATAGAAGTTTCCTTAATAAAATATTTTAATAAGAATTTTAACATGAAAGGTGACAATTACACCATTTTGAATTATTTCACATTGAATTCCACCAGGTTTCATATCACCTAATTGATTCAAAGCGCACAATGGATAGGGGAAAATAAGGGGAAATTAAATATGACGCCACAGTACGTTATATCAATTTCCCTATCACAATTCTTTCTTTCTACTTTTAAAAAGTACCTTTTCACGTCAATAATCATAGTATTTAAAAAATTTAAGAAATTTACTGAAACTTTGCAAATATGTATTTTTTGGCCTCCTCTAAACAACTGGGTACTTTTTAACCCCAGTTGTATAAGCTACTATTTGTTAAATTCAAGTTTTACTTTTTGGCCCAGTTGAGGTAGGTTCACTGTAAATTTCTTAATTTAATATAAAAAATGGTCAAGATCTATATGTTTTTGAGCCTCAGCATCTCAATTATGACATCCCAAAAACGCCATTTTGACTGCAAGTTTTCAGTCAACCCTCAAAGTTTTGCCTACTTATGCTGCTAATAAAAAATATTTTTACAAAATAAAAAACATTGAAATTTTGATAGTATATATTTTAAGACTTTCCCTACAATTCTATGTAAAAATACTTACTAATTTTTGATTTAAAACATTCCCTTTTCCCTTTGAAAACTGCCCCCAAAATGCCCATATTTTGCTACTAACTTACTTTTAGATGCCTCCCAAGCCCAACCCCAAAGCTACGCCCAAGTTCTCCAAGGCCTCCAAGGGAAAGTTCAATCCCCCTAAGGCCAAAAAGGCCAACAATACCCCCCAAGAAGCAGCCTGCTAAGGCTAAATCACCCAAAAGACCCCCACACCATCCCCAGAGCCTGAAGAAACCAGCCCTACCCCTCCCCACACTCTCTTTGGATACTCCCCCCAGACTCCCAAGAGAAGCTTTTTGGGTTTAATTACCACTCTGATCCCACATCAGAGCCTGAGGAGAAGCAGGAGCAGGAGCCTGGTGCTCCTGTTGACAACCAAATTGAGCTGTGGGATATCAACACTGTCCATAACATTTGCAACAGAAATGGCGCCTTTGCTGTGCCTGCTACCTTTCCTGTTAGCTACCAAATTATGTCCTAGAAGGGAGGTGTCAGCTTTGTGTACAAGGGGTACAGCTTCATCTGTAATGACAAGAAAAAGGCCATCTTCAACATAACTTTAAATGTGATAAACTTGGGTGCTCAGCAAAGGCTTACAACATACAGGTTCATTAGATTCAAGGCCCTGACTACTGGCCATGACTGCGCCAAGCCTTTTGATCCCTTGTACCAACTGATATGCTGATTTCTTTACCAGGTCATCTTAACCACCAAAGATCAAACCGCCACCAAGGTTGTCAATGATGCACTCCTCAATTTAAATGATACCCAACTTGCCACTGTTGGTGGCGCCTCCAAATTACAGAGATATCTCACTAATCATATATATGCTCTGAGCACTGAATGCGTCAGTGCAACTTCCATTGACCAGTTAATCTTAACTGAAGAGCAGAAGATATCCTGCTATGAAGAGCAATTCCTTTTGAACAATGATGGCCCAAATGCATAGGAGCGCATTATCTGCTTTGCAACCTCTCAAGATTTGAGAAACCTCCTCAAGTGCAAGACCTGTCTTACAGATGGTACCTTTTCAACCTACCAAAAAGCTCTTCAGCCAGCTTTGGAATATCCATGGACAGGTGATCAATCTTGTTCTCCCCCTTGTTTTTTACTTCCTCCCCAACAAGAAGCAGGGCACACATGTCTGTTCTCTCACTATACTGAAGACTAAACTTGATGAGATCCTTCCTATATTAGAATAGGAGCCCAAGGAGACTAGAGGGCAAAATAAAAAACCCTCCCAGCATTAAGACACCCCCACCCTCAAGAAGCAGCCAGGAAGCCTACCATACCATGAATATCTGGTAGTGAATTTTGAGCTTGCTAAGGCCAATGCTTTTATCAGTCTTCAACAGCTCCCCCAGTGATGCCATTTTCACTTCTGCCAGGCACTTTGCCACCGCCTTCAGAGATGCTCAGATCTGCATGAGCTCATCAATGCAGAAGGGAACAAAGAGGCCAAGGACATCTTCAACTGCTTTGCTGCCCTTGCCCTAGTAAGAAAGGAGGAAATCAATGCCTTCTACAACTCCCTCCTCTGCCACCCTATATCATTGCTAACCAGGCAGCCTTTGTGCCCTATATTGATTCTTTTGAAACTCAATGGGTTGGAATCTTCCAAGGAGTGCACCACATCATAAAAGGCAGTGAAACAATCACCTGCAACTGCTTCAAGAAGCTCAAAGACAGTCTCATCAAGACCACCTCTTCCCTTGAAGGATGGCATAGCCAGTTTACCACAAGAGTCCAGGTTAAGAAGCCCAAATTTAACAAGATTCTTATCCACCTCAAAACCCAGCAGACCATCTCTTCCTGGCTCTTTAAGACTGGCATGAAGACCAAGGGTGATCCCCCAATCAGACCAAGAAAGTAAAAAAGTACACTGAGATCAGCAAGGCAGTAATTGCCTACCATCCTAGGGATAGAAAGCTTGAGCATCTCCAGGCTATCTCAGTTGCTCTTTCTACTAATTTATGAGCCTTTTGCAACAAACTCTTGCATTTCTTATTTTCAGTTTTATCATTTTTTTACTTTTCTTCAGTATTTGGTACAATTATTTGCTTGTTTTAAAGTATTGATCATAGTTATAATAGATGAAAATGCTTATTTTTGTGTATATTTTGACTTTTGCCCTCTACACAGCCTTGTTGCTTCTAATTGACCCCTTTTTTATTGCAGATTTGAAATTCTGAGGCCTTTTTAAGCCTATAAATATTTTTTAAATATTTTTTTGGTTTTTTTTGGTTTTTTTGAAGCTCAAAAAAAAACCAAATTTTTAAAGCCCGTTTTTCATAGTTGCAATGCTGTAAATTGAAATGGTGTTTTACCATAATTTTGAGATAGCGTATTTTTGAGATGGCATATTTTGAAATGGTGTTTTTCAAGATGGTGTGTTGTACCTTTTCTATTGCTCTACTACAGTGGTTTTCAAAGCTGTGGCGCTAAGAAAAATCAACACATTTATAAGCAAAATTAAAAACCAATGAATTTATATTGATTAAGTATAGATTTGGATGCACTTCTATTTTTTTGGAGATCAGTTGATTTTAAGGGCAGAAAGATATTTGGTCAATTATTTTTTCTGTCAACTGATTTTCAGTCAAATTTGATCCAACCATAATTTTCTTCATATATAATTTTTTTAATTTTACAACAATAAAAAATCAAAAATACAAAATAAATAAAATATGTTCTATATAAATCATTTTTTAACCCTTTACTTTTTATTTTATTATCTGGCAGTGAAATTCAATTTAATAAAATTTTAAAACAGGAAAATTTTAAAATTAAGCCTCTTAAATACCAAAAAATAATAATAAATTATGTGTAAAGTATAGCTTTTATTAGTAAATATAGTTTATTTAAAATTTTGATTTATTGTAAATCTAAAAAATTTACATATGATGAAAATTATAGTTGGAGCAAATTAGACTGAAAATCAGTCAACAAGAAAATAATTGACATAATATCTTCCTGCCTCATTTTGCTTAGCCCACAGCTTTGAAAACTACTTTGAAATACAAATAAAAACAAACCAATTAACTAATAAAAATCAAGTTAAATCATTGGCTAACTCTGAAAGTTAATCAAAACAGAAATTGCATATTACAATGTACTTAAAAGCACAACAAACAAAAACAAATTTTATTACCTTTTAATAAACACAGATTTAAAGTCCTAGCCTATAAAGATTCATCAGTAAAATAATGGAAGGTAACTGATTATTTAAAAGCATAGATGTAAGAGAATGGGCAAAAAAATTTATTATACAAAAAATTTACAATTACCCAAACACAAAGTCCATAACATCGTATACCCTCTTCATATTTTCCAGTATCCCATCTTCCTTGTAGTCATATATACCATATTGTGATTATTATCCTTCTTGCGCTCATATCAACTATTCTTGAAGGGGGAGATGCTATATTTTTTATCCCATGAATCTTGTTGGACCTGTCTTTGGACTTCTTCAGGACCATAAACACTCTTAAGGATGGCTTGCTAAATACCACTCACTTTTCAAGGTGGTTTTCATCCTTTTGCAAAAGAAGTGGTATTAGCACCCTCATTAAGGGAAGATCCCACATATTTCTAGTTGATATTGGTTTCCCAGGCCCATATCTCTCCCAATAAACTTCCCAGCTCACTGGATCTTGAAGTGATAAATAGATTCAACCATTGGTTCCTGGTTGGCCACATTTCATTCATCCATATCTAAGATCTTTAATTCCTTCAAGATGCCATCCTTTTTCTTTAAGCACTTAACAGCATACCTTCCAATAATCTGCTTGGTGATTCCTGAGGTATCTAAGGTATAATTGTTATAAAGATCCTTGAATGTCATCATCTTCCTAAGTCAGGCTCAGAACACGTTAAGTTAGTGTTGCAATGTGCTAGAATGTAATGGATTTGATGAACATTAGGTTCAAAGTCAGATTCCAGAACACAATTACATATAGGCAATTGCTTGACCAATCAATTTAGAATAAGTGGTTTCAAGAGCATTCTAGATTTCACTCAAATACTTTCAGTAATTTGGTAACTTGGAGGTTACACTAAGGAGCAACAAATAAGGCCTTTAATTCCAGAATCAAAGCGCCTATTTGGCACTTGAGTCCAGAAATCTAAATGGAAGTGATATCAGCAATCCAATCACCCAATCAATCCCTACTTCTGGGTGCAAAATCAATAGTCCATATTGATATTGATATTTTGATTATGGTATTGATTCCAATCCTGGCCTAATTCTCTGGCTTCCCATTCCAACAATTTCCCCTCTTCCAATTTCAGCCTCCCTATATATACTTGGTTTATATATGAAATAAAGATAGGTTTTTACCCCTACATATTGTTTATTCCACTTTGGATTTACTACCCTGCATTCAGGTATAGTAATTGAACAGTTACCAGGGCTAATTCTTGTTAGCTATACCCAACAGTCCCAAAATACAACAGTTAGAATCCTTGGGATGCATAGCCAAAGGCTTCCTTAAATGCTATTGGCTGGTCAGCCTCAAAGCAAGGGTCTAGCTTCAGATTCTTGATCCAGATTGAGGCAATGGGATCCTAAGGAAGCCTTCATACCAAAGTGGGCTTGGTTTCTAACTCTTCCAGGACTATCATCTGGATCTCTTGCTTGATGATCTTCAGGGCACAGATATAATTCCCCTGCTTAGTTCCAATCATTAGGCACCAGATGCAAGGCATCACTTCCCCCTCAACTTCTTCATGGACAGCACAGAGCTGGTTGATGGTATTTATATATCTAGAAAAGGTTGCATTCAACAGCCACACTTCCTGCTGCTTAAACCTGCCAAGGTCCTTGGTTACATGGCTGATCATCTCCTGCAACTTCCTTGGGATCTTCACACAGCAGGATCAGGGACTCATCATTGGCTAACTTGGCTTGATCATCAATGGCTAGATCCTTTGCTATTTTTGAGCTATTGATGGGATCAAATCACCTCTTATTTTATTGGCTATGACCCTAATAAGTTCATGATATATATGGACCCTGCTTTTCTAGGGGTCATCTAAACTATCCATGGAATGGGCAGCTATGTCTGAGGAAGTCATTTTTGACTTTGGGGGAAGGCTGGTGATCAGGTACCACTCTATCAGGCGCTTTAACAGATCTTTGGGTGATGGATGCTCACACTATTTTGGGTAAGCTTTAAATGTTTAAAACTGTTGTTGCAGCCATAAAAGGGCATCAATTATTTTCATATACAAGTTTTTTAATGGCATCAGATATAAATATGTTTCTTTTATATAAGTTATAGCCATTGTACACAACTGATGGGCTCTCCTAAAGTGTTAGCATAAAGAATGTGACAAGCATATTGGGGATGGGGGACTTCCCATCCTTGCCACAAAACCTCTTGATCTCATCTAGCTCAAAACCAGGATCATCCTTCCTGACCCAAAAATTTGATTGGTTTTCCCATTCTTATAGATGAATTCACAGCTGATAAGGCTTTGGGAGGCTGTGGGACACCATTTTCTTTGTTAAGGACATCTTCTTTGTTTAAATCTTCTTCATCATCCTTGGGATTTTATCTTGTGATAGCTGGGTGGGATTATTGGAGCTATCATCTTCCTTCCTGTTGGAAATTGTGCCATTAATGCTATTTTGATATGGCCTTCTAATAATGATAAATGCAAAGATTTGACTGGTTTTGCTTTCAAGTTTAGGAATTCCTTGCTTTCTGTAAATGGATTTTTGCCAATATCCACCCATTCCGGAATACCATACCTTCCCTTGTCTGATCCTGGTATGACCTCATCCCAACGTGACCCCCTCAGCCACTCTGTCTATCTAATGAGTGATCACTGTCCCTTGTCTACTATTTAAGTAGAATTATCTCTCCTAATAAAGACAAGTTTATCCACATTTGCATTGGCGTTAATATTCTTAAAGCCTTTTCCTTTCCTTTTTGCCAAAAGGAATTTCACATCTTGTATTCCAGGAAATTAAGGTATGTGCCCTTAATTTTGCCCTGAAGGCTAACCCAAGGCTAGCTTCAAACCTCAAATTTTTTGTTATAAAGATTTCCCGCCGTGTCCTCCTGGATGTTGTCCCCTGGAGTCAAACACAACAAAATAGTGCTCACTACAGGGGCTGAAAGCCCCTCAGTTACCCCATTCCCATGCACATTCTCTGGTCCTATTCCCTTTGTTTCTGAAGTACCCAAACAACCTAAAGTTTCTAGTCCTCTTCTTGAAGAAGACAACACCAATTTCCCCATTACACCAATGTTAATGGTGTTGTTGCCCGGGCCTGTGTGGGCCCCCTCCCAGCTTTCTATCTCAATTATGAACAAGCTTGTGCCGCCACACGCTCCCTGCTTCACTCTGGCACTGTGACAATGCACACTATCCCTGGTCTATGTCCCGGGTACGCTTCCAAAGACCTGTACTCCTTCCTCTTGGACTTTGGTCTCCCCCTGCGCTGATGAAATCCATGGATACAATTGGCGTGTTGGTCAACCAGTTCATCCAACCTGCCCTGGTTCATAATCAACTTGCATTAGGATCCCAGAACTAACTTATAAATGCTGTAGCCACTGCTGTCTCAAACAACTATGCTCAGAATAGGACATATCAAGAATGGTCCCACAGTCTCTTTGTGTGTATTTCCAATAACCAATGCAACTTGCTGGCCTCCCAGAAGTACTTGACCTCCTCACTGAATTCCCTTTGTTCCTTGCTCCCTGGATACATCAAGGATTGACTCTGCAAATTGGATGAGCATTAAGCAGTGTGGTGTGGACAAATTGAGGCCTCTCTGCTAAAGCATTGCCAGGATTTTGAGACTCTGGTTAGCAAACTTAACCAATTCCAAGAACATATTAATTCTCAACTTGAATTGGTTGGAGCTCATGTTGATACTTGGGGACGCCATCTGCAGCATCAATATGGTCTGGATAAGGCTGCAATAGGCAACACTCTATACCAAGTGCAAAGTTATGTGGATGATAGAGTAGCATCTATCAAGGTGACTCCTCCCGCTCCTCCTGTTGAGGTCCCATCTGACTTTGAAGCCAAGGTATGGGAAGCAATAGCCAAGCTCAAGGCTACTACTTGGTGTCAATCTTCTGTTCACAACCCCCTCCAGTTGAACCTATGCCTGACCCTTGCATTGCTTTGCTCACTGACCAATTAGCTACTTTAAGAGTAGAAATATATTACCTAAGACAACACCTCTCTAATCCTGAGGACTCATCCTCTGAGTCTTAAGGTAAAGAGGAAGCTAAAGTTGTTAATACTCCCACTCAGAGCAATCATGGTTGCTGGCCTAGTTTGGAAATCCAACCCCAAATTAACTGCGCCCTTGCACTGGATCAGCTTGCAGAAGTAACAAATGATGTTGCCAATAGGCAGGATGCATTGGAGAGAGAGGTATAAAACCTTTCCTGCTTTACCAAGACAATGAATGGACAGGTCATCCCCTTGGTTGCCCAAACCACTTCCCTGACCACTTGCCTCAACAGGATTGCTGACACCTTATTGGTGCAACAAATTAAGATTGACAAATTTGGAGTTGCTGCTGCCACTTCTAGAGATATTAGTGGACAGAACAGCTCTACCTTGGATACCCTAGAAAAAAGCCTTTAACTCCTCTGGGTTAGACAACCTGCTGCTGAATCCAAGTTTGAGGTCAATCCTCCCATTAACGTCCTCAACACAGGTGACAACAGTCAGTCCTCTTCCTCATACATTGACCCAAACTACAAGCCAACCTTCAAACAGATATTTGATCCTAAAACCTCTACCATTGCTGCCTTTCTAACAATTTACAAGACTGCAATGTGTAGGGCTACTGATGAGCTCAAAAAGGAACATATCCTCACCTGTCTCCATCCCACATGCCAAGAAGTGGTGGTCCCCAAACTCCCCTCCATTGTCACTTGGGAGGACATGAATTACCTCTTTATTGAGGAGTTTGGAGAAGATCTCAGCTTGGAGGTCAAGAAGGATGCATTTATGCACATTGTCTTTAAGCCCAAGGAAACCCTGGCTTATTTTTTGGATTGCTTCTACATTGAAGGTCAACAGTTGATCACCAGTTGCCAATTAACTCCTCAGGAAGCGTACACAGCATGTTCAAATGCTTTTAAAGTGAACCAGCTTCTATGCCTACACTTTAAGGCACACAAGGCTTCACTCACTTCCATGAAGAGTATTAAGAAGCTCTTGCAAGACATACATTTGACCCATGGGGGTACAATGGTGCGTGAAAATAAAGTCAGTAATGCTGGGACTACCTCTTGTACGCCGCACATTATGACACTGGGTTCAGGTGAACAGACTAAGAGGCAAGGTTGTCATAACTGTGGCCAAATAGGGCACCACTTGCGTACTTGCACTAATCCCTGAGTGGAAGGTTGTGGCCCCAAGGAACAGGCGGGAAAAGAGAGGTCAGCTTAGAGGCAGAGACGCTCTCTGCTGACCAATTTCCTCTGTCTCCCCCTGATCCTCCTTCTGATGAGGAAGCTCTGTCTTCCTCTGGCCCAACTATTATTCACCTATTCCACAATCTCTCCAGTGATTCAGACCCTGAAGATTCTGATAGTGAAGAATCTGATAGTTATGGCCATTCTGTTATGGCTGTTCCAGAAACTGTCTCTGTCCTGTACAAGCTTTGCTCTGGGAAGACCACCACCACTTCTCAGGCACCTTCAAGTGAAGCCAACACCATGGTGACTTGCCCTTACCTAGCCCAGGCCCATTGACCTCCTGTCTTGGTTGATTCTTCTGAGGAAGTAGCCAAGCTAGCCAAAGCTCTCTTCCACAACGTAACTGTATCTCTCCCACTTCAGACTGTGTATAAGGAGATTCCTGCCTTAATGTGCATGTTAGCTAAATGGGAAAATGAGCTAGAGGCTGCGCAGGATGTGTTGGCTGTCTTGTCCCCCCTTTGGGAAAGATACAACCCATGTGGAAGTATCAATCCAAAAGGTTAAAATCAAAACCATCCTGGACATGGGTTCTCCAGTCAACGTAAAATCTTCAAAACTAATGAAGAAACTCAAGCTGGCCCCTGACCTCAACTACATACAGTTGTATGGCACAGCTGGCATGGCACAAACTTGGGCCATTGGTGCCTGCTCTGCTCTACCCATGAGGTTTGGGAAACTCCTCATTGCTTCCCCCTGTAGTCCTTGAGAGCAAAAGCTATGATCTCTTGGTTGGTACACAATTCCTTTGAGAGTATAATGGGATTGTAAACTTACAAGATGGATATTTTTTGCTCTTAGGGTATGAGGTCCCTTTGATTTTTGAGGAACCTCTGCGCCTCCAAGAAAACGTCTTAAAACTTGCGTGCTTGAGTACCCCACAGGTATCTTCTCTCTCAAGTATAGGGCTCACTCTTTCAACATGCGCACCCTCCTCCTTCCTGCCCTGCAGATGAAGGGGTACCTCTTCTTGCCCCAGCGGCTATCACCATTCCTCCAGGCTCCCAAGTGGTGATTGACTCTCAGATTTCTTATAAACTACCTGAAAAGTCCTTCTTGGAACTCTACTTACCTGAATCCCTAAGCCGTAAATAACCCCGCCTGTGTCCAGGGATTCTAGATCAAACCCACAAAGAGCCTGTACAACTATTGCTTGCCAACCTGACAGCCCTGCCCATGCAGGTGACCCAAGGCCAGGTTATAGGGCATGTTTGTATACTGGGGGCAGAACAAGTGGCATCCCTCTACCCTTTTGGAACTTTTAGTGATTTAAATCTACCTGAAGGTGATCCTCAAGTTCTCTCCTTATTCACCGCTGCCGACTTCCCCCAATTGTCTCCCATCCAACAAAAAGACGTGTTGGACCTGCTCAATCAGTTTAGCAACATCTTTGCCTCTGTACCTACAGACTATGGCCTGGCTAATGTGACAAAAATTGCAGGATATTATGAAGCTGTTTCTAAGTGATGGGGAATTACCACCCAAATTCACATAGAATTAATGATTAACCACCAATGTGGCTTCAAATATCTTTTTGTAAAATTTCCAATTGTAATATCAGGATTAAGCAGAACAATTAATCCTAACCAAAGTAGCCCAAGATAAATGGCCTGAATCAACATCAATAAATATTCAGAATAAAATTCTGGACATTGAGAGGCAACACAATTTTCAGTTTCAAGAATGGGGGGAGCTGCAAAATTGGTTGGCGCAAAATTAACATTGGGCGGCACTAACAACAAAATTCCAACTGCAGGACCCCATCTTCCAGAAATGATTCTGTTGAGAATCAGATTGTACATAATATATTGTAACAACCCAACCACAGGATGCATTTTTTAAAAATTAAATTGGAACTTGGGATAAATGATTTTTATTGAATAAAATTTTGGGAGGACTCAACTCTTAGAGTTAAAACAGTGAAAATTATTCAATTTATATCAGAAAAATTGACTAAGCAATACCACCTGAGTCTTGACCTCCTATTCCTTCCACATTGTCAAGTAAGTATCTGGTCCAGGTTTCAAAGAACCCTTGTGTGACTAGTTTCTGACAATCATGCTGATTGACAAGCTCATATTGGGTGACCCTCAAATTACGCCAATTTATCAATGTCACTTTTCAAGGGTGAACCAGTTTCAGCTGACAGACTGGAGCAGTCATAACCCATTTCTAATTGACTGTTTGATTTAAATCCGTTAACTCAGTCAATTTTTATAAAGGTTTTCCAGGTTTTTGAGCCTTCTTGCTCGGGAAGATAATACCCGGCATGATGGAACCTACTGTGACAGCTAAAGGGGTCATCCATCAAATTGATACTGGTGATGCACCCCCTTTTTGTACCAAACCATACTGCTGTAGTAGGGTAGAGGATGCTCAGGTATCTAAGGAGCTTAAGAAGCTCTTAGAAACTGGGTTACTAGCTTCCTCTCAGAGCCCTTGGGCCTCACTGTTACTGATCCTCAAGAAGAAGGATGGAGGACATCACATTGTAATGGACTACCGCCGCCTGAACTCTCTCACTAAGAAATACTTGTACCCCTTGCCCAGAATTGACAATGTTCTCAAACGGCTGGGTGGTTCCAAGTTTTTCTCAGCCATGGATCTAGCCTCTGAATACTGGAAAGTTGACTTATCATCAGAAGACCAAGAGAAGGCTGCTCCCATTACCTCTGAGGAGCTCTATGAACCTACTTGGATGCCCCAAGGACTCTGAAATGCCCCAGCTACATTTCAATGGGCTATGGATTCCATCTTACAAGACCTAAAGCTCTTTTGTGTCATTGTGTACCTTGATGACATCACTGTATTCAGTGCTACCTTTACCAATTGTTTGGAACACATCAAGGCTGTCTTCATCAAGAACTGCAAAGCTGGCTTTAAGCTCAAACCTTCCAAGTGCTCCTTCTTTAAAGAACAACTTGAGTTCTTAGATCATGAGGTGACTCAAACGGGAGTCCACCCCATGAATAATAAGGTGGAAGCCATTGACAAAATGCTATCTCCCACAAATCTTTGAGAGGTTTAAGTATTCCTTGGTATGATGGGCTACTACCGACAATTCATCCCTGACTTTGCTGAACTGAGAGAACCCCTCGTCCAACTGCTTTGCAACGTCCCCTTTGAGTGGAATGACAGCCAGCAACAAGCATTCAAAGTGTTGAAGGCCAAGCTCAAAGAGGCTCCTATCTTGGTCTACCCTGATTATGATAAAGCGTTCATCTTGTATACTGACGCTAGCAGAGTAGCTGTGGGTGCCATCTTAGCCCAGCTTGACGACAAAAGCGTGGATTGACCTGTAGCCTACTCTTCACAGGCCCTCAATAAACACAAGAAGAACTACAGCTTCATTAAAAAGGAATGTCTGGTGGTGCTGCATGCTGTAAAACAGTTCAGGCACTACATTTATGGGACCCACTTCACTGTGGTCACAGATCACTCCTCCCTCAAATGGCTGCAACAACTAAAGGAATCTGAAGGTCAACTAGAATGTTGGGCTCTGCATCTACAAGGGTACAATTTCACTGTGATATACTGTCCTGGGGCCCAACATCAGAACACTGATGGCTTGTCAAAGATGTCAATACTAGCTATTCACCCCGCTGATGCTGATTGCCTATACAAATTAATAGGGTACCCTAACTCTTGGACCACCGAGCCAGAAGACATTTGACTGGCGCTACAAGCCCTATCCAAGGATACTGTAATTTGAGATAGGCAGCTCTTCAAAAAAGTCAACAATGCCTATCCACCCTACGTTCACCCTAGCATGAGGATAGTCATTATCCTTCAAGCTCACATTGACACTGAACATGGAGGTATAGCCAAAACCCATGACTGGCTATGCAAGAACTTCTACTGGGAGAAATTACGCCTTCTGATCCCTGATGTTCTTGCCTCTTGTCATTCTTGTCAACTCCAACACCCTTGCCCTTCCCAATACCAATTCAAGCCCATCCTCCTTAAACATGCCTTTCACACTGTTAGTATTGATGCTGTTGGGCCTCTCCCTTGGTCTAGGTCTGGGTGTCAATTTTTTTTCTTAGTTGCCATAGACCATTTTAGCAAATGGGTCAAAGCCAGAGCTACAAAAGATATAACTGCTAAGACCACTGCTATTTTTCTTGCTGCAAGATACCTTCTACCAACATGGCTGCCCTCAAGTCCTGCTTTCTGACAATGGCACCAATTTTAATGCTCACCTCATCACATCTATTGTCAAAGCTATGGGTACCCATCAATCTTTCTCTGCACCATATAACCCTTCAACTAATGGAACTGTTGAATGAGCCAATTCCTCCCTGGTGTCCATAATGAGAAAACTCACGCTCTCTCTGACACTGCCAATTGGGATATGTTCCTCCCTGCTGCCCTCTTTGCTTATCAACTCATTAGACACCAAGTAACTGGTCAGTCCCCCTTTGCCATGCTGTATGGGCGTGAAGCCGCCACCCCCTCAATCTTGGGACCCCCCTTGATTGAAGTTAATGTGTCTGCAAATCTCAAGGCCCATGTTAAAGACTTAACCAATTGTATCATTGACATCCAAGCAACAGCTTATTCCACTGCTTAAAAGGTCAAGTCTCTGGAGCTCTTCCTGTCCAATGCTACTAGAGCCCCCTCCCTGAGTATCAAATAGGCAACCTGGTTCTCTACTACCAGAATTGTACAGGTGGTAGAGCTCATAAGCTCAATTCCCTCTAGGTTGGGCCCTGTGAAGTCACATTTAATAAGGGTTTTGAGTATACTGTGAAATTGCTGTCCTCTGGAGGTCCTTTTGCCCAGGTCCATTCCAAATTCCTTTGAAAATATCAACTCCCTGTGTCTAATATTGAGGGGGGAGATGTCAGAAATTGCACCATTAATGCTATTTCAACATGGCCTTCAAATAATGATAAATGCAAAGATTTGACTGGTTTTGCTTTCAAGTTTGGGAATTCCTCGCTTTCCGTAAATGGGTCTGTGCCAATATCCACCCATTCCAAAATACCATACCTTCCCTTGTCTGATCCTGGTATGACCTCATCCCAATGTGACCCCCTTAGCCACTCTGTCTATCTAATGAGTGATCACTGTCTTTTGTCTACTATTTAAGTAGAATTATCTCTCCTAATAAAGACAAGTTATTCCACATTTGCATTGGTTTTAATATTCTTCAAGCTTTTTCTTTTCTTTTTTGCCAAAAGGAATTTCACATCTTGTATTCCAGGAAATTAAGGTATGTGCCCTTAATTTTGCCCTGAAGTCTAACCCAAGGCTAGTTTTGAACCTCAAATCTTTTGTTATAAAGATTTCCTGTCATGTCCTCCCGGATGTTGTCCCCTGGAGCCAAACACAACACTTCCTATTGTCCTCCTTTAGCTCATGATAATTTAATGGAGTTCTGTTACCAGCACTGTTGTAGAAGGGCCTGTCTGAGGAGCTGGTGATGGATTTATCCAAAAGTCATCCTTCAAGATTCTGGCTGGCCTAGGGCTTTTGGGAGTTAGGCTCCTTGACCTAGTTGTCTGGTGTTAGCTGATTTGTGTGGGGCATACCTAAACAAGATTTAAATCAGTAAAGATATATAGCTTTAAAATTATTACTACTTTAAAATTTTAGTGTTTGTTTTTGATTGCTTTTTATTTAGTTCTTTAATTGTTTTTATATCTTTAAATTTCTTTTGTGTCATTTTTCTTATTTTAATTTCTGTATCTAGCTGTTTTAGGTTTGCTATTTGAAGCTATATTTGTTTTGCTGTCTTAAGATTTGGAGCTTTTAAGAAGGGGTTGCCTAATTAATAATATGATATTTTAAGTTTTTTTAAATATCTTTCAGTGGGGATTAGGGGGTTCAGTGTTTTTTTGGGGTGTTTGATACCTGGTTGTTTGGGTTTTCATTTAATTAAACTTTTTAAAACTTAAATGACTTTGAAAATTAACTTCTAATATATTTTTTCGCCCAGATTTATGGTTGGTGGAAAGTTGGTTGTATGAAACAATACTCTAAAAGCTTATAAGGGATAATGGGGTTAAGGCCTAGAGCAGTTAACCCATCTGTTCTGATCGAAATAGTTCTCTATAAAAGCTAAAAGGGTTAAATTAGAACCCATAAAGCATGGTTGTTTGGACCCTATGTTTTAGATTTTATTTTATTAAGCTTATGTATAATTTAAGCTGATACTGATAATTATATACAAAAATAAATCACATTTTAGGCATTTTTGATGTAAAATGATGTACACTTGGCTTATGGAATATGTGATTTTAAAAAGAATATAAAATAGACAAGTTTATCTTTTAACAGTATGAATTATTGAGCTTTTTTACAGCTTGAAATAATTATATCTGTTAGAAAATTTGGAGTTTTTGATTGTTATTAAATGGCATCTTGTTTTTTAGATTTCCTTTTAGTTTCATATATCAATAAAACAAAAAATAAAATTACCCATATGGCAGAAATTGGCCTGGGAAATTTAATAAATTAGCTTTAAGGTTAAGCTAAGAGTATGCAGAACTAAGCTGATAAAATTAGAGCCATGAAACTATTAGAAACTAGTTCTACCAACCCATTTTCCATTATTTTGACATAAAATTGATCAGCAGAACAAATATTGACCGAACACTTTCCTTCATTTCTCAATGACTCTTTAACTTTTGTATTGAGTTTAATATTGAGCCCTTTGATTCTTGTACCACACAATAGTAGCCTATTTATTAAGAAATGCTTTAACTCTGATTGAGCCCATGTATAGCTATCAAATAAGAAATTAAATTTGATTGTAAGCTTCACAATAAACTCAATTGAAAGTGTTTAATAAGCATTTTTTTACAGATTTGTTCTGCAAAATATTGATCAAAGATAAATATTTCTACATATATTTATACTTGAATTTTATCCATTGTAGAGAAAATAAACTGCTCTTCTATATAGTTTCACATTTTAAACATTAAATCACGGTAATTTAAAAGATTAGAATTTACATGTGTGGATGAAAGCCTCATATATAAGAAATTGCTTAATAATTCACTACAGTACATCAATAAAAAAGCTCAAAATATAGAGTCGTTTTCTTTATCTTTGCTGCCAGTAAAATCATCCAAGCTTAAAAGCTTTACTCTTTTTACCTCTCATGCTTACTTTTAAGATAAGGTTGGAAACAAAAAATATTTTTTATTTAATTAGTTTCTCTTCTACACTAATCAAAAAGCTATATTGCTTTGAAATCAATTTTAAATATTGAGAGTTTTAAGGGGCAATTATTGAAATCATATTTAAAAAATAATCTAAAATTCAGAAAAATAATAGCTAACTAAGTGATTGATTATGAAAAATTATGGTGAAATTTCTTAGATGTTTGTACACCTCATCAGTAAATGAGAAGATTCTGAATCCTTTATTGTTGCAACCAAGTTTTCAGAGTTGCCTGCTAACATATCTTACAATACACAGGGGGCGCTCAATGAGTTGCCTCTTGACGTATCTAACAACATGAACTAATCTGGTGGCAATACAGAATGGCAGGTACTTCATCCTAATTAGAAGTGCTACCAATTTGACCTGCTGATCCCTGCACAAGTTATTCCTTGGCTTCAAACCTTACATGGAACTTCCCACTATGCCACCCCCTTGTGGCCTTGTGGCTTTCCCCATATGATATATTAATCACAATATTCTACAATAAAAATACCTTATTCTTATTATTCTGTCCTTTCTATTAGACTGTTGTCTTCCCAAATCCCAAATACTGAATCCCCATTGGTTCAGTTGCAACAGTGGTAGCAGCGGTAGGTTGACGACCTACCTAAAACAAAATCCCCCCTAAGAAAGGACGGAGTACAAGCCGTATGGCTACTCCCCAACAAGAAACTTTCCTGCTAATCCCCAAGGGGGACATCCCCAACGAGTATGTCATCTATCAAGACCAGCTAGTCCTCACAAGTGTGTATAATTGGCTCTGCCTCAGGCAGCGTGACGCCAACATCATCCTTCCCCAGTCAGACCTGTCACAACGCATGCTCAACCTTCATCTAGAATCATTTGTGGGTGGCGTCAAAGGGGCCAACATTGTCAGTTGGCTCCAATCTACCAAAAACTGCCTCTGTATCTGCCAGGTTCCTGAGCCCATGTGGTTTGCCACTGCTTCTGGATGCCTCACGGGGCCCGCCACTGTGTGGTTCACCAACTGGGCCAGTCAGGAACTTGACGTTACCTGGGTGGTACTCCAAGACGCTGCAAAGTCCCGCTACAGCAAAACCTTATCCCCCATTATAGTGGGAACTCCACTTCTAGAAATCAAACAGACTGGGTCCATTCCTGAGTACCTTGCCGCCTGGAAGCAAGCTATTGCTGACGCCCCCAAAGCTGTGACTGACAGAAATGCAATGCCACTCACCCTCATCATCAATGGGTTAAGACCTCATATCTGTAAGTGGGTCCCCGTAGGTTGCTGTACCTCCATTGATGACTGCTACAAGGCCATTGTGGAGGCTAACAACCAGGCTTCAATGGGCTTCTGCCATACCAGTGACACTCCACCCCAACCTTGTGCAACACCTGGTAATGGCCACAATCAAGTGGGCCGCTGCCAGCCCTGTCAGCAAGATAATGGGACTAAACGCCCCCGTGAGGGGGGAGCTCTAGCTAGCGCAGATTGAGGATCAGGGAAAAGCCTGGGGGTTGTAGCAACAAGAGGCCCTGCAACTACACCTGACCCACTCTCTCAATCCTTGCTTGAAAAGAACCCTATGACTACAGCATCCATGAAGTCAAAACCCTGGACGTCTTCTAAGTCCACAGGGACAACCCCATACTACAAGCAAGCCATTCTTCAAATAAAGTAACTTGCTTAGCCTATCCCTTCTGTTTTATGGGAACACCCACAAATTACTGGTAGATACTGGGGCTGACCATACTATGATGGACTAGGCATTTACTGACTCCCAACAACTAGACCAAATGCCTAGCAGGTTCAAGTCAGTACAAGTAGCTGACTCCTGTAGAGTTGCAATTATCCATAAGACGGTACCCTTTTCTGTGAGGATAGGGAACATCCAGGTCAAGCTCTCTGGGCCAATTGTGGCAGGGCTCAGCCACAACGTAATTGCTGGCCTCAACTGGCTTTGGCACAATTGTCCCTACATTGACTGGAATACATCTGTTATCACCCTTAATAGCAATGGGGTGGGCTTTCATATCTACCCTGTGGAAATGAGCAAGTTACTCCACAATACTGTGTTTTTAGATAACAGAGACAGGCTTGTATGACTTCAAGGGGGAAACTGGACTTCAACCAATGTTCAGTCAAAGTTATCTGCGCTGAACCATCTGCGGTCCCTCCCTTGGCCACTTCACCCCCCAGCACTTGCCGCCCTCCTCAGGGAGTACAAGAATGTCTTCAGTGAAACATTAGACCAACTGAATCCTCCCCAAGAAATAAAGCATGCTGTCTAATTGCAAAGGTCACTAGCCAAGGCACATCTCCTGTATTGTCTGACAACAAAATAAGATGAGACCCTCCTCCAGCACCTTGTGAATGCACTTGATAAGGGCTTCATTTGCCCCTTGCTCTCTCCATATAGGGCAGCTGTCTTCTTTGTAGCCAAGAAAGACAGGTCCCTTTACCTGGTCACAGACTACCGCGCCCTAAATGAGGTGACTTTTAAGAATAAGTACCCCTGCTGTTAATTGATAACCTGTTTGACATACTTGCAGGTGCAAAAGTCTTAAGCAAGATTGATCTCACCGCAGGGTACAACCAGGTCCGCATTGCACCAGGGGATGAGGCAAAAACTGCCTTCCACACACGCTACAGGTTATTTGAGTGTTGGGTCATGAGCTTTGGGATGACCAACACTCCTTGCATCTTTGCCATGTTGATGAACAAATCATTTGAGGAATTGATTGGGAAATATGTTGTTGTGTACCTTGATGACATTATTGTCTTCAGTCAAGATCAAACCACGCACCTCCAACACCTCCATGTTGTCCTTGACACCCTTTGGAAAAACCAGCAAAAAGCAAAACCCTCTAAATGCAAGTTCCTCAAGTTGGAGCTGTTATTCCTTGGTCACACCATCTCTCCCCAAGGGATAAAGCCCAACCCTGCCAAAATCAAGGCAATTGCCAGCATGCCACCCCCACTGATGTGGGCCAGGTGTAGACATTCTTAAGCATGGTTGCCTACTTATGCAATTTCATTCCCAATTGTGAGGAACTAATTGCACCTCTCACTGAGCTCCTCAACACCAAAAAGCGCTTTCATTGGACCCCCGTCAGAGATTGAGCCTTCAAGATGTTGAAGCAAAGACTCACAACAGCACTAGTACTGCAGTTTCCCAATCAAAACTGTCAGTACAAACTCGAGACTGATGCCTCTGACAGGACCATAAGGGGCATGCTAAGGGTAGAAACTGACAATGGCGTCTTCCTCCCTGTGGCATATGAGTCCAGAAAACTTACTGACTCAGAACAACGCTATCCCATTCATGATAAAGAATTGGCAGCAATTGTGCATTGAGTACAAGCCTGGGAAGGAGCTTGTCACAGCTGACGCCCTCTCAAAACTCTACGTAGCGTCCATCACTGGGGACAATGGTTTGGACCCAGATTAGCCCATGCTCTACCTCTGCCCTGAGGCAACTTGCTACAGAGGCCTTAACTTGGTAACCATCTCCAAATTGAAGGACAACAAAATCAAGTTCACCACTGATGCTGGTAACATCTGCCATTGGGCAGAGACAGGTGAGAAGACGCCTTACATTCCCACCACACAACAAGGTGACACAATATTGCACTACCACCAAACCCTGGGTCACATAAGAGGGTGTAACCTCTTTGAGATCATGAAACGGAAGTTTTGGTGGCTTTGCATGCGTCAAGACATCTTGGATCTTCTTGAAACGTGTGTACTGTGCAAAAAGAATACGTCCAAACCTGCACCCCCCAAGTCTGTCCTGCCCATCAAGGCCATGGAACCCTTCAAGCAGTGGGCTCTTGACATTGCAGGGCCACTCCCCAAAGACAGACTGGGTAAGAAGTACATTATCACTGCCATCAACTACTTCACTTGCTGGCCAGTGGCCTGGGCAACAACTAACCACACTGCCACCACCATCACCCGCTTCATTGGCAAAGAAATTGTGGCCCGTTTTGGGCAACCCAAACGTCTCATCACAGATGGCGGCCCCAAACTTGTTGGGCATGTTATGAAGGCATACTGCGCCAAGAACACACTCCAATATATAGTTATGACCCCCTACCATCCGCAAGCCAATGGGCGCGTAGAACAGTTAAATGGCTCACTGGTTCAACTGATTGCCAAGCTCTCACAAGAGCACCCCAACACCGCATGGACTTAACACCTGCCTACCGCTCTACTTATCCTATAAGCAAGAATCAACAAGGGCACAGGGTTCAGCCCCAGCACCCTGGCCTTTGGGACGCCTGACAGTCTGATAGGAGTTGAACATGGAAAGCTATGGTCCAGGGTTCCTGACAAGCCTCCCCTAGTAACAACCCCATCCCTAGATTAATGGTGTGCCAAAGCCTGGGAAATTGAACACAAGTGAATTGAAGGAGGGACAAAGAAACTCAAAGCCAGGTACGCCGTAGGTGACCCCATCTGCACCCTCAACCTCAATTCTGCCAAGTTGGAGCCCAACCACCTAGGGCCCTTCAAGCTAGCCGCTGTCTATAACAATCATACCTATCAACTTGAAGATGCCCAAGGGAATACCAAGAAGCTTCATCACAATTGCTTGCACCCCTGCTGCGCCATCCCCACACAAAGGCTGTTTGTGCGGACCTTCCCAGACCTTCTGCAGACTCTGGTCTTGGTGTCTGACGGCAAGCAGGGGGCAAGGGGGGTGTTACAACCAAGTTTCCAGACTTGCCTGCTAACATATCTTACAATACACAGGGGGCGCTCAATGAGTTGCCCCTTGACGTATCTAACAACATGAACCAATCTAGTGGCAATATCAAATGGCGGGTACTTCATCCTAATTAGGAGCACTACCAATTTGACCTGCTGATCCCCACACAAGTTATTCCTTGGCTTCAAACCTTACATGGAACTTCCCACTATGCTACCCCCTTGTGGCCTTGTGGCTTTCCCCATATGGTATATTAATCACAATATTCTACAATAAACAATACCTTATTCTATTCATTCTTGTCCTTTCTATTAGACTGTTGTCTTCCCCAATCCTAAATACTGAATCCCCATTGGTTCAGTTGCAACATTATCATAAAAACCCTGGATGTTTTATATGCAATAATGATATGTCTACTAATTCACACTATGTTATTATTCTTGTACTAACTTAAAGGTAAAGGCTTTAAATATCAATGTTTTTAAAATGTAATATATTAACAGCTACTATTGTTGCAATGAGCCAAAATCTGGAAGCTCAACTATAGACTTGACTTAATGCTTTACCTAATTAAGGCAGGAGCCAGTATTATTCTTATATTGATGGTACTATCATTGACACTGTATTTTTTCTAATGATATCATCATAGAATCAAAATTTAACCACATAACTCAAACTTTAGTTTTGACTATAATCAGGGCCATTTGATGCACCTGCTGTTGCTCTGAGGTAATAAATACGTTTATGAGTCAAATTCAGGTTCTAAATGGGTTGGGGTGCTAAGCTTAAAGCAAGAATATTAAAAAATCAGGGAGAATTCTTTATTTTGAGGTGTTTAATATTTCTCTGACAGTTTACCAATAATAATCTGGTGTTTGCTGAAAAATAATTTGGATCAGTATAAAAGTCACCTTCTTGTGATTGATACAAGTGTCCAAATAACAGGAAAAACTTTCTTTTTGGTAAACCATTTCCTTGTGGTTATTGGCTTTATGTCCTTAGCTATTCTTAAACAATCATTATAAGCTAATTAGCTATGAAAATAAAGCCTATGTTCTCTTTTAAACAGCTTAACTTGTTCAAGATCAGGTGTCATGCCCTGCCCCAAAGGGCAGGCTCTCTAAACTATCATATTTGATGTTTAATTTTGATTTTTAATCTTTCAGTATTTTTTAAATTTTGAAATTTTAAATTAGAAGTTAATATTTAATGATTTTAAGTTAATTACCTTATTTTTCTCTTCAATTTGTGTTTGAATTGGCGTGGTTGTCACCCACTGTCTTCCCAGATATTCAAATAGCTTATATTTCTCTACTTTAAATTAGATTTATTCTACTTTTTGCTTACCTTTCAAAACTCCTTTTTTCAAGTCGTTGCCGCTCTCCCCAGCCTATTCTGCCTATCAAACTTGAACTGGTCTTTGTGTTTCTCCTTTTTTTGAACCTGATTGTCTCCAACTTCCCCAGTTGCTCCTCCTCTTGGCTGCTCCTCCTGTTGATCATGGTCTAACTGAAAAGGATTTCTCTTCTATAAATAAAGAGCTTTTGAAGAGTAGGCTTTAAGCCAAAATTCTAAGTGATTTCTTCCCCTTCAACTTTTACAATTTTAAACTTCAAATTTGTAATTTTTAGAATTTTGTTTTTTTAAATTCATTTTCTTAGCTTAGCTTTTTCTTTAATCCAAATGGAACTTGTAAAACAACAAGCCTTAGGCTTGTTGTATCCATTTTTTCCCTTAAAGAATCTTTCAATAGTTATATGTATCAATTTGCAGATGGAGAATATCCTAATATTGATATTCCTCTATTTACAAATTGTTCACTATTGAACACCTTATTATATCTTCTTTGCTTAGGGTTTTTAAACTCTATTACTCCATTTGTGACACAATATAGGTTTTTAGCAGGTTTCTGTAAGATCATCTTACAGATAGTACCTATATTCTTATATCTTTTAAATTTGAATCCCAATGCTTTGCATGCTTTAGTTTATAATCTTGCACCATTATGGGCAAGACCTTACATCAGGGTATGGAACCACTTGTAAATTAAACATTTTTAAAATAGAAACTAAATGTAGGATTAAAAGTAGCCTATATTAATTTCTGTAGATATAAGAACCCTTTAGGAATATTTTCTTATTTCTTCTTGTGGTATTAGGCTGATTGACCACAAATAATCAGGCTAATCATTGCACGCAGATCTTATCAGTTAAATGCCATAATATCAATAGATTACATTATATTATGTATAGTAATTATACACCATGTAATCTTTAGTTTATAATAATTGATATGGCTATTATATGGTGTATAATTGTCAGCCAATATAATCATTATCATTGATTGCACACTGTTTAATCAATATATCATCAGTCAAATATCTCTCTCCTTCCCACTGGATGTTGTATCAGCCCAACTTCACCCAGCCTGAAAGGTTTATATGCGTATATCAAACAAATAATGTTCAAAAAGCTATGGAATACCAAATTTTCAACAACATTATGACAGATAATTATTGGTTCAATATTAAATTGAGTTGGCCATTATATGGTGTATAATTTTAATACCCAGTTACAGTAGGTATTACTTGCAGCAGGTATGGCAGTAGGTTGGTGAATTGGAAGTCAGTCAGGGCAGTGATGATTGGTTAGATGGTCATCAACCAACAGAAGACCTTATCATGGAGGTTGTATCTTCTGAAGCTCCCGGCAAAGTACGTTAATACATAGTACATGGAGGTGTACACTGCAATGGACAGTGTGGAATGCAGGGACACCAGGGGAGGCCAGGAACTAGAGTAGAAGGAGTTGAGTTGTCCAGGATTGTAATGAGGATCATGACCTAGCCCTTCTGGTGAGGGGCCAAAGAACTCTAGTCCTTGTTGATAGCCTCCAATCCCAAGGCAAGCTGTAAGCACAGCTGTGAAGATGAGATGGCATCTTCCTTGGATTGGAGGGAGTTTGGTGGGGACTAACTAGTTTAAAGTTGACTTAAGTTTTAAGTGAATTTAGCTTTATTGAGGGTATTAGGATCAATAATAGCACAAGCTATTACTGAGGAGGGGTCCCCTTATTTATAGTGTTTCCCACTGTGCAAAGTTTTGCAAGTGGGAATGGAAACAAGGGATTGGAGAGCCCAAAAGTTTGGAAAATGTGATTGGGGATTGGGGTTTGAGAAAGTAGCCAAATTCTTGTTCCTTGACAATCTGTTGGGGATTTGGCCATTATTGACTAGAGCCAATGATTTCCCCTGGGAGTGGGTCAGGTGATGTTGAAGGCTCATGGAATTTTTGCAATCTATTTTGGTCTTGGAAGGCTTAGTTTGGCTGGGGTCTGGACTCAAGCATGTGATTTGGTCCTCTGAATCCCATTGGTTTGGAGTTGAATTGTTCTCAAAGTTTGAAAGCTGAATTTTCCCATCTTCTGGGGAGTCAGAATATTTCACAGAATCTGAACCCTGAATTTTCCCTTCTTCTGAAGGGCAGGAATTAATCAATATTTTCCCCTTTGAAAACAGGGAGTTTTCTGATTGGCTGTAGGTTATGAGGGTTGCTGATTGGCTGTGGGTTGGGGCCTGGGACCAAGGTGGGTGGTTGGCAGCCAACTAGGAACCGGGGAGCAAGCGGGTGGGCTGGGGGCTGGGTGGGCAAGCGGGTGGCTGGCGGCAGGCTTGCAGGCGGCTGGCCAGGCCCTGGATGGCAGGTGGGAGCCTGGCTGGGTGCTGGCAGCAGGCACGCTGGCAGGCAGCTTGGCAAGCGGGTGGCTGGCTGGACCCTGGCTGGCAGGTGGGGGCTGGTGGGAGGCTGGTGGGCAAGCAGGGGGCTGGCAGTGGGTCTGCTGGTGCCAGGTGGGGTGAGCAGGGGGCTGGCAGGAGGCTGGCAGGAGGCTGGCTGGGGGGTGGGGGGCTGACAGGCAAGTGGGGAGGTTGGCAGGAGGCCTGCTGGCTGGCTGGGCACTGGGAGGCTGGTGGACGCCTGCGTGGTTGTGGCAGCGCCTGCTTGAATGTTAAATTATTCTGGCGGCTATCAAATTCTGTTTCTTCTTTGGTTCTGTTTATTTCCCCCAATTATAGGGGGAAATTCCTCATTAAATTTTGCCTCCTTGACCAGAAAAACTCCTTTTCTTTTCCAAACTTGTTCTCCAGTGATAATTTGGTTTATGTCAGCAATATTCCTGACAATAATCCCCAACTCAACCTGCCATGTTAATAAGCAGAAGGCTTGCCATCCAGAAAAGGATCACTGATTAAATCCTAAAAGGAATGCCAACATTTATATTCTCATAGACAAAGAGACAAGGTTTGGGATATACCTAGGCTCAACCAACAATAAGTATGATGCCTTAGTGCCATCAGAGGCACAGCCAATTAATAATTGCCAGTAGGCTAGCTCAAGAAGAGCATAGGCTGTAGCTGAAGTGCCATGTATGCCTTGTAAAGGCAAGTAACAGCACACATGCCAAGGATAGCCAATCAGGATAAGCGTAGCCAGCAAGAATATACCTATTGCAAAGTTAGCCACTGAGAACTATCTGAAAGGACAAGAACAAAGGTTGTTGCAGCATATATAGATACAGGCACCTTAAATGATGATAACACGTCTTTAGTTACATCTGGATAGATTGCAGCTGCTGGTATATTTTGTACCCTAGTCTCAATAAACGTAATTATCTTCAAAGCTCTATTATATTTTAAAATTGTAGTGCTCCTTGAATAAGACAGGTGGAGTACACTGGTAAGGACAACATCTTTCTGTAGCTTTTAACATACCAGCAATATCCAAGATTGCCCAACACTCCTTATTTTGGAATGTTATTTCTGGTAAGTCTTGTCTCAGATAAAGTGGTTTAAATTTCTATATGATCTTGCTAATATATCAGTTTCTGCTTCTTGTTTAAATACTATTCTGTTTCTGTAACTCTTTTTCCCTTCTCCCTGCTTCATTCATTCCGTTTTATGAACATTTTTCTTTAGGGCTTATCTGATTCCTTTCAATCTTTCTCTATTCATAAAAATAGATTTCTTATTGCCTTTTTAATATCCTATATCATTACTACTATATTACTTCCTCTATTTAATTAGGATTTATACACTTTTAAAATATCTAAACTATTATAATAGGCCTCAAAACCAGTAATAGACCTCTCATTACTTAAGAGTCAAATTAGTTTTCTTCCTCTCCAAAGAATTTTACCAATCTAAAAACAACAGCATTAGTATTAGGCTGAAAAGCTGTTTTGTTTTGAAGAAACGTTTTAAACGCCTTCCAAACAGTTTTTCAAAGACTTTAAGTCTCACAAATAGGCAAATATGAAAATAGGCACCCAAAATAAACACAATTATAAGGTTATTCAATAATTGATATTAGTAGCAGTACTAAAGGTTTTTTTGCCTAATCAACATTTATTAGGTACTTTTTGGTTGTTTGCTTTTCATCTCATCTGGGTGATTATAGGAGGACACCTATGGGTACCATACAGGGATGAGAAAATGTCATTTGATTACTATACTGTGCAGTATTGAAATAATGAGACCAGCTGGGTCTATAATACAGTTTGAATTCCTAACCACAATGATTGGTGTTTGTTCCTCCATCTATTTTGAGTGATTATAGGAGCGGCACTCAAGAGCTGTGCAATAATAAAAAGTCTAAGACTTTCAGTGGGATGGATATTAAAGGAGATATCTGCTGAACCTAATGGACTGAAGTTCTTAGGAAACATAGTTGGTTACTTGCAATTAAAGTCCAGTCTAATACTTGGGTAAATAAAGAAAAATAATATAATAGATGTAACAACCCATAAAAAAATAGTGAAGTAATATCAATATTGCCTTATACAATGATTAGAAAGTATATGCTGTGCCATAAGTTTTTTAAAGCTCCTGCATCATGAGGAAATGTTATTTTAATGCATGAAAAACTTCTCTGAGGCAGTTTGCTGTAATGGAAAAAGAGGAATATTCATTTGGGAAACTTTTCCCAATATGCTTTCCTGCAATGAAAAATACTCTCTAACCTCATTGAAACTTAAAATTTCATTAATTTCAATAGAATTGCTATTAAAAGTATCAATTTGGCCCACAAACTCCAAACTGATGACCTGACTGGCTGATTTACCTCACATTAATTGATTCAAGATCTTGCGGCCTGACTGGTATGGCACCTTGTTGCCTGTTAGATCTTTGAATGGAATCTAAAAGACAGGTTTTTCAATTACATCTCTTCCAACAGAAATAATGTTGCCAATCCAGATAAAGCAATTCTAGGTGATCCTGGAAACAATGTAGTTGGCCCCAGAACAGCCTGGGGACCTATGAACTATGTCAGCACTATATCCAGCACTGGTAAAATTGAAACCATGTCCAGATTAATAGATGCAGAACTAAATGAGGTGATATGCACTGATGTATCATCAAAACTGAAATGCCCCTGCCATCCTGCTCCTCCAAATAGTGTAATAAGTCTCAAAGTACCTGAGAACCCTGATGGCAAATTCACCCAAGTAAACCCCCCAAGCCCATAATCAAGTGCAGCAACAATACTCTGGCCATGACAGCCAGAACCCCAAAGGCTGGGGGACAAGATATTTTTCCTGCAAAAGAGGTTAAACCCCTTCCCAAAATAAGATATCTGATATTGTATTCCAAAATATTTAGTAAATGAACCTATGATTTTCTCAGATATCTCTCTATAATTTTATTTTTTCTCATTATCATAATAATATCCAATATAGTCCCCCAAACACTCAATAGTCAAGGTGTATAACCTGAGGACCCCTGGCCCAACTGTTTCAGACCTCCAGGCCTGTCTTACTGGCTGTTACACTTCATAGAGTATCTGCCTAACCCAGACTATAAGGATTTCACTCTAGAAGATACCATCCTGCCTGATCCCCTAGCTTTAACAATGAAGTTTGAAAAGGTTAGTATAGAAGGAATTGATATACACTCCAATCACAGGTTCTCAACAGCAGGTACAGCTATTTACCTGCATACTTGATATCTATGGAACCACCTCCCATCCCAAGACTGAATTTCCCCCTTTTTATGCCTGCTGCTGAGGCGCCTTCCAAAACCCTATTTGGAGTAGTCTATATCACCCTCACAGGTCTTTATGACCCTATGTCAACATCTGTGGACCCTTTTAGTACAGTTGGTCCTGCATATTATTGAGCTAGGGTTAGTCTTGTGGTATGCCATACCCATTAACCTGTCTGGCCACCCCATCTCTTTTCCCAATGGCCTATTTACGGCATTTGGTATCCTGCCATTAACAGGCTGGGGAACTGTTGATGCTTTAGATGAAAAATTGTTAAACACCTTGTTGAGAAAACTTTGGTATCCCTATTCAGGGTTCAGGGTATCATTCTTATGAGAAGCAAAGCGCTTTAGGAAAGCCAATAAAGGGATTGTTGGTTGGATCTGTGATCAGTTCTACTAATGAAGGTCATTGATGAGGACTTTTCAGAGCTTAATAAAATGATGCAGAGAGCATAGAAGAAGTACTTTAGGATTCCTTTAAGTAAGACAGAAAGATATTTCTACAGTAGGGAGAGCGTGGCAAGGGATTGCTTAAAGCTCTTCAAAGAAGCTCCCAAGGAGGAAGCAGTTGAAACATGGGCTAGACATCCAGGATTGGGTGGCAGAACTGAAGGGAGATCTACAGGGGAATCCTGAGAGAAACCTGAAGGAGATCTACAAATCTGAACCAAGAGCAGATAGATATGTGCCCATCTACAAGTCAGCAAGGGCTACTGGGCCACAGGGTAGCAAAATCTGAAGGCTTATAATAGAAATAGTACAATACACTGTCATACAAGGGTTATAAGGCTATTTTTCTTTGATAGCCAAGTTAAGAATATCCATGACCCTTGAGGAGAGTTTATCCTTGAATAATAGGAAGAGTTTACACATTATCCTTTACCCCAACCTTGATTAAGTGGACCATTCAAAGAAGCGCTGTAGGCAGTTGAATCATATGAAATGGCCAGATGTGGACTGGTCAATAATGACAAAAGATGTGAAGCTTTTACCAATAGGCAAAGGTTTCCATCAGGAAGAATTTACAGCACTGATTCAGGGGCAGTATCCACCTCAGGATGGGCAGTCACAGGTAGATTTAACAGTTTGCGGCAGATTTGAGGATCATTGCTGGGAATTTGGTGGGGGATTTTTTATACCTGAAAGCCCAGTATATTTTCCATCCTGAAGAACTAGTTCACCAGGAGGTAAGCACCTAACCCAGCTGGGGCCTGGATTTGGCCCAGGACACACCTTGGTATCCTCTGGAGATCTAGTGTGCCACATCCCCTATCCTTTTAGATACTGCATAAGTTGATGCTCCATGTCCTCTAATCATCCTTTTGATGGACTGATATACCTAGTACCCCCTATTCAATATCCCCCCAGGTAATGAGCCTTTACGTTGCCATTGCAAAGTAACCATCCCACTTCTTAAGAACCCCAGGTCATTGAGCCCCTGCAGCTATTTTTTCAAATGGCCATCCTAATAGTAAGCTCAATCTTCCCCATCCTTGCACAGTACTATGGGAGTCTCTCCAACAGCTACCCTAAAGGAATGGGAAGGGGAATCAGCTACAATCTTCTTAACTGTGCCACCAATCTTTATTTCCCCCTGGATGACCCATGGATGCTTCACATGATTGGTGCACTCATTGTAAGTACCCTGCGGGAGGTGATTATGTCTTTCTTGCATGGGGTGAATTCTGGATTGGGGGTTAGGATTTGGTGTTGGGTATAGGGGACCCTATCTAGATTGTTGGATTCTTGTACCCCTAGATTCTTCTTGGGATAGCGTGATGATGGGTAAGCAATGAGTGAAGTTGCTCTATATGGTGGTGCTTGCTTGCTGGGGTGGTTCCCTGGTTTCTTGGTGGGTTCAGAGCATCCTGGCTTCTGGGGTCAATTTGGTGCAGCTCATTTTTTCCCCTGTGACGGTTTATAGCGTTCATGCAGGGGCTTTATAACAATAAAAATTCCTCTGCCTCCCTGTAGGCCCTCTCCAGATCAACACAGTTCTGAGTGGCCATGGATCTTGGCAAGCTTGGGTTAACCCATCCCATAATGAAGGGATTGAAATAGGGATAATAGAGAGCAATTGGGAGTGGTGAGCAGAGAGATATCTCTTTTCTCTAAGTGTATTCCCATAGCTTTATGGTTTGCTAATGCTGCAGCACTTTTCTTGCCATTTCAAGCTTGATGAACTTTACCAGATCCTGCTGGGGAGGAAGCTTGGAACTTCTTGGCTCTGTCTGCTATTAGTGCCGCTTATGGACTGTATTGCTGTTATGCTGTTTAGTTGGCTGGAAACTTTGGAATCCCATAGGTGCTATGCACCCTGGATCTGTTTAATTTTATTCTGGGAGTTTCAAGACTATATGCTATAAGTCTATATCAGTATCTAGAAAAATATACTTGGCTGTTCTGGATTTAAGAAGCGTCAATATGCAGATGTATCCCACTGGGATCTTTAGATGATGTGGGCTTGAAAATAGACCTCCTGATAGCAAGGTATTACCAGGATGTACTTTGGGAAACAGATGTCTATCCAAGAGGGTAAGCTATCTGGGACTTCTGTTACTATATTATATTGTTGGCATCCTATTATTAGGGTATCTATGATAATTTGGTGATGGGATCCTTGTGCATGAGTGCAGATAGGAATTCCATCTAGGCTTAAGATTAGTAGAACCTAAATTTCCTTAAACTGTTTTAATTGTGCTAAAGATAATAGTCAAGGAAAACAAGAAGCAATATGAGATGATAGGGATTATATATCTATATTATATCCACTATAATACTGCACTAGATAATAAGGGTGACTCATGCAGATTATGAGGTTGGATTGATACTTAGTTAACTATATATGTGGAGGTATATTTGATGATATGTGATTTATCAAAGATAGCGCTGATGTTACATGCAGCTCATTTTGATAACAGATCATATTAGGCCCAGATATAATCCAAGGTCAGGGATGCCTGTTGCAGCATAAGCAAATATTGTGTCATTGCAACTGAACTAATTGTAGCTTGGTATTTGAAATGGGGAAGACAACAGCCCAGGAAGAGGGCATATATTTAGAATAAAATGATTTCTTTGTTGAGAAATGGAAGATATTATACTATGAGGAACAGCCACAGGGCCACAGGGGAGTGGTACAGTGACATTGTCTAAATAGGGGGTTGAGGTTTGAATAACTTGTCTAGGGAGTTTGCCTGGAATTGGCTTCACTCCCTATAAGTGATTATTGTTCTATATTTTGACATTTGGGATGGGAGGGAGAATTCCATTAGATACAACATGGGGTGGCACCTTGAGCACCCCCTGTTTATTATAAGATATGTTGTCAGATGAGGTAGCAATCTCAGTTGCACAGCACCTGTCCTTTGTATATGGAAGCCTAGTGATGGGGGTTGAAAAGAGCAACATATTAAAAGAGTTCAACAGCTTAGTAAAAGAGAAGATTACCAAGTGAGTTTAACTTGTTGATCTGACTTTCTGAGACACTTGTAGGCTTTAGTCTGATAATGTGGAGGGTGAAATGGTACATAAGATAATTCTTCCATGTTATCTGGTGCAGATGACATTTTGCATTAGCTATCATTCAACTGTAAAACCTAGCTTGTCACTGGATTTGAAAATCTTTGTTGGCTGCCTATACCTCACCAGAAAAATTTGGTACTTTGAAATCTCAGCTTTAAGATTTCTCTTGATTGCATCCAACAGATATCATACTAAACAATCAATGTAGTTATTGAAACATTGGTTGATGACTATCTAATACCCTTATATAGTAAATAAATCTATCAACGCCATAAATCCATGACATTGGTCAATATTATTCCATCCAGGTCAAAAAAGTTGGCTTGGATCAATCGAGCTTATTGATTGTTTTCTTTCATCAACCCTAATTTGTCTAATCGACAACCTTTGCCGACGGAGTACAATCGATCCTCGTTCACGGATGACTACATTGTATTTTTGGATAATAAATTATTGGGTTCAGATAAAAGTATAGTGCTCAAAGTTAAGTTTAGTTTTTACAGATCCAACTAGCGGCAGCTGGAGTTTGGCATTTAACTAAATGGTAACTGTCACCTTGACCTTTGCGAGCTCTTGGTTGGTTTTGGAGTAAGCGAACGAATAAATATCGTAGCTGCCGCCGGGTGCCCACCAGGGGACGTCAAACGAGTGGTCAATGGTGATGTTCTGGGGGTCGAGGGGGCACGGGTAGCCGGCGTGGCTTTGGGTTGCGAGTGTACATAAATCACCGTCTGAGAGGGAGACTCGGAACCCCGCGTATTTGGTCTCAACGACCAGGCTGGTCCCTGGGGTCAGCTGCTTGCGAAGGATGCCGGAGAAGGAGACGGCTAGTGACTTGCCTCTAGTTGGTGCTCCGTGAAGCGTGATGGTTTGGATTTGGAAGAAATCGTCTGCTCCACAGTCAGAGACGTTTGAGTCTGGAAGCTGACGGCAAGTCTCGGCAGCCCACACCCCCAGCTGTGAGATGGTAAAGGAAGCGATGAGGTACAGTTTCATTGAAAGTAACTTGTTGTACTTGATGCCACCATATTTATATCATCAGTCAGATTAAATTAATCTACTGACATTATGGCCCGCTTTGTCTTTAAAATCTCAAACCATTTACAACCAGCCATGTTTGAATCATTTGTGATTTTTCTTAAATTAAATCCAAAATCATGAAGTGTATTGTTATTTTGTAATGTTTTGATAAGAGGGATAACATGTTTTTCCTCGATGCCGTTATAAAGGGGATATATAAATACCGCCTTGTGGGTACTTTCCAACCCATGACAACTTTTATATGAGATGCGGAATTCTCTACCCAACATTCAAAAGTGGATCCCGTGGCCATGTGTGATACTTGTGCTAAATCTGGGTCTCATGGCTGCATAGGATTTAAGCGAAATCCCAGAGGGGAAATAGCCATTACATTCTAAAGCACATTTTTCCAATAGGAAATTAATCCAAAACGTGAACCATTCAATTTACATGCTCCAGAATAAACATTTATTGCTACAAAGCTGCTTTTCTTGGATGCAAACAGACATTTCAATTTGAAATTCAAGCTTCCTGATTTGGATTGTATCTACCAATTATATCAATTTAAAAATCGCTACACTCAATCAACTAGGGTTGGGACAGTCACAGCAATTGTGTGGTCACAGAGTCACAAACCCATTTTTAAGATGGTTTTGGATTATTCACTTAAATAACCTGGATGGATTTGTCCACAACTTTTGGAGTAGGTCACAATTTGTGGCTTGCTCCCTTGTGTAGGTCAAAAAATATAAAAAGAAGGTAGTTTCCAAGGATGAAACAGATGATTCCATTTTGTACAAGAAATAGGATGTAAAATTAAACCAGTTTTTATAGATGAAACATGTGATATCATTTTGTGCAAGGCACAGGATATAAAATTAGAGGAAGTTCAGCTGTGGGTCTTTATTTTTTAAATTGAATTTATTAAAGCTTTATCTGCCATTACCTCACAATGATAGTTTTGATTGAACCACAGTTTTCTTTAGATTATTCTAGTAAAATACTAATTAAAAAAGATAAATATTTATTTGAATTGAAAGGAATCATTTGCATACTTATGATTGGACACAACACAAAGCAATGTAAGACTGTTTAGTCACATAACAATTGATGCAGATTTGTTTTGTGACTATAGGAGCAAGTCACAAAATGTGGCATTTACAATTGTGACTTGCTCCTAAAACCTCAAAACTAATCTGATTGAATTTTGATGTAACTTGAAGGTCACAAAATGATTTGTGACCAACTGCTGAAGTCACAAAACAGATTATGATAACTTTGGTGCATGTCCCTACTCTACAACCCACCCTTTCATAATAAACTAAACCTAAGCCATCAGATAAAAGATAAATCAAAACACCTATTAGTTACTGAAAAATTAATAAGTTAAATTCTGAAGAGCAAGAGACTCTGTAAGAATGCTCTATAATATGAGTGTTATTTTTTTTAAAAAAAACAAAGTACCATGGTTTTCAAAGCTGTAAGGATTAATGTAATCAATTCAACTAAAACAAGATCACTTAGCTCAAATAAAAGCAAAGCTGAAATGGATCCAAATCTATTGCCAATCAATATGAATTTATTAAATCACAACTTTTGAGCTCAGCTATTTTTTGTCCCGCAGGTTTAAAGTCTGCAGTGTTGTTTTTTACTAGTCCAATACAGACATGACAATTCCTTTTATTTCCTTTGGTATTAGTTTAATCTAACCTTTCCCGTTGGATGGATTAATTACATTGCAAACCTAAATTTTTGTTTATATTATATATTCTATGGTTTATTTAGTTGCATTTATTGTTTAACTTGGCCTTATTTATTGACCAATATGCATTATTTATAAAAAAAATATGAATCTGCACATAATATATTATATTATCTCTACAATTTAGCTCCATAGCTTTATGGGGGCAGGAAGATTTCCCATTAATTATTGTTATGCCAACCAATTTCTGAACAACAGCACACTTACTTTTTCCAAGCCTTACAATTAAATGCAAATAAAAACAAACCAATTTTATGGCAAAAAGACAATTCCAATCAATTGCTAAATTTGGCAGCTAATAAAACATAAATTAAATTTAAAATCAGCTTAAACTTTGACACTAAAAAGGACTAGAACTATTAAAAAATTATGAAAACAAATATAAAATTTTAACCTATACAAACAATTCCCAAATAAACAAAAATAGCAATGATTTTTTTACTTATTATTAGAAGATAAGCAATTTCATTATACAGATCAATACCAGTCATTCAAACCCAAAGTTCATGGCACTTGAGTCCCTCTTCAGGTATCCCCACATTACATCCCTATTCTAGTATTGCAACTGAACCAATTAGAGTTCAGTATTTGATTGGGGAAGACAATATTCCAATAGAAATAACATAAATGAATAGAATACAGTATTGTTTATTGTAAAATATTGTGACTAATATACCATATGGGAAAGCCACAAGGCCACAGGGAGTGGCATAGTGGTGTGTTCCATGTAAGGTTTAAAGCTGAGG